>CM048646.1:45072535-46272535 GCA_026413185.1 Pueraria montana var. lobata
AAAGTCTTATTTTCGCCCGAAAATTGCACAATGGGCCGAAAATGCACCACGGGCACCAAAATTAGACCACGGGGCACCTCGGACCTCAAAACTGAAAAGTGCTATGAGCATTATGGCTTTTTGTGCATAAGAATGCACCAAGGTTCATAGGGCACCAAAATCGAAAAGTCTTATTTTCGCACGAAAATTGCACAAATGGCTAAAAATGCATTACTGTCACCAAAATTGGACCACGGGGCACTACAAACCTATATACTGAAAAAGTGCTCCAAGCATTATGGTTTTTTATCCATAAGAATGCACCAAGGATCATAGGGTAACAACACCCAAAAGTCTTTTTTTCGCACGAAAATTGCACAAATGGCTGAAAATGCACTATCGGCGCCAAAATTGGACCACGAGGCACCACGGACCTCAAAACGTAAAAGTGTTTCTTGCATTATGGTTTTTTATGCATAAGAATGCACCAGGGATCATGGGGCACCTAAACCCAAAAGTCTTATTTTCGCACGAAAATTGCACAAATCGCCGAAAATATGACCACAGGGCACCACGAACCTCAAGACTGAAAAGTGTTCCGAGCATTATGGTTTTTTAAGCATAAGAATGCATGAAGGATCAAAGGGCACCAAAACCCAAAAGTATTATTTTCGCACAAAAATTGCACAAATGGCCGAAAATGCACCACAGACACCAGAATTGGACCATAGGGCACCGCGGACCTCAAAACTGAAAATTGCTATGAGCATTATTGTTTTTTATGCATAAGAGAGCAGCAGAGTTCCCAGGGCACAAAAATCCAAAAGTCTTATTTTCGCACGAAAATTGCACAAATGGCCGAAAGTGCACCACCAGTAGCAACATTGGACCACGGGGCACCATGGACCTCAAAACTGAAAAGAGTTCCGAGCATTATGTTTTTTTATGCATAAAAATGCACCAGGGATCACGAGGCACCAAAACCCAAAAGTCTTATTTTCGCACGAAGATTGCACAATGGGCCGAAAATGCACCGCGGGCACCAAAATTGGACCACGGGGCACCACAGACCTCAAAACTGAAAAGTGCTCCAAGCATTATGGTTTTTTATGCATAAGAATGCACCAAGGATCACGGGGCACCAAAACCCAAAAGTTTTATTTTTGCACGAAAATTGCACAAATGGCCGAAAATGCACCACAGGCACCAAAATTGGACCATAGGGCACCTCGGACCTCAAAACTGAAAATTGCTATGAGCATTATTGATTCTTATGCATAAGAAAGCAGGAGGGTTCCCAGGGCACAAAAATCCAAAAGTCTTATTTTCGCACGAAAATTACACAAATGGCCGAAAAAGCACCTCCGGTAGCAACATCGGACCACGGGGCACCATGGACCTTAAAACTGAAAAGAGTCCCAAGCATTATGTTTTTTTATGCATAACAATGCACCAGGGATCACGGGGCACAAAACCCCAAAAGTCTTATTTTCGCACGAAATTGCACAATGGGTTGAAAATACACCATTGGCACCAATTTCGGACCACGAGACACCTCGGACCTAAAAACTGAAAACTGCTTTGAGCATTAGGGTTTTTTATGCATAAGAATGCACCAGGGATCACGGGGCACCTAAACCCAAAAGTCTTATTTTCCTACGAAAATTGCACAAATGGCCGAAAATGCACCACCGGCACCAAAATTCGACCACGGGGCACCACAGACCTCAAAACTGAAAAGTGTTCCAAGCATTATGGTTTTTTATGCATAAGAATACCCCAGGGATCACGGGGAACCAAAACCCAAAAGTCTTATTTTCGCACGAAAATTGAACAATTGGCCGAAAATGCACCACGGGCACCAAAATTGGACCACGGGGCACCTCGGACCTCAAAACTTAAAAGTGGTCTGATCATTATGGTTTTTTATGCAAAAGAATACACCAGGGATCACGGGGTACCAAAACCCAAAAGTCTTATTTTCGCACGAAAATTGCACAAATAGCCAAAAATGCACCACCGGCACCAAAATTGGAGCACGAGGCACCACAGACCTCAAAACTGACAAGTGCTCCAAGAATTATGGTTTTTTATGCATAAGATTGCACCAGGGATCACGGGGCACCAAAACCCAAAAGTCTTATTTTCGCATGAAAATTGTACAAATGGCCGAAAATGCACCACCGGCACCAACATTGGACCACGAGGCATCACAGACCTCAAAACTTAAAAGAGTTTCGAGCATTATGATTTTTTATTCATAAGAATGCACCAGGGATCACGGGGCACCAAAACCCAAAAGTCTTATTTTCGTGCGAAAATTGCACAATAGGCCAAAAATGCATCACGTGCACCAAAATTGGACCATGGCGCACCTCGAACCTCAAAACCGAAAATTTCTCCGAGCATTATGGTTTTTTATGCATTAGAATGCATCAGGGATGACAGAGCACCAAAACCCAAAAGTCTTATTTTCGCACGAAAATTACACAATGGACCGAAAATGCACCACGGGCACCAAATTTGGACAACGGGGCACCTCGGACCTCAAAACATAAAAGTGCTATGAGCATTATGTTTTTTTTACACATAAGAATGTACCAGGGATCACGGGGCACCGAAACCCCAAAGTCTTAGTTTCGCACGGAAATTTCACAATGGGCCGAAAATGCACCACGGGCACCAAAATTGGACCACGGGGCACCAAGGACCTCAAAACTGAAAAGTGTTCTGAGCATTATGGTTCTTTATGCATAGGAATCCAACTGGGAACACGGGGCACCGAAACCCAAAAGTCTTATTTTCGCACGAAAATTGCACAATGGGCCGAAAATGCATCATGGGCACCAAAATTCGACAACAGGGCACCTCAGACCTCAAAAATTAAAAGTTCTCCAAGCATTATGGTTTTTTATGCATAAGAATGCACCAGGGATCAGGGGGCACCAAAAGCCAAAAGTCTTATTTTGGCAAGAAAATTTCACAAATGGCCGAAAATGCACCACGGGCACCAAACTTGAACCACAGGCCACGTCTGACCTCAAAACTGAAATGTGCTCCAAGCATCATGGTTTTTTATGCATAAGTATGCACAGGGATCACGGGACACCAAAACCCAAAAGTCTTATTTTCCTACGAAAATTGTACAGATGGCCGAAAATGCACCACCGGCACCAATATTGGACCACGGGGCACCACGGACCTCAAAACTGAAAAGTGTTCCAAACATTATGGTTTTTATGCATAAGAATGCCCCAGCGGTCACGGGGCACCAAAACCCAAAAGTCTTATTTTCGCACGAAAATTGAACAATGGGCCGAATATGCACCACCGGCACCAAAATTGGACCGCGGGGCACCACTAAACCACTAAACTGAAAAGTGTTCCAAGCATTATGGTTTTTTATCCAAAAGAGTGCATCAGGGATCACGGGGCACCAAAACCAAAAAGTCTTATTTTCGCACGAAAATTGCACAATGGACCGAAAATGCACCACGGGCACCAAAATTGGACCACGAGGCACCACGGACCTCAAAACTGAAAAGTGCTATGAGGATTATGGTTTTTTATGCATAAGAATGTACCAGGGATTACAGGGCACCAAAACTGAAAAGTCTTATTTTCGCACCAAATTTACACATTGGGCCGAAAACGCACCACGGGCAATAAAATTGGACCACGGGGCACCTCGGAACTCGAAACTTAAAAGTTCTCCGAGCATTATGATTTTTTATGCATAAGAATGAAAGAGGCATCATGGGGCACCAAAACCAAAAAGTCTTATTTTTACACGAAAATTTCACAAATGGCCAAATATGCACCACCGGC
Organism: Pueraria montana var. lobata; assembly: GCA_026413185.1. Taxonomy (NCBI): domain Eukaryota; kingdom Viridiplantae; phylum Streptophyta; class Magnoliopsida; order Fabales; family Fabaceae; genus Pueraria; species Pueraria montana. The sequence goes on from CM048646.1 coordinate 45,076,343, forward strand.
ACAAAAATTGGAGCACGAGGCACCACAGACCTCAAAACTGACAAGTGCTCCAAGCATTATGGTTTTTTATGCATAAGAATGCACCAGGGATCACGCGGCACCAAAACCCAAAAGTCTTTTTTTTGCATCAAAATTGCACAAATTGCCGAAAATGCCCCATCAGCACCAACATTGGACCACGGGGCACCACGGACCTTAAAATTTAAAAGAATTATGAGCATGATGGTTTTTTATGCGTAAGAATGCACCAGGGATCATGGGGCACCAAAACCGAAAAGTCTTATTTTCGCACGAAAATTGCAAAATGGGTCGAAAATGCACCACGAGCACCAAAATTGGACCACGCGGTACCTCGGACTTCAAAATTTAAAAGTTCTCTGAGCATTATGGTTTTTTATGCATAAGAATGCACCGGGGATCATAGGGCACCTAAACCCAGTAGTCTTATTTTCGCACGAAAATTGCACAATGGGCCGAAAATGCACCACGGGCACCAAAATTGGACCACGGGGAACCTCGGTCCTCAAAAGTGAAAAGTGTTCCATGCATTATGATTTTTTACGCATAAGAATGCACCAGGGATCACGGGGCACCAAAACCCAAAAGTCTTATTTTCGCACGAAAATTGCATAAATGGCCGAATATGCACCACCAGCACCAAAATTGGATCACGAGGCACCACATACCTCAAAACTGAAAAGTGTTCTGAGAATTATGGTTTATTATGCATAAGAATGCACTAGGGATCACGGGCACGAAAACCCAAAAGTGTTATTTTCGCATGAAAATTGGTCAAATGGCCGAAAATGCATCATTGGCACCAAATTTGGATTACGAGGCACCACGGACCCCAAAACTGAAATGCCTTTCAAGCATTATGATTTTTTATGCATAAGAATGCACCAGGGATCCCAGGGCACCAAAACCCAAAAGTCTTATTTTCTCACGAAAATTGCACAATGGGCCAAAAATGCGCCACGGGCACCAAAATCGAACCACGGGGCACCTCGGACCTCAAAATCGAAAAGTGTTCCAAGCATTATGGTTTTTTATGCATAAGAATGCACCAGGGATCACGGGGCACCAAAACCCAAAAGTCTTATTTTCACACAAAAATTGCACAATGAGCCGAAAATGCACCTTAGGCACCAAAATTGGACCACAGGGCACTACCGATCTCAAAACTAAAAACTGCTTTGAGCATTATGGTTTTTTCAGCATAAGAATGCACCAGGGATCACGGGGCACCAAAAACCCAAAAGTCTTATTTTCACACGAAAATTGCACAATTGGCCGAAAATGCAACACAGGCACCAAAATTTGACAACGGGGCTCCTCGAACCTCAAAACTGGAAAGTGCTCCGTGCATTATGGTTTCTTATGCAAAAGAATGCACCAGGGATCAGCGGGTACCAAAACTCAAAAGTCTTATTGACGCAAGAAATTTGCACAAATGGCCGAAAATGCACCACTGGCACCAAAATTGGACCATGGGGCACCTCAGACCTCAAAACTGAAAAGTGTTCCAAGCATTATGGTTTTTTAACCATGAGAATACACCAGGGATCACGGGGCACCAAAATCAAAAGGTCTTATTTTCGCACGAAAATTGCACAATGGGCTGAAAATGCACCACGGGCACCAAAATTGGACCACGAAGCACCTCGGACTTCAAAACTTAAAAGTTCTCCGATCATTATAGTTTTTTATTCATAAGAATGCACCATGAATCCTTGGTGCATTCTTATGCATAAAAAATCATAATGCTTGGAACACTTTTCAGTTTTCAGGTCCGTTGTGCCCCGTGGTCCAACTTTGGTGAGTTTTGAGTTCCGTTGTGCCCTGTGGTCCAACTTTGGTGCCCGTGGTGCATTTTCGACCCATTGTGCAATTTTTGTGCGAAAATAAGACTTTTGGGTTTTGGTACCCCGTGATCCCCAGTGCATTCTTATGCATAAAAAATCATAATGCTCATAGCACTTTTCAGTTTTGAGGTCCGAGGTGCCCCGTGGTCCAATTTTGGTACTCGTGGTGCATTCTCCGCCATTGTACAATGTTCGTGCGAAAATAAGACTTTTGGATTTTGGTACCCCGTGATCCCTGGTGCATTCTTATGCATAAAAAACCATAATGCTTCGAGCAGTTTTCAGTTTTGAGGTCCGTGGTGCGCCGTGGTCCAACTTTGGTGCCAGTGGTGCATTTTCGACCCAATGTGCAACTTTCGTGCGAAAATAAGACTTTTGGGTTTTGGTACCTTATGATCCTTGGTGTATTCTTATGTATAAAAAACCATAATGCTCATAGCACTTTTCAGTTTTGAGGTCCGAGATGTCCCGTTGTCCAATTTTGCTGCCCTTGGTGCATTTTCGGCCCTTTGTGCAATTTTCGTGCGAAAATAAGACTTTTTGGTTTTTGTGCTCCATGATCCTTGGTGCATTCTTATGCATAAAAACTACCATAATGCTCAGAACAGTTTTCAGTCTTGAGGTTCGTGGTGCCCTGTGGTCCCATTTTGGTGCGCGGGGTGCATTTTCCGCCATTGATGCAATTTTCGTGCGAAAATAAGACTTTTGGGTTTTGGTGTCCCGTGATCCTTGGTGCATTCTTATGCATCAAAATTACCATAAAGCTCAAAACACTTTTTAGTCTTGTGGTTCGTGGTGCCCCGTGGTCCAATTTTGGTTCCGAGGTGTATTTTCGGCCATTTGTGCAATTTTCGTGCGAAAATAAGACTTTTGGGTTTTAGCACCCCATGATCCCTGGAGTAATCTTATGCAGAAAAAACCATAATGCTTGAAGTACTTTTCAGTTTTGAGGTCCGAGGTGCCCCGTGGTCCAATCTTGGTGTCGGTGGTACATTTTCGGCCATTTGTGCAATTTTCGTGCGAAAATAAGCCTTTTGGGTTTTTTGTGCCCCGTGATCTCTGGTTCATGCTTATGCATAAAAAACCATAATGCTCGGAGCACTTTTTAGTTTTGAGATCCGAGGTTCCCCGTGGTCCAATTTTCGTGCCCGTGGTGCATGTTCGGCCCATTGTGCAATTTTTGTCCCAAAATAAGACTTTTGGGTTTTGGTGCCCCATGATCCTTGTGCATTCATATGCATAAATATCCATAATGCTTCAAACACTTTTTAGTTTTGAGGTTCGTGGTGCCCCATGGTCCAATTTTGGTGTCGGTGGTGCATTTTGGCCATTTGTGAAATTTTCCTGCGAAAATAAGACTTTTGGGTTTTGGTGCCCCGTGATCCTTGGTGCATTCTTATGCATAAAAAACTATAATGTTGGACCACTTTTAGGTTTTGAGGTCCGAGGTGCCCCATGGTCCAATTTTTGTGCCCGTGGTGCATTTTCGACCCTTTGTGCAATTTTCGTGCGAAAATAAGACTTTTGGGTTTTGGTGCCCCGTGATCCTTGGGGCATTCTTATGCATAAAAACTACCATAATGCTCGAAACACTTTTCTGTCTTGAGGTTCGTGGTGCCCCGTGGTCCAATTTGGGTGCCAGGGGTGCATTTTTGGCCATTGGCGCAATTTATGTGCGAAAATAAGACTTTTGGGTTTTACTGCCCCATGATCCCTGGAGCATTCTTATGCATAAAAAACAATAATGCTCGAAGCACTTTTCAGTTTTGAGGTCTGAGGTGCCCCGTGGTCCAACGTTGGTGCAGGTGGTAAATTTTCGGCCATTTGTACAATTTTCGTGCGAAAATAAGACTTTTGGGTTTTGGTGCCCCATTATCCATGGTGCATTCTTATGCATCAAAATCCATAATGGTCAGAACACTTTTCAATCTTGAGGTTCGTGGTGCCCCGTGGTCCAATTTTGGTGCCGGGGGTGCATTTTCCGCCATTGGTGCAATTTTCGAGCGAAAATAAGACTTTTGGGTTTTGGTGCCCCGTGATCCTTGGTGCATTCTTATGCATAAAAACTACCATAATGCTGGGAATAGTTTACAACCTTGAGATTTGTGGTGCCCCGTGGTCTAATTTTGGTTCCGAGGGTGCATTTTTGGCCATTGGTGCAATTTTCGTGCGAAAATAAGACTTTTGGATTTTACTGCCCCGTGATCCCTGGAGCATTCTTATGCATAAAAAACCATAATGCTCGAATCACTTTTCAATTTTGAGGTCTGAGGTGCCCCGTGATCCAATGTTGGTGGTAGTGGTAAATTTTCGGCCATTTGTACAATTTTCGTGCGAAAATAAGACTTTTGGGTTTTGGTGCCCCGTTATCCTTGGTGCATTCTTATGCATCAAAATCCATAATGGTCAGAACACTTTTCAATCTTGAGGTTCGTGGTGCCCCGTGGTCCAATTTTGGTGCCGGGGGTGCATTTTCCGCCATTGGTGCAATTTTCGTGCGAAAATAAGACTTTTGGGTTTTGGTGCCCCGTGATCCTTGGTGCATTCTCATGCATAAAAACTACCATAATGCTGGGAACACTTTACAACCTTGAGATTTGTGGTGTCCCGTGGTCTAATTTTGGTTCCGAGGGTGCATTTTCGGCCATTGGTGCAATTTTCGTGCGAAAATAAGACTTTTGGATTTTACTGCCCCGTGATCCCTGGAGCATTCTTATGCATAAAAAATCATAATGCTCGAAACACTTTTCAGTTTTGAGGTATGAGGTGCCCCGTGATCCAATGTTGGTGGTATTGGTAAATTTTCGGCCATTTGTACAATTTTCGTGCGAAAATAAGACTTTTGGGTTTTGGTGCCCCGTTATCCTTGGTGCATTCTTATGCATCAAAATCCATAATGCTCAGAACACTTTTCAGTCTTGAGGTCCGTGGCGCCCCATGGTCCAATTTTGGTGCCGGTGGTGATTTTTGGCCATTTGTGAAATTTTCGTGTGGAAATAAGACTTTTGGGTTTTCGAACCCCGTGATCCCTGGTGCATTATTATGCATAAAAAACCATAATGTCGGACCACTTTTAGGTTTTGAGGTCCGAGGTGCCCCGTGGTCCAATTTTGGTGCTCGTGATGCATTTTCGGCCAATTGTGCAAAATTCGTGCGAAAATAAGACTTTTGGGTTTTGTTGCCCTGTGATCCTTGGTGCATTCTTATGCATAAAAACTACCATAAACCTCGGAACACTTTTCAGGCTTGAGGTTTATGGTGCCCCGTGGTCCAATTTTGGTGTCGGGGATGCATTTTCCGCCATTTGTGTAAATTTCCTACGAAAATAAGACTTTTGGGTTTTGGTGTCCCGTTATCCCTGGTGCATTCTTATGCATAGAAAACCACAGTGCTCAGAGAACTATTAAGTTTTGAGGTTCGAGTTGCTTCGTGGTCCAATTTTGGTGCTCGTGATGCATTTTCGGCCCTTTGTACAATTTTCGTGCGAAAATAAGACTTTTGGGTTTTGGTGCCCCGTGATCCTTGGGGCATTATTATGCATAAAAAACCATAATGCTTCGAGCACTTTTTAGTTTTGAGGTTCGTGGTGCCCCGTGGTCCAATTTTGGTGCAGGTGGTGCATTTTCGGCCCATTGTGCAACTTTCGTGCAAAAAAAAGACTTTTAGGTTTTGGTGCCCCAAGATCCCTGGTGCATTCTTATGCATAAAAAACCATAATGCTTTGAGTACTTTTTAGTTTTGAGGTCCGTGGTGCCCCGTGGTCCAATTTTGGTGCCGGTAGTGCATTTTCGGCCATTTGTGCAATTTTCGTGTAGAAATATGACTTTGTGGTTTTGGTGCCCCGTGATCCCTGGTAAATTCTTATGCATAAAAAACTTTAATGGTTGGAAAACATTTCAGTCTTGAGGTCCGTGGTGCCCCGTGGTCCAACTTTGGTGCCCGTGGTGCATTTTTGACCCACTATACAATTTCCGTGCGAAAATAAGACTTTTGGGTTTTGGTACCCGTGATCCCTTGTGCATTCTCATTCATAATGCTCATAGCACTTTTCAATTTTGAGGTCCGAGGTGCCCCGTGGTCCAATTTTGGTGCACGTGGTGCATTTTCGGCCTATTGTGCAACTTTCGTGCGAAAATAAGACTTTTGGATTTTGGTGCCCCGTGATCCTTGGTGCATTCTTATGCATAAAAATTACCATAATGCTCAGAAAACTTTTCAGTCTTGAGGTTTGTGGTGCCCCATGGTTCAATTTTGGTGCCGGGGGTGCATTTTCCGCCATTTGTGCAATTTTCGTGCGAAAATAAGACTTTTGGGTTTTGGTGCCCCGTGATCCCTGGTGGATTCTTATGCATAAAAAACCATAATGCTTCGAGCAGTTTTCAGTTTTGAGGTCCGTGGTGCGCCGTGGTCCAACTTTAGTGCCTGTGGTGCATTTTCGACCCATTGTGCAACTTTCGTACGAAAATATGGGTTTTGGTACCTTATGATCCTTGGTGCGTTCTTATGCATAAAAAACCATAATGCTCATAGCACTTTGATCCGCTGTCGCGCACGGATCAAAACGAGTGATTTTGAAAATATAGTTATGGTAGCGACAACTCGAGTATCGTTCTCAAGGATTCTTGTATTATTATCAATCAATACAGTAACGATTAATGGGGGGGTTTCGATTACGAATTCAAGAAAAAGGGATTAAAATAAATTGTGATTATCGAATAAGCTAAAGCGAATCAACCTACTGTATCGACTTCCGACTTATCATTGATCCCTATAAATTCCAATTCCCTAAACGGATCTGATCCTATTCGACTATAATAACTACTGACAAGCGCAATAGAAATTATACGGCGTATGTTCCTGAATTCCGGATTAAGCAAACGGCAATATGATCAAACGCGATAATGCAAAAGCTACGTTAACGCGAAATTGATTCAAGATCAAACAACCAATCGAATTTAAGAATTATATCCTATAACAACAATCAAATTAAGCAATTAATTGAGATTATTGGAATAAATCAAAGGAAACAGATTGATATGGAATTTATAAAAGAACCTCAAAGTGGAATCCGATTACAGCAGATCGATTCTTCGGAAATTAGTTCTCCATTACAATTGTTCAAGACCTTCCAAAATAATTTCGTGAACGGTGAATATGTGAACCGTGAAAAAATGAGTGAATAGTATGCGGCCCTCTGTTCTATATTTATAAAATTTTAAACTACTGACGCGGATCACCACGGCCGTGCTGATCAGATGACCACGACCGTGATCCTTGCATAGTCTGGAGGTCCAATCTGCGTGCTTTCCGAGCACGGTCGTGGTAAATTAACCACGGCCGTGGTCCTTGCATAGTCTGGAGGTCCAATCTACGTGCTTTCCGAGCACGGTCGTGGTAAATTAACCACGGCTGTGCTCGGAAAGTTGACGCTGATGCAAAACTTTCAGTGATTTCTGCTTGGCCGTGGTTATTTCACCACGGCTGTGGTGGCTTAGCACGGCCGTGCTTAGGCTACCACGGCCGTGGTATTCCAGACAAAGGTTTCCAACGAATATTAGAACGCCTCAATCTGATTCCTGTAGCTCCAGTTATGAATCTTCCATTGAAAGCTGCTAATGCTGAAAATAAAATACGAAAATTAAATAAAGCTAGAAACAAACTTAAATATGAAAACACACTAAAATGGTGAAACTAATGAAATAAACTAAGGAAATGCCTAAGAATAACAGTAGAAGAATGTGCATGAAGATGCACTGATCACACTTTTCGGTTTTGAGGTCCGAGGTGCCCCGTTGTCCAATTTTGTTGCCTGTGGTGCATTTTCGGCCCTTTGTGCAATTTTCGTGCGAAAATAAAACTTTTTGGTTTTTGTGCCCCATGATCCTTGGTGCATTCTTATGCATAAAAACTACCATAATGCTTGGAACAGTTTTCAATCTTGAGGTTCGTGGTGCCCCGTGGTCCAATTTTGGTGTGTGGGGTGCATTTTCCGCCATTGGTGCAATTTTCGTGTGAAAATAAGACTTTTGGGTCTTGGTGTCCCGTGATCCTTGGTGCATTCTTATGCATCAAAATTACCATAAAGCTCGGAACACTTTTTAGTCTTGTGGTTCGTGGTGCCCCGTGGTCCAATTTTGGTTCCAGGGGTGCATTTTCGACCATTTGTGCATTTTTCATGCGAAAATAAGACTTTTGGGTTTTGGTTCCCTGTGATCCCTGGCATATTCTTATGCATAAAAAATTATAATGCTTGGGGTACTTTTCAGTTTTGAGGTCCGTGGTGCCCCGTGGCCCAATTTTGGTGTCGTTGATGCATTTTCGGCCATTTGTGCAATTTTCGTGCAAAAATAAGACTTTTGGGTTTTGGTGCCCCGTGATCCCTGGTGCATTCTTATGCGTAGAAAACTATAATGCTAGGAGAACTTTTAAGTTTTGAGGTCCAAGTTGCTCTGTGGTCCAATTTTGGTGCCCGTGGTGCATCTTCGGCCCATTGTACAATTTTCTTGCGAACATAAGACTTTTGGGATTTGGTGCCCTGTGATCCCTGTTGCATTCTCATGCAAAAAAATTCATAATGCTCGGAACACTTTTCAGTCTTGAGGTTCGTGGTGCCTCGTGGTGCAATTTTGGTGCCGGTGGTGCATTTTTGGCCATTTGTGAAATTTTCGTGTGAAAATGAGACTTTTGGGTTTTGGTGCCCCGTGATCGTTGGTGCATTCTTATCCATAAAAAACCATAATCCTTGGAGCACTTTTTAGTCTTGATGTTCGTGGTGCCCTGTGGTCCAATTTTGGTGCCGGGGGTGCATTTTCCATCATTTGTGCAATTTTCGTGCGGAAATAAGGCTTTTGAGCTTTGGTGCCCCATGATCCCTGGTGCATTCTTATGCATAGAAAATCATAATAGTCGGAGAACTGTTAAGTTTTGAGGTCCGAGTTGCTCCGGGGTATAATTTTGGTGTTCGTGGTGCATTTTCGGCCCATTGTGCAATTTTCGTGCGAAAATGAGACTTTTGGGTTTTCGTGCCCCGTGAACCCTGGTGCATTCTTATGCATAAAAAACCATAATTCTCATTGCACTTTTTTGTTTTGAGGTCCGAGGAGCCCCATTGTCCAAGTATTGTGGCAGTGGTGCATTTTCGGCCCTTTGTGCAATTTTCGTGCGAAAATAAGACTTTTGGGTTTTGGTGCCCCGTGATCCTTGGTGCATTCTTATGCATAAAAAACCATAATGCTTCGAGTACTTTTGAGTTTTGAGGTCTGTGGTGCCCCGTGGTCCAATTATGGTGCCGGTGGTGCATTTTCGGCCATTTGTACATTTTTCGTGCGGAAATATGACTTTTTTGTTTTGGTGCCACGTGATCCCTAGTGCATTCTTATGCATAATACACTATAATGCTTGGAACACTTTTCATTTTTGACGTCCGCGGTGCCCCGTGGTCCATCTTTGGTGCCCGTGGTGCATTTTTGGCCCATTGTGCAATTTTCGCGCGAAAATAAGACTTTGGGGTTTTGCTGCCCCGTCATCCCTGGTGCATTCTTATGCATAAAAAACCATAATGCTCGAAGCACTTTTCAGTTTTGAGGTCCGTGGTGCCCCGTGGTCCAATGATGGTGCCCCGTGGTAAATATTCGGCCATTTGTGCAATTTTCATACGAAAATAAGACTTTAAGGTTTTGGTGCCCTGTGATCCTTGGTGCATTCTTATGCATATAAATCCATAATGCTCGGTACACTTTTCAGTCTTGAGGTCCGTGGTGCCCCGTGGTCCAATTTTTGTGCCGGTGGTGCATTTTCGGCCATTTGTGCAATTTTAATGCGAAAATAAGACTTTTGGATTTTGGTGCCCCGTGATCCCTATTGCATTCTTATGCATAAAAAATCATCATGTCGAACCACTTTTAGGTTTTGAGGTCCAACGTGCCCCGTGGTCCAATTTTGCCACTCGTGATGCATTTTCGACCCATTGTGCAATTTTCGTGCAAAATTAAGAATTTTGGGTTTTGGTGCCCCGTGATCCCTGGTGCATTCTTATGCACAAAAAACCATAATTCTCAGAACACTTTTCAGTCTTGAGGTTCGTGGTGTCCCGTGGCCCAATTTTGATGCCCGTGGTGCATTTTCGGCCCATTGTGCAATTCTAATGCAAAAATAAGACTTTTGGGTTTTGGTGCCTAGTGATCCCTGGTGCATTTCTATGCATAAAAAACCATGATGCTTCGAGTAATTTTTAGTTTTGAGGTCCGTGGTGCCCCGTGGTCCAATTTTGGTGTCGGTGGAGCATTTTCGGTCATTTGTGCAATTTTCATGCGGAAATATGACTTTTTGGTTTTGGTGCCCCATCATCCCTGGTGCATTCTTATGCATAAAAAACAATAATGCTTGGAACACTTTTCAGTTTTGAGGTCCGTGGTGCCCCGTTGTCCAACTTTGGTGCCCATGGTGTATTTTCGACCCATTGTGCAATTTCCGTGCGAAAATAAGACTTTTGGATTTTGGTACCCCGTGATACCTGGTGCATTTTCATTCATAAAAAACCATAATGCTCATAGCACATTTCAATTTTGAGGTTTGTGGTGCCCCGTGGTCCAATTTTTGTGCCTGTGGTGCATTTTCGGCCCTTTGTGCAATTTTGTACGAAAATAAGACTTTTGGGTTTTGGTGCCCCGTCATCCTTGGCGCATTCTTTTGCATAAAAACTACCATAATGCTCGGAACACTTTTCAGTCTTGAGGTTCGTGGTGCCGAGGGTGCATTTTTCGTATTTGTGCAATTTTCGTGCGAAAATAAGACTTTTAGATTTTGGTGCCCTGTGATCCTTGGTGCATTCTTATGCATAGAAAACTATAATGCTCATAGAACTTTTAAGTTTTGAGGTCCGAGTTGCTCCGTGGTCAAATTTTGGTACCCGTGGTTACGAGCATTATGGTTTTTTATGCATAAGAATGCAACAGGGATCACGGGGCACAAAAGCCAAAAATTCTTATTTTCACATGAAAATTGAACAATGGCCGATAATGCACCAAGGGCACCCAAAATTGGACCACGGGGCACCACAAACCTTAAAACTGAAAAGTGCTCCAAGCATTATGATTTTTTATGCATAAGAATGCACCAAGGATCACGGGACACCAAAATTGGACCACGGGGCACCTCGAACCACAAAACTTAAAAGTGCTCTGAGCATTATGGTTTTTTATGCATAAGAATGCACTAGGGATATAGGGTACCAAAACCCAAAAGTCTTATTTTTACACGAAAATTTCACAATGGGACGAAAATGCATCATGGCCACCAAAATTGGACCACGGGGCACCTCGGACCTCAAAACTTAAAAGTACTCCAAGCATTATGGTTGTTTTTATGCATAAGAACGCACCGGTGATCACGGGTACCAAAACCCAAAAGTCTTATTTTCGCACAAAAATTGCACAAATAGCTGAGATGCACCCCCGACACAAAAACTGGTCCATTGGGCACCACAAATATCAAGACTCAAAACTGTTCCAAGAATTATGATTTTTTATGCATAAGAATGCACTAAGGATCACGGGCACCAAAACCCAAAAGTCTTATTTTCGCACGAAAATTGCACAAATGGTCGAAAATTCAGCACCGGCACAAAATTGGACCACTGAGGACCACGGACCTCAAAACTGAAAAGTGCTCCGAGAATTATGGTTTTTTATGCATAAGAATGCACTAATGATCATGGGGCGCCAAAATCCAAAAGTCTTATTCTCGCACGAAAATTTCACAAATGGCCGAAAATGCACCATCGACACAAAAATTGGATAACGGGGCACCACGGACCTCTAAACTGAAAAAGTGTTCCAAGCATTATGGTTTTTTATGCATAAGAATGCACCAGGGATCACGGGGAACCAAAACCGAAAAGGTCTTATTTTCGCACGAAAATTGCACAAATGCCCGAAAATGCACCCCGGCACCCGGCACAAATAATGGGCCACGGAGCACCACGAACCTCAAGACTAAAAATTGTTCTGAGCATTATGGTTTTTTATGCATAAGAATGCACAAAGGATCACAGGGCACGAAAACCAAAAAGTCTTATTTTTGTACGAAAAGTGCACAATGGGCCGAAAATGCACCACGTGCACCAAAATTGGACCACGGGGCACCTCAGACCTCAACACTGAAAAGTGCTCCGAGCGTTATGGGTTTATATCCATAAGAAGGCACCAGGGTTCACAGGGCACCAAAACCCAAAACTCTCATTTTCGCACGAAAATTGCACAAATGGCCTAGAATGCACCCCCGGCACCAAAATTGGACCGCCGGGCACCACGAACCTCAAGACTGAAAACTGTTCTGAGCATTATGGTTTATTATGCATAGGAATGCACCAAGGATCACGGGGCACCAAAACCCAAAAGTCTTATTTTCGCACGAAAATTGCACAAATGGCCGAAAATACAGCACCGACACCATAATTGGACCACGGGGTACCACGGACCTGTAAAATGAAAAGTGTTCAAAAAATTATTATTTTCTTATACATAAGAATGCACCAGGGATCACGGAGCACGAAAACCCAAAAGTCTTATTTTCGCACGAAAATTGCACAATATGCCGAATATGCACAACGGGGCACCTCGGACCTCAAAACTGAAAAGTGCTCTGAGCATTATAGTTTTTTATGCATAAGAATGCACCAGGGATCACGGGGGACCGAAACCCCAAAGTCTTATTTTCGCTCGAAAATAGCACAAATGGCCAAAAATGCACCCTCGACACCAAAATTGGACCACGAGGCACCACGAACTTCAAGACTGAAAACTGTTCTGAGTATTATGATATTGTATGCATAAGAATGCACCAAGGATCACGGGACACTACAACCATAAAGTCTTAATTTCGTACGAAAATTGCACAATGGGCCGTAAATGCACCACGGGCACCAAAATAGGACCACGGGCCACCACGAACCTTAAAACTGAAAATTGCTCTGAGCATTATGGTTTTTTATGCATAAGAATGCACCAGGGATCACGGGGCACCAAAACCCAAAATTCTTATTTTCGCACGAAAATCGCACATTGGGCGGGAAACGCACTCGGGCACCAAAATTGTACCACGGGGCACCTCGGACGTCAAAACTGAAAAGTTCTCTGAGCATTATGGATTTTTATGCATAAGAATGCATTAGGGATCACGGGGCACCAAAACCCAAAAGTTTTATTTTTCGCACGAAAATTGCACAAATGGCTGAAAATGCACCCTCGACGCACAAAAATTAGACCACGGGGCCCCACAAACCTCAAGACTGTAAACTGTTCTGAGCATTATGGTTTTTTATACATAAGAATGCACCAAGAATCACAGGGCACAGAAACCAAAAAGTCTTATTTTCGCACGAAAAGTGCACAATGGGCCGAAAATGCACCACGGGCACCAAAATTGGACCACGGGGAGCCTAGGACCTAAAAATTGAAAAGTGCTCTGAGCATTATAGTTTTTGGTGCATAAGAATGCACCAGGGATCACGGGGCACCGAAACCCAAAAGTCTTATTTTCGCTTGAAAATAGCACAAATGGCCGAAAATGCACCCCCTGTACGAAAATTGGACCACGGGGCACCACGAACTTCAAGACTGAAATCTGTTCTGAGCATTATGGTTTTTTATACATAAGAATGCATCAAGAATCACGGGGCACAAAAACCAAAAAGTCTTATTGTCGTACGAAAAGTGCACAATGGGCCGAAAATGCACCACGGGCACCAAAATTGGACCACGGGACACCACAGACCTCAAAACTAAAAAGTGCTATGAGAATTACAGTTTTTTATGCATAAGAATGCACTAGGGATCACGGGGCACCGAAACCCAGAAGTCTTATTTTCGCACGAAATTGCACAATGGGCCGAAATTGCACCACTGGCACCAAATTTGGACCATGGGGCACCTCGGACCTCAAAACATAAAAGTTCTCTGAGAATTACAATATTTTATGCATAAGGATGCACCAGGGATCATCGTGCACCAAAATCCAAAAGTCTTATTTTCGCACGATAATTTCACAAATGGTTGAAAATGCACCACCGGCACCAAAATTGGACAGTGGGGCACCACGGACCTCAAATCTGAAAAGTGTTCTGAGCATTATGGTTTTTTTTTTGCATAAGAATGCGCCAGGGATCACGGGGCCCCAAAACCCAAAATTCTTTTTTTTGCAATAAAATTGTATAGTGTGCCGAAAAAGCACCACGGGCACCAAAATTGGACCACAGGGTACCACGGACCTCAAAACTGAAAAGTGCTCCAATCATTATGGTTTTTTATGCATAAGAATGCACCTACGATCACAGGGCACCAAAACCCAAAAGTCTTATTTTCGTACGAAAATTGCACAAATATCCCAAATGCAGCACCGACACCAAAATTGGACCACGGGGAACCACGAACCACAAAACTGAAAAGTTTTCCGAGCATTATGGTTTTTTATGCATAAGAATGCACCAGGGATCACAGGGCACGAAAATTGCTCAAATGTCCGAAAATGCACCACCGGCACCAAAATTGGACCACAGGGCACCACGAACCTCAAAATTGAAAACTATTCCAAGCATTATGGTTTTTTATGCATAAGAATGCACTGGATCACGGGGCACCAAAACCCAAAAGTCTTATTTTCGCACGAAAATTGCACAATTGGCAGAAAAAGAACCACCGGCACCAAAATTGGACCACGGGGAACCACGAACCTCAAAACTGAAAAATGCTCCAAGCATTATGGTTTTTTATGCATAAGAATGAATAAGGGTTCACAGGGCACATAAATCCAAAAGTCTTATTTTCGCACGAAAATTGCACAAATGGCCGAAAATGCATTATCGGCACCAAAATTGGACCACGGGGCACCACGGATCTCAAAACTGAAAAGTGTTCCAAACATTATGGTGTTTTAAGCACAAGAATGCACCAGCAATCATGGGGCACCAAAACCAAAAATTCTTATTTTCGCACGAAAATTGCACAATGGGCCGAAAATACACCACGTGCACGAAAATGGGACCACGGGGCACCTCGAACCTCAAAACTAAAAAGTGCTATGAGGATTATGGTTTCTTATGCATAAGAATTCACCAGGGTTCACAGGGCACCAAAACCCAAAACTCTTATTTTCGCATGAAAATTGAACAAGTGGCCGAAAAAGAACCATCGGCACCAAAATTCGACCACGAGGCACCACGAACCTCATAACTGAAAAGTGCTCCAAGCATTATGGTTTTTTATGCATAAGAGTGCATTAGGGATCACGGGGCAACAAAACCCAAATGTCTTATTTTCGCACGAAAATTGCACAATTGGCCAAAAATGCATAATGGGCACCAAAATTGGACCTCGGGGCACCTCGGACATGAAACTTAAAAGTGCTCCGAGCAATATGGTTTTTTATGCATAAGATTGCACCAGGGATCATGGGGCACCAAAACCCAAAAGTCTTATTTTCGCCCAAAAATTGCACAATGGGCTGAAAATGCACCACGGGCACCAAAAGTTGACCATGGGGCACCTCGGACCTCCAAACTCTAAAGTGTTGCAAGAATTATGGTTAATTATGCATAAGATTGCCCCAGGGATCACGGGGCACCAAAACCCAAAAGTCTTATTTTCACAAGAAAATTGAACAATGGGCCGAAAATGCACCACGGGCACCAATATTGGACCACGGGGCACCTCGAACGTCAAAACATACAAGTTCTCCGAGCATTATGGTTTTTTATGCATAAGAATGCACCATGGTTCATAGGGCACCAGAACCCAAAAGTTTTATTTTATCATGAAAATTGCACAAATAGCCGAACAAGAACCACCGGCACCAAAATTGGACCACGGGGCACCACAGACCTCAAAACTGAAAAGAGTTCCGAGCATTATGGTTTTTTATGCATAAGAATGCAACAGGGATCACGGGGCACCAAAGCCCAAAAGACTTATTTTAACACGAAAATTGCACAATAGGCCGAAAATACACCACGGGCACCAAAATTGGACCACGGGGCACCTCGGACCTTAAAACTGAAAAGTTCTCTAAGCATTAGGGCTTTTTATGCATAAGAATACACCAGGGATCACGGGGAACCAAAACCCAAAAGTCTTATTTTCGCACGAAAATTGCACAAATGGCCAAAAATGCACCACCGGCACCAAAATTGGACCACAGGGCACCCCGGACCTCAAAATTGAAAAGTGTTCTGAGAATTATGGTTTTTTATGCATAAGCATGCACCAAGGATCACGGGGCACCAAAATCCAAAAGTTTTATTTTCGCACGAAAATTTCACAATAGGTCGAAAATGCACCACGGGCACCAAATTAGGACCACGGGGCACTCGGACCTCAATACTTAAAAGTGCTCTGAGCATTATGGTTTTTTATGCATAAGAATGCACCAGGGATCACGGGGAACCAAAACCCAAAAGTCTTATTTTCGCACGAAAATTGCATAATGGGTCTAGAATGCACCACGGGCACCAAAATTGGACCATGGGGCACCACGTATCTCAAAACTGAAATGTGCTCTGAGCAATATGGATTTTTATGCCTAAGGATCACGGGACTCCAAAACCCAAAAGTCTTACTTTTGCACGAAAATTGCACAATGGGCCGAAAATGCACCACGACCACCAAAATTGGACCACGGGGCACCACGGACCTCAAAACTGAAAAGTGCTCCGAGTATTATGATTTTTTATGCATAAGAATGCACCAGGGATCACGGGGCACCAAAACCCAAAAGTGTTCTTTTCGCACGAAAATTGCACAAATGGCCGAAAGTGCACAACGCGCACCAAAATTGGACCACGGAGCACCACGGACCTCAAAACTGAAAAGTGCTCCGAGCATTATGGTTTTTTATGCATAAGGATGCACCAAGGATCACAGGGCACCAAAAACCAAAAGTCTTATTTTGGCACGAAAGTTGCCCCATGTGCCAAAAAGGCACCGCGGACACCAAAATTGGACCACGGGGCATCACGGACCTCAAAACTGAGTGCCTGTGGTGCATTTTCAGCCCATTATGCAATTTTTCTACCAAAATAAGACTTTTAGGTTTTGGTGCCCCGTGATCCCTGGTGCATCCTTATGCATAAAAAACCATAATCCACGGAGCACTTTTCAGTTTTGAGGTCTGTGGTGCCCCGTGGTATATTCTTGGCCCATTACGTAATTTTCGTGCCAAAATAAGACTTTTGAGTTTTGGTGCCCCATGATCCTAGGGGCATCCTTATGCATAAAAAACTATAATACTCTAAGCACTTTTTAGGTTTGAGGTCTGTGATGCCCCGTGGTCTAATTTTGGTGCTTATGGTGCATTTTCGGTCCATTGTGCAATTTTGTGCGAAAATAAGACTTTTGGGTTTTGGTGCCCCATGATCCATGGTGCATTCTTATGCATAAAAATCCATAATGCTCGGAGCACTTTTCAGTTTTGAGGTTCGAGGTGCCCAGTTGTCTAATTTTGGTGCCCGTGGTGCATTTTCGGCCATTTGTGCAATTTTCGTACGAAAATATGACTTTTGGGTTTTGGTGTCCCATGATCCTGGTGCATTCTTATGCATAAAAAACCATAATGCTCAGAACACTTTTCAGTTTTGAGGTCCGTGGTGCCTCGTGGTCCAATTTTGGTGCCGATGCTGAATTTTCGGCCATTTATGCAATTTTCGTGCGAAAATAAAACTTTTGGGTTTTGGTGCCTCGTGATCCCTGGTGCATTCTTATGCATAAAAAACCATAATACTCAGACCACTTTTAAGTATTCAGGTCCGAGGTGCCCTGTGGTCCAATTTTGGTGTCCGTTGAGCATTTTCGGCCCATTATGCAATATTCGTGCGAAAATTAGACTTTTGGGTTTTGGTGCCCCGTGATACCTGGTGCATTCCTATGAATAAAAAACCATAATGCTCATAACATTTTTCATTTTTGAGGTTCGTGGTGCCCCGGTGCTGAATTTTCGGCCATTTGTGGAATTTTCGTGCGAAAATAAGACTTTTGGGTTTTGGTGCCCCGTGATCCCTGGTGCATTCTTATGCATAAAAAACCATAATTCTCGGAGAACTTTTAAGAATTGAGGTCCGAGGTGCCCGTGGTACAATTTTGGCGCCCGTGGTGCATTTTCGGCCCATTGTGCAATTTTCGTTCGAAAACAAGACTTTTGGATTTTGGTGCCCAATGATCCCTGGTGCATTCTTATGCATAAAAAACTATATGCTCAGACCACTTTTAAGAATTGCGGTCCGAGGTGCACCGTGGTTCAACTTTCGTGCCCGTGGTGAATTTTCGGCCCATTGTGCAATTTTTGTGCAAAAATAAGACTTTTGGATTTTGGTGCCCCATGATCCCTGGTGCATTCTTATGCATAAAAAACCATAATGCTCGGAGAACTTTTCAATTTTGAGGTCCGAGGTGCCCCGTGGTTCAATTTTGGTGCCCATGGTGCATTTTCGGCTCATTGTGCAATTTTCGTGCGAAAATAAGACTTTTGGGTTTTGGTGACCCATGATCCACGGTACATTTTTATGCATAAAAAACCATAATGCTCGAAACACTTTTTAGGTTTGAGGTCCGTGGTGCCCCGTGGTCCAATTTTGGTGCCAGTGGTGCATTTTCGGCCATTTTTGCAATTTTTGTGCGAAAATAGGACTTTTGGGTTTTGGTGCCCCGTGATCCCCGGTGCATTCTTATGCATCAAAAACTATAATTCTCGGACCACTTTTAAGTATTGAGGTCCGAGGTGCCCCGTGGTCCAATTTTTGTGCCCGTGGTGCATTTTCGGCCCATTGTGGAATTTTCGTGTGGAAATAAGACTTTTGGGTTTTGGTGCCCCGTGATCCATGGTGCATTATTATGCATAAAAAACCATAATACTCAGAACACTTTCAGTTTTGAGGTTGATGGTGCCCCGTGGTCTAATTTTGGTGCCGGTAGTGCATTTTCGGCAATTGGTGCAATTTTCGTGCGAAAACAAGACTTTTGGATTTTGGTGCACCGTGATCCCTGGTGCATTCTTATGCATGAAAAACTATAATGCTCGGACCACTTTTAAGTATTGAGGTCCGAGGTACACCGTGGTGCAATTTTGGTGCCCGTAGTGCATTTCAGCCCATTGTGCAATTTTTGTGCGAAAAATAAGACTTTTGGGTTTTAGTGCCACGTGATACCTAGTGCATTCCTAAGAAAAAAAAACATAATGTATGGAGCACTTTTCAGATTTGAGGTCCGAGGTGCCCCGTTGTCTAATTTTGGTGCCGGTGGTGCATTTTCGGCCATTTGTGCAACTTTAGTGTGAAAATTAGACTTTTGGGTTTTGGTGCCCCATAATCCCTGGCACATTCCTATGCATAAAAAACCATAATGCTCAGGAGACTTTTTAGTTTTGAGGTTCGTGGTGCCCCGTGGTCCAATTTTGGTGCCGATGCTGAATTTTCGACCATTTGTGCAATTTTGTGCGAAAATAAGACTTTTGGGTTTTGGTGCCCCATGATCCCTGGAGCATTCTTATGCATAAAAAATCATAATACTCGGAGAACTTTTAAGTATTCAGGTCCGAGGTGCCCCGTGGTCCAATTTTGGTGTCCGTTGAGCATTTTCAGCCCATTATGCAATATTCGTGCGAAAATAAGACTTTTGGGTTTTGGTGCCCCATGATACCTGGTGCATTCCTATGAATAAAAAACCATAATGCATGGAGTACTTTTCAGTTTTGAGGTTCGAGGTGCCCCGTTGTCTAATTTTGGTGCCGGTGGTGCGTTTTCGGCCATTAGTGCAATTTTCGTGCGAACATAAGACTTTTGGGTTTTGGTGCCCCATAATCCCTGGGGCATTTCTATGCATAAAAAACGATAATGCTCAAAACACTTTTCAATTTTGAGGTTCATGGTGCCCCAGGGTACTGAATTTTCGGCAATACGTGCAATTTTCGTGCGAAAATAAGACTTTTGGGTTTTGGTGCCCCGTGATCCCTGGTGCATTCTTACGCATAAAAAACCATAATGCTCGGAGGACTTTTGAGTATTGATGTCCGAGGTGCCCCGTGGTCCAATTTTGGTGCCCATGGTGCATTTTCGGCCCATTGTGTAATTTTCGTGCGAAAATAAGACTTTTGGGTTTTGGTGCCCCGTGATCCGTGGGGCATTCTTATGCATAAATAACCATAATTCTTGGAACCCTTTTCGGTTTGGAGGTCCGAGGTGCCCGTGGTCAAATTTTGGTGCCCGTGGTGCAATTTTCGTGCGAAAATAAGTCTTTTGGGTTTTTGTAACCCGTGATTCCTTGTGCGTTCTTATGCCTAAAAACTAAAAAACCATAATGCTCGTTCCACTTGTCAGTTTTGAGGTCCGTGGTTCCCCGTGGTCCAATTTTGGTACCGGTGGTGCATTTTGGGCCATTTGTGCAATTTTCGTGCGAAAATAAGACTTTTGTGTTTTTGTGCCCCGTGATCCCTGGTGCATTCTTATGCATAACAAACCATAATGCTTGGAGAACTTTTCATTTTTGCGGTCCGAGGTGCCCTGCGTTCCAATTTTCGGGCCCGTGCTGCATTTTCATTCCATTGTTCAATGTTCGTGCGAAAATAAGACTTTTGGGTTTTTGTGCTCCGTGATTCCTGGGGAATTCTTATGCATAAAAAACTATAATGCTTGGAACACTTTTCTCTTTTGAGGTCCGTGGTTCGCCGTGGTCCAATTTTGGTGCTGGTGGTGCATTTTCGGCCATGTATGCAAATTTCGTGCAAAAATAAAACTTTTGGGTTTTGGTGCACGTTGATCCCTGGTGCATTCTTATGCATAAAAAACCATAATGCTTGGAGCACTTTTCATTTTTGAGGTCTTTTTTTTTTATGTAAATTTGTAGAATGCAAACCTCACAGTGGGACGAAGGCATCCTAACAACGTTGGCACCCCCTCGCCAACTAATCATTGGCAGCAAACCACATTTTATTAAAAGAAGGAAGAAAAAAAACCAACATAAAGCATGGGGGGACTAGGCCAAAACCCATGAGAACAATCAGCAAAAGCGAAAAAAAGGCAATCCACAATGATTGCCAGCAAAACTATCCCTAATAAACAAGGGAATATAATCCCACCAGGTTATATCAACTCTATGATCTACCCTATAATTGGCCAGTCTGTCTGCACATTGATTACCTTCTCTATAAATATAAGAATACAAAAAATGCATTTGAGAGCATAATTTGAGACAACGAATCCAACGGCTTCTGAGGTCCCAAGGAACAATATCAACCTTATCAAACGCAGCTAGCACCAGCTTGGAGTCACACTCCAACCACAACTTGTCCCAACCGACAGAATGAGCATACTCAATAGCTAAAATAGCAGCAAATATCTTTGCATGCAGAGCTGATTTAATGCCAATATAAGCTGCAAAACAACCACGAAAAACCCCATAACTATCACGAAAGATACCACTACCCGCAACATGCCCTGGAGATCCTTTTGATGCACCATCAGTGTTACATTTGATATAGCCACAAGCAGGGGGGAACCAATCCACTTGCTTAATCTGAACAGGTTTTGGAGGCTTAGCCGAGACTAAGAACTTATGTAAAAAGGAAAATTCTGAAATAGAATTTGATGCATGGCCCTTAGAAAGAAAACCAGACAGAGATACAGCTGAAATCACCATACTAGTAGCTTGCCGCAGAGGTATACGAACATCTCGAAACCTCAAATTGTTCCGACACCACCATATAACCCAAAAAATATGCACAACTGCAGAAATCAGAACTTCCTTCACTTGGGTACTACACGGCTTATCCACAGATAACAGAACAGCGATACAAGAAGAAAAATCTAACGTGAATGGAAGAAAGGACTGCAGCCACTTCCATAAATCACTAGCAAAACTACATGTCAAGAAGAGATGATCAGTTGTTTCATACTCATTACCACATAATGCACACATTGAAACAACTACACAGCCCCGAGATCGAAGCCTATCATCAGTAGGCATCTTTCCATGAACAATACGCCATAAAATAAAACTTCTAGAAGGCGGAATAGATTTAATCCATATCAACTTTGACCAATGGAAACTTTGTCCAGGAATTGAAATATGATTTAAAGCAGCTTTAAAGGATAACAGACCATCCGAAGAAGGACGCCATATGGGTTGATCAACCTCCTGACAATCTTGCAAAGGAGCTGGAATAAGAGAGATCGCTGCACGCGTCTGTGGAAGACGTTGCAGCAATGATTCAGGCATAATCCAATGATGATTCAGAACAAAGCAGCTTACTGAAGACTTTAGAAATCTTCTATGCATCTCTGGAATATTTAGAGCATCTGCCAAAGAAGAATCAAGGCACTAGATATCTAACCAGAAGTTAACACGGTCACCTCTGTTAACAACCCAACCAGTATTTTCCAAAATCATATGCCACTTACTTTTCATAGAAGTCCATATTGAGGATGACTTAAAGCTTAATAAAGGCTTGCCGTGCTTTAAAAATCTAGCTCTCATGAAAACCGCCCAGTGTGAATCCGAATGAACAAAATCCCACATAAGTTTCAACATACATGCCTCATTTAACTTCAGAATAGATTTCAATCCAAGGCCTCCTTCCACCAAAGGCTTGCAAACTTTACTCCAAGCAACAGTGACCAATTTTCGAGTATTTATATCGCCAGACCATAAGAAATTCTGCAGCCAGCTCTCAATAGTCTTAATTAAGGATAAAGGCCATGAGTAGACATGAAAACTATATAACAGCATACCTGAAATGACTGAGTTGATCAATTGAGCTCTGCCCATGATAGATAAGAGCATCCCCTTCCAAGAAACAAGTTTGGCTTTAATTTTATTCGCTATGGGCTGTAGAAAACGAGCTCTTGGTTTACCTATAAAAATAGGGACACCAAGGTATGTAAAAGGCAAAGAACCAGCTCCAAATCCTAAACATTGCTGAACTCTGGCTATCCTATCATGAGACATAGAACCCGAGAAGAATTTACATTTCTCAGGACTTATATGCTGGCCAGACGCATCCCCATAAAATTTAAACAATAACTTTAAATTATTTAGATTTTTTAAGGTCCCCCTACAAAAAATCATGATATCATCTGCATATAAAGCATGTGTTGGAGTAGAGCACCCTCTTGGGCTAGCCATAGGCAATAAGTATTTATTATCCACCAAATACATTATCCCCCTGCTCAAGACATCCTCAGCTATACAAAAAAGAAGAGGAGACAGGGGGTCACCCTGTCGTACCCCCTCTTGCAAGATATGTAACCAACTGAGGCCCCATTAACTCCAAAAGAGAGCCTAGCTGACTGCAGAATAATCATAATCCAATTACAAAAGACTTTACTGAAACCAAAAGCCAGAAAGGCCTCCAAAAGGAAATTCCAATCCAGAGTATCAAATGCCTTTCTAATGTCAAACTTTATAGCCAAATTACCACCAAATACTCTTTTATTTAGCATATTAATAGCCTCGGAGGTAATGCAAACACAATATGAAATTTGCCTACCTTTAATGAAACCCCTCTGATGACTGGATATAATTTTGGGAGCAATGTTAGCTAATCTGTCTGCCAATACCTTAGAAATAATTTTAAATTGAAAATTTGCCAAAGCAATGGGACGGAAATTCTCAATTTTATCAGCACTGGGAAATTTAGGAAGAAGAGCTATCAAATTAGAATTAAGGCCTGGCAGAATCCAACTTTGCAAGAAGAATTGCAAAACAGAATTAAAAACGTCAGTACCTATAATGTCCCAGAAAGAATGATAAAAACAACCACCAAACCCATCTGGACCAGGGGCGCTCGAACTACTCAAAGCAAAAACTGCAGACTTCACTTCATCAAAAGTTGGAATATTTGTAAGCATAGAGTTATCCTCTGCTGAGACTGATGAGGGAATGACTATTTTAACTAAATCATTTGGCAAACATGAGTTTTCCGAAGCATATAAGGAAGTAAAATACTGCAATACATGTTGTTTAATATCATCCGGTGAATCCAGAATTCTCTCCCCATCCCTAAGAGTGGTCATACGTTTGGTAGCTCTACGGTAGTTAGCCATCTTGTGGAAAAAAGAGGTGTTGCGGTCCCCATGAGTAAACCACTGAACCCGCGACTTGTCTTTCCAGTAAGTTTCCTCAAAAGCTAGAGCCTTTTGAAGTTCAGCTTGAGCTTTATCCTCCAAAACATGCAAGTCATCAGATAAACCATGAGATGTAATTTGCTGCTGAATGTCCTTAACAACCTTTTTGGCGTTCTTCACATTTGCACGCACATTACCAAAAACATCTCTGTTCCAAATCCTCAAAGCACCTTTAAGGATCTTAAGCTTCTGTTTCAGAATATACATAGGACAACCAGAAATAGGATAATCCCAAACTTCTTTCACCAATCTTCTGCAATCCTTGTGATCAATCCACATAGACAAAAACTTAAAAGAGGATGGGGAAGTTGGAGCACCTTTTTGAAGGGAGACCAAAATAGGAAAGTGATCTGATTGACTATGAATTAAAGTATTGCAAGATACTGAATCACATAATTCCAGCAAATCAGAATTGCATATGGATCTATCCAGCCTCATAGCTATATGATGCCTTCCTGACCTTCCATTAGACCAGGTGAACTCATTCCCTTTAGTCTGAATATGAATAAGATTATGAGCATTTGACCAATTCACAAAATCAGAACACGAGGCTAGGAGTGGGAGGTTACCACCACTCTTCTCATGAGCGCCAATGACAGCATTAAAATCACCCATAAATAACCAGGGACCACTATGTTCTAGCTGTAACTGAGATAATTCTGCCCAGAGAGATCGACGCTTAACGTATGAAGTAGATCCATAAACTGCTGCCACAAACAAATTTTGATTACAAAAATCCACAGAAAAAGTGACATACTGCTCAGAAGAAGAAATGACCTTAGTAGAAACAGAAAGATCACAAATGCACCAGAGATTAGGCGCCATATTCTGTCTAGAATTTACAGCAAAAAGCTTGAGTCCAAGACTAGACCAAAAGGATGATGGAAAACGGTCAACCAAAGTCCAAGGTTCTGAAAGAAAAACCAAGAATGGTTTATGCGATACACACAAGTTGTGTAACACCCGCCTAGATTCCTCATTAGCTAGGCCCCTAACGTTCCAGAATAAAAAATTCATTATGCAAAAGAAGTCGGACCACCTCTAAGGTTGTATGTCCTTGCCCCACTTCCTTTATTCTTTTGGCGCAATTTTTTCTTCTTAGATTTAGAAAGAACCTCCTCAAAAGGCTGTTCATCAGGCTGCTTGTCAAAATCGAGAGAATCGTGATCCGAAGCCTCCTCCACTCTATCCCCCCAAAGTTGAGAAACCATATTTAATTCTTTTTGAACCGAGGTTGTATATTGTTGACAGCCAGCATCATGTCCAGCTTCAAGCGGCCTCGAGAAAGAATGTGACACATGCGATGGTGAATCAAAATTCCCTTCATCAGCACGCAATGACTTTCCTTTTGATCTCTGGGCATTAGATGCTTCTTCCGAAGAACTAGACTCCTCTACAACATCCTCAACCAACCCTTCCTTAAAACCAATTTGCCCTTCCTTAAAACCGACTTGATTCTCTGCACTAGGCTTCTCTAAGACACCCGCATCTGCAACTTGGTCCGCCACTGCACTTGATTGTGGAACAACTACAATTGCATCATCTACTATCTGCTCATGAACTTTCTTCGTGTGATTAGGACTAGCATCCTCACCCACACGTTGCTTTGGAACATAATGAGCCTTCCCCTTCACTTCCACCTTTTTCCCTTTAAGATTTCCATCCTCCTGTCTCCCAAAAAGACAGTTTGCAGAAGTGTGTCCGATGATCTTACACGTATCACAAAAGGCTAGCAAACGTTCATACAATAAATCCACAAAGAAAGCAAAGCCATCTCGTTCTACCAGAATTTGATCCCTCAATTCATGCTTGAGATCCAAGTCAACCAAAACCCTTGCAAAGTGGCCAAAAGATCGCAGCGCTGTTGCCTCATCAATAGCCAAGGGAACACCAACCCCTCTTGCAATTGAGAAAATAATTCTTTGACGCCAATACTCCTGTGGCAAGCCAAGTATGCCCACCCAACATTGCGCATTCGAATGACGGACCGCATTCCAATTTTCGTGCCCGTGGTGCATTTTCGTTCCATTGTTCAATGTTCGTGCGAAAATAAGACTTTTGAGTTTTGGTGCCCCGTGATCCCTGGGGAATTCTTATGCATAAAAAATAATAATGCTTGGAACACTTTTCTATTTTGAGGTCCGTGGTGCCCCGTGGTCCAATTTTGGTGCTGGTGGTGCATTTTCGGCCATGTATGCAAATTGTGTGAAAATAAAACTTTTGGGTTTTGGTGCTCGTTGATCCCTGGTGCATTCTTATGCATAAAAAACCATAATTCTTGGACCACTTGTCAGTTTTGACGTCCGTGGTTCCCCGTGGTCCAATTTTGGTGCCAGTGGTGCATTTTCGGCCATTTGTGCAATTTTCATACGAAAAGAAGACTTTTGGGTTTTGGTGCACCGTGATCCCTGGTACATTCTTATGCATAACAAACCATAATGCTTGGAACACTTTTCAGTTTGGAGGTCCGAGGTGCTCCGTGGTCCGATTTTGGTGCCCGTGGTGCATTTTCGACTCATTGTGCAATTTTCATCAAAAAAATAAGTCTTTTGTGTTTTTGTGCCCCGTGATCCCTAGTGCATTCTTATGCATAAAAAACCATAATGCTTGGAGCAGTTGTCAGTTTTGAGGTCCGTGGTGCCCCGAGGTCCGACATTGGTGCCGGTGGTGCATTTTCGGCCATTTGTGCAATTTTCATGCGAAAATAAGACTTTTGGGTTTTGGTGCCCCGTGATCCCTAGTGCATTCTTATGCATAAAAAACCATAATTCTTGGACCACTTTTCATTTATTAGGTCCGAGGTGCCCCGCGGTCCAATTTTCGTGCCCGTGGTGCATTTTCGGCGCAATGTTCAATTTTCGTGCGAAAATAAGACTTTTGGGTTTTGGTGCCCCGTGATCCCTGGGGAATTCTTATGCATAAAAAACCATAATGCTTGGAACACTTTTCTGTTTTGAGGTTTGTGGTGCCCCGTGGTCCAATTTTTGTGCTGGTGGTGCATTTTCGGCCATTTATGCAAATTTCGTGCGAAAATAAAACTTTTGGGTTTTGGTGTCCCATGATCACTGGTGCATTCTTATGCATAAAAAACCATAATGCTTAGAGCACTTGTCAGTTATGAGGTCCATGGTGCCCCGTGGTCCAATTTTGGTGCCGGTGGAACATTTTCGGCCATTTATGCAATTTTGGTGCGAAAATAAGACTTTGAGGTTTTGGTGCCCCATGATCACTGGTGCATTCTTCAGCATAAAAAACTGTAATGATCAGACCACTTTTAAGTTTTGACGTCCGAAGTGCCCCGTGGTCCAATTTTGGTGCTTGTGGTGCATTTTCGGCCCATTGTTCAATTTTCGTGCGAAAATAAGACCTTTGGGTTTTGGTGCCCCGTGATCCTTGGGGCATTCTTATGCATAAATAACCATAATTCTTGGAACACTTTTCGGTTTGGAGGTCCGAGGTGCCCCGTTGTCCAATTTTGGTGCCCGTGGTGCATTTTCGGCCCATTGTGCAATTTTCGTGCGAAAATAAGTCTTTTAGGTTTTGGTACCCCGTGATTCCTTGTGCATTCTTATGCATAAAAAACCATAATGCTAGGAGCACTTGTCAGTTTTGAGGTCCGTGGTTCCGCGTAGTCCAGTTTTGGTACCGGTGGTGCATTTTGGGCAATTTGTTCAATTTTCGTGAGACAATAAGACTTTAGGGTTTTTGTGCCCCATGATCCCTTGTGCGTTCTTATGAATAACAAACCATAATGCTTGGAGCACTTTTCATTTTTGAGGTCCGAAGTGCCCCGCATTCCAATTTTCGTGCCCGTGGTGCATTTACGGCCCATTGTTCAATGTTCGTGTGAAAATAAGACTTTTGGGTTTTGGTGCCCCGTGATCCCTGGGGAATTCTTATGTATAAAAAACCATAATGCTTGGAACACTTTTCTATTTTGAGGTCCGTGGTGCCCCGTGGTCCAATTTTGGTGCTGGTGGTGCATTTTCGGCCATTTATGCAAATTTCGTGCAAAAATAAAACTTTGGGTTTTTGTGCTCCGTGATCCCTGGTGCATTCTTATGCATAAAAAATCCATAATGCTTGGAGCACTTGTTGACGTTTTGAGGTCCGTGGTTCCCCGTGGTCCAATTTTGGTGCTGGTGGTGTATTTTCGGCCATTTATGCAAATTTCGTGCGAAAATATAAATTTGGGTTTTTGTGCTCCGTGATCCCTGGTGCACTCTTATGCATAAAAAATCATAATGCTTGGAGCACTTGTCAGTTTTGAGGTCCATGGTGCCCCGTGGTCCAATTTTGGTGCCGGTGGTGCATTTTCAGCCATTTATGCAATTTTGGTGCTAAAATAAGACATTTGGGTTTTCGTGCCCCGTGATCCCTGGGGAATTCTTATGCATAAAAAACCACAATGCTTGGATCACTTTTCTATTTTGAGGTCCGTGGTGCCCCGTGGTCTAATTTTGGTGCTGGTGGTGCATTTTCGGCCATTTATGCAAATTTCGTGCGAAAATAAAACTTTGGGTTTTGGTGCTCCGTGATCCCTGGTGCATTCTTATGCATAAAAAATCCATAATGCTTGGAGCACTTGTCAGTTTTGAGGTCCATGGTGCCCCGTGGTCCAATTTTGGTGCCGGTGGTGCATTTTCGGCCATTTCTGCAATTTTGGTGCTAAAATAAGACATTTGGGTTTTCATGCCTCATGATCCATGCATTCTTATGCATATATAACCGTAATGATCGGACCACTTTTAAGTTTTGACGTTCGAGGTGCCCCGTGGTCCAATTTTGGTGCCCGTTGTGCAGTTTCGGTCCATTGTTCAATTTTTGTGCGAAAATAAGACTTTTGGGTTTTGGTATCCCGTGATCCCTGGGGCATTCTTATGCATAAATAACCATAATTATTGGAACACTTTTCATTTTGGAGGTCCGAGGTGCCCCGTGGTCCGATTTTGGTGCCCGTGGTGCATTTTCGACCCATTGTGCAATTTTCATCCAAAAATAAGTCTTTTGGGTTTTGGTGCTCCGTGATCCCTGGTGCATTCTTATGCATAAAAAACCATAATGCTTCGAGTACTTGTTAGTTTTGAGGTCTGTGGTTCCCCGTGGTCAGATGTTGGTGCCCGTGGTGCATTTTCGGCCATTTGTGCAATTTTCATGCGATAATAAGACTTTTGGATTTTGGTGCCCCGTGATCCCTAGTGCATTCTTATGCATAAAAAACCATAATGCTTGGAGCACTTTTCATTTATTAGGTCCGAGGTGCCCCGCGGTCCATTTTTCGTGCCCGTGGTGCATTTTCGGCCCATTGTTCATTTTTTGTGCGAAAATAAGACTTTTGGATTTTGGTGCCCCATGATCCCTGGGGAATTCTTATGCATAAAAAACCATAATGCTTGGAATACTTTTCTATTTTGAGGTCCGTGGTGCCCCATCGCTCAATTTTGGTGCTGGTGGTGCATTTTCAGTCATTTATGCAAATTTCGTGCGAAAATAAAACTTTTGGGTTTTGGTGCCCCATGATCCCTGGTGCATTCTTATGCATAAAAACCATAATGCTTAGAGCACTTGTCAGTTATGAGGTCCATGGTGCCTCATGGTCCAATTTTGGTGCCGGTGGAGCATTTTCGGCCATTTGTGCAATTTTAGTGCAAAAATAAGACTTTTGGGTTTTGGTGCCCCGTGATCACTGGTGTATTCTTAAGCATAAAAAACCGTAATGATCGGACCACTTTTAAGTTTTGACGTCCGAGGTGTCCCGTGGTCCAACTTTGGTGCCCGTGGTGCATTTTTGGCCCATTGTTCAATTTTCGTGCGAAAATAAGACTTTTGGGTTTTGGTGCCTCGTGATCCCTGGGGCATTCTTAAGGATAAATAACCATAATTCTTGGAACACTTTTCAGTTTGGAGGTCCAAGGTGCCCCATGGTCCAATTTTGGTGCCCGTGGTGCATTTTCGTGTGAAAATAAGTCTTTTGGGTTATGGTGCCCCGTGATTCCTAGTGCATTCTTATGCACAAAAAACCATAATGCATGGAGCACTTGTCAGTTTTGAGGTTCGTGGTTCCCCGTGGTCCAATTTTGGTAACGGTGGTGCATTTTCGGCCATTTGTGCAATTCTCGTGCGAAAATAAGACTTTTGGGTTTTTGTGCCCCGTGATCCCTGGTGCATTCTTATGTATAAAAATTCATAATGCTTGGAACACTTTTCATTTTTAAGGTCCATGGTGCCCCGTGGTCCAATTTTGGTGCCAATTGTGCATTTTCGGCCATTTGTGCAATTTTCATGCAAAAATAAGACTTTTGGGTTTTGTGCCCCGTGATCCCTGGTACATTCTTATGCATAAAAAATCATAATGCTTGGAGAACATTTCATTTTTAAGGTCCGAGGTGCCCCGCGGTCCAATTTTCGTGCCTGTGGTGCATTTTCGTTCCATTGTTCAATGTTCGTGCGAAAATAAGATTTTTGGGTTTTGGTGCCCCGTGATCCCTGGGGAATTCTTATGCATAAAAATCCATAATGCTTGGAACACTTTTCTGTTTTGAGGTCCGTGGTGTCCCGTGGTCCAATTTTGGTGCTGGTGGTGCATTTTCGGCCATTTATTCAAATTTCGTGCGAAAATAAAACTTTTGGCTTTTGGTGCCCCGTGATCCCTGGTGCATTCTTATGCTTAAAAAACTATAATGCTTGGAGCACTTGTCAGTTTTGAGGTCCATGGTGCCCCGTGGTCCAATTTTGGTGTTGGTGTTGCATTTTCGACCATTTGTACAATTTTGGTGCGAAAATAAGACTTTTGGGTTTTGGTGCCCCGTGATCCGTGGTGCATTCTTATGCATATAAAACTGTAATGATTGGAACACTTTTAAGTTTTGACGTCCGAGGTGTCCCGCGGTCCAATTTTGGTGCCCGTGGTGCAGTTTCGACCCATTGTTCAATTTTCGTGCGAAAATAAGACTTTTGGGTTTTGGTGCCCCGTGATCCCTGGGGCATTCTTATGCATTAATAACCATAATTCTTGGAACACTTTTCAGTTTGGAGGTCTGAGGTGCCCCGTGGCCCGATTTTGATGCCTGTGGTCCATTTTCGGCCCAATGTGCAATTTTCATGCAAAAATAAGTCTTTTAGGTTTTGGTGCCCCGTGATCCCTAGTGCATTCTTATGCATAAAAAATCATAATGCTTGGAGCACTTGTCAGTTTTGACGTTCCTGGTTCCCCGTGGTCCAATTTTTGTACCGGTGGTGCATTTTCGGCCATTTGTGCAATTTTCGTGCGAATATAAGACTTTTGGGTTTTTGTGTCCCATGATCCCTGGTGAATTCTTATGCATAAAAAATCATAATGCTTGGAACACTTTTCATTTTTGAGGTCCATGGTGCCCCGTGGTCCAATTTTGGTGTCGGTGGTGCATTTTCGCCCATTTGTGGAATTTTCGTGCGAAAATAAAACTTTTGGGTTTTGGTGCCCCGTGATCCCTGGTGCATTCTTATGCATAAAAAACGCTAATGCTCATAGCACTTTTCAGTTTTGAGGTCCGAGGTGCCCCGCGGTCCAATTTTGGTGCCTGTGGTGCATTTTCGGCCCTTTGTGTAATTTTCGTGCAAAAATAAGACTTTTTGGCTTTGGTTCCCCGTGATCCCTGGTGCATGCTTATGCATAAAAATCCATAATGGTCGGATCCCTTTTCAGTTTTAAGGTCCATGGTGCCCCGTGATCCAATGTTGCTACCGATGGTGCATTTTCGGCCATTTGTACAATTTTCTTACGAAAATAAGACTTTTGGGTTTTGGTGCCCCATGATCCCTGGTGCATTCTTATGCATGAAACACAATAATGCTGAGGGAACTTTTAAGTTTTTAGGTCCGAGGTGCCCGGTGGTGCATTTCCGGCCCATTGTTCATTTTTCGTACGAAAATAAGACCTTTGGGTTTTGGTGCCCCGTGATCCCTATAGAATTCATATGCATAAGAAACCATAATGCTTGGAACACTTTTCAGTTTGAGGTCCATGGAGCCCCGTGGTCCAATTTTGGTGTCGGTGGTGCATTTTCGGCCATTTGTGCAATTTTGGTGCGAAAATAACACTTTTTGGTTTTGGTGCCCCGTGATCTCTGTTGCATTCTTATGCATAAAAAACCGTAATGATCGGACCACTTTTAAGTTTCGAGGTCTGAGGTGCCCCGTGGTCCAATTTTGGTGCCCGTGGTGCATTTTTGGCCCATTGTTTAATTTTCGTGCAAAAATTAGACTTTTTGGTTTTGGTGCCTCGTGATTACTGGGGCATTCTTATGCAAAAATAACCATAATTCTTGGAACACTTTTCAGTTAGGAGGTCCGAGGTGCCCCGTGGTCCACTGTTGGTGCCCGTGGTGCATTTTCGACCCATTGTGCAATTTTCGTGCGAAAATAAGTCTTTTGGGTTTTGGTGGCCCGTGATCCCTGATGCATTCTTATGCCTAAAAAATGGTAATGCTCATAGCACTTTTCAGTTTTGAGGTCCGAGGTGCCCCGCGGTCCAATTTTGGTGTCCGTGGTGCATTTTCGGCCCATTGTGTAATTTTCGTACGAAAATAAGACTTTTGGGTTTTGGTGCCCCGTGATCCCTGGTGCATGCTTATGCATAAAAAATCATAATGCTCAGAACTCTTTTCTGTTTTGAGGTCCATGGTGCCTCGTGGTCCAATGTTGCTACCGGTGATGCATTTTCGGCCATTGTGCAATTTTCTTGCGAAAATAAGACAAAAGGTTTTGGTGCCCCGTGATCCCTGGTGCATTCTTATGCATGAAAAATAATAATGCTGAGAGAACTTTTAAGTTTTGAGGTCTGAGGTGTCCCCTGGTCCAATTTTGGTGCTCGTAGTGCATTTTCGGCCCATTGTGCAATTTTCGTTCGAAAATAAGACTTCTGGGTTTTGGTGCCCCATCATCGCTGGTGCATTCTTATGCAGAAAAACCATATTGCTCGGAACACTTTTCATTTTTGAGGTCCGTGGTGCCCCGTGGTCCAATTTTGGTTCCGGTGGTGCATTTTTGGCCATTGGTGAAATTTTCTTGCGAAAATGAGACTTTTGTGTTTTAGTGTCCCGTGATCCCTGGAGCATTCTAATGCATAAAAAACCATAATGCTCGAAGAACTTTTAAGTTTTGAGGTCCGAGGTGCCCCGTGGTCCAATTTTGGTACCCGTGGTGCTTTTTCGGGTTTTTGTGTCCCGTGATCGATGGTGCATTCTTATGCGTAAAAAACCATAATGCTCAGAAAACTTTTCAGTTTTGAGGTCCCTGGTGCACTGTGGTCCAATTTTGGTGCCGGTGGTGCATTTTCGGCCATTTGTACAATTTTCATGCAAAAACAAGACTTTTGGGCTTTGGTGCCCCGTGATCCCTGGTGCATTCTTACGTATAAAAAAGCATAATGCTTGGAACACTTTTCAGTTTTGTGGTCCGTGGTGCCCTGTGGTCCAATTTTGGAGTCAGTGGTGCATTTTCGGCAAATTGTGCAATTTTCGTGCGAAAATAAGACTTTTCGATTTTGGTACCCAGTGATCCTTGCTGCATTCTTCTGCATAAAAACCCATAATGCACGGAGCACTTTTCAGTTTTGAGGTCCGAGGTGCCTCGTGGTCCAATTTTGGTGCCTGGGGTGCATTTTCGGCCCAATGTGTAATTTTCGTGTGTAAATAAGACTTTTGGGTTTTGGTGCCCCGTGATCCCTGGTGCATTCTTATGCATACAAAACCTTAATGCTTTGAGCAACTTTAAGTTTTGAGGTCCGAGGTGCCCCGTGGTCTAACTTTGGTGTCGGTGGTGCATTTTCGACCATTTGTGCAATTTTCGTGCAAAAAAAAGAGTTTTGGGTTTTGGTGCCTAGTGATCGCTGGTGCATTTTTATCCATAAAAAACCATAATGCTTAGAGAGCTTTTATGTTTTGCGGTCCAAGGTGCCTCGTGGTCTAATTTTGGTGCTCGTGGTGCATTTTCGGCCCATTGTGCAATTTTTGTGCGAAAATAAGACTTTTGGGTTTTGGTGCCCTGTGATCCCTGGTGCATTCCTATGCATAAAAAACTTTAATGCTCAGAACAATCTTAAGTTTTGAGGTCCGAGGTGCCCCGTGGTCCAATTTTGGTGCCCGTGATGCACTTTCGGCCCATTGTGCAATTTTCGTTCGAAAAGAAGACTTTTTAGTTTTGGTACCCTGTGATCCCTGGTGCATTCTTGTGCATAAAAAACCATAATGCTCGGAACACTTTTTAGTTTTGAGGTCCATGGTGCCCCGTGGTTCAATTTGGGTGCCGGTGGTGCATTTTCGGCCAATTGTGCAATTTTGGTGCGAAAATAAGACTTTTGGGTTTTGGTGCCCCGTGATCCTTGGTTCATTCTTATGCATAAAACACCATAATGCTTGGACCACTTTTAAGTATTGAGGTCCGAGGTGCCCCGTGGTCCAACTTTGGTGCCCGTGGTGCATTTTCGGCCCATTGTGCAATTTTCGTGCAAAAATAAGAGTTTTGGGTTTTGGAGCCCAGTGATCGCTGGTGCATTTTGATCCATAAAAAACCATAATGCTTAGAGAGCTTTTATGTTTTGCGGTCCAAGGTGCCTCGTGGTCTAATTTTGGTGCTCGTGGTGCATTTTCGGCCCATTGTGCAATTTTTGTGCGAAAATAAGGCTTTTGGGTTTTGGTGCCCTGTGATCCCTGGTGCATTCCTATGCATAAAAAACTTTAATGCTCAGAACAATCTTAAGTTTTGAGGTCCGAGGTGCCCCGTGGTCCAATTTTGGTGCCCGTGATGCACTTTCGGCCCATTGTTCAATTTTCGTTCGAAAAGAAGACTTTTTAGTTTTGGTACCCTGGGATCCCTGGTGCATTCTTGTGCATAAAAAACCATAATGCTCGTAACACTTTTTAGTTTTGAGGTCCATGGTGCCCCGTGGTTCAATTTGGGAGACGGTGGTGCATTTTCGGCCAATTGTGCAATTTTCGTGCGAAAATAAGACTTTTGGGTTTTGGTGCCCCATGATCCTTGGTTCATTCTTATGCATAAAACACCATAATGCTTGGACCACTTTTAAGTATTGAGGTCCGAGGTGCCCCGTGGTCCAATTTTGGTGCCCATGGTGCATTCTCGGCCCATTGTGCAATTTTTGTGCGAAAATAAGACTTTTGCGTTTTTATGTCCCGTGATCGATGGTGCATTCTTATGCGTAAAAAACCATAATGCTCAGAAAACTTTTCAGTTTTGAGGTCCCTGGTGCACTGTGGTCCGATTTTGGTGCCGGTGGTGCATTTTCGGCCATTTGTGCAATTTTCATGTGAAAATAAGACTTTTGGGTGGGTTTTGGTGCCCCATGATCCCAGGTGCATTCTAACGTATAAAAAAGCTTAATGCTTGGAACACTTTTCAGTTTTCTGGTCCGTGGTGCCCTGTGGTCCAATTTTGGTGGCAGTGGTGCATTTTCGGCAAATTGTGCAATTTTCGTGCGAAAATAAGACTTTTCGATTTTGGTAACCCGTGATCCTTGCTGCATTCTTATGCATAAAAAACCATAATGCATGGAGCACTTTTCAGTTTTGAGGTCGGAGGTGCCCCGTGGTCCAATTTTGGTGCCTGGGGTGCATTTTCGGCCCAATGTGTAATTTTCGTGCGTAAATAAGACTTTTGGGTTTTGGTGCCCCGTGATCCCTGGTGCATTCTTATGCATACAAAACCTTAATGCTTTGAGCAACTTTAAGTTTTGAGGTCCGAGGTGCCCCGTGGTCTAACTTTGGTGTCGGTGGTGCATTTTCGACCATTTGTGCAATTTTCGTGCAAAAATAAGAGTTTTGGGTTTTGGTGCCCAGTGATCGCTGGTGCATTTTTATCCATAAAAAACCATAATGCTTAGAGAGCTTTTATGTTTTGCGGTCCGACGTGCCTCGTGGTCTAATTTTGGTGGTCGTGGTGCATTTTCGGCCCATTGTGCAATTTGTGTGCGAAAATAAGAGTTTTGGGTTTTGGTGCCCTGTGATCCCTGGTGCATTCCTATGCATAAAGAACTTTAATGCTCAGAACAATTTTAAGTTTTGAGGTCCGAGGTGCCCCGTGGTCCAATTTTGTTGCCCGTGATGCACATTCGGCCCATTGTGCAATTTTCCTTTGAAAAGAAGACTTTTTAGTTTTGGTACCCTGTGATCCCTGGTGCATTCCTGTGCATAAAAAACCATAATGCTCGGAACACTTTTTAGTTTTGAGGTCCATGGTGCCCGGTGGTTCAATTTGGGTGTCGGTGGTGCATTTTCGGCCAATTGTGCAATTTTTGTGCGAAAATAAGACTTTTGGGTTTTGGTGCCCCGTGATCCTTGGTTCATTCTTATGCATAAAACACCATAATGCTTGGACCACTTTTAAGTATTGAGGTCCGAGGTGCCCCGTGGTCCAACTTTGGTGCCCGTGGTGCATTTTCGGCCCATTGTGCAATTTTCGTGCGAAAATAAGACGTTTGGGTTTGGTGCCCTGTGATCCCTGGTGCATTCCTATGCATAAAGAACGTTAATGCTCAGAACAATTTTAAGTTTTGAGGTTCGAGGTGCCCCGTGGTCCAATTTTGGTGCCCGTGATGCACTTTCGGCCCATTGTGCAATTTTCGTTCGAAAAGAAGACTTTTTAGTTTTGGTACCCTGTGATCCCTGGTGCATTCCTGTGCATAAAAAACAATAATGCTCGGAACACTTTTTAGTTTTGAGGTCCATGGTGCCCCGTGGTTCAATTTGGGTGCCGGTGGTGCATTTTCGGCCAATTGTGCAATTTTCGTGCGAAAATAAGACTTTTGGGTTTTGGAGCCCCGTGATCCCTGGTGCATTCTTGCGTATAAAAAAGCATAATGCTTGGAACACTTTTTAGTTTTGTGGTCCGTGGTGCCCTGTGGTCCAATTTTGGTGGTAGTGGTGCATTTTCGGCAAATTGTGCAATTTTCGTGCGAAAATAAGACTTTTCTATTTTGGTACCCTGTGATCCTTGCTGCATTCTTATGCATAAAAAACCATAATGCACGGAGCACTTTTCAGTTTTGAGGTCCGAGGTGCCCCGTGGTCCAATTTTGGTGCCTGGGGTGCATTTTCGGCCCAATGTGTAATTTTCGTGCGTAAATAAGACTTTTGGGTTTTGGTGCCCCGTGATCCCTGGTGCATTCTTATGCATACAAAACCTTAATGCTTTGAGCAACTTTAAGTTTTGAGGTCCGAGGTGCCCCGTGGTCTAACTTTGGTGTCGGTGGTGCATTTTCGACCATTTGTGCAATTTTCCTGCAAAAATAAGAGTTTTGGGTTTTGGTGCCCAGTGATCGCTGGTGCATTTTTATCCATAAAAAACCATAATGCTTAGAGAGCTTTTATGTTTTGCGGTCCGACGTGCCTCGTGGTCTAATTTTGGTGGTCGTGGTGCATTTTCGGCCCATTGTGCAATTTGTGTGCGAAAATAAGAGTTTTGGGTTTTGGTGCCCTGTGATCCCTGGTGCATTCCTATGCATAAAGAACTTTAATGCTCAGAACAATTTTAAGTTTTGAGGTCCGAGGTGCCCCGTGGTCCAATTTTGTTGCCCGTGATGCACATTCGGCCCATTGTGCAATTTTCCTTTGAAAAGAAGACTTTTTAGTTTTGGTACCCTGTGATCCCTGGTGCATTCCTGTGCATAAAAAACCATAATGCTCGGAACACTTTTTAGTTTTGAGGTCCATGGTGCCCGGTGGTTCAATTTGGGTGTCGGTGGTGCATTTTCGGCCAATTGTGCAATTTTTGTGCGAAAATAAGACTTTTGGGTTTTGGTGCCCCGTGATCCTTGGTTCATTCTTATGCATAAAACACCATAATGCTTGGACCACTTTTAAGTATTGAGGTCCGAGGTGCCCCGTGGTCCAACTTTGGT
The DNA here is from genome assembly GCA_026413185.1 of Pueraria montana var. lobata. Classification (NCBI taxonomy): domain Eukaryota; kingdom Viridiplantae; phylum Streptophyta; class Magnoliopsida; order Fabales; family Fabaceae; genus Pueraria; species Pueraria montana. The sequence continues at coordinate 45,114,261 of CM048646.1, forward strand.
GCCCGTGGTGCATTTTCGGCCCATTGTGCAATTTTCGTGCGAAAATAAGACGTTTGGGTTTGGTGCCCTGTGATCCCTGGTGCATTCCTATGCATAAAGAACGTTAATGCTCAGAACAATTTTAAGTTTTGAGGTTCGAGGTGCCCCGTGGTCCAATTTTGGTGCCCGTGATGCACTTTCGGCCCATTGTGCAATTTTCGTTCGAAAAGAAGACTTTTTAGTTTTGGTACCCTGTGATCCCTGGTGCATTCCTGTGCATAAAAAACAATAATGCTCGGAACACTTTTTAGTTTTGAGGTCCATGGTGCCCCGTGGTTCAATTTGGGTGCCGGTGGTGCATTTTCGGCCAATTGTGCAATTTTCGTGCGAAAATAAGACTTTTGGGTTTTGGAGCCCCGTGATCCCTGGTGCATTCTTGCGTATAAAAAAGCATAATGCTTGGAACACTTTTTAGTTTTGTGGTCCGTGGTGCCCTGTGGTCCAATTTTGGTGGTAGTGGTGCATTTTCGGCAAATTGTGCAATTTTCGTGCGAAAATAAGACTTTTCTATTTTGGTACCCTGTGATCCTTGCTGCATTCTTATGCATAAAAAACCATAATGCACGGAGCACTTCTCAGTTTTGAGGTCCATGGTGCCCCGTGGTCCAATTTTGGTGCCTGGGGTGCATTTTCGGCCCAATGTGTAATTTTCGTGCGTAAATAAGACTTTTGGGTTTTGGTGCCCCGTGATCCCTGGTGCATTCTTATGCATACAAAACCTTAATGCTTTGAGCAACTTTAAGTTTTGAGGTCCGAGGTGCCCCGTGGTCTAACTTTGGTGTCGGTGGTGCATTTTCGACCATTTGTGCAATTTTCCTGCAAAAATAAGAGTTTTGGGTTTTGGTGCCCAGTGATCGCTGGTGCATTTTTATCCATAAAAAACCATAATGCTTAGAGAGCTTTTATGTTTTGCGGTCCGACGTGCCTCGTGGTCTAATTTTGGTGGTCGTGGTGCATTTTCGGCCCATTGTGCAATTTGTGTGCGAAAATAAGAGTTTTGGGTTTTGGTGCCCTGTGATCCCTGGTGCATTCCTATGCATAAAGAACTTTAATGCTCAGAACAATTTTAAGTTTTGAGGTCCGAGGTGCCCCGTGGTCCAATTTTGTTGCCCGTGATGCACATTCGGCCCATTGTGCAATTTTCCTTTGAAAAGAAGACTTTTTAGTTTTGGTACCCTGTGATCCCTGGTGCATTCCTGTGCATAAAAAACCATAATGCTCGGAACACTTTTTAGTTTTGAGGTCCATGGTGCCCGGTGGTTCAATTTGGGTGTCGGTGGTGCATTTTCGGCCAATTGTGCAATTTTTGTGCGAAAATAAGACTTTTGGGTTTTGGTGCCCCGTGATCCTTGGTTCATTCTTATGCATAAAACACCATAATGCTTGGACCACTTTTAAGTATTGAGGTCCGAGGTGCCCCGTGGTCCAACTTTGGTGCCCGTGGTGCATTTTCGGCCCATTGTGCAATTTTCGTGCGAAAATAAGACGTTTGGGTTTGGTGCCCTGTGATCCCTGGTGCATTCCTATGCATAAAGAACGTTAATGCTCAGAACAATTTTAAGTTTTGAGGTTCGAGGTGCCCCGTGGTCCAATTTTGGTGCCCGTGATGCACTTTCGGCCCATTGTGCAATTTTCGTTCGAAAAGAAGACTTTTTAGTTTTGGTACCCTGTGATCCCTGGTGCATTCCTGTGCATAAAAAACAATAATGCTCGGAACACTTTTTAGTTTTGAGGTCCATGGTGCCCCGTGGTTCAATTTGGGTGCCGGTGGTGCATTTTCGGCCAATTGTGCAATTTTCGTGCGAAAATAAGACTTTTGGGTTTTGGAGCCCCGTGATCCCTGGTGCATTCTTGCGTATAAAAAAGCATAATGCTTGGAACACTTTTTAGTTTTGTGGTCCGTGGTGCCCTGTGGTCCAATTTTGGTGGTAGTGGTGCATTTTCGGCAAATTGTGCAATTTTCGTGCGAAAATAAGACTTTTCTATTTTGGTACCCTGTGATCCTTGCTGCATTCTTATGCATAAAAAACCATAATGCACGGAGCACTTCTCAGTTTTGAGGTCCATGGTGCCCCGTGGTCCAATTTTGGTGCCTGGGGTGCATTTTCGGCCCAATGTGTAATTTTCGTGCGTAAATAAGACTTTTGGGTTTTGGTGCCCCGTGATCCCTGGTGCATTCTTATGCATACAAAACCTTAATGCTTTGAGCAACTTTAAGTTTTGAGGTCCGAGGTGCCCCGTGGTCTAACTTTGGTGTCGGTGGTGCATTTTCGACCATTTGTGCAATTTTCGTGCAAAAATAAGAGTTTTGGGTTTTGGTGCCCAGTGATCGCTGGTGCATTTTTATCCATAAAAAACCATAATGCTTAGAGAGCTTTTATGTTTTGCGGTCCGAGGTGCCTCGTGGTCTAATTTTGGTGCTCGTGGTGCATTTTTGGCCAATTGTGCAATTTTCGTGCGAAAATAAGACTTTTGGGTTTTGGTGCCCCGTGATCCTTGGTTCATTCTTATGCATAAAACACCATAATTCTTGGAACACTTTTCAATTTTGTGGTCCGTGGTGCCCTGTGGTCCAATTTTGGTGGCAGTGGTGCATTTTCGGCAAATTGTGCAATTTTCGTGCGAAAATAAGACTTTTGGATTTTGGTACCCCGTGATCCTTGCTGCATTATTATGCATAAAAAACCATAATGCACAGATCACTTTTCAGTTTTGAGGTCCGAGGTGCCCCGTGGTCCAATTTTGGTGCCTGGGGTACATTTTCGGCCCAATGTGTAATTTTCGTGCGTAAATAAGACTTTTGGGTTTTGGTGCCCCGTGATCCCTGGTGCATTCTTATGCATACAAAACCTTAATGCTTTGAGCAACTTTAAGTTTTGAGGTCCGAGGTGCCCCGTGGTCTAACTTTGGTGTCGGTGGTGCATTTTCGACCATTTGTGCAATTTTCCTGCAAAAATAAGAGTTTTGGGTTTTGGTGCCCAGTGATCGCTGGTGCATTTTTATCCATAAAAAACCATAATGCTTAGAGAGCTTTTATGTTTTGCGGTCCGACGTGCCTCGTGGTCTAATTTTGGTGGTCGTGGTGCATTTTCGGCCCATTGTGCAATTTGTGTGCGAAAATAAGAGTTTTGGGTTTTGGTGCCCTGTGATCCCTGGTGCATTCCTATGCATAAAGAACTTTAATGCTCAGAACAATTTTAAGTTTTGAGGTCCGAGGTGCCCCGTGGTCCAATTTTGTTGCCCGTGATGCACATTCGGCCCATTGTGCAATTTTCCTTTGAAAAGAAGACTTTTTAGTTTTGGTACCCTGTGATCCCTGGTGCATTCCTGTGCATAAAAAACCATAATGCTCGGAACACTTTTTAGTTTTGAGGTCCATGGTGCCCGGTGGTTCAATTTGGGTGTCGGTGGTGTATTTTCGGCCAATTGTGCAATTTTTGTGCGAAAATAAGAATTTTGGGTTTTGGTGCCCCGTGATCCTTGGTTCATTCTTATGCATAAAACACCATAATGCTTGGACCACTTTTAAGTATTGAGGTCCGAGGTGCCCCGTGGTCCAACTTTGGTGCCCGTGGTGCATTTTCGGCCCATTGTGCAATTTTCGTGCGAAAATAAGACGTTTGGGTTTGGTGCCCTGTGATCCCTGGTGCATTCCTATGCATAAAGAACGTTAATGCTCAGAACAATTTTAAGTTTTGAGGTTCGAGGTGCCCCGTGGTCCAATTTTGGTGCCCGTGATGCACTTTCGGCCCATTGTGCAATTTTCGTTCGAAAAGAAGACTTTTTAGTTTTGGTACCCTGTGATCCCTGGTGCATTCCTGTGCATAAAAAACAATAATGCTCGGAACACTTTTTAGTTTTGAGGTCCATGGTGCCCCGTGGTTCAATTTGGGTGCCGGTGGTGCATTTTCGGCCAATTGTGCAATTTTCGTGCGAAAATAAGACTTTTGGGTTTTGGAGCCCCGTGATCCCTGGTGCATTCTTGCGTATAAAAAAGCATAATGCTTGGAACACTTTTTAGTTTTGTGGTCCGTGGTGCCCTGTGGTCCAATTTTGGTGGTAGTGGTGCATTTTCGGCAAATTGTGCAATTTTCGTGCGAAAATAAGACTTTTCTATTTTGGTACCCTGTGATCCTTGCTGCATTCTTATGCATAAAAAACCATAATGCACGGAGCACTTTTCAGTTTTGAGGTCCGAGGTGCCCCGTGGTCCAATTTTGGTGCCTGGGGTGCATTTTCGGCCCAATGTGTAATTTTCGTGCGTAAATAAGACTTTTGGGTTTTGGTGCCCCGTGATCTCTGGTGCATTCTTATGCATACAAAACCTTAATGCTTTGAGCAACTTTAAGTTTTGAGGTCCGAGGTGCCCCGTGGTCTAACTTTGGTGTCGGTGGTGCATTTTCGACCATTTGTGCAATTTTCTTGCAAAAATAAGAGTTTTGGGTTTTGGTGCCCAGTGATCGCTGGTGCATTTTTATCCATAAAAAACCATAATGCTTAGAGAGCTTTTATGTTTTGCGGTCCGACGTGCCTCGTGGTCTAATTTTGGTGGTCGTGGTGCATTTTCGGCCCATTGTGCAATTTGTGTGCGAAAATAAGAGTTTTGGGTTTTGGTGCCCTGTGATCCCTGGTGCATTCCTATGCATAAAGAACTTTAATGCTCAGAACAATTTTAAGTTTTGAGGTCCGAGGTGCCCCGTGGTCCAATTTTGTTGCCCGTGATGCACATTCGGCCCATTGTGCAATTTTCCTTTGAAAAGAAGACTTTTTAGTTTTGGTACCCTGTGATCCCTGGTGCATTCCTGTGCATAAAAAACCATAATGCTCGGAACACTTTTTAGTTTTGAGGTCCATGGTGCCCGGTGGTTCAATTTGGGTGTCGGTGGTGCATTTTCGGCCAATTGTGCAATTTTTGTGCGAAAATAAGACTTTTGGGTTTTGGTGCCCCGTGATCCTTGGTTCATTCTTATGCATAAAACACCATAATGCTTGGACCACTTTTAAGTATTGAGGTCCGAGGTGCCCCGTGGTCCAACTTTGGTGCCCGTGGTGCATTTTCGGCCCATTGTGCAATTTTCGTGCGAAAATAAGACGTTTGGGTTTGGTGCCCTGTGATCCCTGGTGCATTCCTATGCATAAAGAACGTTAATGCTCAGAACAATTTTAAGTTTTGAGGTTCGAGGTGCCCCGTGGTCCAATTTTGGTGCCCGTGATGCACTTTCGGCCCATTGTGCAATTTTCGTTCGAAAAGAAGACTTTTTAGTTTTGGTACCCTGTGATCCCTGGTGCATTCCTGTGCATAAAAAACAATAATGCTCGGAACACTTTTTAGTTTTGAGGTCCATGGTGCCCCGTGGTTCAATTTGGGTGCCGGTGGTGCATTTTCGGCCAATTGTGCAATTTTCGTGCGAAAATAAGACTTTTGGGTTTTGGAGCCCCGTGATCCCTGGTGCATTCTTGCGTATAAAAAAGCATAATGCTTGGAACACTTTTTAGTTTTGTGGTCCGTGGTGCCCTGTGGTCCAATTTTGGTGGTAGTGGTGCATTTTCGGCAAATTGTGCAATTTTCGTGCGAAAATAAGACTTTTCTATTTTGGTACCCTGTGATCCTTGCTGCATTCTTATGCATAAAAAACCATAATGCACGGAGCACTTTTCAGTTTTGAGGTCCGAGGTGCCCCGTGGTCCAATTTTGGTGCCTGGGGTGCATTTTCGGCCCAATGTGTAATTTTCGTGCGTAAATAAGACTTTTGGGTTTTGGTGCCCCGTGATCCCTGGTGCATTCTTATGCATACAAAACCTTAATGCTTTGAGCAACTTTAAGTTTTGAGGTCCGAGGTGCCCCGTGGTCTAACTTTGGTGTCGGTGGTGCATTTTCGACCATTTGTGCAATTTTCCTGCAAAAATAAGAGTTTTGGGTTTTGGTGCCCAGTGATCGCTGGTGCATTTTTATCCATAAAAAACCATAATGCTTAGAGAGCTTTTATGTTTTGCGGTCCGACGTGCCTCGTGGTCTAATTTTGGTGGTCGTGGTGCATTTTCGGCCCATTGTGCAATTTGTGTGCGAAAATAAGAGTTTTGGGTTTTGGTGCCCTGTGATCCCTGGTGCATTCCTATGCATAAAGAACTTTAATGCTCAGAACAATTTTAAGTTTTGAGGTCCGAGGTGCCCCGTGGTCCAATTTTGTTGCCCGTGATGCACATTCGGCCCATTGTGCAATTTTCCTTTGAAAAGAAGACTTTTTAGTTTTGGTACCCTGTGATCCCTGGTGCATTCCTGTGCATAAAAAACCATAATGCTCGGAACACTTTTTAGTTTTGAGGTCCATGGTGCCCGGTGGTTCAATTTGGGTGTCGGTGGTGCATTTTCGGCCAATTGTGCAATTTTTGTGCGAAAATAAGACTTTTGGGTTTTGGTGCCCCGTGATCCTTGGTTCATTCTTATGCATAAAACACCATAATGCTTGGACCACTTTTAAGTATTGAGGTCCGAGGTGCCCCGTGGTCCAACTTTGGTGCCCGTGGTGCATTTTCGGCCCATTGTGCAATTTTCGTGCGAAAATAAGACGTTTGGGTTTGGTGCCCTGTGATCCCTGGTGCATTCCTATGCATAAAGAACGTTAATGCTCAGAACAATTTTAAGTTTTGAGGTTCGAGGTGCCCCGTGGTCCAATTTTGGTGCCCGTGATGCACTTTCGGCCCATTGTGCAATTTTCGTTCGAAAAGAAGACTTTTTAGTTTTGGTACCCTGTGATCCCTGGTGCATTCCTGTGCATAAAAAACAATAATGCTCGGAACACTTTTTAGTTTTGAGGTCCATGGTGCCCCGTGGTTCAATTTGGGTGCCGGTGGTGCATTTTCGGCCAATTGTGCAATTTTCGTGCGAAAATAAGACTTTTGGGTTTTGGAGCCCCGTGATCCCTGGTGCATTCTTGCGTATAAAAAAGCATAATGCTTGGAACACTTTTTAGTTTTGTGGTCCGTGGTGCCCTGTGGTCCAATTTTGGTGGTAGTGGTGCATTTTCGGCAAATTGTGCAATTTTCGTGCGAAAATAAGACTTTTCTATTTTGGTACCCTGTGATCCTTGCTGCATTCTTATGCATAAAAAACCATAATGCACGGAGCACTTTTCAGTTTTGAGGTCCATGGTGCCCCGTGGTCCAATTTTGGTGCCTGGGGTGCATTTTCGGCCCAATGTGTAATTTTCGTGCGTAAATAAGACTTTTGGGTTTTGGTGCCCCGTGATCCCTGGTGCATTCTTATGCATACAAAACCTTAATGCTTTGAGCAACTTTAAGTTTTGAGGTCCGAGGTGCCCCGTGGTCTAACTTTGGTGTCGGTGGTGCATTTTCGACCATTTGTGCAATTTTCGTGCAAAAATAAGAGTTTTGGGTTTTGGTGCCCAGTGATCGCTGGTGCATTTTTATCCATAAAAAACCATAATGCTTAGAGAGCTTTTATGTTTTGCGGTCCGAGGTGCCTCGTGGTCTAATTTTGGTGCTCGTGGTGCATTTTTGGCCAATTGTGCAATTTTCGTGCGAAAATAAGACTTTTGGGTTTTGGTGCCCCGTGATCCTTGGTTCATTCTTATGCATAAAACACCATAATTCTTGGAACACTTTTCAATTTTGTGGTCCGTGGTGCCCTGTGGTCCAATTTTGGTGGCAGTGGTGCATTTTCGGCAAATTGTGCAATTTTCGTGCGAAAATAAGACTTTTGGATTTTGGTACCCCGTGATCCTTGCTGCATTATTATGCATAAAAAACCATAATGCACAGATCACTTTTCAGTTTTGAGGTCCGAGGTGCCCCGTGGTCCAATTTTGGTGCCTGGGGTACATTTTCGGCCCAATGTGTAATTTTCGTGCGTAAATAAGACTTTTGGGTTTTGGTGCCCCGTGATCCCTGGTGCATTCTTATGCATACAAAACCTTAATGCTTTGAGCAACTTTAAGTTTTGAGGTCCGAGGTGCCCCGTGGTCTAACTTTGGTGTCGGTGGTGCATTTTCGACCATTTGTGCAATTTTCCTGCAAAAATAAGAGTTTTGGGTTTTGGTGCCCAGTGATCGCTGGTGCATTTTTATCCATAAAAAACCATAATGCTTAGAGAGCTTTTATGTTTTGCGGTCCGACGTGCCTCGTGGTCTAATTTTGGTGGTCGTGGTGCATTTTCGGCCCATTGTGCAATTTGTGTGCGAAAATAAGAGTTTTGGGTTTTGGTGCCCTGTGATCCCTGGTGCATTCCTATGCATAAAGAACTTTAATGCTCAGAACAATTTTAAGTTTTGAGGTCCGAGGTGCCCCGTGGTCCAATTTTGTTGCCCGTGATGCACATTCGGCCCATTGTGCAATTTTCCTTTGAAAAGAAGACTTTTTAGTTTTGGTACCCTGTGATCCCTGGTGCATTCCTGTGCATAAAAAACCATAATGCTCGGAACACTTTTTAGTTTTGAGGTCCATGGTGCCCGGTGGTTCAATTTGGGTGTCGGTGGTGCATTTTCGGCCAATTGTGCAATTTTTGTGCGAAAATAAGACTTTTGGGTTTTGGTGCCCCGTGATCCTTGGTTCATTCTTATGCATAAAACACCATAATGCTTGGACCACTTTTAAGTATTGAGGTCCGAGGTGCCCCGTGGTCCAACTTTGGTGCCCGTGGTGCATTTTCGGCCCATTGTGCAATTTTCGTGCGAAAATAAGACGTTTGGGTTTGGTGCCCTGTGATCCCTGGTGCATTCCTATGCATAAAGAACGTTAATGCTCAGAACAATTTTAAGTTTTGAGGTTCGAGGTGCCCCGTGGTCCAATTTTGGTGCCCGTGATGCACTTTCGGCCCATTGTGCAATTTTCGTTCGAAAAGAAGACTTTTTAGTTTTGGTACCCTGTGATCCCTGGTGCATTCCTGTGCATAAAAAACAATAATGCTCGGAACACTTTTTAGTTTTGAGGTCCATGGTGCCCCGTGGTTCAATTTGGGTGCCGGTGGTGCATTTTCGGCCAATTGTGCAATTTTCGTGCGAAAATAAGACTTTTGGGTTTTGGAGCCCCGTGATCCCTGGTGCATTCTTGCGTATAAAAAAGCATAATGCTTGGAACACTTTTTAGTTTTGTGGTCCGTGGTGCCCTGTGGTCCAATTTTGGTGGTAGTGGTGCATTTTCGGCAAATTGTGCAATTTTCGTGCGAAAATAAGACTTTTCTATTTTGGTACCCTGTGATCCTTGCTGCATTCTTATGCATAAAAAACCATAATGCACGGAGCACTTTTCAGTTTTGAGGTCCATGGTGCCCCGTGGTCCAATTTTGGTGCCTGGGGTGCATTTTCGGCCCAATGTGTAATTTTCGTGCGTAAATAAGACTTTTGGGTTTTGGTGCCCCGTGATCCCTGGTGCATTCTTATGCATACAAAACCTTAATGCTTTGAGCAACTTTAAGTTTTGAGGTCCGAGGTGCCCCGTGGTCTAACTTTGGTGTCGGTGGTGCATTTTCGACCATTTGTGCAATTTTCGTGCAAAAATAAGAGTTTTGGGTTTTGGTGCCCAGTGATCGCTGGTGCATTTTTATCCATAAAAAACCATAATGCTTAGAGAGCTTTTATGTTTTGCGGTCCGAGGTGCCTCGTGGTCTAATTTTGGTGCTCGTGGTGCATTTTTGGCCAATTGTGCAATTTTCGTGCGAAAATAAGACTTTTGGGTTTTGGTGCCCCGTGATCCTTGGTTCATTCTTATGCATAAAACACCATAATTCTTGGAACACTTTTCAATTTTGTGGTCCGTGGTGCCCTGTGGTCCAATTTTGGTGGCAGTGGTGCATTTTCGGCAAATTGTGCAATTTTCGTGCGAAAATAAGACTTTTGGATTTTGGTACCCCGTGATCCTTGCTGCATTATTATGCATAAAAAACCATAATGCACAGATCACTTTTCAGTTTTGAGGTCCGAGGTGCCCCGTGGTCCAATTTTGGTGCCTGGGGTACATTTTCGGCCCAATGTGTAATTTTCGTGCGTAAATAAGACTTTTGGGTTTTGGTGCCCCGTGATCCCTGGTGCATTCTTATGCATACAAAACCTTAATGCTTTGAGCAACTTTAAGTTTTGAGGTCCGAGGTGCCCCGTGGTCTAACTTTGGTGTCGGTGGTGCATTTTCGACCATTTGTGCAATTTTCCTGCAAAAATAAGAGTTTTGGGTTTTGGTGCCCAGTGATCGCTGGTGCATTTTTATCCATAAAAAACCATAATGCTTAGAGAGCTTTTATGTTTTGCGGTCCGACGTGCCTCGTGGTCTAATTTTGGTGCTCGTGGTGCATTTTCGGCCCATTGTGCAATTTGTGTGCGAAAATAAGAGTTTTGGGTTTTGGTGCCCTGTGATCCCTGGTGCATTCCTATGCATAAAGAACTTTAATGCTCAGAACAATTTTAAGTTTTGAGGTCCGAGGTGCCCCGTGGTCCAATTTTGTTGCCCGTGATGCACATTCGGCCCATTGTGCAATTTTCCTTTGAAAAGAAGACTTTTTAGTTTTGGTACCCTGTGATCCCTGGTGCATTCCTGTGCATAAAAAACCATAATGCTCGGAACACTTTTTAGTTTTGAGGTCCATGGTGCCCGGTGGTTCAATTTGGGTGTCGGTGGTGCATTTTCGGCCAATTGTGCAATTTTTGTGCGAAAATAAGACTTTTGGGTTTTGGTGCCCCATGATCCTTGGTTCATTCTTATGCATAAAACACCATAATGCTTGGACCACTTTTAAGTATTGAGGTCCGAGGTGCCCCGTGGTCCAACTTTGGTGCCCGTGGTGCATTTTCGGCCCATTGTGCAATTTTCGTGCGAAAATAAGACGTTTGGGTTTGGTGCCCTGTGATCCCTGGTGCATTCCTATGCATAAAGAACGTTAATGCTCAGAACAATTTTAAGTTTTGAGGTTCGAGGTGCCCCGTGGTCCAATTTTGGTGCCCGTGATGCACTTTCGGCCCATTGTGCAATTTTCGTTCGAAAAGAAGACTTTTTAGTTTTGGTACCCTGTGATCCCTGGTGCATTCCTGTGCATAAAAAACAATAATGCTCGGAACACTTTTTAGTTTTGAGGTCCATGGTGCCCCGTGGTTCAATTTGGGTGCCGGTGGTGCATTTTCGGCCAATTGTGCAATTTTCGTGCGAAAATAAGACTTTTGGGTTTTGGTGCCCCGTGATCCTTGGTTCATTCTTATGCATAAAACACCATAATTCTTGGAACACTTTTCAATTTTGTGGTCCGTGGTGCCCTGTGGTCCAATTTTGGTGGCAGTGGTGCATTTTCGGCAAATTGTGCAATTTTCGTGCGAAAATAAGACTTTTCGATTTTGGTACCCCATGCTCCTTGCTGCATTCTTATGCATAAAAAACCATAATGCACAGAGCACTTTTCAGTTTTGAGGTCCGAGGTGCCCCGTGGTCCAATTTTGGTGCCTGGGGTGCATTTTCGGCCCAATGTGTAATTTTCGTGCGTAAATAAGACTTTTGGGTTTTGGTGCCCCGTGATCCCTGGTGCATTCTTATGCATACAAAACCTTAATGCTTTGAGCAACTTTAAGTTTTGAGGTCCGAGGTGCCCCGTGGTCTAACTTTGGTGTCGGTGGTGCATTTTCGACCATTTGTGCAATTTTCGTGCAAAAATAAGAGTTTTGGGTTTTGGTGCCCAGTGATCGCTGGTGCATTTTTATCCATAAAAAACCATAATGCTTAGAGAGCTTTTATGTTTTGCGGTCCGAGGTGCCTCGTGGTCTAATTTTGGTGCTCGTGGTGCATTTTTGGCCAATTGTGCAATTTTCGTGCGAAAATAAGACTTTTGGGTTTTGGTGCCCCGTGATCCTTGGTTCATTCTTATGCATAAAACACCATAATTCTTGGAACACTTTTCAATTTTGTGGTCCGTGGTGCCCTGTGGTCCAATTTTGGTGGCAGTGGTGCATTTTCGGCAAATTGTGCAATTTTCGTGCGAAAATAAGACTTTTGGATTTTGGTACCCCGTGATCCTTGCTGCATTATTATGCATAAAAAACCATAATGCACATATCACTTTTCAGTTTTGAGGTCCGAGGTGCCCCGTGGTCCAATTTTGGTGCCTGGGGTACATTTTCGGCCCAATGTGTAATTTTCGTGCGTAAATAAGACTTTTGGGTTTTGGTGCCCCGTGATCCCTGGTGCATTCTTATGCATACAAAACCTTAATGCTTTGAGCAACTTTAAGTTTTGAGGTCCGAGGTGCCCCGTGGTCTAACTTTGGTGTCGGTGGTGCATTTTCGACCATTTGTGCAATTTTCCTGCAAAAATAAGAGTTTTGGGTTTTGGTGCCCAGTGATCGCTGGTGCATTTTTATCCATAAAAAACCATAATGCTTAGAGAGCTTTTATGTTTTGCGGTCCGACGTGCCTCGTGGTCTAATTTTGGTGCTCGTGGTGCATTTTCGGCCCATTGTGCAATTTTTGTGCGAAAATAAGACGTTTGGGTTTTGATTGCCTGTGATCCCTGGTGCATTCCTATGCATAAAGAACTTTAATGCTCAGAATAATTTTAAGTTTTGAGGTCCGAGGTGCCCCGTGGTCCAATTTTGGTGCCCGTGATGCACTTTCGGCCCATTGTGCAATTTTCGTTCGAAAAGAAGACATTTTAGTTTTGGTACCCTGTGATCCCTGGTGCATTCCTGTGCATAAAAAACCATAATGCTCGGAACACTTTTTAGTTTTGAGGTCCATGGTGCCCCGTGGCTCAATTTGGGTGCCGGTGGTGCATTTTCGGCCAATTGTGCAATTTTCGTGCGAAAATAAGACTTTTGGGTTTTGGTGCCCCGTGATCCTTGGTTCATTCTTATGCATAAAACACCATAATGCTTGGACCACTTTTAAGTATTGAGGTCCGAGGTGCCCCGTGGTCCAACTTTGGTGCCGGTGGTGCATTTTCGGCCAATTGTGCAATTTTTGTGCGAAAATAAGACTTTTGGGTTTTGGTGCCCCGTGATCCTTGGTTCATTCTTATGCATAAAACACCATAATGCTTGGACCACTTTTAAGTATTGAGGTCCGAGGTGCCCCGTGGTCCAACTTTGGTGCCCGTGGTGCATTTTCGGCCCATTGTGCAATTTTCGTGCGAAAATAAGACGTTTTGGTTTTGATGCCCCCATGATCCTTGGGGCATTCTTATGCATAAAAAACCATAATGCTCATAGCACTGTTCAGTTTTGAGGTCCGAGGTGCCCCGTGGTCCAATTTGGTGCCCATGGTGCATTCTCGGCCCATTGTGCAATTTTTGTGCGAAAATAAGACTTTTGAGTTTTTGTGTCCCGTGATCGATGGTGCATTCTTATGCGTAAAAAACCATAATTCTCAGAAAACTTTTCAGTTTTGAGGTCCGTGGTGCACTGTGGTCCAATTTTGGTGCCGGTGGTGCATTTTCGGCCATTTGTACAATTTTCATGCGAAAATAAGACTTTTGGGTTTTGGTGCCCCGTGATCCCTGGTGCATTCATACGTATAAATAAGCATAATGCTTGGAACACTTTTCAGTTTTGTGGTCCGTGGTGCCCTGTGGTCCAATTTTGGTGGCAGTGGTGCATTTTTGGCAAATTGTGCAATTTTCGTGCGAAAATAAGACTTTTCGATTTTGGTACCCCGTGATCCTTGCTGCATTCTTATGCATAAAAAACCATAATGCATGGAGCACTTTTCAGTTTTGAGGTCCGAGGTGCACCGTGGTCCAATTTTGGTGCCTGGGGTGCATTTTCGGCCCAATGTGTAATTTTCGTGCGTAAATAAGACTTTTGGGTTTTGGTGCCCCGTGATCCCTGTTGCATTCTTATGCATACAAAACCTTAATGCTTTGAGTAACTTTAAGTTTTGAGGTCCGAGGTGCCCCGTGGTCTAACTTTGGTGTCGGTGGTGCATTTTCGACCATTTGTGCAATTTTCGTGCAAAGATAAGAGTTTTGGGTTTTGGTGCCCAGTGATCGCTGGTTCATTTTTATCCATAAAAAACCATAATGCATAGAGAGCTTTTATGTTTTGCTGTCCGAGGTGCCTCGTGGTCTAATTTTGGTGCTCGTGGTGCATTTTCGGCCCATTGTGCAATTTTTGTGCGAAAATAAGACGTTTGGGTTTTGGTGCCCTGTGATCCCTGGTGCATTCCTATGCATAAAGAACTTTAATGCTCAGAACAATTTTAAGTTTTGAGGTCCGAGGTGCCCCGTGGTCCAATTTTGGTGCCCGTGATGCACTTTCGGCCCATTGTGCAATTTTCGTTCGAAAAGAAGACTTTTTAGTTTTGGTACCCTGTGATCCATGTTGCATTCCTGTGCATAAAAAACCATAATGCTCGGAACACTTTTTAGTTTTGAGGTCCATGGTGCCCCGTGGTTCAATTTGGGTGCCGGTGGTGCATTTGCGGCCAATTGTGCAATTTTCGTGCGAAAATAAGACTTTTGGATTTTGGTGCCCGGTGATCCTTGGTTCATTCTTATGCATAAAACACCATAATGCTTGGACCACTTTTAAGGATTGAGGTCCGAGGTGGCCCGTGGTCCAACTTTGGTGCCCGTGGTGCATTTTCGGCCCATTGTGCAATTTTCGTGCGAAAATAAGACGTTTTGGTTTTGGTGCACCGTGATCCTTGGTTCATTCTTATGCATAAAACACCATAATGCTTGGACCACTTTTAAGTATTGAGGTCCGAGGTGCCCCGTGGTCCAACTTTGGTGCCCGTGGTGCATTTTCGGCCCATTGTGCAATTTTCGTGCGAAAATAAGACGTTTTGGTTTTGATGCCCCCATGATCCTTGGTGCATTCTTATGCATAAAAAACCATAATGCTCATAGCATTGTTCAGTTTTGAGGTCCGAGGTGCCCCGTGGTCCAATTTGGTGCCCATGGTGCATTCTCGGCCCATTGTGCAATTTTTGTGCGAAAATAAGACTTTTGGGTTTTTGTGTCCCGTGATCGATGGTGCATTCTTATGCGTAAAAAACCATAATTCTCAGAAAACTTTTCAGTTTTGAGGTCCCTGGTGCACTGTGGTCCAATTTTGGTGCCGGTGGTGCATTTTCGGCCATTTGTACAATTTTCATGCGAAAATAAGACTTTTGGGTTTTGGTGCCCCGTGATCCCTGGTGCATTCATACGTATAAATAAGCATAATGCTTGGAACACTTTTCAGTTTTGTGGTCCGTGGTGCCCTGTGGTCCAATTTTGGTGGCAGTGGTGCATTTTTGGCAAATTGTGCAATTTTCGTGCGAAAATAAGACTTTTCGATTTTGGTATCCCGTGATCCTTGCTGCATTCTTATGCATAAAAAACCATAATGCATGGAGCACTTTTCAGTTTTGAGGTCCGAGGTGCACCGTGGTCCAATTTTGGTGCCTGGGGTGCATTTTCGGCCCAATGTGTAATTTTCGTGCGTAAATAAGACTTTTGGGTTTTGGTACCCCGTGATCCCTGTTGCATTCTTATGCATACAAAACCTTAATGCTTTGAGTAACTTTAAGTTTTGAGGTCTGAGGTGCCCCGTGGTCTAACTTTGGTGTCGGTGGTGCATTTTCGACCATTTGTGCAATTTTCGTGCAAAGATAAGAGTTTTGGGTTTTGGTGCCCAGTGATCGCTGGTTCATTTTTATCCATAAAAAACCATAATGCATAGAGAGCTTTTATGTTTTGCTGTCCGAGGTGCCTCGTGGTCTAATTTTGGTGCTCGTGGTGCATTTTCGGCCCATTGTGCAATTTTTGTGCGAAAATAAGACGTTTGGGTTTTGGTGCCCTGTGATCCCTGGTGCATTCCTATTCATAAAGAACTTTAATGCTCAGAACAATTTTAAGTTTTGAGGTCCGAGGTGCCCCGTGGTCCAATTTTGGTGCCCGTGATGCACTTTCGGCCCATTGTGCAATTTTCGTTCGAAAAGAAGACTTTTTAGTTTTGGTACCCTGTGATCCATGTTGCATTCCTGTGCATAAAAAACCATAATGCTCGGAACACTTTTTAGTTTTGAGGTCCATGGTGCCCCGTGGTTCAATTTGGGTGTCGGTGGTGCATTTGCGGCCAATTGTGCAATTTTCGTGCGAAAATAAGACTTTTGGGTTTTGGTGCCCGGTGATCCTTGGTTCATTCTTATGCATAAAACACCATAATGCTTGGACCACTTTTAAGGATTGAGGTCCGAGGTGGCCCGTGGTCCAACTTTGGTGCCCGTGGTGCATTTTCGGCCCATTGTGCAATTTTCGTGCGAAAATAAGACGTTTTGGTTTTGAGGCCCCCAAGATCCCTGGTGCATTCTTATGCATAAAAAACCGTAATGCTCATAGCACTGTTCAGTTTTGAGGTCCGAGGTGCCCAGTGGTCCAATTTTGGTGCCCATGGTGCATTCTCGGCCCATTGTGCAATTTTTGTGCGAAAATAAGACTTTTGGGTTTTTGTGTCCCGGGAACGATGGTGCATTCTTATGCGTAAAAAACCATAATGCTCAGAAAACTTTTCAGTTTTGAGGCCCCTGGTGCACTGTGGTCCAATTTTGGTGCCGGTGGTGCATTGTCGGCCATTTGTGCAATTTTCATGCGAAAATAAGACTTTTGGGTTCTGATGCCCCGTGATCCCTGGTGCATTCATACGTATAAAAAAGCATAATGCTTGGAACACTTTTCAATTTTGTGGTCCGTGGTGCCCTGTGGTCCAATTTTGGTATCAGTGGTGCATTTTCGACAAATTGTGCAATTTTCGTGCGAAAATAAGACTTTTCGATTTTGGTACCCCGTGATCCTTGCTGCATTCTTATGCATAAAAAACCATAATGCACGGAGCACTTTTTAGTTTTGAGGTCCGAGGTGCCCCGTGGTCCAATATTGGTGCCTGGGGTGCATTTTCGGTCCAATGTCCAATTTTCGTGCGTAAATAAGACTTTTGGGTTTTGGTACCCCGTGGTCCCTGGTGCATTCTTATGCATACAAAACCTTAATGCTTTGAGCAACTTTAAGTTTTGAGGTCCGAGGTGCCCCGTGGTCTAACTTTGGTGTCGGTGGTGCATTTTCGACCATTTGTGCAATTTTCGTGCAAAGATAAGAGTTTTGGGTTTTGGTGCCCAGTGATCGCTGGTGCATTTTTATCCATAAAAAACCATAATGCATAGAGAGCTTTTATGTTTTGCAGTCCGAGGTGCCTCGTGGTCTAATTTTGGTGCTCGTGGTGCATTTTCGGCCCATTGTGCAATTTTTGTGCGAAAATAAGACGTTTGGGTTTTGGTGCCCTATGATCCCTGGTGCATTCCTATGCATAAAGAACTTTAATGCTCAGAACAATTTTAGGTTTTGAGGTCCGAGGTGCCCCGTGGTCCAATTTTGGTGCCCGTGATGCACTTTCGGCCCATTGTGCAATTTTCGTTCGAAAAGAAGACTTTTTAGTTTTGGTACCCTGTGATCCCTGGTGCATTCCTGTGCATAAAAAACCATAATGCTCGGAACACTTTTTAGTTTTGAGGTCCATGGTGCCCCGTGCTTCAATTTGGGTGCCAGTGGTGCATTTTCGGCCAATTGTGCAATTTTCGTGCGAAAATAAGACTTTTGGGTTTTGGTGCCCCGTGATCCTTGGTTCATTCTTATGCATAAAACACCATAATGCTTGGACCACTTTTAAGTATTGAGGTCCGAGGTGCCCCGTGGTCCAACTTTGGTTCCCGTGGTGCATTTTCGGCCAATTGTGTAATTTTCGTGCGAAAATAAGACATTTTGGTTTTGATGCCCCCATGATCCCTGGTGCATTCTTATGCATAAAAAACCATAATGCTCATAGCACTGTTCAGTTTTGAGGTCCGAGGTGCCCCGTGGTCCAATTTTGGTGCCCATGGTGCATTCTCGGCCCATTGTGCAATTTTTGTGCGAAAATAAGACTTTTGGGTTTTTGTGTCCCGTGATCGATGGTGCATTATTATGTGTAAAAAATCGTAATGCTCAGAAAACTTTTTAGTTTTGAGGTCCCTGGTGCACTGTGGTCCAATTTTGGTGCCGGTGGTGCATTTTCGGCCATTTGTGCAATTTTCATGCGAAAATAAGACTTTTGGGTTTTGGTGCCCCGTGATCCCTGGTGCATTCATACGTATAAAAAAGCATAATGCTTGGAACACTTTTAAGTTTTGTGGTCCGTGGTGCCCTGTGGTCCAATTTTGGTGGCAGTGGTGCATTTTCGGCAAATTGTGCAATTTTCGTGCGAAAATAAGACTTTTCGATTTTGGTACCCCGTGATCCTTCCTGCATTCTTATGCATAAAAAACCATAATGCACGGAGCACTTTTCAGTTTTGAGGTCCGAGGTGCACCGTGGTCCAATTTTGGTGCCCGTGGTGCATTTTCGGCCCATTGTGCAATTTTCGTGCAAAAATAAGACTTTTTGGTTTTGATGCCCCATGATCCCTGGTGCATTCTTATGCATAAAAAACCATAATGCTCATAGCACTGTTCAGTTTTGAGGTCCGAGGTGCCCCGTGGTCCAATTTTTGTGCCCATGGTGCATTCTCGGCCCATTGTGTAATTTTTGTGCGAAAATAAGACTTTTGGGTTTTTGTGTCCCGTGATCGATGGTGCATTCTTATACTTAAAAAAACCATAATGCTCAGAAAAATTTTCAGTTTTGTGGTCCCTGGTGCACTGTGGTCCAATTTTGGTGCCGGTTGTGCATTTTCGGCCATTTGTGCAATTTTTATGCGAAAATAAGACTTTTGGGTTTTGGTGCCCCGTGATCCCTGGTGCATTCTTACATATAAAAAAGCATAATGCTTGGAACACTTTTCAGTTTTGTGGTCCGTGGTGCCCTGTGGTCCAATTTTGGTGGCAGTGGTCCATTTTCGGCAAATTGTTCAATTTTCGTGCGAAAATAAGACTTTTCGATTTTGGTACCCCATGATCCTTGCTGCATTCTTATGCATAAAAAACCATAATGCACGGAGTACTTTTCAGTTTTGAGGTCCGAGGTGCCCCGTGGTCCAAAATTGGTGCCTGGGGTGCATTTTCTGCCCAATGTGTAATTTTCGTGCGTAAATAAGACTTTTGGGTTTTGGTGCCCCGTGATCCCTGGTGCATTCTTATGCATACAAAACCTTAATGCTTGGAGCAACTTTAAGTTTTGAGGTCCGAGGTGCCCCGTGGTCTAACTTTGGTGTCGGTGGTGCATTTTCGACCATTTGTGAAATTTTCGTGCAAAAATAAGAGTTTTGGGTTTTGGTGCCCAGTGATCGCTGCTGCATTTTTATCCATAGAAAACCATAATGCTTAGAGAGCTTTTATGTTTTGCGGTCTGAGGTGCCTCGTGGTCTAATTTTGGTGCTCGTGGTGCATTTTCGGTCCATTGTGCAATTTTTGTACGAAAGTAAGACTTTTGGGTTTTGGTGCCCTGTGATCCCTGGTGCATTCCTATGCATAAAAAACTTTAATGCTCAGAACAATTTTAAGTTTTGAGGTCCGAGGTACCCCGTGGTCCAATTTTGCTGCCCGTGATGCACTTTCGCCCCATTGTGCAATTTTCGTTCGAAAAGAAGACCTTTTAGTTTTGGTACCCTGTGATCCCTGGTGCATTCTTGTGCATAAAAAACTATAATGCTTGGAACACTTTTCAGTTTTGAGGTCCATGGTGCCCCGTGGTCCAATTTTGGTGCCGGTGGTGCATTTTCGGCCATTTGTGCAATTTTCAAGGGAAAATAAGACTTTTGGGTTTTCGTGCCCTGTGATCCCTAGTGCATTATTTTGCCTAAAAAACCATAAGGCTGATAGCACTTTTCAATTTTGAGGTCTGAGGTGCCCCCATGGTCTAATTTTGGTGCCCGCGGTGCATTTTCGGGGTCATTGTGCAATTTTCGTGAGAAAATAAGACTCTTGGGTTTTGGTGCCTCGTGATTCCGAGTGCATTCTTATGCATAAAAAACCATAATGCTTGGAACACTTTTCAGTTTTGAGATCCGAGGTGCCCCGTCATCCAATTTTGGTGCCCGTGGTGCATTTTCGACCCATTGTGCAATTTTCGTACGAAAATTAGACTTTTGGGTTTGGTGCCCCGTGATCCGTGGTGCATTGATATGCATAAAAAGCCATAGTGCTCAAACCACCTTTAAGTTTTGAGGTCCGAGGTGCCCCGTCATCCAATTTTGGTGCCCGTCGTGCATTTTTGGCCCATTGTGCAATTTTCGTAAGAAAATAAGAGTTTTGGATTTTCGTACCCCGTGATCACTGATGCATTCTTATGCGTAAAAAACCATAATGCTAGGAGCGCTTTTAAGTATTGAGGTCCCAGGTGCCCCGAGGTCCAATTTTGGTGCCTCTGGTGCATTTTCGACCCATTGTGCAATTTTCGTGCGAAAATAAGACTATTGGGTTTTGGTGCCCCATGATCCCTTGTGCATTCTTATGCATAAAAAACCATAATGCTCGGAGCACTTTTCAGTTTTGAGGTCTGTGAAGCCCCGTGGTCCAATTTTGGTGTCCATGGTGCATTTTCGGCATATTGTGCAATTTTCGTGCGAAAATAAGACTTTTGGGTTTTGGTGCCCCGTGATCCATGGTTCATTCTTATGCATAAAAAACCATAATGCTCGAAAAACTTTTCAGTTTTGTGGTCTGTGGTGCCCCGTCGTCCAATTTTGGTGCCGGTGGTGCATTTTCGACCATTTGTTCAATTTTCAAGGGAAAATAAGACTTTTGGGTTTTCGTGCCACGTGATCCCTAGTGCATTCTTATGCATAAAAAACCATAATGCTCGTAGTACTTTTCAATTTGGAGGTCCGAGGTGCCCCGTGGTCTAATTTTGGTGTCCATGGTGCATTTTTGGTCCATTGTGCAATTTACGTGCGAAAATAAGACTTTTGAGTTTTGGTGCCCAGGGATACATGGTGCATTCTTATGCATAAAAAACCAAAATGCTCGGAACACTTTTCAGTTTTGAGGTTTGTGGTGCCCCGTGGTCCAACGTTGGTGCCGGTGGTGCATTTTCGGCCATTTATGCAATTTTCATGGGATAATAAGATTTTTGGGTTTTTGTGCCCTGTCATCCCTAGTGCATTCTTATGCATAAAAAACCATAAGGCTCATAGCACTTTTCAATTTTGAGGTCCGAGGTTCCCCGTGGTCTAATTTTGGTGCCCGCGGTGCATTTTCGGCCCATTGTGTAATTTTCGTGAGAAAATAAGACTCTTGGGTTTTTGTGCCCCGTGATTCCTGGAGCATTCTTATGCATAAAAAACCATAATGCTTGGAACACTTTTCAGTTTTGAGGTCCGTGGTGTCCCGTCGTCCAATTTTGGTGCCGGTGGTGCATTTTCGTCCACTTGTGCAATATTCATGGGAGAATAAGACTTTTGGGTTTTCGTGCCCCGTTATCCCTAGTGCATTCTTATGCATAAAAAACCATAATGCTCATAGAACTTTTAAGTTTTGAGGTCCGAGGTGCCCCGTTGTCTAATTTTGGTGCCCGTGGTGCATTTTCGGCCCATTATGCATTATTCGAGCGAAAATAAGACTTTTGGGTTTTGGTGCCCCGTGATCTGTGGTGCATTATTATGCATAAAAAACCATAATGCTCGGAGCACTTTTATGTTTTGAGGTCCGAGGTGCCCTGTCATCCAATTTTGGTGCCCGTGGTGCATTTTCGGCCCATTGTGCAATTTTCGTGCGAAAATAAGAGTTTTGGATTTTGGTGCCCCGCGATCACTGGTACATTCTTATGCGTAAAAAACCATAATGCTCGGAGCACTTTTAAGTTTTGAGGTCTGAGGTGCCTCATCATCCAATTTTGGTGCCCGAGGTGCATTTTCGGCCCATTGTGACATTTTCGTACGAAAATTAGACTTTTGGGTTTTGTTGCCCTGTGTTCCCTGGTGCATCCTTATGCATAAGAAACCATAATGCTCAGAGCGCTTTTCAGTTTTGAGGTCCTAGGTGCACCGTGGTCCAATTTTGGTGCCCATGGTGCATTTTCGGCCCATGGTGCAATTTTTGTGTGAAAATAAGACTTTTTTTGTTTTGGTGCCCCGTGATCGATGGTGCATTCTTATGCATAAAAAACCATAATGCTTGGAACACTTTTCAGTTTTCAGGTCCGTGGTGCCCCGTGGTCCAATTTTGGTACTGGTGGTGCATATTCGGCCATTTGTGCAATTTTCGTGCGAAAATAAGACTTTTGGGTTTTGGTGCCTCATGATCCCTCGTGCATTCTTATGGATAAAGAACCATAACGCTTGGAGTACTTTTCAATTTTGAGGTTCGAGGTGCCCGGTTGTATAATTTTGGTGTCGTGGTGCATATTCATCCCATTGTACAATTTTCGTGCGAAAATAAGACTTTTGGGTTTTGGTGCCCCATGTTTCCTGGTGCATTCCTATGCGTAAAAACCCACAATGTTCAGAACACTTTTCGGTTTTGAGGTTAGTGGTGCCCCGTGGTCCAATTTTGGTGTCGGTGGTGCATTTTCGGCCATTTGTGCAATTTTCGTGCTAAAATAAGGCTTTTGGGTTTTGGTGCCCCGAGATCCCTGGTGCATACTTACGCATAAAAAACCATAATGCTCGGAGCACTTTTAAGTATTGAGGTTCGAGGTGCCACGTGGTCCAATTTTAGTGCCCGTGGTGCAGTTTCGGCCCATTGTGCAATTTTCGTGCAAAAATAAGACTTAGGGTTTTGGTGCCCCCATTATCCCTGGTGCATTCTTATGCATAAAAAACCATAATGCTTGGAACACTTTTCAGTTTTCAAGTCCGTGGTGCCCCGTGGTCCAATTTTGGTGCCGGTGGTGAATATTCCGCCATTTGTGCAATTTTCGTGCGAAAATAAGGTTTTTGGGTTTTGGTGCCCTGTAATCCCTGGTGCATTCTTATGCATAAAAAACCATAATGCTCAGAGCAGTTTTCAGTTTTGAGGTCCGAGGTGCCCCGTGGTCCAATTTTGGTGCCCAAGGTGCATTTTCGGCCCATTGTGTAATTTTCGTACGAAAATAAGGCTTTTGGGTTTTGGTGCCCCATGATCCCTAGTGCATTCCTACGCATAAAAAACCCTAATGCTCCGATCGCTATTCATTTTTGAGGTTCGTGGTGCCCCATTGTCCAATTTTGGTGCCGATGGTGCATTTTCGTCCATTTGAGCAATTTTTGTGCGAAAATAAGACTTTTGGGTTTTGGAGCCCCGTGATCCCAGGTGCACTCTTATGCATAAAAAAGCATAATTCCCAGAACACTTTTCAGTTTTGAGGTCCGTGGTGCCTCGTGGTCCAATTTTGGTGTCGGTGGTGCATATTCGGCCATTTATGCAATTTTCATGCGAAAATAAGATTTTTCGGTTTTTGTGCCCCATGATCCCTGGTGCATTCTTATGCATAAAAAACTAAAATTATTATTGGAATAATTTTCAGTTTTGAGGTCCATGGTGCACTGTGGTCCAATTTTTGTGCCTATGTGCATTTTCGACCCATTGTGCAATTTTCGTGCGAAAATAAGACTTTTGGGTTTTGCTGCACCGTGATCCCTGGTGCATTCTTATGGATAAAAAACCATAATACTCGGAACACTTTTTAGTTTTGAGGTACGTGGTTCCCCGTGGGACAATTTTTGTTCCGATGGTGCATTTCCGCCCATTTGTGCAATTTTTGTGCGAAAATAAGACTTTTGGTTTTTGGTGCCCCGTGATCCCGGGTGGATTCTTATTCATTAAAAACCATAATGCTCGGAGCACTTTCGGTTTTGAGGTTCGAGGTGCCCCGTGGTCCAATTTTGGTGTCCGTGGTGCATTTTCGCCCCATTGTGCAATTTTGGTGCGAAAATAAGTCTTTTGGGTTCTGGTGCCTCGTGATCCCTGGTGCATTCTTATGCATAAATAACCATAATGCTCAAAGCACGTTTTAGTCTTGAGGTTCGAGGTGCACCGTGGTCCAATTTTCGTGCCAGTGGTGCATTTTCGGCCCATTGTGCAATTTTCGTGCAAAAATTAGACTTTTGGGTATTGGTGCCTCGTGATCCCTGGTGCATTCTTATGCATAAAATACCATAATGCTCGTAGAACTTTTAGGTTTTGAGGTCCGAGGTGCCCCGTGGTCAAATTTTGGTACCAGTGCTGCATTTTTGGCCAATTGTGAAATTTTCGTGCGAAAATAAGACTTTTGGATCTTGGTACCCTGTGAACCCTGGTGCATTCTTATGCATAAAAAACCAAAATGCTCAAAACACTTTTCAATTTTGAGGTCCGAGGTGCCCCGTGGTCCAACTTTGGTGCCCGCGGTGCATTTTCGGCCCATTGAGCAACTTTCGTGCGAAAAAAAGAATTTTGGGTTTTGTTGCCCCGTGATCGATGGTGCATTCTTATGCATAAAAAACCATAATGCTCGGAATTGTTTTCAGTCTTGAGGTTTGTGGTGCCCCGTGGTCCAATTTTGGTGCCGGGGGTGCATTTTCGGCCATTTGTGCAATTGTCGTGTGAAAATAAGACATTTGGGTATTGGTAAACCATGATCCCTGGTGCATTCTTATTCATAAAAAACCATAATGCTCAGAGCACTTTTCAGTTTTGAGGTCCGAGGTGCCCCGTGGTCCAATTTGGGTGCCCGTGGTGCATTTTTGGCCCATTGTACAATTTTCATGTGAAAATAAGACTTTTGGGTATTGGTGCCCCGTGAGCCCTTGTGCGTTCTTATGCATAAAAAACTATAACGCTTGGAGTACCTTTCAATTTTGAGGTCCGAGGTGCCCCGTTGTCTAATTTTGGTGCCCGTGGTGCATTTTCGTCCCATTGTGCAATTTTCGTGCGAAAATAAGACTTTTGGGTTTTGGTGCCCCATGTTCCCTGGTGCATTCCTATGCGTAAAAAACCACAATGTTCAGAACACTTTTCGGTTTTGAGATTAGTGGTGCCCCGTCGTCCAATTTTGGTGTCAGTGGTGCATTTTCGGCCATTTGTGCAATTTTCGTGCTAAAATAAGGCTTTTGGGTTTTGGTGCCCCGAGATCCCTGGTGCATACTTATGCATAAAAAACCATAATGCTCGGAGCACTTTTAAGTATTGAGGTTCGAGGTGCCACGTGGTCGAATTTTTCGATTTTTGTGCCCCATGATCCCTGGTGCATTCTTATGCATAAAAAACCAAAATTATTATTGGAATAATTTTCAATTTTGAGGTCCGTGGTGCACCGTGGTCCAATTTTTGTGCCTATGGTGCATTTTCGACCCATTGTGCAATTTTCGTGCGAAAATAAGACTTTTGGGTTTTGCTGCCCTGTGAACCCTAGTGCATTCTTATGCGTAAAAAATCATAATGCTCGAAGGACTTTTCAGTTTTGAGGTCTGAGGTGCCCCGTGGTCCAAATGTTTGTGCCTGTGGTTCATTTTCGGACCATTGTGGAATTTTTGTGCGAAAATAAGACTTTTGGGTTTTGGTGCCCTGTGATCCCTGGTGCATTGTTATGCATAAAAAACCATTATGCTCAGAAAACTTTTCAGTTTTAAGGTCCGAGGTGCCACGTGGTCCAATTTTGGTGCCTGTGATGCATTTTCGGCCCGTTGTGCAATTTTCGTGCGAAATTAAGACTTTTGGGTTTTGGTGCCCCATGATCCAATTTTGGTGCCCGTGGTGCATTTACGGCCCATTGTGCAAATTTCGTACAAAAATAAGACTTTTAGGTTTTGGTGCCCCGTGATCCCTGGTGCATTTTTATGCATAAAAGACCAGAATGCTTGCAACACTTTTCAGTTTTGACGACCGTGGTGCCCCGTGGTCCAATTTTGGTGACGGTAGTGCATTTTCGGCCATTTGTGCAATTTTCGTGCGAAAATAAGACTTTGCGGTTTTGTTGTCCTGTGATCCTTGGTGCATTCTTATGCATAAAAAATCATAATGCTCGGAACAATTTTTAAACTTGAGGTTCCTCGTGCCCCGTGGTCCAATTTTGGTGTTGGGGGTGGATTGTCGACCATTTGTGCAATTTTTTTTCGAAAATAAGACTTTTGGGTTTTGGTGCCCCGTGATCCCTGGTGCATTCTTATGTGTAAAAAACCTTAATGCTTGGAACACTTTTCAGTTTTGAGGTCCTTGGTGCCCCGTGGTCCAATTTTGGTGTCGGTGATGCATTTTCGGCCAATTGTGCAATTTTCGTGCAAAAATAAGACTTTTGGGTTCTGGTGCCCCGTGATCCCTGGTGCATTCTTATGCATAAAAAACAATAATGCTTGGCACACTTTTCAATTTTGAGGTCCGTGGTGCCCCGTGGACCAATTTTGGTACCGCAAATGCATTTCGGCCACTTGTGCAAATTTCGACCGAAAATAAGACTTTTCGATTTTGGTGCCCCGTGATCCCTGGTGCATTCTTATGCATAAAAAACCATAATGCAAGGAGCACTTTTCAATTTTGAGTTTCGAGGCGCCCCGTGGTCCAATTTTGGTCCCCATGGTGCATTTTTGGCCCACTGTGCAATTTTCGTACGAAAATAAGACTTTTGGGTTTTGGTACCCCGTGATCTCTGGTGCATTCTTATGCATAAAAAACTATAATGCTCAGACCACTTTTAAGTATTGAGGACCGAGGTGTCCCGTGGTCCAATTTTGGTGCCTGTGGTGCATTTTCGGCCCATTGTACAATTTTCGTGCGAAAATAAGACTTTTGGGTTTTGGTGCCCCATGATCCCTAATGCATTCTTATGCATAAAAAATCATAATGCTCGGAGAACTTTTAAGTATTGAGGTCCAAGGTGCCCCGTGGTCCAATTTTGGTGCCCGTGGTGCATTTCTTGCGCATTGCGCAATTTTCGTGCGAAAATAAGACTTTTGGGGTTGGTGCCCTGTGATCCCTTGTGCATTCTTATGCAAAAAAAACCATAATGCTTGGAGCACTTTACATTTTTGAAGTCCGTGGTGCCTCGTGGTCCAATTTTGGTGCTGGTGGTGCATTTTCAGCCATTAGTGCAATTTTCGTGCGAAAATAAGATTTTTGGATTTTGGTGCCCCATGATCCCTGGTGCATTCTTATTCATAAAAAATCATAATTCTCGGAACACCTTTTAGTTTTGAGGTCCAAGGTGCCCCGTGGTCCAATTTTGGTGCCCATGGTGCATTGTCCGCCCATTGTGCAATTTTCGCGCGAAAATAAGACTTTTGAGTTTTGGTACCCCGTGATCCCTGGTGCATTCTTATGCATAAAAAACTATAATGCTCAAACCACTTTTAAGTATTGAGGTCCGAGGTGCCCCGTGGTCCAATTTTGGTGCCCGTGGTGCATTTTGGGCCCAATGTGCAATTTTCATGCGAAAATAAGACTTTTGGGTTTTGGTGCCCCGTGATCGTTGGTGCATTCTTATGCATAAAAAACTATAATACTGGGACCACTTTTAACTATTGAGGTCTGAGGTGACCCGTGGTCCAATTTTGGTGCCCGTGGTGCATTTTCTGCGCATTGGGTAATTTTCGTGCGAAAATAAGACTTTTGGGTTTTGGTGCCCCGTGATCCCTGGTGCATTCTTATGCAAACAAAACCATAATGCTTGGAGCACTTTACATTTTTGAAGTCCGTGGTGCCTCGTGGTCCAATTTTGGTGCTGGTGGTGCATTTTCGGCCATTAGTGCAATTTTCGTGCAAAAATAAGACATTTGGATTTGGGTGCCCCATTATCCCTGGTGTATTCTTATGCATAAAAAACCAGAATGCTCAGAACACCTTTTAGTTTTGAGGTCCAAGGTGCCCCGTGGTCCAATTTTGGTGCCCATGGTGCATTGTCGGCCCATTGTGCAATTTTCGTGCGAAAATAAGACTTTTGGGTTTTGGTGCCCCGTGATCGCTGGTGCATTCTTATGCATAAAAAACTAAAATGCTCAGAGCACTTTAAGTATTAAGGTCCGAGGTGCT
Source organism: Pueraria montana var. lobata (assembly GCA_026413185.1). Taxonomy (NCBI): domain Eukaryota; kingdom Viridiplantae; phylum Streptophyta; class Magnoliopsida; order Fabales; family Fabaceae; genus Pueraria; species Pueraria montana. The sequence goes on from CM048646.1 coordinate 45,142,151, forward strand.
CCGTGGTACAATTTTGGTGTCGGTGGTGCCTTTTTTGGCCATTTGTGCAATTTTCATGGGAAAATAAGACTTTTGGGTTTTGGTGCCCCACGATTCCTGGTACATTCTTATGCATAAAAAACCATAGTGCTCGGAGCACTTTTCAGTTTTGAGGTCCGAGGTGCCCCGTGGTCCAATTTTGGTGCACATGGTGCATTTTCGGCCCATTGTGCAATTTTCGTGCGAAAATAAGACTTTTGGGTTTTGGTACCCCGTGATCCCTGGTGCATTCTTATGCATAAAAAACTATCATGCTCAGACCACTTTTAAGTATTGAGGTCCGAGGTGCCCCGTGGTCCAATTTTGGTGCCCGTGGTGCATTTTCGGCCCATTGTGCAATTTTCGTGCGAAAATAAGACTTTTGGGTTTTGGTGCCCCGTTATCGTTGGTGCATTCTTATGCATAAAAAACTATAATGCTGGGACCACTTTTAACTATTGAGGTCCGAGGTGCCCCGTTGTCCAATTTTGGTGCCCGTGGTACATTTTCGGGCCATTGTTCAATTTTCGCGCGAAAATAAGACTTTTGGGTTTTGGTGCCCCATGATCCCTAGTGCATTCTTATGCATAAAACACCATAATGCTCAGAATAGTTTTCAGTCTTGAGATTCGTGGTGCCTGGTTGTCCAGTTTTGGTGTCGAGGGTGCATTTTCGGCCATTAGTGCAATTTTCGTGCGAAAATAATACTTTTGGGTTTTGGTGCCCAGTGATCCTTGGTGCATTCTTATGCATAAAAAACCATAATGCTCAGAGCACTTTTAAGTTTTGAGGTCTAAGGTGCCCCGTGGTACAATTTCGGTGCCGGTGTTGAATTTTCGACCCTTTGTACAATTGTTGTGTGAAAATAAGACTTTTGGGTTTTGGTGCCCCGTGATCCCTGGTGCATTCTTATGCATAAAAAACTATAATGCTCCGACCACTTTTAAGTATTGAGGTCCGAGGTGCCCCGTGGTCCAATTTTGGTGCCCGTGGTGCATTTTCGGCCGATTGTGCAATTTTCGTGCGAAAATAAGACTTTTGGGTTTTGGTGCCCCGTGATCGTTGGTGCATTCTTATGCATAAAAAACTATATTGCTGGGACCACTTTTAACTATTGAGGTCCGAGGTGCCCCGTGGTGCATTTTCGGCCCGTTGTTCAATTTTCGTGCGAAAATAAGACTTTTGGGTTTTGGTGCCCCATGATCCCTTGTGCATTATTATGCATAAAACACCATAATGCTTAGAATATTTTTCAGTCTTGAGATTCCTGGTGCCCGGTGGTCCAATTTTGGTGTCGGGGTGCATCTTCGGCCATTAGTGCAATTTTCGTGCGAAAATAATACTTTTGGGTTTTGGTGCCCAGTGATCCTTGGTGCATTCTTATGCATAAAAAACCATAATGCTCGGAACACTTTTCTGCTTTGAGGTCGGAGATGCCCCGTGGTCCAATTTCGGTGCTCTTGGTGCATTTTCGGCCCATTGTGCAATTTTTGTGTGAAAATAAGACTTTTGGGTTTTTGTGCCCTGTGATCCCTGGTGCATTCCTATGAATAAAAAACCATAATGCATGGAGCACTTTTCAGTTTGAGGTCCGAGGTGCCCCGTTGTCTAATTTTTGTGACCGTGGTGCATTTTCGGCTCATTGTGCAATTTTCGTGCAAAAATAATACTTTTGGGTTTTGGTGCCCCATAATCCCTGGTGCATTCCTATGCATAAAAAATCATAATGCTCAGAACACTTTTCAGTTTTTAGGTTCGTGATGCCCCGTGGTCCAATTTTGGTGCCGGTGCTGAATTTTCGGCCATTTGTGCAATTTTCGTGCGAAAATAAGACTTTTGGATTTTGGTGCCCTGTGATCCCTGGTGTATTCTTATTCATAAAAAACCATAATGCTTGGACCACTTTTCAGTTTTGAGGTGCGAGGTGCCCCGTTGTCTAATATTGGTTCCCGTGGTGCATTTTCGGCCCATTGTGCAATTTTGTGCGAAAATAAGACTTTTGGGTTTTGGTACCCCGTGATCCCTGGTGCTTTCTTATGCATAAAAACCATAATTCTCCGAACACTTTTCAGTTTTGAGGTATGTGGTGCCCCGGGGTCCAATTTTGGTGCACATGGTGCATTTTCGGCCTATTGTGCAACTTTCGTGCGAAAATAAGACTTTTGGTGCCCCGTGATCCCGGATGCATTCTTATGCTTTAAAAACCATAATGCTTGGAACACTTTTCAGTTTTGAGGTGCGTGGTGCCTCGCCGTCCAATATTGGCGCCGGTGTTGCTTTTTCGGCCATTTGTGCAATTTTCGTGCCAAAATAAGACTTTTGGGTTTTGGTGCCCTGTGAACCCTGGTGCATTCTTATGCATAAAAAACCATAATGCTCATAGCACTTTTCAGTTTTGAGGTCCGAGGTGCCCTGTGGTCCAATTTTGGTGACCATGGTACGAAAATAAGACTTTTGGGTTTTAGTGCCCCATGATCCTTGGTGCATTCTTATGCATAAAAAACAATAATGCTCAGAACACTTGTTAGTCTTAAGGTTCGTGGTGCCCTGTGGTCCAATTTTGGTGCCCGGCGCGCATTTTCGGCCCTTTGTGCACCCCCGGCACCCCGACACCAGAATTGGCCGAAAATGCACCTCCGGCACCAAAATTGGACCACCGGGCACCACGAATCTCAAGAATGAAAAGTGTTCCGAGCATTATGATTTTTTATGCATAAGAATGCACCAGGGATCACGGGGCACCAAGACCCAAAAGTCTTATTTTCGCACGAAAATTGCACAAATGGTCGAAAATGCACCACCGGCACCAAAATTGGACCTCGAGGGACCACGGACCTCAAAACTAAAAAGTGTTCCGAGCATTATGCTTTTTTACGCATAAGAATGCACCAGGGATCACAGGGCACCAAAACCCAAAAGTCTTATTTTCGCACAGAAATTGCACAATGGGCCTAAAATGCATCGTGGGCACCAAAGTTGGACCACGGGGCACCTCGGACCTTAAAACTGAAAAGTGGTCTGAGCATTATCATTTTTTATGCATAAGAATACAGCAGGGGTCACGGGGCACCATAACCCAAAAGTTTTATTATCCCACGAAAATTGCACAAATGGTCGAAAATGTCCCATCGGCATCAAAATTGGACCACGAGGCACCACAGACCTCATAACTGAAAAGTGTTCCGAGAATTATGGTTTTTTATGCATAGGAATGCAATAGGGATCACAGGGCACCAAAACCCAAAAGTCTTGTTTCGCGTGAAAATTGCACACATAGCCGAAAATGCACCACCGGCACCAAAATTGGCCCACAGGGCACCACGAGCCCTAAGACTGAAAAGTGTTCCAAGAATTATGGTTTTTTATGCATAAGAATGCACCAGCGTTCACAGGGCACAAAAACCCAACAGTATTAATTTCGCACGAAAATTGCCCAATTGGCCGAAAATGTACCCCCGACACCAAATTTGGACCACCGGGCACCACGAATCTCAAGACTGAAAAGTGTTCCCAGCATTATGGTTTTTTATGCATAAGAATGCACCAGGGATCACGGGGCACCAAAACCCAAAAGTCTTATTTTTGCACGAAAATTGCACAAATGGTCGAAAATGCACCACCGGCACCAAAATTGGACCTCGAGGAACCACGGACCTCAAAACTGAAAAGTGTGCTGAGCATTATGGTTTTTTATGCATAGGAATGCAACAAGGATCACCGGGGACGAAAATCCAAAAGTCTTATTTTCGCACGAAAATTGCACAATGGACCGAAAATGCACCATCGGCACCAAAATTGGACCTCGAGGCAGCACGGACCTCAAAATGGAAAAGTGCTCCAAGAATTATGGTTTTTTATGGATAAGAATGCACCAGGGATCACGGGGCAACAAAACCCAAAAGTCTTATTTTCGCACGAAAATTTCACAAATGGCCGAAAATGCACCACCGGCACCAAAATTGGACCAAGGGGCACCATGGACTTCAAAACTGTAAAGTGCTCCAAGTATTATGGTTTGGTTTGCATAAGAATACACCAGGGATGACAGGGCACCAAAACCCAAAAGTCTTATTTTCGCATGAAAATTGCACAATGGGCCGAAAGTGCACCACTTGCACCAAAATTGGACCACGGGGCACGTCGGACCTCAAAACTGAAAAGTACTCTAAGCATTACGGTTTTTTATGCATAAGAATTCACTAGGGATCACGGGGCACCAAAACCCAAAAGTGTTATTTTCGTACGAAAATTGCACATTAGGCCAAAAATGAACCACGGGCACTAAAATTGGACCACGGGGTACGTCGGACTTCAAAACTGAAAGTGCTCCGAGCATTATGGTTTTTCATGCATAAGAATGCAGTAGGGATCATGGGGCAACTAAACCCAAAAGTCTTATTTTCGCACGAAAATTTCACAAATGGCCGAAAATGCACCACCGGCACTAAAATTGGACCAAGGGGCACGACGGACTTCAAAACTGAAAATTGCTCCAAGCATTCTGATTTTGTATGCATAGGAATGCACCAAGGATCACGGGGCACCAAAACCCAAAAGCCTTATTTTCGCACGAAAATTTCACACATGGTCTAAAATGCTCCACCGGCACCAAAATTGGACCACGGGGAACCACGAACTTCAAAATTGTAAAGTGCTCCAAGCATTATGGTTTTGTATGCATAAGAATGCACTAGGGATCACGGGGCACCAAAATCCAAAAGTCTTATTTTCGCACGAAAATTACACAATGGGCCGAAAATGCACCCCGGGCACAAAAATTGGACAACGGGGCACATCGGACGTCAAAATTGAAAAGTGTTCCGAGAATTATGCTTTTTTATGCATAAGAATGCACCAGGGATCATAGGGCATCAAAACCAAAAAGTCTTATTTTCGCACGAAAATTTCACAAATGGCCGAAAATGCATCAACGACACCAAAATTGGACCACGGGGCACCACGGACCTCAAAGCTAAAAAGTACTCCAAGCATTATTATTTTTTATGCATAAGAATGTACCAGGGATCACTGGGCACCAAAACCCAAAAGTCTTATTTTCGCACGAAAATTGCTCAACGGGCCGAAAATGCATCACGGACACCAAAATAGGACCACGGGCCACCTTAGACCGCAAAACTGAGAAGTGCTCAAAGCATTACGGTTTTTTATGCATAAGAAAGTACCATGGATCACGGGGCACCAAAACCCAAAAGTCTTATATTCGCACCAAAATTGCACAATGAGCCGAAAATGCATGACGGGCACCAAAATTGGACCACGAGGCACCTTGGACCGCAAAACTGAAAAGTGTTCCCAACATTATGGTTTTTTATGCATAGGAATGTAACAGGGATCATGGGGCACCAAAACCCAAAAGGCTTATTTTCACACAAAAATTGCACAAATGACAGAAAATGCACCCTCGGCACCAAAATTGGACCACGGGGAACCACGAACCTTAAGACTGAAAAGTGTTCCGAGAATTATTGTTTTTTATGCATAAGAATGCACCAGGGATCACTGGGCACGAAAACCCAAAAGTATTATTTTTCGCACGAAAATTGCACTAATGGCCGAAAATGCACCCCCGACACCAAAATTGGACCCCCGGGCACCTCGAATCTAAAGATTGAAAACTGTTCTGAGCATTATGGTGTTTTATGCATAAGAATGCACCAGGGATCATGGGTAACCAAAACCCTAAAGTCTTATTTTCACACAAAAATTGCACAATGGGCCGAAAATGCACCACGTGCACCAAATTGGGCCACGGGGCACCATCGACCTCAAAACTGTAAAGTGTTCCGAGATTTAAGGTTTTTATAAATAAGAATTCACCAGGGTCCAGAGGGCACCAAAACCCAAAAGTCTTATTTTCGCACAAAAATTGCACTAATGGCTGAAAATGCACCCCCGACACCAAAATTGGACTACCGGGCACCTCGAATCTCAAGACTTAAAATTGTTCCGAGCATTATGGTGTTTTTTGCATAAGAATGCACTAGGGATCACGGGGCACCAAATACCAAAAGTCTTATTTTCGCACGAAAATTTCACAAAGGGCCGAAAATGCACCACGGGCACCAAAAATGGACCACAGTGCACCAAAACCAAAAACGAGGTGCCAAAACCAATTTTGGTGCCCGTGGTGCATTTTCGGCCCATTGTGTAATTTTTGTGCGAAAATAAGAATGAAATTTGGACCACAGTGCACCTCGGACCTCAAAACTGAAAAATGCTGCGAGGATTATGGTTTTTTATGCATAAGAATGCACCAGGGATCACGGGTGACAAAAACCGAAAAGTCTTATTTTCGCACCAAAATTACACAATAGGCCGAAAATCCACCACGAGCACCAAAATTGGTCCACGGGGCACCTCGGACCTCAAAACTTACAAGTTCTCTTAGCATTATGGTTTTTTATGCATAAGAATGAAAGAGGCATCATGGGGAACCAAAACCAAAAAGTCTTATTTTTACACGAAAATTTCACAAATGGCCGAAAATGCATGAACGACACCAAAATTGGACCACGGCGCACCACGGACCTCAAAACAGAAAAGTACCCTAAGCATTATGATTTTTTATGCATAAGAATGCACCGACGATCATAGGGCACCAAAACCCAAAAGTCTTATTTTCGCATGAAAAATGCATAAATGGCTGAAAATGCACCACCTGCTCCAAAATCTGACCACGGGCACCACGAACCTCAAAACTGAAATGTGTTCCGAGCATTATGGTTTTTTATGCATATGAATGCACCAGGGATCACGGGGCACCAAAGCCCAAAAGTCTTACTTTTGCACAAAAATTGCACAATGTGCCGAAAATGCACCACAGGCACAAAAATTGGACCACGTGGCACGTCGGACCTCAAAATTGAAAAGTGGTCCGAGCATTATGCTCTTTTATGCATAAGAATGCACCAGGGATCATAGGGCATCAAAACCAAAAAGTCTTATTTTCGCACGAAAATTTGACAAATGGCCGAAAATGCATCAACGACACCAAAATTGGACCACGGGGCACCACGGACCTCAAAACAGAAAAGTGCCCTAAGCATTATGGTTTTGTATGCATAAGAATGCACCAGGGATCACGGGGCACCAAAATCAAAAAGTCTTATTTTCGCACGAAAATTACACAATGGGCCGAAAATGCACCCCGGGCACAAAAATTGGACCACGGGGCACATCGGACGTCAAAATTGAAAAGTGTTCTGAGCATTATGCTTTTTTATGCATAAGAATGCACCAGGGATCATAGGGCATCAAAACCAAAAAGTCTTATATTCGCACGAAAATTTCACAAATGGCCGAAAATGCATCAACGACACCAAAATTGGACCACGTGGCACCACGGACCTCAAAACAGAAAAGTGCCCTAAGCATTATAATTTTTTATGCATAAGAATGCACTAGGGATAATAGGGCACCAAAACCCAAAAGTCTTATTTTCGCATGAAAAATGCATAAATGGCTGAAAATGCACCACCCGCTCCAAAATATGACCACGGGCACCACGAACCTCAAAACTAAAATGTGTTCTGAGCATTATGGTTTTTTATGCATATGTATGCACCAGGGATCACGGGGCACCAAAGCCCAAAAGTCTTATTTTTGCACGAAAATTGCACAATGTGTCGAAAATGCACCACGGGCACAAAAATTGGACCACGGGGCACGTCCGACCTCAAAACTGAAAAGTACTCTAAGCATTACGATTTTTTATGCATAAGAATGCACCAGGGATCACGGGGCACCAAAACTCAAAAGTCTTATTTTCACACGAAAATTTCACAAATGGTCGAAAAACGCATCACCGGTACCAAAATTGGACCACGGGGCACCTCAGACCTCAAAACTGAAAAGTGCTACAAGTGTTATGGTTTTTTATACATAAGAATGCACTAGGGGTCACAGGGCACCAAAACCCAAAAGTCTTATTTTCACACGAAAATTGCACAAATGGCCGAACATGCACCACCGGCACCAAAATTGCAGCACTAGGCTCCTCGGACCTCAAAATAGAAAAGTGCTTCAAGCATTATGATTTTTTATGCATAAGAATGCACCAGGGATCACGTGGCACCAAATTCCAAAAGTCTTATTTTTGCACGAAAATTGCACAAATGGCCGAGTATGCACCACCAGCACCAAAATTGGACCACGAGGGACCATGGACCTCAAAGCTAAAAAGTACTCCAAGCATTATTGTTTTTTATGCATAAGAATGCACCAGGGATCACTGGGCACCAAAACCCAAAAGTCTTATTTTCGCACGAAAATTGCTCAACGGGCCGAAAATGCATCACGGACACCAAAATTGGACCACGGGCCACCTTAGACCGCAAAACTGAAAAGTGCTCAAAGTATTACGGTTTTTTATGCATAAGAAAGTACCATGGATCACGGGGCACCAAAACCCAAAAGTCTTATATTCGCACCAAAATTGCACAATGAGCCGAAAATGCATGACGGGCACCAAAATTGGACCACGAGGCACCTTGGACCTCAAAACTGAAAAGTGTTCCCAGCATTATGGTTTTTTATGCATAGGAATGTAACAGGGATAACGGGGCACCAAAACCCAAAAGGCTTATTTTCACACAAAAATTGCACAAATGATAGAAAATGCACCCTCGACACCAAAATTGGACCACGGGGCACCACGAACCTTAAGACTGAAAAGTGTTCCGAGAATTGTTGTTTTTTATGCATAAGAATGCACCAGGGATCACTGGGCACCAAAACCCAAAAGTATTATTTTCGCACGAAAATTGCACTAATGGCCGAAAATGCACCCCCGACACCAAAATTGGACCACCGGGCACCACGAATCTAAAGATTGAAAATTGTTCTGAGCATTATGGTGTTTTATGCATAAGAATGCACCAGGGATCATGGGTAACCAAAACCCTAAAGTCTTATTTTCGCACAAAAATTGCACAATGGGCCGAAAATGCACCACGTGCACCAAATTGGACCACGAGGGCACCATCGACCTCAAAACTGTAAAGTGTTTCGAGATTTAAGGTTTTTATAAATAAGAATTCACCAGGGTCCAGAGGGCACCAAAACCCAAAAGTCTTATTTTGGCACAAAAATTGCACTAATGGCTGAAAATGCACCCCCGACACCAAAATTGGACTACCGAGCACCACGAATCTCAAGACTTCAAACTGTTCCGAACATTATGGTGTTTTTTGCATAAGAATGCACTAGGGATCACGGGGCACCAAGTACCAAAAGTCTTATTTTCGCACGAAAATTTCACAAAGGACCGAAAATGCACCACGGGCACCAAAAATGGACCACAGTGCACCAAAACCAAAAACGAGGTGCCAAAACCAATTTTGGTGCCCGTGGTGCATTTTCGGCCCATTGTGTAATTTTCGTGCGAAAATAAGAATGAAATTTGGACCACAGTGCACCTCGGACCTCAAAACTGAAAAATGCTGCAAGGATTATGGTTTTTTATGCATAGGAATGCACTAGGGATCACAGGGCACAAAAATCGAAAAGTCTTATTTTCGCACCAAAATTACACAATAGGCCGAAAATCCACCACGAGCACCAAAATTGGTCCACGGGGCACCTCGGACCTCAAAACTTACAAGTTCTCTGAGCATTATGTTTTTTTATGCATAAGAATGAAAGAGGCATCATGGGGCACCAAAACCAAAAAGTCTTATTTTCACACGAAATTTCACAAATGGCCGAAAATGCATCAACGACACCAAAATTGGACCACGGGGCACCACGGACCTCAAAATAGAAAAGTGCCCTAAGCATTATGATTTTTTATGCATAAGAATGCACCAGGGATCATAGGGCACAAAAACCCAAAAGTCTTATTTTTGCATGAAAAATGCATAAATGGCTGAAAATGCACCACCTGCTCCAAAATCTGACCACGGGCACCACGAACCTCAAAACTGAAATGTGTTCCGAGCATTATGGTTTTTTATGCATATGAATGCACCAGGGATCACAGGGCACCAAAGCCCAAAAGTCTTATTTTTGCACGAAAATTGCACAATGGGCCGACAATGCACCACGGGCACAAAAATTGGACCACGGGGCACCTCGGACCTCCAAACTGAAAAGAGCTATGAGCATTAAGGTTTTTTATGCATAAGAATGCACCAAGGACAATGGGGCACCAAAACCCAAAAGTCTTATTTTCCCACAAAAATTGCACAATTGGCCGAAAATGCACCACAGGCACCAAAATTGGGCCATGGGGCACCTCGGACCTCAAAACTGAAAAGTGGTCTGAACATTATGGTTTTTTATGCATAAGAATGCACCAAGGTTCACAAGGCACCAAAACCCAAAAGTCTTATTTTCGCACGAAAAATGCACAAATGGACAAAAATGCACCCCCGGCACCAAAATTGGACCATCGGGCAACACGAATCTCAAGACTAAAAACTGTTCCAAGCATTATGATTTTTTATGCATAAGAATGCACCAAGGATCACGGGGTACCAAAACCCAAAAGTCTTATTTTCGAATGAAAATTGCACAATGGGCCGAAAATGCACCACGTGCACCAAAATTGGACCACGGGGCACCTCGGACCTCAAAACTTAAAAGGGCTCTGAGAATTATGGTTTTTTATGCATAAGAATGCACTAGGGATCATGGGGCACCAAAACCCAAAAGTCTTATTTTCGCACGAAAATTGTAAAATGGGTCGAAAATGCCCCACGGGCACCAAAATATGACCACGGGGCACCTCGGACCTCAAAACTTAATAGTTATCCGAGCATTTTGGTTTTTTATGCATAAGAATGCACCAGGGATCACAGGGCACCAAAACTCAAAAGTCTTATTTTCACACGAAAATTTCACAAATGGTCGAAAAATGCATCACCGGTACCAAAATTGGACCACGGGGCACCACGGACCTCCAAACTGAAAAGTGCTCCAAGTATGATGATTTTTTATGCATAAGAATACACTAGGGATCATAGGGCACCAAAACCGAAAAGTCTTATTTTCGCACGAAAATTGCACAAATGGCCGAAAATGCACCACCGGCACGAAATTGTACCACGGGGCACCACGAATGTAACACCCTAAAAATTACAACCCAGTAATTAGGAACATAAGTAACTTAATTAGAAATTAATGGAAATTTATTTGTTTGTTTTACATAAGAAAAAAAAATATGTGTTGAGTAATTAAAATATAGTTAGTGATTAATTGAGTAAATAAGGAAAATGATGGAAAATAAACAACATGAGTAAGTCGTTATAACAGTCAAATAGGAAAAAATTATAAAATGATATATATATATATATATATATATATAATGTTCTCTGTAATCAATTTCTATGTGATAATTTCTTGAAAACTAATTGCTTGTAATAAAAGTTTCTCTGTGAGTAACTCTTTGTAATTAATTCTCTAGAATTAATTCTCTGTAGTTACTTTTCTGTATGAATTGTCTGTAAGTTTGTTTATAGATTTTTATGTAATTATTAAATTTCATGTGTGTGTATTTGGATTTAAAATCTTAACGTGTATGTAATTAAATTCCTAAGATTATTATTAGTAATTAAATTACCTACGATCAATTACTACCTTGAAAATTTCAACTTAGTTATATAAGTATATATGTATATATATTTATAAATATGTATTTCTCTGTAAGTAACTCTCTGGAATTAATTTCCTACAATTAATTCTCTTAGTTACTTTCTTCTATTTTTGCCTGTAAGCTGCCTGTAGAATTTTGTGTAATTAAATTTTCTGTGTTATTTTATTTCTTTTAGTCATGTGCAGCGTGATGCGTACTTAATATTCAAGTACTCAAAATTTGAATATGAGTGACTATCTGATATGTCTGCTAGTAATTAATTGAGCTGAGATTAATTACTAGTAGTGATTATTTATAATATCTATTGCTGTGCACTAATTAATTTATTGTTTGCAAATTGGTTTTAAGTATTTTAATTATATTAAATTATAGTAACTTGGACACCAAGTTAACTCTTATAAAATTTATCTGTAAATAACTTCTTTACAGAGGAAATTTTATTTGAGCTACTAGAAAAGTTTTATTACTAGAAGTTTTATAAAATTAATTAGATGTTTGGAATTAAGTTTTAAAATTTTAAAAGCCATCTCTTTACGATCATACATTGTAAAATTACACTGTGTAAACTAAACCGAGTAACTAAACTCTCTAACCTCAAGTGCATGTCAACTAACCTACATGCGAGTTATCTGTGAACCAAGGTCGGATTGTGAATGACGCATCACCTGGGGTGATGAGATCGTTACGATGTAGCGATAAAGGCAAAGTCCTTATTTATATATGCATATGTGAGCGTAGAGGTGGTACCTTTAGCTCGGCGTCAATTCGTCCGCACCTGTACCATGTGCAGCTAGAAACCCACAGGTGACGAAGGAAAAAAATAAACTCGGTGAGGAGAGTGTTGAGGAATCAGTCCTCAGAGCATTAGATGACCACCGTTGGTACCTCGGAGATGATCGTAAGGAGGCATTCCTTGGGGGATATATGGCGTCGAGTTGTGACGCTAGTCACATAGCTGACTTGGCAATCCCAACAAAAATTACGAGTCATCATTGATTGGTGAGAGCCCTGCCCTTTGTACCATGGAGAATTGGTGTACTCCCAATATGTCATCTAGCTTAAATTTATGTAAGACCACTGAGGTCTGGGAGTTCCAGTGGCAGTTGGCCAGTGAAAAATGAGTCAATGGTTATGGTAATGAAAATGATTAGGTGTCGAGAGTGATCGATAGATAACCACAGAAGTGGTTGATCGTAGATGTTTGTGACTTCTAAAGTCATTTTGTGTGTACTGCTTGACGAAGCAGAGAGTTACCCTCTTGTTGTTTTTTTTTTTTTTAGGATTAGATGGCGGTCTTGGACCCTTAACATTTCTGGGAAGTTGAGTGCATCTACGGGAAGTGGGAGCCCGATTTGGTTAGGCATGTAGATCATTTTACGGGCTACATCCGTTTGGTTCACACGCCGGAGTACGAGCCTGGAGTTTATCCTATTATATACGAGTATTTAGCGTGGTGGACACAACCTACGCCGCCCTATTACCAGCAAGCCGAACCTGTGGAGGTCATCTACGTCTCTTCAGCCACTACGTCATCTAGAGGGCCAGGACCACACCCGACTGACTCAGAGCGCACCCCCACTGCATCCTCAGAGTTGGAGTTACAGTTGGGGGAGCACAGTGACCCTGGGCCTTGGGAGATGGCTCCTGCAGAGGTGGAAATACATGTGGACATGGATGAGATTCCTACTGAGGGGAATCAGGTGATGCTAGTAGCAGTCACAGCAGTAGCAGAGTTGGTCGTGGAGGCTCCAGCCGGTGGAGCAGATTGGTTGGTGGAGTCTGACACAGAGGAGGATCCACAGGAGGATCCCGAGGAGGACTCAGAGAGAGAGTCTCTTGGGGATTCATTTGAGGTTTCTTCTTGCGAGTCTCACTGTTAGGAGCACATTGACTAGTAACCCACCTAGGCTTTTGGGTTGAGTCTTTCACAGGGTAGGTGTAGACGATGACTGCTCTGGGAGCTAGGATCTTATTTTGCTTTATCATGTATTTGGTCGGGTAGATCTAAGCATCTCAGATATTTTGTTGTACATATTCAGTCATCATGTGGACCGTGTAGTATCTTTCTGTACTTATGCTCCAGGAGTACGTTATGTCTTTTGGTTACATATATGTATATACAAGTTTACATTTCTAGTCCTACGCATCTTCCATTGTTTTATTTCCACATATACAAAAATTTAATTCGATCTTTGACGATTGAAACTACGCTTGACCTTTTTGTTGAATTAAATAACGCGTTATAACTACCAAAGAAAATTATAACTTTCGCAATTAAAATTGAATTCAAAACTTTTAGAATTTTCACTAAATTCTGATTATGTTTCTTTCACCTTTCACGTGTTTTCTTAAGTAAATTAATTAAGGCATTTTATAAAATAAATAATTGAATCAAATATCGCTATTCATCATTATAGAACTTAGGGTGTTACAACGAACCTCAAAACTTAAAAGTGTTCCGAGCATTAGGGTTTTTTATGCATAAGAATGCACCAGGGATCACGGGGCGCCAAAACCCTAAAGTCTTATTTTCGCACCAAAATTTCACAATGGGCCAAAAATGCACCACGGGCACCAAAATTGGACCACAGGGCACCTCAGACCTCAAAATCGAAAAGTGCTCCAAGCATTAAGGTTTTTTTTGTATAAGAATGCACCAGGGATCACAGGGCACCAAAAACCAAAAGTCTTATTTTCGCATGAAAATTGCACAATGGCCGAAAATGCACCATGAGCACCAAAATTGGACCACGGGGCACCTCGGACCTCAAAACTTAAAAGTTCTCTGAGTATTATGGTTTTTTATGCATAAGAATGCACCGGGGATCACGCGGCACCGAAACCCAAAAGTCTTTTTTACGCATCAAAATTGCACAAATGGCCGAAAATGCCCCATCGGCACCAACATGGGACCACGGGGCACCATGGACCTCAAAACCGAAAAGAGTTCTGAGCATGATGGTTTTTTATGCATAAGAATGCACCAGGGATCATGGGGCACCAAAACCCAAAAGTCTTATTTTCACAAAAAAATTGCATAACGGGTAGAAAATCCACCATAGGAACCAAAATTGGACCACGGGGCACCTCGGACCTCAAAATTGAAAAGTGCTTCGAGAATTATGGTTTTTTATGCATAAGAATGCACCAGGGATCACGGGGCACCAAAATTCCAAAAGTCTTATTTTCGCACGAAAATTGCACAACGGGCCAAAAATGCACCATGGGCACCAAAATTGGACCACGGGGCACCTCGGACCTCAAAACTGAAAAGTCCTATGAGCATTATGATTTTTTATGCATAAGAATGCAACAGAGTTCACAGGGCACCAAAACCCAAAAGTTTTATTTTCGCACGAAAACTGCACAAATGGCCGAAAATGCACCCCCGGCACCAAAATTGGACCACCGGGCACCACGAATCTCAAGACTGAAAATTATTCCGAGCATTATGGTTTTTTATGCATAAGAATGCACCAAGGATCACGGGGAACCAAAATCCAGTAGTCTTATTTTCGCACGAAAATTGCATAATGGGCCGAAAATGCACCACGGGCACCAAAATTAGACCACGGGGCACCTTGGACCTCAAAAATGAAAAGTGTTCCTAGAATTTTGGTTTCTTATGCATAAGAATGCACCAGGGATCACGGGGCACAAAAACCCAAAATTCTCGTTTTCGCATGAAAATTTCACAAATGGGCGAAAATGCACCTCAGGAACCAAAATTGCACCACGGTGCACCATGGACCTCAAAACTGAAAAGTATTGTAAGGATTATGGTTTTTTATGCATAAGAATGAACAAGGGATCATTGGGCACCAAAACCCAAAAGTCTTATTTTCGCACGAAAATTGCATAAATGGCCGACTATGCACCACCAGCACCAAAATTGGACCACGAGGCACAACAGACCTCAAAACTGAAAAACTGTTCCGAGCATTATCATTTATTATGCATAACAATGCACTAGGGATCACGGGGCACGAAAACCCAAAAGTTTTATTTTCCCACGAAAATTGCTCAAATGGCCGAAAATGCACCATCGACACCAAAATTGGACCACGGGGAACCATAGACCTCAAAACTAAAATGTATTCCGAGCATTATGTGTTTTATGCATAAGAATGCACCAGGGATCATGGGGCACCAAACCCAAAAGTCTTATATTCGCACCAAAGTTGCACAAATGGCCAAAAATGCACCACGGGCACAAAAATTGGACTGCGAGGCACCACGGACCTCAAAACAGAAAAGTTCTCTGAGCATTATGGTTTCTTTTGCATAAGAATGCGCTAGGGATCATGGGGCACCAAAACCCAAAAGTGTTATTTTTCACACGAAAATTGCTGAAATGGCCGAAAATGCACCACGAGCACCAAAATTGGACCACGGGGAACCTCCGACCTCAAAAGTGAAAAGTGTTCCAAGAATTATGGTTTTTTATGCATAAGAATGCACCAGGGATCACGGGGCACCAAAACCCAAAAGTCTTATTTTCGCACGAAAATTGCATAAATGGCCGAATATGCACCACTAGCACCAAAATTGGACCACGAGGCTCCATGGACCTCAAAACTGAAAAGTGTTCTGAGCATTATGGTTTATTATGCATAAGAATCCACTAGGGATCACGGGGCATGAAAACCCAAAAGTGTTATTTTCGCATGAAAATTGCTCTAATGGTCGAAAATGCACCATTGGCACCAAAATTGGACTGTGGGGCACCACGGACCTCAAAAATGAAATGTGTTCCGAGAATTATGGTTTTTTATGCATAAGAATGAACCAAGGAACATGGGGCACCAAAACCCAAAAGTCTTATTTTTTCCATGAAAATTGCCCAAAGGGCCGAAAATGCACGACGGGCACCAAAATTGGACCACGGGGCAGCTCGGACCTCAAAATCGAAAAGTGCTTCAAGCATTATTGTTTTTATGCATAAGAATGTACCAGGGATCACGGGGCACGAAAACCCAAAAGTCTTATATTCGCACCAAAATTGCACAAATGGCCGAAAATGCACCTCCGACACCAAAATTGGACCACGGGGCACTTCAGACCTCAAAACTGAAAAGTGTTCCAAGCATTATGGTTTTTTATGCATTATAGTTTTTTAAGCATAAGAGTGCACCAGGGATCACAGGGCACCAAAACCCAGTAGTCTTATTTTCGCCCGAAAATTGCACAATGGTCCGAAAATGCACCATGGGCACCAAAATTGGACCACGGGGCACCTCGGACTTCAAAACTTAAAAATTCTCTGAGCATTATGGTTTTTTATGCATAAGAATGCACTAGCGATACGGGGCACCAAAACCCAGTAGTCTTATTTTCGCACGAAAATTGCACAATGGGCTGAAAATGCACCAGGGGCACCAAAATTAGACCACAGGGAACCTTGGACATCAAAAATAAAAAGTGTTCCAAGCATTATGGTTTTTTATGCATAACAATGCACCAGGGATCTTAGGGCACCAAAACCCAAAAGTCTTATTTCCGCACGAAAATTGCACAATGGGCCGAAAATGCATCACGGGCACCAAAATTGGACCATGGGGCACCTCAGACTTCAAAACTCAAAAGTTCTATGAGCATTATGGTTTTTTATGAATAATAATGCACCAGTGATCCCTGGTGCATTCTTATGCGTAAAAAACCATAATGCTCGAAGCACTCTTAGGTTTTGAGGTCTGAGGTGCCCCGTGCTCCAATTTTGGTGCGCGTGGTGCATTTTCGGCCCATTGTGCAATTTTCGTGCGAAAATAAGACTTTTGGGTTTTGGTGCCCTGTGATCCCTGGTGCATTCTTATGCATAAAAAACCATAAGGCTTGGAGCACTTTTAGGTTTTGAGGTCCGAGGTGCCCCGTGGTCCAATGTTGGTGCACGTGGTGCATTTTCGGCCTATTGTGCAATTTTCGTGCGAAAATAAGACTTTTGGGATTTGATGCCCCGTGATCCTTGGTGCATTCTTATGCTTAAAAAACCATAATGCTCGTAATAGTTTTCAGTCTTTAGGTTTGTGGTGCCTCGTGGTCTAATTTTGGTGTCGGGGGTGCATTTTCGGCCATTTGTGCAATTTTGGTGCAAAAATAATACTTTTGGGTTTTGGTGACCCATGATCCCTGGTGCATTCTTATGCATAAAAAACCATAATGCTCGAAGCACTTTTCAGTTTTGAGGTTCGAGGTGCCTCGTGGTCCGATGTTGGTGCCCGTGGTGCATTTCGGCCCATTGTGCAATTTTCGTGCAACAGTAAGACTTTTGGGTTATGGTGCCCCGTGATCCCAGGTGCATTCTTATGCATAAAAAACCATAATGCTCAAAGCACTTTTTAGTTTTGAGGTCCGAGGTGCCCCGTGGTCCAATTTTGGTGCTAGTGATGCATTTTCGGCGAATTGTGCAATTTTCGTGCGAAAATAAGACTTTTGGGTTTTGGTGCCCTGTGATCCCTTGTGCATTCTTATGCTTAAAAAACCATAATGCTCGGAGCACTTTTCAGTTTTGAGGTTCGTGGTGCCCCGTGGTCCAATTTTGGTGCCTGTGGTGCATTTTCGGCCATTTGTGAAATTTTCGTCTGAAAATAAGACTTTTGGGTTTTGGTATCGTGATCCCTGGTGCATTCTTATGCATAAAAAACCATAAGGCTTGGAGCAGTTTTAGGTTTAGAGGTCCGAGGTACCCCGTGGTCCAATGTTGGTGCACGTGGTGCATTTTCGGCCTATTGTGCAATTTTCGTGCGAAAATAAGACTTTTGGGATTTGATGCCCCGTGATCCTTGGTGCATTCTTATGCTTAAAAAACCATAATGCTCGTAATAGTTTTAAGTCTTTAGGTTTGTGGTGCCTCGTGGTCTAATTTTGGTGTCGGGGGTGCATTTTCGGCCATTTGTGCAATTTTGGTGCAAAAATAATACTTTTGGGTTTTGGTGACCCATGGTCCCTGGTGCATTCTTATGCATAAAAAACCATAATGCTTGAAGCACTTTTCAGTTTTGAGGTTCGAGGTGCCTCGTGGTCCGATGTTGGTGCCCGTGGTGCATTTCGGCCCATTGTGCAATTTTCTTGCAACAGTAAGACTTTTGGGTTATGGTGCCCCGTGATCCCAGGTGCATTCTTATGCATAAAAAACCATAATGCTCAAAGCACTTTTTAGTTTTGAGGTCCGAGGTGCCCCGTGGTCCAATTTTGGTGCTAGTGATGCATTTTCGGCGAATTGTGCAATTTTCGTGCGAAAATAAGACTTTTGGGTTTTGGTGCCCTGTGATCCCTTGTGCATTCTTATGCTTAAAAAACCATAATGCTCGGAGCACTTTTCAGTTTTGAGGTTCGTGGTGCCCCGTGGTCCAATTTTGGTGCCTGTGGTGCATTTTCGGCCATTTGTGAAATTTTCGTCCGAAAATAAGACTTTTGGGTTTTGGTATCATGATCCCTGGTGCATTCTTATGCATAAAAAACCATAATGCTCAGAGCACTTTTCAATTTTGAGGTCCGAGGTGCCCCATGGTCCAATTTTGGTGCCCGTGGAGCATTTTCGGCCCATTGTGCAATTTTCGTGCGAAAATAAGACTTTTGGGATTTGATGCCCCGTGATCCTTGGTGCATTCTTATGCTTAAAAAACCATAATGCTCGAAACAGTTTTCAGTCTTTAGGTTCGTGGTGCCTCGTGGTCTAATTTTGGTGTCGGGGGTGCATTTTCGGCCATTTGTGCATTGTTGGTGCAAAAATAAGACTTTTGGGTTTTGGTGTCCCATGATCCCTGGTGCATTCTTATGCATAAAAAGCCATAATGCTCGAAGAACTTTTCGATTTTGAGGTTCGAGGTGCCCCGTGGTCCAATGTTGGTGCCCGTTGTGCATTTCAGCCCATTGTGCAATTTTCGTGCAAAAATAAGACTTTTGGGTTTTGGTGCCCCGTGATCCCTGGTGCATTCTTATGTATAAAAAACGATAATGCTAGGAACACTTTTCAGTTTTGAGGTCCGAGGTCGGCGGTCCAATTTTGGTGCCCGTGGTGCAATTTTCGTGCAAAAATAAGACTACAGGGTTTTGGTGCCCCATGATCCCTTGTGCATTCTTATGTATAAAAAACCATAATGCTTGGAGCACTTTTCAGTTTTGAGGTCTGTGGTGCCCCGTGCTCCAATTTTGGTGCATGTGGTGCATTCTCGGCCATTGGTGCAATTTTTGTGCGAAAATAAGACTTTTGGGTTTCGGTGCCTTGTGGACGCTGGTGCATTCTTATGCAATAAAAACCATAACGCTCAGAGCACATTTCAGTCTTGAGGTTCGTGGTGCCCCGTTTTCCAATTTTGGTGCCGGGGGTGAATTTTCGGCCATTTGTGCAATTTTCGTTCGAAAATAAGACTTTTGGGTTTTGGTGCCCCGTGATTCCTGGTACATTCTTATGCATAAAAAAGCATAATGCTCGAAGAACTTTTCAGTTATGAGGTCCGAGGTGCGCTGTGGTCCAATTTTGGTGCCTGTGGTGCGTTGTCGGCCATTTGCGTAATTTTTGTGCGAAAATAAGACTTTTAGGTTTTGGTGCCCTGTGATCCTTGGTGCATTCTTATGCATAAAAAATCATAATGCTCAGAACAGTTTTTAGTCTTGAGATTCGTGGTGCCCGGTGG
This sequence comes from Pueraria montana var. lobata, assembly GCA_026413185.1. NCBI lineage: Eukaryota > Viridiplantae > Streptophyta > Magnoliopsida > Fabales > Fabaceae > Pueraria > Pueraria montana. The sequence goes on from CM048646.1 coordinate 45,162,416, forward strand.
TCCAATTTTGGTGTCGGGGGTGCATTTTGGCCATTGGTGCAATTTTCGTGCGGAATTAAGACTTTTGGGTTTTGGTGCCCCGTGATCCATGGTGCATTTTTATGCATAAAAGACCATAATGCTCGAAGAACTTTTTAATTTTGAGGTCGGAGGTGCCCCGTGGTCCAATTTTGGTGCCAGTGATGCATTTTCGGCAAATGATGCAATTTTCGTGCGAAAATAAGACTTTTGGGTTTTTGTGCCCTGTGATCCCTGGTGCATTCTTATGCTTAAAAAACCATAATGCTTGGAGCACTTTTCAGTTTTGAGGTCCGTGGTACCCCGTGGTCCAATTTTGGTGCCTGTGGTGCATTTTCGGCCATTTGTGAAATTTTCGTCCGAAAATAAGACTTTTGGGTTTTGGTACCGTGATCCCTGGTAGATTCTTATGCATAAAAAACCATAATGCTCGGAGCACTTTTCAATTTTGAGGTCCGAGGTGCCCCGTGGTCCAATTTTGGTGCCCGTGGTGCATTTTCGGCCCATTGTGCAATTTTCGTGCGAAAATAAGACTTTTGGGATCTGATGCCCCGTGATCCTTGGTGCATTCTTATGCTTAAAAAATCATAATGTTCAGAACAGTTTTCAGTCTTTAGGTTCGTGGTGCCTCGTGGTCTAATTTTGGTGTCGGGGGTTCATTTTCGGCCTTTTGTGCAATTTTGGTGCAAAAATAAGACTTTTATGCATTAGAATGCACTAGGGATCACGGGCACCAAAACCTAAAAGTCTTATTTTCGCATGAAAATTTCACAAATCAGTGAAAATGCACCATCGGCACCAAAATTGGATCACGGGGCACCACGGACCTCAAAACTGAAAAGTGTTTTGAGTATTATGGTTTTTTATGCATAGGAATGCAGCAGGACGCACGGGGCACCAAAATCCAAAAGTCTTATTTTCGAACGAAAATTGCACAATGGGCCGAAAATGCATCACGGGCACGAAAATTGGACCACAGGGCACATTGGACCTCAAAACTTAAAAGTGCTCTGAGCATTATGATTTTTTGTGCATAAAAATTCACCAGGGATCACGGGGAACCAAAATCCAAAAGTCTTATTTTTGCACGAAAATTGCATAAATGGCCGAAATTGCACACCCGGCACCAAAATGGGACCACGGGGCACCACGAACGTCAAGACTTAAAAGTGCTCCGAGCATTATGGTATTTTATGCATAAGAATGCACCAAGGATCACGGGGCACCAACTCCCAGAAGTCTTATTTTCGCACGAAAATTGCACAATGGGACGAAAATTGCATTACAAGTACCAAAATTGGACCACGGGGCACCTACGACCTCAAACCTTAAAAGTGCTCTTAGCATTATGGTTTTTTATGCATAAGAATGCAACAGGGATCACAGGGCACCAAAACCCATAATTGTTATTTTCGCACAAAAATTGAAAAATGGGCCGAAAATGCACCATGGGCACCAAAATTGAACCACGGGGCACGTCGGACATCAAAGCTGAAAATAGCTCTGAGCATTAAAGTTATTTATGCATAAGAATGCACCAGGTATGACAGGGCACCAAAACCCAAAAGCTTTAGTTTCGCACGAAAATTTCACAAATGGCCGAAAATGCATTACCAGCACCAAAATTAAACCACGGGGCACTACAAACCTCAAAACTGAAAAGTGCTCCAAGCATTATGGTTTTTTATGCATAAGAATGCACCAAGGATCACGGGGGACCAAAACTCAGAAGTCTTATTTTCGCAAGAAAATTGCACAGTGGGACGAAAATGCTCCACGGGTACCAAAATTGGACCACGGGGCACCTAGGACCTCAAAACTTAAAAGTGCGTTGAGCATTATGGTTTTTGATGCCTAAGAATGCACCAGGGATCATGGGGCACCAAAATCCAAAATTCTTATTTTCGCACGAAAAATGAAAAATGGGCCGAAAATCCACCACGGGCACAAAAATTAGACCGTGGGGCACCTCGGAGATCAAAACTGAAAACTGCTCTGAGCATTTTGAATTTTTATGCATAAGAATGCACTTGGGATCTCAGGACACCAAATCCCAAAAGTCTTATTTTCGCACGAGAATTGCACAAATTGCCGAAAATGCGTTACCCGCACCAAAACTGGACCACGGGGCACCACGAACCTCAAAACTGAAAAGTGCTCTAAGAATTATGGTTTTTTATGCATAAGAATGCACCATGGATCACGGGGCACCAAAACCCAAAAGTCTTATTTTCGCACGAAAATTGCACAATGGTACGAAAATGCACCACAGTACCAAAATTGGACCACGGGGCACTTGGGACCTCAAAACTTAAAAGTGCTCTGAGCATGATGGTCTTTTATGCATAAGAATGCACCAAGAATCACGGGGCACCAAAACCAAAAATTCTTATTTTCGCACGAAAATTGAACAATGGGTCGAAAATGCACCACTGGCACCAAAATTGGACCGTAGGGCACCTCGGACATCAAAACTGAAAACTGCTTCGAGCATTATGAATTTTTATGCATAAGAATGCACCAGGGATCAACGGGAACCAAAACCCAAAAGTCTTATTTTCGTACGAAAATTGCAGAAAATCCCAAAAATGCACCCCCGACACCAAAATAGGACCATAGGGCACCACGAACCTCAAGACTAAAAGTGTTACGAGCATTCTAGTATTTTATGCATAAGAATGCACCAGGGATCAACGGGCACCAAAACGCAAAAGTCTTATTTTCGCATGAAAATTGCACAAAAGGCCGAAAATGCACCCCGACACCAAAATGGGTCCACGGGGCACCACGAACCTTAAGACTGAAAAGTGTTCCGAGCATTCTGGTATTTTATGCATAAGAATGCACCGGGATCACAAGGCACCAAAACCCAAAAGCCTTATTTTCGTACTAAAATTGCACAAATGGCCAAAAATGCATTACTGGCACCAAAATTGGACCACGGGGCACTTGGGACCTCAAAATTTAAAAGTGCTATGAGCATTATGATCTTTTATGTATAAGAATGCACCAAGGATCACGGGGCACCAAAACCAAAAATTCTTATTTTCGCACGAAAATTGAACAATGGGTCGAAAATGCACCACGGGCACCAAAATAGGACCACGGGGCACCTCGGACATCAAAACTGAAAAGTGCTCCAAGCTTTATGATTTTTTATGCATAAGAATGCACTAAGGATCACGGGGCACCAACACCCAAAAGTCATATTTTCTCACGAAAATTGCACAAATGGCCAAAAATGCACCACCGGCACCAAAATTGGACCACGGGGCACCATAAACCTCAAAACTGAAAAGTGCTCCAAGCATTATGGTTTTTTATGCATAAGAATGCACCCAGGATCACGAGGCACCAACACCCAAAAGTCTTATTGTTGCACGAAAATTGCACAAATGGCCGAAAATGGATTACCCGAACCAAAATTGGACCACGGGGCACCACGAACCTCAGCACTAAAAAGTGCTCCAAGAGTTATGGTTTTTTATGCATAAGAATGAACCAAGGATCACGGGGCACCAAAACCCAAAAGTCTTATTTTCGTATGAAAATTGAACAAAAGGCCGAAAATGCACCCTCGGCACCAAAATGGGACCACGGGGCACCACGAACCTCAAGACTGAAAAGTGTTCCGAGTATTATGGTATTTTATGCATAAGAATGCACCAAGAATCACGGGGCACCAAGACCCAGAAGTCTTATTTTCGCACGAAAATTGCACAATGGGACGAAAATGCACCACGGGTACCAAAATTAGACCACGGGGCACTTGGGACCTCAAAACTTAAAAGTGCTTTGAGCATTATGGCTTTTTATGCATAAGAATGCACCAAGGATCACGAGGCACCAAAACCAAAAATTCTTATTTTCACAGGTAAATTGAACAAAGGCCGATAATGCACCACGAGCACCCAAAATTGGACCACGGGGCACTACGAAACTCAAAACTGAAAAGTACTCCAAAAATTATGCTTTTTTATGCATAAGAATGCACCAAGGATCATGGGGCACAAAAATCAAAAAGTCTTATTTTCGCACAAAAATTGCACAAAAGGCCGAAAATGCACCCCCGGCACCAAATGGGACCACGGGGCACCACGAACCTCAAGATTGAAAGGTGTTTCGAGCATTATGGTATTTTATGCATAAGAATGCACCAAGGATCCTGGGGCACCAAAACCCAGAAGTCTTATTTTCACACGAAAATGGAACAATGCGACAAAAATTCACCACGAGCACCAAAATCGGACCACAGGGTACCGTGGACCTCAACACTGAAAAGTGCTCCAAGAATTATGGTTTTTTATGCATAAGAATGCACCAGGGATCACGGGGCACCAAAACCCAAAAGTCTTATTTTCGCACGAAAATTCCACAAAGGGCCGAAAATGGATTACCGGCACCAAATTTGGACCACGGGGCGCCACGAACTTCAAAAATGAAAAGTGCTCCAAGAATTATGGTTTTTTATGCATAAGAATGCACCAGGGATCACAGGGCACCAAAAACCAAAAGTCTTATTTTCACGCGAAAATTGTACAAAAGGCCGAAAATGCGCCCCCGGCACAAAAATGGCACCACGGGGAACCACGAACCTCAAGACTGAAATTTTTTTCGAGGATTATGGTATTTTATTCATAAGAATGCACCAAGGATCACGGGGCACCAAAATCCAGAAGTCTTATTTTCTCACGAAAATTGCACAATGGGACGAAAATGTACCACGAGTACAAAATTGGACCACGGGGCACCTGCGACCTCAAAACTTAAAAGTGCTCTTAGCATTATGGTTTTTTATGCATAAGAATGCACCAGGGATCACGGGGCACGAAAGCCCAAAAGTCTTGTTTTCGCACGAAAATTCCACAAGGGGCCGAAAATGGATTACCGGCACCAAAATTAGACCACGGGGCGCCACAAACCTCAATGAAATGTGCTCCAAGAATTATGGTTTTTTATGCATAAGAATGCACCAAGGATCACGGGACACCAACATCCAAAAGTCTTATTTTTGCACGAAAATTGCACAAATGGTCGGAAAAGCACCGCCGGAAACAAAATTGGACCACGAGGAACCACAGACCTCAAAACTTAATAATGCTCTGAGCTTTATGGTTTTTTATGCATAAGAATGCACCAGGGATCACGGGGCACCAAAATCCAAAAGTCTTATATTCGTACGAAAATTGCACAAAAGGCCGAAAATGCACCCCCGGCACCAAAATGGGACCACGGAGCAGCATGAACCTCAAGACTGAAAAGTGTTTCGAGCATTATGGTAACTTATGCATAAGAATGCACCAAGGATCACGGGGCACCAAAACCCAAAAGTATTATTTTCGCACGAAACTTGCACAAAAGGCTGAAAATGCGCCCCCGCCACCAAAATGGGACCACGGGGCACCACGAACATCAAGATTGAAAGGCGTTCCAAGCATTATGGTATTTTATGCATAAGAATGCACCAAGGATCACGGGGCACCAAAACCAAGAAGTCTTATTTTCCCACGAAAATGCACCACGGGTACCAAAATTGGACCCCAAGGCACCTAGGCCCTCAAAACTTAAAAGTTCTCTGAGCATTATGGTTTTTTATGCATAAGAATGCACCAGGGATCACGGGGCACCACAACCAAAATTCTTCTTTTCGCACGAAAATTGAACAATGGGCCGATAATGCACCACGGGCACCAAAATTGGACCGCGGGGCACCACGGACTTCAAAAATGAAAAGTGCTCCAAGAATTATGGTTTTTTATGCATAAGAATGCACCAGGGATCACGGGGCACCAAAAACCAAAAGTCTTATTTTCGCACGAAAATTGCACAAATAGCCAAAAAAGCACTACGGCACCAAAATGGCACCACGGGGCACCACGAACCTCAAGACTGAAATTTTTTTCGAGGATTATGGTATTTTATGCATAAGAATGCACAAGGGATCATAGGGCACCAAAATCAAAAAAATTTATTTTCGCACGAAAATTGAACAATGGGCCGAAAATGCCCCACGAGCACCAAAATTGGACCACGGGGTACCATGGACCTCAACACTGAAAAGTGCTCCAATTATGACTTTTTAAGCATAAGAATGCACCAGGGATCACGGGGCACAAAAACCCAAAAGTCTTATTTTCGCACGAAAATTCCACAAAGGGCCGAAAATGGATTACCGGCACCAAAATTGGACCACGGGGCGCCACGAATTTCAAAAGTGAAAAGTGCTCCAAGAATTATGGTTTTTTATGCATAAGAATGCACCAGGGATCACGGGGTACCAAAAACCAGAAGTCTTATTTTCACACGAAAATTGCACAAAAGATCGAAAATGTGCCCCCGGCACCAAAATGGCACCACGGGGCACCACGAACCTTAAGACTGAAATTTTTTTCGAGGATTATGGTATTTTATACATAAGAATGCACCAAGGATCATGGGGCACCAAAATCCAGAAGTCTTATTTTCGCACGAAAATTGCACAATGGGACGAAAATATACCACGAGTACTAAATTGGACCACGAGGCACCTGCGACCTCAAAACTTAAAAGTGATCTTAGAATTATGGTTTTTTATGCATAAGAATGCACCAGGGATCACAGGGCACAAAAATAAAAAAAAATTATTTTTGCACGAAAATTGAACAATGGGCCGAAAATGCACCACGAACACCAAAATTGGACCACGGGGTACCACGGACCTCAACACTGAAAAGTGCTCCAAGAATTATAGTTTTTTATGCATAAGAATGCACCAGGGATCACGGGGCACCAAAACCCAAAAGTCTTATTTTCGCACGAAAATTCCACAAATGGCCGAAAATGGATTACCAGCACCAAAATTGGACCACGGGGCGCCACGAATTTCAAAAATGAAAAGTGCTCCAAGAACTATGGTTTTTTATGCATAAGAATGCACCAGGGATCACGGGGTACCACAAACCAAAAGTCTTATTTTCACACGAAAATTGCACAAAAGGCCAAAAATGTGCCCCCGGCACCAAAATGGCACCACGAACCTAGAGACTGAAAATTTTTTCGAGGATTATTGTATTTTATTCATAAGAATGCACCAAGGATCACGGGGCACCAAAATCCAGAAGTCTTATTTTCGCACGAAAATTGCACAATGGGACGAAAATATTCCAGGAGTACTAAATTGGACCACGGGGCACCTGCGACCTCAAAACTTAAAAGTGCTCTTAGAATTATGGTTTTTTATGCATAAGAATGCACCAGGGATCACAGGGCACAAAAATAAAAAAAATTATTTTCGCACGAAAATTGAACAATGGGCTGAAAATGCACCACGAGCACCAAAATTGGACCACGGGGCACCACGGACCTCAACACTGAAAAATGCTCCAAGAATTATGGTTTTCTATGCATAAGAATGCACCAGGGATCACGGGGCACCAAAACCCAAAAGTCTTATTTTCGCACGAAAATTCCACAAAGGGCCGAAAATGGATTACCGGCACCAAAATTGGACCGCGGGGCGCCACGAATTTCAAAAATGAAAAGTGCTCCAAGAATTATGGTTTTTTATGCATAAGAATGCACCAGGGATCACGGGGTACCACAAACCAAAAGTCTTATTTTCACACGAAAATTGCACAAAAGGCCGAAAATGTGCCCCCGGCACCAAAATGGCACCACGGGGCACCACGAACCGCGAGACTGAAAATTTTTTCGAGGATTATTGTATTTTATTCATAAGAATGCACCAAGGATCACGGGGCACCAAAATCCAGAAGTCTTATTTTCGCACGAAAATTGCACAATGGGACGAAAATATTCCAGGAGTACTAAATTGGACCACGGGGCACCTGCGACCTCAAAACTTAAAAGTGCTCTTAGAATTATGGTTTTTTATGCATAAGAATGCACCAGGGATCACAGGGCACAAAAATAAAAAAAAATTATTTTCGCACGAAAATTGAACAATGGGCTGAAAATGCACCACGAGCACCAAAATTGGACCACGGGGCACCACGGACCTCAACACTGAAAAATGCTCCAAGAATTATGGTTTTCTATGCATAAGAATGCACCAGGGATCACGGGGCACCAAAACCCAAAAGTCTTATTTTCGCACGAAAATTCCACAAAGGGCCGAAAATGGATTACCGGCACCAAAATTGGACCGCGGGGCGCCACGAATTTCAAAAATGAAAAGTGCTCCAAGAATTATGGTTTTTTATGCATAAGAATGCACCAGGGATCACGGGGTACCACAAACCAAAAGTCTTATTTTCACACGAAAATTGCACAAAAGGCCGAAAATGTGCCCCCGGCACCAAAATGGCACCACGGGGCACCACGAACCGCGAGACTGAAAATTTTTTCGAGGATTATTGTATTTTATTCATAAGAATGCACCAAGGATCACGGGGCACCAAAATCCAGAAGTCTTATTTTCGCACGAAAATTGCACAATGGGACGAAAATATTCCAGGAGTACTAAATTGGACCACGGGGCACCTGCGACCTCAAAACTTAAAAGTGCTCTTAGAATTATGGTTTTTTATGCATAAGAATGCACCAGGGATCACAGGGCACAAAAATAAAAAAAAATTATTTTCGCACGAAAATTGAACAATGGGCTGAAAATGCACCACGAGCACCAAAATTGGACCACGGGGCACCACGGACCTCAACACTGAAAAATGCTCCAAGAATTATGGTTTTCTATGCATAAGAATGCACCAGGGATCACGGGGCACCAAAACCCAAAAGTCTTATTTTCGCACGAAAATTCCACAAAGGGCCGAAAATGGATTACCGGCACCAAAATTGGACCGCGGGGCGCCACGAATTTCAAAAATGAAAAGTGCTCCAAGAATTATGGTTTTTTATGCATAAGAATGCACCAGGGATCACGGGGTACCACAAACCAAAAGTCTTATTTTCACACGAAAATTGCACAAAAGGCCGAAAATGTGCCCCCGGCACCAAAATGGCACCACGGGGCACCACGAACCGCGAGACTGAAAATTTTTTCGAGGATTATTGTATTTTATTCATAAGAATGCACCAAGGATCACGGGGCACCAAAATCCAGAAGTCTTATTTTCGCACGAAAATTGCACAATGGGACGAAAATATTCCAGGAGTACTAAATTGGACCACGGGGCACCTGCGACCTCAAAACTTAAAAGTGCTCTTAGAATTATGGTTTTTTATGCATAAGAATGCACCAGGGATCACAGGGCACAAAAATAAAAAAAAATTATTTTCGCACGAAAATTGAACAATGGGCTGAAAATGCACCACGAGCACCAAAATTGGACCACGGGGCACCACGGACCTCAACACTGAAAAATGCTCCAAGAATTATGGTTTTCTATGCATAAGAATGCACCAGGGATCACGGGGCACCAAAACCCAAAAGTCTTATTTTCGCACGAAAATTCCACAAAGGGCCGAAAATGGATTACCGGCACCAAAATTGGACCGCGGGGCGCCACGAATTTCAAAAATGAAAAGTGCTCCAAGAATTATGGTTTTTTATGCATAAGAATGCACCAGGGATCACGGGGTACCACAAACCAAAAGTCTTATTTTCACACGAAAATTGCACAAAAGGCCGAAAATGTGCCCCCGGCACCAAAATGGCACCACGGGGCACCACGAACCGCGAGACTGAAAATTTTTTCGAGGATTATTGTATTTTATTCATAAGAATGCACCAAGGATCACGGGGCACCACAATCCAGAAGTCTTATTTTCGCACGAAAATTGCACAATGGGACGAAAATATACCACGAGTACTAAATTGGACCACGGGGCACCTGCGACCTCAAAACTTAAAAGTGCTCTTAGAATTATGGTTTTTTATGCATAAGAATGCACCAGGGATCACAGGGCACAAAAATAAAAAAAAAATATTTTCGCACGAAAATTGAACAATGGGTCGAAAATGCACCACGAGCACCAAAATTGGACCGCGGGGCACCACGGACCTCAACACTGAAAAGTGCTCCAAGAATTATGGTTTTTTATGCATAAGAATGCACCAGGGATCACGGGGCACCAAAACCCAAAAGTCTTATTTTCGCACGAAAATTCCACAAAGGGCCGAAAATGGATTACCGGCACCAAAATTGGACCGCGGGGCGCCACGAATTTCAAAACTGAAAACTGCTCCAAGAATTATGGTTTTTTATGCATAAGAATGCACCAGGGATCACGGGGTACCACAAATCAAAAGTCTTATTTTCACATGAAAATTGCACAAAAGGCCGAAAATGTGCCCCCGGCACCAAAATGGCACCACGGGGCACCACGAACCTCGAGACTTAAAATTTTTTCGATGATTATTGTATTTTATTCATAAGAATGCACCAAGGATCATGGGGCACCACAATCCAGAAGTCTTATTTTCGCACGAAAATTGCACAATGGGACGAAAATATACCACGAGTACTAAATTGGACCACGGGGCACCTGCGACATCAAAACTTAAAAGTGCTCTTAGAATTATGGTTTTTTATGCATAAGAATGCACCACGAGCACCAAAATTGGACCACGGGGCACCACGGACCTCAACACTGAAAAGTGCTCCAAGAATTATGGTTTTTTATGCATAAGAATGCACCAGGGATCACGGGGCACCAAAACCCAAAAGTCTTATTGTCTCACGAAAATTCCACAAAGGGCCGAAATGGATTACCGGCACCAAAATTGGACCGCGGGGCGCCACGAATTTCAAAACTGAAAACTGCTCCACGAATTATGGTTTTTTATGCATAAGAATGCACCAGGGATCACGGGGTACCACAAATCAAAAGTCTTATTTTCCCACGAAAATTGCACAAAAGGCCGAAAATGTGCCCCCGGCACCAAAATGGCACCACGGGGCACCACGAACCTCGAGACTTAAAATTTTTTCGAGGATTATTGTATTTTATTCATAAGAATGCACCAAGGATCATGGGGCACCACAATCCAGAAGTCTTATTTTCGCACGAAAATTGCACAATGGGACGAAAATATACCACGAGTACTAAATTGGACCACGGGGCACCTGCGACCTCAAAACTTAAAAGTGCTCTTAGAATGATGGTTTTTTATGCATAAGAATGCACCAGGGATCACAGGGCACAAAAATAAAAAAAAATTATTTTCGCACGAAAATTGAACAATGGGCCGAAAATGCACCACGAGCACCAAAATTGGACCACGGGGCACCACGGACCTCAACACTGAAAAGTGCTCCAAGAATTATAGTTTTTTATGCATAAGAATGCACCAGGGATCACGGGGCACCAAAACCCAAAAGTCTTATTGTCGCACGAAAATTCCACAAAGGGCCGAAAATGGATTACCGGCACCAAAATTGGACCGCGGGGCGCCACGAATTTCAAAAATGAAAAGTGCTCCAAGAATTATGGTTTTTTATGCATAAGAATGCACCACGGATCACGGGGTACCACAAACCAAAAGTCTTATTTTCCCACGAAAATTGCACAAAAGGCCGAAAATGTGCCCCCGGCACCAAAATGGCACCACGGGGCACCACGAACCTCGAGACTGAAAATTTTTTCGAGGATTATTGTATTTTATTCATAAGAATGCACCAAGGATCACGGGGCACCACAATCCAGAAGTCTTATTTTCGCACGAAAATTGCACAATGGGACGAAAATATACCACGAGTACTAAATTGGACCACGGGGCACCTGCGACCTCAAAACTTAAAAGTACTCTTAGAATTATGGTTTTTTATGCATAAGAATGCACCAGGGATCACAGGGCACAAAAATAAAAAAAAAATATTTTCGCACGAAAATTGAACAATGGGTCGAAAATGCACCACGAGCACCAAAATTGGACCACGGGGCACCACGGACCTCAACACTGAAAAGTGCTCCAAGAATTATGGTTTTTTATGCATAAGAATGCACCAGGGATCACGGGACACCAAAACCCAAAAGTCTTATTTTCGCACGAAAATTCCACAAAGGGCCGAAAATGGATTACCGGCACCAAAATTGGACCGCGGGGCGCCACGAATTTCAAAAATGAAAAGTGCTCCAAGAATTATGGTTTTTTATGCATAAGAATGCACCAGGGATCACGGGGTACCACAAACCAAAAGTCTTATTTTCACACGAAAATTGCACAAAAGGCCGAAAATGTGCCCCCGGCACCAAAATTGCACCACGGGGCACCACGAACCTCGAGACTGAAAATTTTTTCGAGGATTATTGTATTTTATTCATAAGAATGCACCAAGGATCACGGGGCACCACAATCCAGAAGTCTTATTTTCGCACGAAAATTGCACAATGGGACGAAAATATACCACGAGTACTAAATTGGACCACGGGGCACCTGCGACCTCAAAACTTAAAAGTGCTCTTAGAATGATGGTTTTTTATGCATAAGAATGCACCAGGGATCACAGGGCACAAAAATAAAAAAAAATTATTTTCGCACGAAAATTGAACAATGGGCCGAAAATGCACCACGAGCACCAAAATTGGACCACGGGGCACCACGGACCTCAACACTGAAAAGTGCTCCAAGAATTATAGTTTTTTATGCATAAGAATGCACCAGGGATCACGGGGCACCAAAACCCAAAAGTCTTATTGTCGCACGAAAATTCCACAAAGGGCCGAAAATGGATTACCGGCACCAAAATTGGACCGCGGGGCGCCACGAATTTCAAAAATGAAAAGTGCTCCAAGAATTATGGTTTTTTATGCATAAGAATGCACCACGGATCACGGGGTACCACAAACCAAAAGTCTTATTTTCCCACGAAAATTGCACAAAAGGCCGAAAATGTGCCCCCGGCACCAAAATGGCACCACGGGGCACCACGAACCTCGAGACTGAAAATTTTTTCGAGGATTATTGTATTTTATTCATAAGAATGCACCAAGGATCACGGGGCACCACAATCCAGAAGTCTTATTTTCGCACGAAAATTGCACAATGGGACGAAAATATACCACAAGTACTAAATTGGACCACGGGGCACCTGCGACCTCAAAACTTAAAAGTACTCTTAGAATTATGGTTTTTTATGCATAAGAATGCACCAGGGATCACAGGGCACAAAAATAAAAAAAAAATATTTTCGCACGAAAATTGAACAATGGGTCGAAAATGCACCACGAGCACCAAAATTGGACCACGGGGCACCACGGACCTCAACACTGAAAAGTGCTCCAAGAATTATGGTTTTTTATGCATAAGAATGCACCAGGGATCACGGGACACCAAAACCCAAAAGTCTTATTTTCGCACGAAAATTCCACAAAGGGCCGAAAATGGATTACCGGCACCAAAATTGGACCGCGGGGCGCCACGAATTTCAAAAATGAAAAGTGCTCCAAGAATTATGGTTTTTTATGCATAAGAATGCACCAGGGATCACGGGGTACCACAAACCAAAAGTCTTATTTTCACACGAAAATTGCACAAAAGGCCGAAAATGTGCCCCCGGCACCAAAATTGCACCACGGGGCACCACGAACCTCGAGACTGAAAATTTTTTCGAGGATTATTGTATTTTATTCATAAGAATGCACCAAGGATCACGGGGCACCACAATCCAGAAGTCTTATTTTCGCACGAAAATTGCACAATGGGACGAAAATATACCACGAGTACTAAATTGGACCACGGGGCACCTGCGACCTCAAAACTTAAAAGTGCTCTTAGAATTATGGTTTTTTATGCATAAGAATGCACCAGGGATCACAGGGCACAAAAATAAAAAAAATTTATTTTCGCACGAAAATTGAACAATGGGTCGAAAATGCACCACGAGCACCAAAATTGGACCGCGGGGCACCACGGACCTCAACACTGAAAAGTGCTCCAAGAATTATGGTTTTTTATGCATAAGAATGCACCAGGGATCACGGGGCACCAAAACCCAAAAGTCTTATTTTCGCACGAAAATTCCACAAAGGGCCAAAAATGGATTACCGGCACCAAAATTGGACCGCGGGGCGCCACGAATTTCAAAAATGAAAAGTGCTCCAAGAATTATGGTTTTTTATGTATAAGAATGCACCAGGGATCACGGGGTACCACAAACCAAAAGTCTTATTTTCACACGAAAATTGCACAAAAGGCCGAAAATGTGCCCCCGGCACCAAAATTGCACCACGGGGCACCACGAACCTCGAGACTGAAAATTTTTTCGAGGATTATTGTATTTTATTCATAAGAATGCACCAAAGATCACGGGGCACCACAATCCAGAAGTCTTATTTTCGCACGAAAATTGCACAATGGGACGAAAATATACCACGAGTACTAAATTGGACCACGGGGCACCTGCGACCTCAAAACTTAAAAGTGCTCTTAGAATTATGGTTTTTTATGCATAAGAATGCACCAGGGATCACAGGGCACAAAAATAAAAAAAAATTATTTTCGCACGAAAATTGAACAATGGGTCGAAAATGCACCACGAGCACCAAAATTGGACCGCGGGGCACCACAGACCTCAACACTGAAAAGTGCTCCAAGAATTATGGTTTTTTATGCATAAGAATGCACCAGGGATCACGGGGCACCAAAACCCAAAAGTCTTATTTTCGCACGAAAATTCCACAAAGGGCCGAAAATGGATTACCGGCACCAAAATTGGACCGCGGGGCGCCACGAATTTCAAAAATGAAAAGTGCTCCAAGAATTATGGTTTTTTATGCATAAGAATGCACCAGGGATCACGGGGTACCACAAACCAAAAGTCTTATTTTTGCATGAAAATTGCACAAATGGTCGAAAAAGCACTACCGGAAACAAAATTGGACCACGAGGAACCACAGGCCTGAAAACTTAATAGTGCTCTGAGCTTTATGGTTTTTTATGCATAAGAATGCACCAGGGATCACGGGGCACCAAAACCCAAAAGTCTTATTTTCGCACGAAATTTGCACAAAAGGCCAAAATTGCACCCTTGGCACCAAAATGGGAGCATGGGCACCACGAACCTCAAGAATGAAAAGTGTTCCGAGCATTATGGTATTTTATGCATAAAAATGCACCAAGGATCACAGGGCACCAAAACCCAGAAGTCTTATTTTCGCATGAAAATTGCACAATGGGACGAAAATGCACCTCAGGTACCAAAACTGGACCACGGGGCACTTGGGACCTCAAAACTTAAAAGTGCTCTGAGCATTATGGTTTTTTATGCATAAGAATGCACCAGGGATCACGGGGCACCAAAACCAAAAATTCTTATTTTCGCACGAAAATTGAACAATGGGCCGAAAATGCACCACAAACACTAAAATGGGACCACGGGGCACCTCGGACCTCAACACTGAAAAGTGCTCCTAGAATTATGGTTTTTTATGCATATGAATGCATCATGGATCACGGGGCACCAAAATCATAAAGTCTAATTTTCGCATGAAAATTCCCTAAAGGGCCGAAAATGCATTACCGGCACCAAAATTGGACCACGGGGCACCACAAACCTCAAAATTGAAAAGTGCTCCACGCATTATGGTTTTTTATGCATAAGAATGCACCAAGGATCACAGGGCACCAACAGCCAAAAGTCTTATTTTTGCACGAAAACTACACAAATGGCCGAAAATGCACCACCGGCACCAAAATTGGACCACGAGGAACCACTGATCACGGGGCTCCAAAACCCAATAGTCTTATTTTCGCATGAAAGTTGCATAATGGGCCGAAAATGCATCACGAGCACCAAAATTGGACCACGGTGCTCCTCGGACCTTAAAACTTAAAAGTGTTAGAATCTAAGACTTTGGACGATGTCCAACCCCTCAAATTCAGTTTTTATGAGAAAAAATAAAGTTAAATTTTGAAGTATTTATTGATCTTTGTTTGAGTTTTATAGGTTCTACGCCGTCCAATGCCTCAATGGTGTTGTATTTTTTAAACTCAATCATTATGTTTCTCTGTGTACAGTACGTCCAATGAGCAACTATTTTTGTTAAGTGTAAAATTCAGCATCCAATACACTGATTGTAAAACATGCGTCCAAATGCATTGAGAAAACCAGTGTGTAAACACTGCGTCCATTCAAGGAAGCGTCCGACGCATATATAACTTACATCATCCCTCTATAGCAAACAGTTATATAATGTGTCCATAATTGAGTAGAAGTACACTTATGCTTTTTGACGATGATTCTCTGAAATATTCTATTATTACCTTTCTTTTCTAATGTGACATTTCATTTGAATGTTCGAAAAGTGTACCACAGGGGGCAGAAAGCCTCTCTCTGCAGAAATCGTTCAAGTAGTGGAGGCACTGTATGTACTGTTGTCTCCTCCATCTCTCCACCCCAAGCTTACACATAGCAACGGTCATATGATTGTGAGAGAATGGTTATTAGCAAAGGCACAGATCCCACAACGGATATCTTCACCAAGCTGCCTATAAATAGAGGAACAAGCTCATGTTTTGAAGAGAGAATTTTTCAAGTTTTTAGAAGAGCGGTAACTCTACCAAATCGATTGGACGACCTACACTTGTGCGAAAAGGGTAATCTACTTAGCTTTGCTAAGTTATTCTGTGTAATTGAGTTTTTATTGTAATATCCTCTCTGTCAGAGTTGTTTATTTAACTTGTACTCAAATAGTTTCTCTTTGGAAATCTAGGAGTGGCTCAGTGACAAAGAATACTTGGGTGTTCTTTATTCTCAAGGGGAGATTAAAGGTGTGCCAAAAGTGGCCTAGAGAATACTTATAGCCAGGAGTGGTAGGGTATATAATACTTGTTTGTAATCAAAACTTGATTAGTGGAACCCTTCAAAGTTTTTGAAGGAGAACTGGATGTAGCTCAGGTTGAGTGAACCAGTATAAACCAAGTGTTTTTACTCTATCGCTTTCAAGCTTACTTGCTATTCTCTTAAGTTATTTCTTCACACTTTGCGCATAAGGTTCTTTATATCCTATTTACAAAAATCTCTTATTTACGCCTGGATGATTAGCAAGAAAACGCAGTTTCACTAAACTGTCATTTTAACTATTGGACGATACCTGTGATCTTGTGGTTTACAAGTCCCTTGTGAAACCTAAGATATTTTATCTCCATCTTTGCAAAAAGTTTTTTTTTTATTTTAATAATATAACTTCCACACTATTCAACCCCCCTTCTAGTGTGAATCTCTACATTTCAGTTGGCATCAGAGCTCAGCCTCTCGGGTTGAGTACTTGGCAGTGCAGAGGAAACCAGATTCTAAGAAAGATGGAAAATGAGGGACAAGCTGTGAACAGACCACCACTCTTCAAGGGTGTCAAATATGACTATTGGAAGCAAAGAATGATAGCATTCTTTGAATCCTGTCATATTGATATGTGGGACGTTATGGAGATGGGCGACTACATTCCAATTGATGAGAGTCTCAATGAGATCCCAATGGCTAGATGGACGGAGGAGCAGAAACAAAGATTTCATCTCAACTCCAGAGCCAGAAATATCATCATGTGTGCACTATCTGAACAAGAATACAACAAAATGCACAGTTTCAAAAGCGCAAAACAAATGTGGGACACTCTTGCGTTAACGTATGAGGGTTCCACCCAGGTAAAACGTAACAAACTTAGCCTTCTTACTCGTCAATATGAATTGTTTAGTATGGAAGGAAACGAGGACATACAAAGTATGTTTGGATGGTTTCAAACCATACTAAATGAACTTAGAGCTCATGGTAAAGATTACAATAACTATGAACATATTGACAAAATTCTGAGGAGTTTGCCTAGGCAATGGAGACCACAGGTTACAGCCTTGAGAGCAACCAAAGGACTGGATGACATATCCTTAGAAGAGCTTGCGGGAATCCTTAAGGTGCATGAGTTGGAACTGCAACAAGATGGTGATGGCAAGAAAAGCAAGTCTCTAGCACTCAGCGTCCAGAAGCCAAAGAAAGCATCATCGTCCAAAGCTGTGCAAGCTAAAGCATCATCAGACGAACAATCTGAAGATGATGACTCATACGAGGATGATGAGCTATCCTTCATATCCAAGAGAATCCACTCTATGTGGAAGAAGAAAGGTGGAACCAGATGGAGAAACCCGAACAAGAAAGGTCTCAAAGGAAAGAAGGAGAAGAGTCTAATCGTATGCTACGAATGCAAAAAGCCTGGACACTTCAAATCAGAATGCCCAGTTATTAACAAGAGCAAGGACAAGAAGAAGAAAAGCTTCAACAAAAAGAAGGGCAAAAAGGTTCGGATGTCCACATGGGAAGATCTGGACGACGACTCATCATTGGACGATGAAGAGGAAGAGGAAGCACACATATGTCTGATGGCAGACACTACATCAGATTCTTCAGAACCAGAAGAAGAAGATGAGGTAAACTTTAATGATCTAAATTCACTTCAAGAAGCTTATCATGATTTGCTTTCAAATTCTTCTATTCCGTCAAAGGCCTACAAAACCTTGAAAAAATCATCCAAGTCACTTTCAAAAGAAAAAGAAGTTTTAGAAAATAGTCTCAAACAACTTGAAAGTGAAAAGAAAGATTTACAGAAAAAGTTAACAGAGCTCTCAAAAGAACATGAAGCCTTAAATGAGGATAGATGAACTCTCTGGAATGATATTGCTCGAACCTATAAATCCTATGAGGATTCAAGGACTAGAGAAATGAATCTTTCCATAGAGATTCAAACTCTCAAAGTAGAAAACAAAAGGCTAATTGAGAAGCTTCTGAAAGTTGATGCAGATGCTTCCTTAAGAGGTCAACCACATGATGTTGTAAAACTTCATGAAGAGATTGACAGCCTAAAGAAGGATCTGTCCAACTTTGTCAAGGGATCTGACAACCTTAAGATGCTTTTAAAATATGAAGGTTGTAGGAGACCAAATGACAGGTCAGGGCATGGATATAAGGGAAAGAAATATATTCATGATGAAGATGCAGATGTGTGTTACTTCTGTGGGAAACCTGGACATATAACTTCCAAATGCAGACACCTGCCTAAGAGGGGAGCGTCCAGTGCCCTTCAAACTAACAAGAAAGGACCCAAGTCAATCTGGGTACCTATTGATAAAATTGTTCCTGTTGCAGACATGCTTAATAGCAGGAAAGAAACTCCAGTCATGGTACCTGGACAGTGGGTGCTCGCATCACATGACAGGAGAAAGGTGTATGTTCCAAAGCCTCCAACCCAAGACTAGTGGGACAGTCACTTTCGGAGGGAATCAGAAAGGGATGATAGCTGGAGTGGGTAAGATTGGTATACCACCCTATCCCTGTATTGATAATGTTCTTTACGTTAAAGGTGTCAAGCACAATCTACTTAGCATAAGTCAATTATTTGATAGTGGATATGATGTTGCCTTTAACAATGGTGAATGTATAGTCAAGAACTCTGATGGATCCCTTCTCTTTACTGCAAAGAGGCAAGGTAATCTCTACAAGATTAAACTTGGGGAACTATCAAGTCAAAATGTTTCATGCTTAGTTTCAGTTAAAGAAAATCATTGGCTATGGCATAAAAGACTTGGACATGCCAGCTTGAGATAAATCTCAAAGCTTAATAGGCACAACCTCGTTAGAGGATTACCAAGTATGTCATATAAAGATGTTCTTCTTTGTGAAGCCTGTCAGAAAGGGAAACAAGTACAAAATTATTTTCAAAGTAAAAACATTGTTTCCACTTCTAGACCTCTTGAGCTGTTACATATTGACCTGTTTAGACCCATAAGAACAACCTCTGTAGGTGGTAAGAGGTACGGATTAGTTGTAGTGGACGACTATACTAGATGGACATGGGTCATATTCCTATGTCACAAAGATGAGTCTTTTAAGGCCTTCTATAACTTCTGCAAAAGAATTCAAAATGAAAAAAAAGTATGCATTATTTGGATCTGAAGTGATAATGGGGGAGAATTCGAAAACGAAAGTTTTCAAAGGTTCTGTGAAGAAAATGGTATCCTTCACAACTTCTCAACACCCAGAACACCACAACAGAATGGTGTTGTTGAGAGGAAGAACAGGTCACTCCAAGAGATGGCCAGAACCATGTTGAATGATAATTCAACCCCAAAACACTTTTGGGCTGAAGCAGTGAATACTGCTTGTTATTTACAGAACAGAATCTATATCAGGCCAATCTTTAAAAAGACTCCATATGAATTATGGAAAGGGAGAAGACCCAACATATCCTACTTCCATCCATTTGGATGTCAATGCTTCATTCTGAACACTAAGGATAACTTGGGAAAATTTGATTCTAAGTGTGATGAAGGAATATTGCTTGGATATTCTGAAACTTCAAAGGCATATAGAGTTTATAATTCTAGAACCTTAGTTGTTGAAGAAGCTATCCATGTGAAGTTCAATGACACTAAGCCTGATAAGAAATTATCAGAGCTAGAAGAATCATTTGCAGAACTCAAGTTGGACGATGTAAGGAAATCATCAGACACGTCCAACAGTGATGTCACAATTGAAGAGTCCAATGTTCCCCTGGACGGTCCAACAGAAGAACAAAGGGAACCAACTGGATGCAACTGGCAAATGAAGAAGCATCATCCAGAAGACCAAATCATTGGTGATCCAAAGGATAGAGTCAGAACCAGATCTTCACTTCAACAACAAGGTCACACAACACTCATATCACAGATAGAACCTAAGACTGTGGACGATGCTTTGGAAGATGAAAGTTGGGTCAAAGCAATGCAAGATGAACTTGACCAATTTCAAAAGAACGATGTCTGGAAACTTGTAGAACTCCCTAATAACAAAGAAGCCGTAGGAGCTAAATGGGTGTTCAGAAACAAATTGGACGAAATAGGTAATGTTGTGAGAAATAAAGCCAGACTGGTAGTCAAAGGTTACTCACAATAAGAAGGTATAGATTATACTGAAACTTATGCACCTGTTACACGTCTAGAGGCAATTTACATTTTACTATCATTTGCAGCTCATAGCAATATGAAGCTATATCAAATGGACGTAAAAAGTGCATTCCTCAATGGACTGATAAAAGAAGAAGTCTATGTGGAGCAACCCCCAGGGTTTGAGAGTGATGCTTTTCCTAATCATGTTTTCAAACTTAACAAAGCATTATATGGACTAAAGCAAGCACCGAGAGCTTGGTATGAAAAACTCAGCTCATTTCTTTTAGAAAATGGTTTCTCAAGAGGAAAAGTAGACACTACACTATTTCGTAAAGATTATTCTTCTAATTTCATTATTGCTCAAGTATATGTTGATGATATCATATTTGGTGCTACTAACGAATCTCTTTGTGAAGAATTTGCTAAGTTAATGCAAACAGAATTCGAGATGAGCATGATGGGAAAACTAAATTCTTCCTTAGATTGCAAATCAAGCAAACTGATAAAGGCATATACATACATCAGACCAAGTATGTTAAGGAGCTTCTCAAGAAGTTCAAAATGGACGATGCAAAGCCAATGAAAACTCCTATGCACCCAACAACAGTACTTGGACTGGACGATGGTTCAAAGAAGGTGGACAACACCCTATACAGAGGAATGATAGGATCACTCATATACCTCATAGCGTCCAGACCTGACATCATGTTCAGCGTATGCTTATGTGGCAGATTCCAATTTGACCCAAGGGAAGTTCACTTAATTGTTGTTAAAAGAATCTTTCGATATCTTATTGGAACAACTAATCTTGGTCTACATTTCAAAAGGCAGAAGGATTTCAGATTAGTTGGATACTGTGATGCTGACTATGTTGGAGACAAAATTGAAAGAAAAAGCACTAGTGGAGGATGTCACTTCATTGGTGGAAACTTAGTCTCCTGGATATGCAAGAAGCAAGGAACAATTGCACTATCCACCGCTGAAGCAGAGTACATTTCAGCTGCAAAGTGCTGCTCTCAAATCCTATGGATCAAGCATCAACTTTAGGACTACAACATATATGAGAGTAACATTCCTATCTTCTGTGATAGCAAAGCTGCAATTGATCTTTCTAAAAACCCAATATTGCATTCAAGGGCAAAACATATAGAAGTTAAACATCACTTTATAAGAGATCATGTTCAGAAAGGTACTGTGGAATTACATTTTGTAACCACAGATAATCAGCTAGCTGATATATTTACAAAACCCCTTACTGAAGACAAGATAGTCGTCTTTCTGAGGAGTAGACTTGGCATGGGTCTGGTAAAAGAATGATTAAAATCCATATGTAGCGTCCAATGTGACAAACAGCATCCAATGGACATGTCGTCCAAAGGTAACTTTGACATGCACGTGCACTACATATGCTACACTTAAGTCCAATGACTGGACGATATTTTTTTTCTATTTAACATTGTTTTAATAGCCAAAACGGTTTCATTTTGTGTAATTGCGAATTAATGCCCTATGCTGAGTCACCTAGTTGTTAATAACCGTACATAGTTACCCATATCCTCAGCACGTCTCATCATGGCGGGTCTTATGGCATAACCTCCATTTCAAATATTCACAAATGCCCAAAACGGTTTCGTGTTCTCCAAACAGAGCCTATTCTTAAACTGAAAAATTCACTCAGAAAATTACTTTACCAAATTTCCCTTCTTCGAAATTATCTTCTACCTCCAGCATTCTCCTTCTCTCTCTCTCAAAAAACCTAAACACTATCTGCAAAACCTAAAAATCAAACCTTTATCATCATGACGAACTCTGCAAACTCAAGCAACTCCGAACTTGATGTTCATACCTACCCTAAAACCACTATAGTGTCTCAAGGTGCTGCCACTGTTCACGTTGAGCACTTCTTCGACATTGGAAAACTAGAAAAGTTGGGTCTGAATCTCGATGAAAGTCTTCTAAAATGTGGAATCAGAGAATACTTCAATGAATACCAGAAGATATTTCCAGAACTGATCAGAATGTTCTGGAGGAATGCAAGATTCCAGAACTTAAGGGAACTCGTGTCCACTATGCTTGGACGAGAAGTGATTTTGTCCACTAAATCTATAGCCAAAGTCACTGGCTGTATCAGGGAACAAAATCAGTACAAGTCAGAGTGGGCGAAGCAATATGGAAACTACGTTGGAAAGGTACTGTGCAAGAACAAGTCTACAGATTCATCCAAGATTGAGTACAAGAATCTATGTGAAGAAGCAAAGATATGGCAACAAGTGTGCAACAAGAGCATTTTGCACAAAGCTGGGTCTAGGGACTTAGTCACAGACTTACACAAGTTCATGATATTTCATCTAATGGAAGGTATCCCATTCAACCTACCTCACACCATTTACATCAATATTCTATGAATGATGAAAACTATTGGTGGAAATGATGACATCTTCTATGCCGCACTGCTAAATAAGATCCTCTTGGATTAGAAAGTATACCAATGTTTCTTTGATGAGTTGGACGAAGATGATCATGAAACATTGTGAAGAAAGGAGAAATAGTTGCAACACAGCAGGAATTTGGTGAATCAAACATCAAGCCAATGAAGATTAAGCTCACAGCAAAGGTCCTAAGGGATTTGGACGAGGACAGTATAAATAAGAAACGTCAAGAACAAAGCAGACTCATTTCAAATGATGAAGAAGAAGAAATTGATCTTCTTGGTCTTGGAAGAAAGATCAAACGGTTGATGAAGGAACAAGGAAGCAGGAAAGTAACAAGACACATGTCGCAACAGCATAAAGAAGATGCAGAAAAAGAAAGAAGGACCAACAAAATACATGCTGATCCTGCTCCGTCCAGTCCACCTGCTGAGAAGCGTCCAAGGACTGCTCCATCCAAACCAAAACAGGATGAGCTATGTCCAAAGACTGCTCCAGTGAAGCTTGCATCAGAAAATCTAGAGTTCGCAAACTGAAAATGCTTGACAACTCCGATGACGAGGATCAAATGCCCATTTGCAAGATTAAAAGAAAAGCTCAAGAGATGGAGTCTGCACAGCAGAAGAAACAAAAGGTATCTAATGCACCCAAAACGGGTGCCACAGTCTTTCCTACTAAAGTACCTAGACGAGTAAAAACTCAGGCAGCAAGGCCAAGGAAAGTTTCGATTAAACTCCCCACCTCTCAAGACACTGAGAACGAATCTACAAGTGCTCCACAACCTGCTCCAACAGTTGCTTCAACAGTCACATCAGCACAACGTCCAACTCTCAAATTAAACTTATCAAGATTTGTGCGTCCAAGGGATGCTTGGAGAGATGCATGGCCTCAATGGACGATTCCACCAAAGGGGAAGACAAAAGAAGAAGAAGACAAGGAAAGGTTTCCTGTTGCATTCCTTACAAGGAATGAATAGAACTATTGTAAGAAAAGTGATGTTATTTGGAAAGCTCGACAGGAACCACTGGAGAGGAGTCTGACTTCGGTATCTGCACCTGAATAGACGAGGTATGACTATGTTCATCCTCAATCTATTGAATTTGCTTTATTACCAGAAGGAACCATTATCAGCAATCCTCCGTCAACTTGGACGAGAGAATCTTATCCAAACCTGGTTCGGATGGAACGACCTTATACATGTCCAACTAGTAGTAAACAAAGGGTGCGTCCAGCTGAAGATGTACCTCCTGAGCCAGAGGTTGAAATTGCATCAAATATTGCTAAAACTGTGGCTGAGCAAAAGGGCAAGACTCAAAGGAAGAGGAAGCCAGTAGCAAAGAAGTCATCTCCCAGCAATCTTGATGAATTGGATGCTGAACTGCAATTAGCCATTAAAGAAAGTCTGGACCCATCCAAGGCAAACCAGCGTCCAGCGGTGCAATGGGTCAAAGATGTTCACATCTGGACTCCCATCACAAAATTTCTTCCACTACCACCTGGAACTCCAGTGCTCAACTTTCAGCCCAGTGATTATGATGATCTTGGCAAACTGCTCCAACAAATGTACATTCAAGACCAGGCTGTTGCTTATCCACCCAACCTCCGCATCAGACGTTCCATGGATATCAAGTTTGTACTTGATAAAGTATGTCCTAGACTACCTCTATATGATGCTGGAAAGAAGAAAGGGTTTAAGTACTATGGCACAGAGATGCCTAGTAGAGATGAAAAGGTTCAACTCTCATCTTCCTCACATACCTGGAATCACCTTTTTGATAAGACTGGAAAGCTAACAAGGCCCCTAGGCACTTTTGCCACCATGATCTTCTGGCGTCAAATTGTGTGGGCAGACAATCAGGAAGCCTCAACCTATGGATACTCCAAGGATTCCTTCTTTCATGCTCCAGAAGGACTTGAAGTCCTGCGTCCAGTCAAGACATGTCATTTCTCTGATACCTTTGCGTGCTTTCTGACTAATAATGATGATTTTCTAGAAGTTTTAAGGACACTGCCAATCATCAGAAGCAACAAAGTATTTGACCTTAGAAGTCTTGACCACTCTGAATTTGTACACGATGTTCAAAGGCTTCATGATCTTCAAAAGGTTGAAGAAGAAAGAGCTTTACAAGAGCAAGCTGAAAGAGAACGAGCTGAACAAGCTCGCTTGGAACATGAACGAGCAGTACAAGCTGAGCAAGCTCACCTGGTGGAAATTGAAAATGAGCAAGCTGGAATTGCTACTAAAGAAAAAGCTGAGCTGATTGCCAAACCAACAATCACACAAGCAGAATTGGATGAAGCCTCTGCAAAAGTCACTAATATGCTCATTCATTTGGACTTACAGTCTGAGGTACAAGTGGACGTGGAGCACTTTGTCACCTCTCGTGAGGAACAAACAGTCCAATCTGGTACATCCAAAGATGAAGCTTTGCAACATATGGCTGAGACTAAAGCGCCACAACCAAAGGAGTCCACTGCTGAAAAGCCTACTCCAGAGGTTGCCACAAGCCAACCAATTATTTGTGTGTCCAATGAAGCACACTCTGGAACCAGACAAATGATTCCTACAGGGTCTTCAAGTCCAAGGGCTATTATTCCCTTGCACTTTGTCGAACCTCAAGGAGTCTCTGAGGACAGAGTGAACGAGATTGTTCAACAGGCTCTAAGACAACAACTGGAAACCAAAGCTACTCTTCATGCCTTTCAGGAAAGACAACAAGCAGAAGCCACACAACACCGATTAATGTTGTAGAATGCTATTACTGATCAGTTCATGCACCTCTCACAGATGTTGGTAAATCAAATTCAATCCACTGCTGCTAACCTCATTGGCACTGTTATTCATCAGGTTCCTCCTGTTCAACCCATACCTCAACAACAACCACCTGTTAACCACCCTGCACCACCTCCTCAAGCACCCTCAGAACAACCACCACCACCACCACAAGATCCACCTCAACAGCCCTAGGTGACCATGATGTTCAAATCATTTTTCCATCTTTCAAACCTTTTTTTATTTTGTTGATGACAAAGGGGGAGAAATTGGAATTTTTGATGTCATAGAGTATTTTTTTTGTTGTTACACTACTCTGTGAAACCACTGTGGTTGTTCATTGAATACATATGAGGTGTTTTTGATCATAATTTTCGCATCCATATCTATGATTTGCTTTTCACTCTGATAACTATCGTCTCTGATACATTCTTATCATGCAATGTTATCTTATATATATTGCTTTATTAAATACATGAGAAATGTTGAACTTAGGGGGAGTACTTCATTCCATACCTTTCTCACCCTGTCAACATACACTGGCGTAAAATAATCATTCAATCATCTGCTCTGATATTCTTTAATAGATTATATATTTGCACACATCAAAATTTAGTATTATTTGTCATCATCAAAAAGAGGGAGATTGTTAGAATCTAAGACTTTGGACGATGTCCAACCCCTCAAACTTCAATTTTGATGATAACAAATAAAGTTAAATTTTGAAGTATATAATGATCTATGTTTGAGTTTTCTAGGTTCTATGCCATCCAATGCCTCAATGGTATTGTATTTCTTAAACTCAATCATTATGTTTCTATGTGTACAGTACGTCCAATGAGCAACTACTTTTGTTAAGTGTAAAATTCAGCGTCCAATACACTGATTATAAAACATACATCCAAATGCATTGAGAAAACCAGTGTGTAAACACTGCGTCCATTCAAGGAAGCATCCAACACATATATAACTTACATCATCCCTCTCTAGCAAATAATTATATAATCCATCCATAATTGAGTAAAAGTACACTTATGCTTTTCGATGATGATTCTCTGAAATGTTCTATTATTCCCTCTCTTTTCTAATGTGACATTTCATTTGAATATTCGAAAAGTGTACCACAGGGGGTAGAAAAGCCTATCTCTGCAGAAACCGTACAAGTAGTGGAGACACTGCATGTACTGTTGTCTCCTCCATCTCTCCACCCCAAGATGACACGTAGCAACGGTGATATGATTGTGAGAGAACGGTTATTGGCAAAGACACATATCCCACAACGGATATCTTCACCAAGCTGCCTATAAATAGAGGAACAAGCTCACATTTTATAGAGAGATTTTTTCAAGTTTTTAGAAGAGTTGTAACTCTGCCAAATCGATTGGACGACCTACACTTGTGTGAAAAGAGCAATCTACTTAGCTTTGCTAAGTTATTATGTGTAATTGAGTTTTTATTGTAATATCCTCTTTGTGAGAGCTGTTTATTTAACTTGTACTCAAACAGTTTCTATTTTGAAAGCTAGGAGTGGCTTAGTGACAAAGAATACTTGGGTGTTCTTTAATCTTAGGGGGAGGTTAAAGGTGTGCCAGAAGTGGCCTAGAGAATACTTGTAGCCAGGAGTGGCAGGGTATATAATACTTATTTGTAATCAGAACTTGATTAGTGGAACCCTTCAAAGTTTTTGAAGGAGAACTGGACGTAGCTCAGGTTGAGTGAACCAGTATAAACCAAGTGTTTTTACTCTATCGCTTTCAAGCTTACTTGCTATTCTCTTAAGTTATTTCTTCACACTTTGCACACAAGGTTCTTTATATCCTATTTACGAAAATCTCTTATTTACGCCTGGACAATTAACAAGAAAATGCAGTTTCTCCAAACTATCATTTTAACTATTGGACGATACCTGTGATCTTATGTTTTACAAGTCCCTTGTGAAACCTAAGATATTTTATCTCCATCTTTGCAATTTTTTTTTTAATAATATAACTACACACTATTCAACCCCCTTCTAGTGTGAATCTCTACATTTCAAAAAGTTCTCCAAGCATTAATTTTTTTATGCATAAGAATGCACCAGGGATCACGGGGCACCAAAAGTCTTATTTTCCCACGAAAATTGCACAAATGGCCGAAAATGCATTATCGACACTAAAAATGGACCACGGGGCACCACAGACCTCAAAATTGAAAAGTGTTAGGAGCATTATGGTTTTTTCTACAAAAGAATGCACTAGGGATCATGGGGCACCAAAACCCAAAAAATCTTATTTTCGCACGAAAATTGCACAAATGGCCGAAAATGCATTACCAGCACAAAAACTGGACGACGTGGCACCTCGAACCCCAAAATTTAAAAGTGCTTTGAGTATCAAGGATTTTTATGCATAAGAATGCACCTAGGATCACGCAGCACCAAAACCCAAAAGTCTTATTTTCGCACGAAAATTGCACAAATGGCCGAAAATGCACCCCTTGCACCAAAATAGGACCACGGGGCACCACGAACCTCAAGAATGAAAAGTGTTACGAGCATTATGGTATTTTATCCATCAGAATGCACCAAGGATCACGAGGCACCAAAACCCAGAAGACTTATTTTAGCACGAAAATTGCACAATGGGACGAAAATGCACCACGCGCACCAAAATTGGACCACGGGGCACCTTGGACCTCAAAACAGAAAAGTGCTCCGAATATTATGGTTTTTTATGCATAAGAATGCACCAGGGATCACAGGGCACCAAAACTCAAAAGTCTTATTTTCGCACGAAAATTGCACAAATCGCCGAATACAAACCCCGACACCAAAATTGGACCACAGGGCACCACGAACCTCAAGACTGAAAAGTGTTCCGAGCATTATGGTTTTTTATGCATAAGAATGCATGAAGGATCATGGGGCACAAAAACCCAAAAGTATTATTTTTGCACAAAAATTGCACAAATGGCCGAAAATGAACCACGGGCACCAAAATTGGACCACGGGGCACCTCAGACCTCAAAACTTAAAGTGCTCTGAGCATTATGGTTTTTTATGCATAAGAATGCACCAGAGATCACGGGGCACTAAAAGTCTTATTTTCGCACGAAAATTTCATAAAAGGCCGAAAATGCAACACTGGCACCAAAATTGGACCACGGGGCACCACAGACCTCAAAACTGAAAAGTGTTCCAAGAATTATGGTTTATTCATAAGAATGCACCAGGGATCACGGGGCACCAAAACCCAAAAGTCTTATTTTCCCACGAAAATTGCACAAATGGCCGAAAATGCATTACCGGCACCAAAATTGGACCACTGGGCACCACAGACCTCAAAATTGAAAGGTGTTAGGAGCATTATGGTTTTTTATTCATAAGAATGCACCAGGGATAACGGGGCACCGAAACCCAAAAGTCTTATTTTCGCACGAAAATTGCAAAATGGGACGAAAATGCACCACGGGTACCAAAATTGGACCACGGGGCACTTGGGACCCTAAAACTTAAAAGTGCTCTAAGCATTATGGTTTTTTATGCATAAGAATGCACCAGGGATCACGGGGCACCAAAACCGAAAATTCTTATTTTCGCACGAAAATTGCACGAAAGGTCAAAAATGCACCCCCAGCCCCAAAATGGGACCACGAGGCACCTCAGACCTCAACACTGAAAAGTGCTCCAAGAATTATGGTTTTTTATGCATAAGAATGCACCGGGGATCACGAGGTACCAACACCATAAAGTTTTATTTTCGCATGAAAATTCCACAAACGGCCGAAAATGCATTCCGGCACCAAAATTGGACCACGGGGCACCACAAACCTCAAGACTGAAAAGTGCTCCAAGCATTATGGTTTTTTATGCATAAGAATGCACCAAGGATCACGGGAAACCAACACCCAAAAGTCTTACATTCGCACGAAAATTGCACAAATGGCCAAAAATGCACCATCGGCACCAAAATTGGACCACGAGGAACCACGGACCTCAAAACTTAAAAGTTCTCTAAGCATTATGGTTTTTTATGCATAAGAATGCACCAGGGATCATGGGGCACCAAAACCAGAAATTCTTATTTTCGAATGAAAATTGAACAATGGCCGATAATGCACCACGGGCACCCAAAATTGGACCACGGGGCACCACAGACCTCAAAACTAAAAAGTGATCCCAGAATCTTGGTTTTTTATGCATAAGAATGCACCAGGGATCACGGGGCACCAAAACCCAAAAGTCTTATTTTCGCACGAAAATTGCACGAAAGGCCGAAAATGCACCCCCAGCCCCAAAATGGGACCACGGGGCACCACGAACCTCAACACTGAAAAGTGTTCCCAGCATTATGCTATTTTCTGCATAAGAATGCACCAAGGATCACGGGGCACGAAAACCCAAAAGTCTTATTTTCGCACGAAAATTCCACAAATGCCCGAAAATGCACCCTAGACACCAAAATTGGACCACAGGGCACAACGAACCTCAAGACTGAAAAGTGTTCTGAGCATTATGGTTTGTTATGCATAAGAATGCATTACAGATCACAAGGCACCAAAACCCCAAAGTCTTATTTTCGCACGAAAATTGCACAATGGGCCGAAAATGCAACACCGCCACCACAATTGGACCACGTGGCACCATAAACCTCAAAAATGAAAAGTTCTCCATGCATTATGGTTTTTTATGCATAATAATGCACTAGGGATAATGGGACACCAAAACTGAAAAGTCTTATTTTTGCACGAAAATTGCACAAATGGCCGAAAATGTATCACCGACACCAAAATTGGACCACGGGGCACCACCGACCTCAAAACTCAAAAGTGTTATAAATTATGGTTTTTTATGCATAAGAATGCACCAGGGATCACCGGCCACCAAAACCCAAAAGTCTTATTTTCGTACGAAAATTGCACAATGTGCCGAAAATGCATCACCAGCACAAAAATCTGGCCACGAGGCACCATCGACCTCAAAACTGAAAAATGCTCCAAGCATTATGGTTTTCTATGCATAAGAATGCCCCAGGGATCACAGTGTACCAAAACCCAAAAGTCTTTTTTCCACACGAAAATTGCACAGTGGGCCGAAAATACACCATGGGCACAAAAATTGGACCACGGGGCACGTCGGACCTCAAAACTGAAAAGTGCTTTGAGCATTATGGTTTTTTATGCATAAGAATGTACCAGGGATCACGGGGCACTGAAACCCAAAAGTCTTATTTTCGCATGAAAATTGCACAATGGGCCGAAACTGCACCACGGGCACCAAAATTGGACAGTGGGGCGCCACGGACTTCAAAACCGAAAAGTGCTCCAAGCATTAAGGTTTTTTATGCATAAGAATGCACCATGGATCACGGGGCACCAAAACCCAAAAGTCTTATTTTCGTCCAATTTTGGTTCCGGTGGTGCATTTTCGGCCATTTGTGCAATTTTCGTGCAAAAATGAGACTTTTGGGTTTTTGTGCCCCGTGATCCATGGTGCTTTCTTATGCATAAAAAACTATAATTCTCAGACCACTTATAAGTATTGAGGTCTGAGGTGCCTCGTAGTGCAATTTTGGTCCCCATGGTGCATTTTCGGCCCATTGTGCAATTTTCGTGCGAAAATAAGACTTTTGGGTTTTGGTGCCCCGTGATCCCTAGTGCATTCTTATGCGTAAAAAACCATAATGCTTGAAACAATTTTCAGTTTTAAGGTCCAGGGTGCCCCATTGTCCAATTTTGGTGCCGGTGGTGCATTTTTGGGCATTTGTGAAATTTTCGTGCGAAAATAAGACTTTTAGGTTTTGGTGCCCCGTGAACCCTGGTGCATTCTTATATATAAAAACCATAATGCTTGGAGCACTTTTAAGTATTGAGGTCCGAGGTGCCCCATGGTCCAATTTTTGTGCCCTTGGTGCATTTTCTGCCCATTGTGCAATTTTCGTGCGAAAATAAGACTTTTGGGTTTTGGTGCCCCATGATCCCTAGTGTATTCTTATGCATAAAAATCAATAGTGCTCAGAACACTTTTGAGTTTTAAGGTCCATGGTGCCACGTGGTCCAATTTTGGTTCCGGTGATGCATTTTCGGCCATTTGTGCAATTTTCATGCGAAAATAAGAATTCTGGGTTTTGGTGCCCCGTGATCCATGGTGCATTCTTATGCATAAAAAACTATAATGCTTGGAACACCTTTCAGTTTTAAGGTCCATGGTGCCCCATGGACCAATTTTGGTGCCGGTGGTGCATTTTCGGCCATTTGTGCAATTTTCGTGCGAAAATAAGACTTATGGGTTTTGGTGCCCTATGATCCCTGGTGCATTCTTATGCATAACAAACCATAATGCTTGGATCACTTTTAAGTATGAAGGTCCGAGGTGCCCCGTGGTCTAATTTTGGTGCCCGTGGTACATTTTCGGCCCATTGTGCAATTTTCGTCCGAAAATAAGAGTTTTGGGTGTTGGTTCCCCATGAGACCTAGTGCATTCTTATGCATAAAAAACCATAATGCTCGGAGCACTTTTCAGTTTTGAGGTCCGAGGTGCCTCGTGGTGCAATTTTGGTGCCCATGGTGTATTTTCGGCCCATTATGCGCTTTTTGTGCGAAAATAAGACTTTTGGGTTTTGGTGCCCCGTGATCCATGGTGCATCCTTATGCATAAAAATCGATAATGCTAGGAACACTTTTGAGTTTTGAGGTCCGTGGTACCCCATGGTCCAATTTTGGTTCCGGTGGTGCATTACCGGCCATCTGTGCAATTTTTGTGCGAAAATAAGACTTTTGGGTTTTTGTGCCCCGTGATCCATGGTGCATTCTTATGCATAAAAAACTATAATTCTCAGATGACTTTTAAGTATTGGGGTCGGAGGTGCCCCGTGGTCTAATTTTGATCCCCCTGGTGCATTTTCGGCCCATTGTGTAATTTTCATTCGAAAATAAGACTTTTGGGTTTTGGGGCCCCGTGATCCCTGGTGCTTTCTTATGCATAAAAAACCATAATGCTCGCAGCACTTTTCAGTTGAGGTCCGTGGTGCCCCTTGGTCCAATTTTGGTGCACATGGTGCATTTTCGGCCCATTGTGCAACTTTCATGCGAAAATAAGACTTTTGGGTTTTGGTGCCCCGTGATCCTTGGTGCATTCTAATGCATAGAAAACCATAATTCTCGGAACACTTTTCAATTTTGAGGTCCATGGTGACCCGTGGTCAAATTTTGGTGCCGGTGGTTCATTTTCGGCCCATTGTTCAATTTTCGTGCGAAAAGAAGAATTTTTTGTTGTGGTGCCCCGTGATCCCTAGTGCATTCTTATACATGGAAAAGAATAATGCTCAAAACACTTTTCAGTTTTGAGGTCTGTGATGCCTCGTGGTGAAATTTTGGTGCGCTGTGAGCCCTAGTGCATTCTTATGCATAAAAAACCATAATGGTTGGGGGCACTTTTTAGTTTTGAGGTCCGAGGTCCCCCGTGGTCCAATTTTGGTGCACGTGGAGCATTTTCGGCCCATTGTGCAATTTTCGTGGGAACAAAAGACTTTTGTGATTTGGTGCCCCGTGGTCCCTGGTGCATTCTTATGCATAAAAACCCATAATGCTCGAAGCACTTTTCAGGTTTGAGGTCCGAGGTGCCCCGTGGTCCAATTTTGGTGCCCGTGGTGCATTTTCGGCCCATTGTGCAATTTTCGTGCGAAAATAAGACTTCTGGGTTTTGCTGCCCCTTGATCCCTGGAGCATTCTTATGCATAAAAAACCATAATGCTGTGAACACTTTTCAATTTCGAGGTCCGTGGTGCCTCGTGGTCTAATTTTGGTGCCGGTGGTGCATTTTCGGCCATTTGAGCATTTTCCGTGCGAAAATAAGACTTTAGGGTTTTGGTACCCCGTGATCCCTAGTGCATTCTTATGCATAAACAACCATAATGCTCAGAGCATTTTTTAGTTTTGAGGTCCGAGGTGCCCCGTGGTTCAATTTTGGTGCCCGTGGTGCATCTTCGACGATTTGTGCAATTTTTGTGCGAAAATAAGACTTTTGGGTTTTGGTGCCCTATGAACCCTGGTGCATTCTTATGCCTAAAAAATCATAATTCTTGGAGCACTTTTTAGTTTTGAGGTCCGAAGTGACCCGTGGTCCAATTTTGGCGCACGTGGTGCATTTTCGGGCCATTGTGCAATTTTCGAGTGAAAATAAGACTTTTGGGTTTTGGATCCCCGTAATCCTTAGAGCATTCTTAAGCATAAAAAAACATAATTCTCAAAGTACTTTTCAGTTTTGAGGTCCGAGGTGCCCCGTGGTCCAATTTTGGTTCCCGTGGTGCATTTTCGGCCCATTATGCAATTTTCGTGCAAAAATAAGACTTTTGGGTTTTGGTGCCCGTTCATCCTTGGGAAATTCTTACGCATAAAAAACCATAATGCTATCAACACTTTTCAATTTTGAGGTATGTGGTGCCCCGTTGTCCAATTTTGGTGCCGGTGGTGCATTTTCGGCCATTTGAGCAATTTTCGTGCGAAAATAAGAGTTTTGGGTTTTGGTGCGTTGTGAACCCTGGTGCATTCTTATAAATAAAAAACCATAATGGTTGGGGGCACTTTTCAGTTTTGAGGTCCGAGGTGCCCCGTGGTCAAATTTTGGTGCACGTCGTGCATTTTCGGCCCATTGTGCAATTTTCGTGCGAACAAAAGACTTTTGGAATTTGGTGCCCCATGGTTTCTGGTGCATTCTTATGCATAAAAAACCATAATGCTCGAAGCAATTTTCAGTTTTGAGGTCCGAGGTGCCCCGTGGTCCAATTTTTGTGCCCGTGGTGCATTTTCGGCCGATTGTGCAATTTTAGTACGAAAATAAGACTTTTGGGTTTTGCTGCCCCTTGATCCCTGGTGCATTCTGATGCATAAAAAACCATAATGCTGCGAACACTTTTCAATTTTGAGGTCCGTGGTGCCCTGTGGTTCAATTTTGGTGCCGGTGGTGCATTTTCGGCCATTTGAGCAATTTTTGTGAGAAAATAAGACTTTTGGATTTTGGTACCCCGTGATACGTGGTGCATTCTTATGCATAATCAACCATAATGCTCGAAGCACTTTTCAGTCTTGAGGTCCGAGGTGCCCCGTGGTCCAATTTTGGTGCACCTGGTGCATTTTCGGCCCATTGTGCAACTTTCGTGCGAATATAAGACCTTTGGGTTTTGGTGCTCTATGATCCTTGGTGCATTCTAATGCATAAAAAACCATAATGCTCAGAACATTTTTCAGTCTTGAGGTTCGTGGTGCCCCGTGGTCTAATTTTGGTGCCGGTGGTGCATTTTTGGCCATTTGAGCAATTTTCGTGCGAAAATAAGACTTTTGGGTTTTGGTGCCTCGTGATCCCTGGTGCATTCTTATGCATAAAAAACCATGATGGTTGCAACACTTTTCAGTTTTTAGGTCCGTGGTGCCCCGTGGTCCAATTTTGGTGCCGTTGGTGCATATTCGGCCATTTGTGCAATTTTCATGCGAAAATAAGACTCTTGGGTTTTGATGCCCCGTGATCCTTGGTGCATTCTAATGCATAAAAAACCATAATGCTCGGAACAATTTTCAGTCTTGAGGTTCGTGGTGCCCCATGGTCTAATTTTGGTGCCGGTGGTGCATTTTCGGCCATTTGAGCAATTTTCGTGCGAAAATAAGACTTGAGTTTTGGTGCCTGGTGATCCCTAGTGCATTCTTATGCATAAAAAACCATAATGCTTAGAGCATTTTTCAGTATTGAGGTCCGAGGTGCCCCGTGGTTCAATTTTGGTGTCTGTGGTGCATTTTCGGCGATTTGTGCAATTTTGGTGCGAAAATAAGACTTTTGGGTTTTGGTGCCCTGTGAACCCTGGTGCATAGAATGCATAAAAAACCATAATGGTTTGAGCACTTTTCAGTTTTGAGGTCCGAGGTGCCCCGTGGTCAAATTTTGGTGCACGTGGTGCATTTTCGGCTAATTGCGCAATTCTCATGTCAAAATAAGACTTTTGGGTTTTGGAGCCCCGTGATCATTGGTACATTCTTAAGCATAAAAAAATCATAATGCTCAAAGCACTTTTCATTTTTGAGGTCCGAGCTGCACCGTGGTCCAATTTTGGTGCTCGTGGTGCATTTTCGGCGATTTGTGCAATTTTTGTGTGAAAATAAGACTTTTGGGTTTTGGTGACATGTGAACCCTAGTGCATTCCTATGCATAAAATACCATAATTCTTGGAGCACTTTTCAGTTTTGAGGTCCGAGGTGCCCCGTGGTCCAATTTTGGTTCACGTGGTGCATTTTCGGCCCATTCTACAATTTTCGTGCGAAAATCATACTTTTGGGTTTTGGTGTCCCGTGATCGTTGGTGCATTTGAATGCATAAAAAACCATAATGCTCAGAACAGTTTTCAATCTTAAGGTTCGTGGTGCCCCGTGGTCTAATTTTGGTGTCGATGGTGCATTTTCGACCATTTGAGCAATTTTCGTGCGAAAATTTGGGTTTTGGTGCCCCGTGATCCCTGGTGCATTCTTATGCATAAAAAACCATAATGCTTGGAGCACTTTTCTATTTTGAGGTTCGAGGTGCCCCGTGGTCCAATTTTGGTGCATGTGGTGGATTTTCGGCCCATTCTGCAATTTTTGTGTGAAAATAAGACTTTAGGGTTTTGGTGCCCCATGATACTTGGTGCATTCTTATGCATAGAAAACCATATTGCTCGAAGCATTTTTCAGTTTTGAGGTCCGAGGTGCCCCGTGGTCCAATTTTGGTGCTCGTGGTGCATATTCTGCCATTTGTGCAATTTTCATGCGAAAATAAGACTCTTGGGTTTTGGTGCCCCGTGATCCTTGGTGCATTCTAATGCATAAAAAATCATAATGCTCGAAACAGTTTTCAATCTTGAGGTTCGTGGTGCCCCGTGGTCTAATTTTGGTGCCGGTGGTGCATTTTCGGCCATGTGAGCAATTTTCGTGCGAAAAGAAGACTTTTGGGTTTTTGTGCCCCTTGATCGCTAGTGCATTCTTATGCATAAAAATCCATAATGGTTGGAACACTTTTCAATTCTGAGGTCCGTGGTGCCCCGTGGTCCAATTTTTGTGCCGATGGTGCATTTTCGGCCATTTGAGCAATTTTCGTGCGAAAACAAGACTTTTGGGTTTTGGTGCCCCATGATCGCTGGTGCATTCTTATGCTTCAAAATCAATAATGCTTGGATCACTTTTAAGTTTTGAGGTCCGAGTTGTTCGTGGTCCAATTTTGGTGCCCGTGGTGCATTTTCGGCCCATTGTGCAATTGTTGGTGCAAAAATAAATCTTTTGGGTTTTGGTGTCTCGTGATCCTTGGTGCATTCTTATGCATAAAAACTACCATAATGCTCTGAACACTTTTCAGTCTTGAGGTTCATGGTGCCCCATGGTCAAATTTTGGTGCCGGGGGTGCATTTTCGGCCATTTGTGAAATTTTCGTACGAAAATAAGAGTTTTGGTGCCCCATGATCCCTGGTGAATTCTTATGAATAAAAAACCATAATGCTCGGAGCACATTTAAGTTTTGAGGTCCGAGGTGCCACGCGGTCTAATTTTGGTGCCTGTGGTGCATTTTCGGCCATTTGTGCAATTTTTGTGCGAAAATAATACTTTTGTGTTTTGGTTTCCCATGATCCTTCGTGCATTCTTATGCATAAAAAATCATATTGCTCGGAACACTTTTCAGTCTTGAGGTCGGTGGTACCCCGTGGTCCAATTTTGGTGTCGGGGGTTCATTTTTGGCGATTTGTGCAATTTTCGTGCTAAAATAAGACTTTTGGGTTTTGGTGCCCTTTGATCCTTGGTGCATTCTTATGCATAAAAAACCATAATGCTCGAAGCACTTTTCAGTTTTGAGGTTTGAGGTGCCCCGTGGTCCATTTTTGGTGCCCGTGGTTCATTTTCGGCCCATTGTTCAATTTTTGTGAAAAAATAAGAATTTTGGGTTTTGGTGCCCCGTGATCCCTGGTGCATTCCTCAGCATAAAAAACCATAATGCTCAGAGCACTTTTAAGTTTTCAGGTCCCAGGTGCCCTGTGGTCCAGTTTTGGTACCCGTGGTGCATTTTCGTCCCATTGTGCAATTTTCGTGCGAAAAGACGACTTCTGGGTTTTGGTACCCCGTGATCCTTGGTACATTCTTATGCATAAAATACCATAATGCTCATAACACTTTTCAGTCTTGAGGTTTGTGGTGCCCCGTGGTCCCATTTTGGTGCCAGGGGTGCATTTTCGGTCATTTGTGCAATTTTTGTGCGAAAATAAGACTTTTGGGTTTTGGTGCCTCGTGATCCCTAGTGCATTCATATGCATAAAAAACCTTAATGCTCAGAGCACTTTTAAGTTTTGACGTCCGAGGTGCCACGTGGTCCAATTTTGGTGCCGGTATTGCATTTTTGCCCATTTGTGCAATTTTCGTGCGAAAATAAGACTTTTGGGTTTTGGTGCCCCATGATCCCTAGTGCATTCTTATGCAGAAGAAAACATAATTCTCCTAACACTTTTCAATTTTGAGGTCTGTGGTGCCCCGTGGTCCAATTTTGGTGCCGGTAATGCATTTTCGGCCGTTTGTGCAATTTTTGTTGAAAAATATGACTTTTGGGTTTTTGTGCCCCATGATCCCTGGTGCATTCTTATGAATAAAAAACCATAATGCTTGGAACACTTTTCAGTTTTGAGGTCCGTGGTGCCACGTGGCCCAATTTTGGTGCCGGTGGTGCATTTTTGGCCATTTGTGAAATTTTCGTGCGAAAATAAGACTTTTGGTGCCCCGTGATCCCTGGTGCATTTTTATGCATAAAAAACATTAATGCTCGAATCACTTTTTGAAATATAGAGATTCACACTAGAAGGGGGGGTTGAATAGTGTGTAAGTTATATTATTAAAAAAAAACTTTTCGCAAAGATTGAGATAAAATATCTTATGTTTCACAAGGAACTTGTAAAACACAAGATCACAGGTATCGTCCAATAGTTAAAATGATAGTTTCGTGAAACTGCGTTTTCTTGTTAATCGTCCAAGCGTAAATAAGATATTTTCGTAAATAGGATATAAAGAACCTTGTGCGCAAAGTGTGAAGAAATAACTTAAGAGAATAGCAAGTAAGCTTGAAAGCGATAGAGTAAAAACACTTGGTTTATGCTGGTTCACTCAACTTGAACTACGTTCAGTTCTCCTTCAAAAACTCTGAAGGGTTCCACTAATCAAGTTCTGATTACAAACAAGTATTATATACCCTACCACTCCTGACTACAAGTATTCTCTAGGCCACTACTGGCACACCTTTAATCTCCCCTGAGATTAAAGAACATCCAAGTATTCTTTGTCACTAAGCCACTCTTGGCTTTCAAAACAAAAATTGTTTGAGTACAAGTTAAATATATAGCTCTCACAGAGAGGATATTACAATAAAAACTCAATTACACAGAATAACTGAGCAAAGCTAAGTAGATTGCTCTTTTCGCACAAGTGTAGGTCGTCCAATCGATTTGGCAGAGTTACAGCTCTTCTAAAAACTTGAAAATTTCTCTCTTCAAAACGTGAGCTTGTTCCTTTATTTATAGGCAGCTTGGTGAAGATATCCGTTGTGGGATCTGTGCCTTTGCCAATAATCATTCTCTCACAATCATATGACCGTTGCTACGTGTCAGCTTGGGGTGGAGAGATGGTGGAGACAACAGTACATGCAGTGCCTCCACTACTTGTACGGTTTCTACAGAGAGAGGCTTTTCTGCCCCCTGTGGTACACTTTTTGAATATTCAAATGAAATGTCACATTAGAAAAGAGAGGGAATAATAGAACATTTCAGAGAATCCTCATCGAAAAGCATAAGTGTACTTCTACTCAATTACGGACGCATTATATAACTGTTTGCTAGAGAGGGATGATGTAAGTTATATATGCGTTGGACGCTTCCTTGAATGGACGTAGTGTTTACACACTGGTTTTCTCAATGCATTTGGACGCATGTTTTATAATCAGTGTATTGGACGCTGAATTTTACACTTAACAAAAATAGCTGCTCATTGTACGTATTGTACACATAGAAACATAATGATTGAGTTTAAGAAATACAATACCATTGAGGCATTGGATGGCATAGAACCTATAAAACTCAAACATAGATCATTAGATACTTCAAAATTTAACTTTATTTGTTATCATCAAAATCGAAGTTTGAGGGGTTGGACATCGTCCAAAGTCTTAGATTCTAACAATCTCCCCCTTTTTGATGATGACAAATAATACTAAATTTTGATGTGTGCAAATATATAATCATATTAAAGAATATCAGAGCAGATGATTGAATGATTATTTTATGCCAGTGTATGTTTACAGGGTGAGAAAGGTATGGAATGAAGTATTCCCCCTGAGTTCAACATTTCTCATGTATTTAATAAAGCAATATATATAAGATAACATTGCATGATAAGAATGTATCAGAGACGATAGTTATCAGAGTGAAAAGCATATCATAGATATGGATGAGGAAATTATGATCAAAAACACCTCATATGTATTCAATGAACAGCCACAGCGGTTTCACAGAGTAGTGTAACAACAAAAAAATACTCTATGACATCAAAAATTCCAATTTCTCCCCCTTTGTCATCAACAAAAATAAAAAAAGGTTTGAAAGATGGAATAATGATTTGACAATCATGGTCACCTAGGGCTGTTGAGGTGGATCTTGTGGTGGTGGTGGTGGTTGTTTTAGTGGTGCTTAAGGAGGTGGTGCAGGGTGGTTAACAGGTGGTTGTTGTTGAGGTATGGGTTGATCAGGAGGAACCTGATGAATAACAGTGCCAATGAGGTTAGCAGCAGTGGATTGAATTTGATTTACCAACATTTGTGAGAGGTGCATGAACTGATCAGTAATAGCATTCTGCAACATTAATCGGTGTTGTGCGGCTTCTGCTTGTTGTCTTTCCTGAAAGGCAAGAAGAGTAGCTTTGGTTTCCAGTTGTTGTTGTCTTAGAGCCTGTTGAACAATCTCGTTCACTCTGTCCTCTGAGACTCCTTGAGGTTCGACAAAGTGCAAGGGAATAATAGCCCTTGAACTTGAAGACCCTGTAGGAATTATTTGTCTGGTTCCAGAGTGTGCTTCATTGGACGCACAAATAATTGGTTGGCTTGTGGCAACCTCTGGAGTAGGCTTTTCAGCAGTTGACTCCTTTGGTTGTGGCGCTTTAGTCTTAGCCATATGTTGCAAAGCTTCATCTTTGGACGTGCCAGATTGGACTATTTGTTCCTCATGAGAGGTGACAAAGTGTTCCACGTCCACTTGTACCTCAGACTATAAGTCCAAATGGATGAGCATATTAGTGACTTTTGCAGAGGCTTCATCCGATTCTGCTTATGTGATTTTTGGTTTTGCAATCGGCTAAGCTTTTTCTTTAGTCGTAATTCCAGCTTGCTCATTTTTAATTTCCACCAGGTGAGCTTGCTCAGCTTGTACTGCTCGTTCATGTTCCAAGCGAGCTTGTTCAGCTTGTTCTCTTTCAGTTTGCTCTTGTAAAGCTCTTTCTTCTTCAGCCTTTTGAAGATCATGAAGCCTTTGAACTTCGTGTACAAATTCAGAGCAGTCAAGACTTCTAAGGTCATATACATTGTTGCTTCTGATGATTGGCAGTGTCCTTAAAACTTCTAGAAATTCATCATTATTAGTTAGAAAGCACGCAAAGGTATCAGAGAAATGACATGTCTTGACTGGACGCAGGACTTCAAGTCCTTCTGGAGGATGAAAGAAGGAATCCTTGGAGCATCCAGAGGTTGAGGCTTCCTGAGTGTCTGCCCACACAATTTGATGCCAGAAGATCATGGTGTCAAAAGTGCCTAGGGGCCTTGTTAGCTTTCCAGTCTTATCAAAAAGGTGATTCCAGGTATGTGAGGAAGATGAGACTTGAACCTTTTCATCTCTACTAGGCATCTCTATGCCATAGTACTTAAACCCTTTCTTCTTTCTAGCATCATATAGAGGTAGTCTAGACATACCTTATCAAGTACAAACTTGATATCCGTGGAACGTCAGATGCGGAGGTTGGGTGGATAAGCAACAACCTCGTCTTGAATGTACATTTGCTGGAGCAGTTTGCCAAGATCGTCATAATCACTGGGCTGAAAGTTGAGCACTGGAGTTCCAGGTGGTAGTGGAAGAAATTTTGTGATGGGAGTCTAGATGTGAACATCTTTGACCCATTGCACCTCTGGACGCTGGTTTGCCTTGGATGGGTCTAGACTTTCTTTAATGGCTAATTGCAGT
Source organism: Pueraria montana var. lobata (assembly GCA_026413185.1). Lineage (NCBI taxonomy): Eukaryota > Viridiplantae > Streptophyta > Magnoliopsida > Fabales > Fabaceae > Pueraria > Pueraria montana. The sequence goes on from CM048646.1 coordinate 45,204,689, forward strand.
TCAGCATCCAATTCATCAACATTGCTGGGAGATGACTTCTTTCTTGCTGGCTTCCTCTTCCTTTGAGTCTTTCCCTTTTGTTCAGCCACAGTTTTAGCAATATTTGATGCAATTTCAACCTCTGGCTCAGAAGGTACATCTTCAGCTGGACGCACCCTTTGTTGAGTACCATTTGGACATGTATAAGGTCGTTCCATCCGAACCAGGTTTGGATAAGATTCTCTCGTCCAAGTTGGTGGAGGATTGCTGATAATGGTTCCTTCTGGTAATAAAGCAAATTCAGTAGATTGAGGATGAACATAGTCATACCTCGTCCATTCAGGTGCAGAAACTGAAGTCAGACTCCTCTCCAGTGGTTCCTGTCGAGCTCTCCAAATAACATCACTTTTCTTACAATAGTTCTATTCATTCCTTGTAAGGAATGCAACAGGAAACCTTTCCTTGTCTTCTTCTTCTTTTGTCTTCCCCTTTGGTGGAATCGTCCATTGAGGCCATGCATCTCTCCAAGCATCCGTTGGACGCATAAATCTTGATAAGTTTAATTTGAGAGTTGGACGCTGTGCTGATGTGACTATTGAAGCAACTGTTGGAGCAGGTTGTGGAGAACTTGTAGATTCGTTCTCAGTGTCTTGAGAGGTGGGGAGTTTAATTGGAACTTTCCTTGGCCTTGCTGCCTGAGTTTTTACTCGTCTAGGTACTTTAGTAGGAAAGACTGTGGCACCAGTTTTTGGTGCATCAGATACCTTTTGTTTCTTTTGCTGTGCAGACTCCATCTCTTGAGCTTTTCTTTTAATCTGGCAAATGGGCATTTGATCCTCATCATCGGAGTTGTCAAGCATTTTCAATTTGCGAACTCTAGATTTTTCTGATGCAAGCTTCACTGGAGCAGTCTTTGGACGCAGCTCATCCTATTTTGGTTTGGACGGAGCAGTCCTTAGACGTTTCTCAGCAGGTGGACTGGACGGAGCAGGATCAACATGTCTTTTCTTGGTCCTTCTTTCTTTTTCTGCATCTTCTTCATGCTGTTACGACATGTGTCTTGTTACTTTCCTACTTCCTTGTTCCTTCATCAACCGTTTGATCTTTCTTTTAAGACCAAGAAGATCAATTTCTTCTTCATCATCATTTGAAATGAGTCTTCTTTGTTCATGACGTTTCTTATTGATACTGTCCTCGTCCAAATCCCTTAGGACCTTTGCTGTGAGCTTTATCTTCATTGGCTTGATGTTTGATTCACCAAATTTCCGCTGTGTTGCAACTATTTCTCCTTTCTTCACAATGTTTTCATCATCATCTTTGTCCAACTCATCAAAGAAACATTGGTATACTTTCTGATCCCAGAGGATCTTATTTAGCAGTGCAGCATAGAAGATGTCATCATTTCCACCAATAGTTTTCGTCATTCGTAGAATATTGATGTAAATGGTGTGACGTAGGTTGAATGGGATACCTTCCATTAGATGAAATATCATGAACTTGTGTAAGTTTGTGACTGAGTCCTTAGACCCAGCTTTGTGCAAAATGTTCTTGTTGCACACTTGCTGCCATATCTTTGCTTCTTCACATAGATTCTTGTACTCAATCTTGGATGAATCTGTAGACTTGTTCTTGCATAGTACCTTCCCAACGTAGTTTCCATATTGCTTCGTCCACTCTGACTTGTACTGATTTTGTTCCCTGATACAGCCAGTGACTTTGGCTATAGATTCAGTAGACAAAATCACTTCTCGTCCAAGCATAGTGGACACGAGTTCCCTTGAGTTCTGGAATCTTGCGTTCCTCCAGAACACTTTGATCAATTCTGGAAATATCTTCTGGTTTTTGTTAAAGTATTCTCTGATTCTGCATTTTAGAAGACTTTCATCGAGATTCAGACCCAACTTTTCTAGTTTTCCAATGTCGAAGAAGTGCTCAACGTGAACAGTGGTAGCACCTTGAGACACTATAGTGGTTTCAGGGTAGGTATGAACATCAAGTTCGGAGTTGCTTGAGTTAGCATAGTTCGTCATGATGATAAAGGTTTGATTTTTAGGTTTTGCAGATAGTGCTTAGGTTTTCTGAGAGAGAGAGAAAGAGAATGCTGGACGTAAAAGATAATTTCGGAGAAGGGAAATTTGGTAAAGTAATTTTCTGAGTGAATTTGTGAGTTTAAGTGCTCTGTTTGGAGAACACAAAATAGTTTTGGGCTTTTGTGAATATTTGAAATGGAGGTTATGCCATAAGACCCGCCATGATGAGACGTGCTGAGGATATGGGTAACTGTGTACGGTTATTAACAACTAGGTGACTCAGCATAGGGCATTAATTCGCAATTACACAAAATGAAACTATTTTGGCTATTAAAACAATGTTAAATAGAAAGAAAATATCATCCAGTCATTGGACTTAAGTGTAGAATATGCACTGCACGTGCATGTCAAAGTTACCTTTGGACGACATGTCCATTGGACGCTGTTTGTCACATTGGATGCTACATATGGATTTTAATCATTCTTTTACAAGACCTATGCCAAGTCTATTCCTCAGAAGGACGACTAGCTTATCTTCAGTAAGGCGTTTTGTAAATAAATCAGCTAGCTGATTATCTGTGGTTACAAAATGTAATTCCACAGTACCCTTCTGAACATGATCTCTTATAAAGTGAAGTTTAATTTCTATATGTTTTGCCCTTGAATGCAATATTGGGTTTTTAGAAAGATCAATTGCAGATTTGCTATCACAGAAGATAGGAATGTTACTCTCATATATGTTGTAGTCCTCAAGTTGATGCTTGATCCATAGGATTTGAGAGCATCACTTTACAGCTGAAATATACTCTGCTTCAGTGGTGGATAGTGCAATTGTTCCTTGCTTCTTGCATATCCAGGAGACTAAGTTTCCACCAATGAAGTGACATCCTCCACTAGTACTTTTTCTTTCAATTTTGTCTCCAGCATAGTCAGTATCACAGTATCCAACTAATCTGAAATCCTTCTGCCTTTCAAAATGTAGACCAAGATTAGTTGTTCCAACAAGATATCGAAAGATTCTTTTAACAGCAGTTAAATGAACTTCCCTTGGGTCAAATTGGAATCTGCCACATAAGCATACGCTGAACATGATGTCAGGTCTAGACACTGTGAGGTATAGGAGTGATCCTATCATTCCTCTGTATAGGGTGTTGTCCACCTTCTTTTAACCATCGTCTAGTCCAAGTACTGTTATTGGGTGCATAGGAGTTTTCATTGGCTTTGCATCGTCCATTTTGAACTTCTTGAGAAGCTCCTTAACGTACTTGGTCTGATGTATGTATATGCCTTTATCAGTTTGCTTGATTTGCAATCCAAGGAAGAATTTTAGTTCTACCATCATGCTCATCTCAAATTCTGTTTGCATTAACTTAGCAAATTCTTCACAAAGAGATTCGTTAGTAGCACCAAATATGATATCATCAACATATACTTGAACAATAATGAAATTAGAAGAATAATCTTTGCGAAATAGTGTAGTGTCTACTTTTCCTCTTAAGAAACCATTTTCTAAAAGAAATGAGCTGAGTTTTTCATAACAAGCTCTCGGTGCTTGTTTTAGTCCATATAATGCTTTGTTAAGTTTGAAAACATGATTAGGAAAAGCATCACTCTCAAACCCTGGGGGTTGCTCCACATAGACTTCTTTTTTTATCAGTCCATTGAGGAATGCACCTTTTACGTCCGTTCGATATAACTTCATATTGCTATGAGCTGCAAATGATAGTAAAATATGAATTGCCTCTAGGCGTGCAACAGGTGCATAAGTTTCAGTATAATCTATACCTTCTTGTTGTGAATAACCTTTGGCTACCAATCTGGCTTTGTTTCTCACAACATTACCTGTTTCGTCCAATTTGTTTCTGAACACCCATTTAGCTCCTATGGCTTCTTTGTTATTAGGGAGTTCTACAAGTTTCCAGACATCGTTCTTTTGAAATTGGTCAAGTTCATCTTGCATTGCTTTGACCCAACTTTCATCTTCCAAAGCATCGTCCACAGTCTTAGGTTCTATCTGTGATATAAGTGTTGTGTGACCTTGTTGTTGAAGTGAAGATCTGGTTCTGACTCTATCCTTTGGATCACTAATGATTTGGTCTTCTGGATGATGCTTCTTCATTTGCCAGTTGCGCCGGTTGGTTCCCTTTGTTCTTCTGTTGGACCGTCCAGGGGAACATTGGACTCTTCAACTGTGACATCACTGTTGGACATGTCTGATGATTTCCTTGCATCGTCCAGCCTGAGTTCTGCAAATGATTCATCAAGCTCTAATAATTTCTTATCAGGCTTAGTGTCATTGAACTTCACATGGATAGCTTCTTCAACAACTAAGGTTCTAAAATTATAAACTCTATATGCCTTTGAAGTTTCAGAATATCCAAGCAATATTCCTTCATCACACTTAGAATCAAATTTTCCCAAGTTATCCTTAGTGTTCAGAATGAAGCATTAACATCCAAATGGATGGAAGTATGATATGTTGGGTCTTCTCCCTTTCCACAATTCATATGGAGTCTTTTTAAAGATTGGCCTGATATAGATTATGTTCTGTAAATAACAGGCAATATTCACTGCTTCAGCCAAAAAGTGTTTTGGGGTTGAATGAATTATCATTCAACATGGTTCTGGCCATCTCTAGGAGTGACCTGTTCTTCCTCTCAACAACACCATTCTGTTGTGGTGTTCTGGGTGTTGAGAAGTTGTGAAGGATACCATTTTCTTCACAGAACCTTGGAAAACTTTCGTTTTTGAATTCTCCCCCATGATCACTTCGGATCGAAATAATGCATATTTCTTTTTCATTTTGAATTCTTTGGCAGAAGTTATAGAAGGCCTTAAAAGACTCATCTTTGTGAGATAGGAACATGACCCATGTCCATCTAGTATAGTCGTCCACTACAACTAATCCGTACCTCTTACCACCTACGAAGGCTGTTCTTGTGGGTCCAAACAGGTCAATATGTAACAGTTCAAGAGGTCTAGAAGTGGAAACAATGTTTTTACTTTGAAAAGAATTTTTTACTTGTTTCCTTTTCTGACAGGCTTCACAAAGAAGATCATCTTTATATGACATACTTGGTAATCCTCTCACGAGGTTGTGCCTATTAAGCTTTGAGATTAATCTCAAGCTGGCATGCCCAAGTCTTTTATGCCATAGCCAATGATTTTCTTTAACTGAAACTAAGCATGAAACATTTTGACTTGATAGTTCCCCAAGTTTAATCTTGTAGAGATTACCTTGCCTCTTTGCAGTAAAGAGAAGGGATCCATCAGAGTTCTTGACTATACATTCACCTTTGTTAAAGGCAACATCATATCCACTATCACATAATTAACTTGTGCTAAGTAGATTGTGCTTGAGACCTTTAACATAAAGAACCTTATCAATACAGGGATAGGGTGGTATACCAATCTTACCCACGCCAGCTATCATCCCTTTCTGATTCCCTCCGAAAATGACTGTCACCAGTCCTGGGTTGGAGGCTTTGGAACATACACCTTTCTCCTATCATGTGATGCAAGCGCCCACTGTCCAGGTACCATGACTGGAGTTTCTTTCCTGCTGTTAAGCATGTCTGCAACAGGAACAATTTTATCCTTAGGTACCCAGATTGACTTGGGTCCTTTCTTATTAGTTTGAAGGGCCTTGGACGCTCCCTTCTTAGGCAGGTGTCTGCATTTGGATGTTATATGTCCAGGTTTCCCACAGAAGTAACACACATCTGCATCTTCATCATGAATATATTTCTTTCCCTTATATCCATGCCCTGACCTGTCATTTGGTATCCTACAACCTTCATATTTTAAAAGCATCTTAAGGTTGTCAGATCCCTTGACAAAGTTGGACAGATCCTTCTTTAGGTTGTTAATCTCTTCATGAAGTTTTACAACATCATGTGGTTGACCTCTTAAGGAAGTATCTGCATCAACTTTCAGAAGCTTCTCAACTAGCCTTTTGTTTTCTGCTTTGAGAGTTCGAATCTCTATGGAAAGATTCATTTCTCTAGGCCTTGAATCATCATAGGATTTATAGGCTCGAGCAGTATCATTCCAGAGAGTTCGTCTATCCTCATTTAAGGCTTCATGTTCTTTTGAGAGCTCTGTTAACTTTTTCTGTAAATCTTTCTTTTCACTTTCAAGTTGTTTGAGACTATTTTCTAAAACTTCTCTTTCTTTCGAAAGTGACTTGGACGATTTTTTCAAGGTTTTGTAGGCCTTTGATAGAATAGAAGAGTTTGAAAGCAGATCATGATAAGCTTCTTGAAGTGAATTTAGATCATTAAAGTTTACCTCATCTTTTTCTTCTGGTTATGAAGAATCTGATGTAGTGTCTGCCATCAAACATATGTGTGCTTCCTCTTCCTCTTCATCGTCCGATGATGAGTCATCGTCCAGATCTTCCCATGTGGACATCAAAACCTTTTTGCCCTTCTTTTTGTTGAAGCTTTTCTTCTTCTTCTTGTCCTTGCTCTTGTCAAGATCTGGGCATTCTGATTTGAAGTGTCCGGGCTTTTTGCATTCGTAGCATAGATTGGACTCTTCTCCTTCTTTTCTTTGATACCTTTCTTGTTCGGGTTTCTCCATCTAGATCCACCTTTCTTCTTCCACATAGAGTGGATTCTCTTGGATATTAAGGATAGCTGATCATCCTCGTCTGAGTCATCATCTTCAGATTGTTCGTCTAATGATGCTTCAGCTTGCATGGCTTTGGACGATGATGCTTTCTTTGGCTTCTGGACGCTGAGTGCTAGAGACTTGCTTTTCTTGCCATCACCATCTTGTTGCAGTTCCAGCTCATGCACCTTAAGGATTCCCACAAGCTCTTCTACGGACATGTCATCCAGTCCTTTGGTTGCTCTCAAGGCTGTAACCTGTGGTCTCCATTGCCTAGGGAAACTCCTCAGAATTTTGTCAATATGTTCATAGTTATTGTAATCTTTACCATGTGCTCTAAGTTCATTTAGTATGGTTTGAAACCGTCCAAACATACTTTATATGTCCTCGTTTCCTTCCATACTAAACAATTCATATTGATGAGTAAGAAGGCTAAGTTTGTTACGTTTTACCTGGGTGGAACCCTCATACGTTAACCCAAGAGTGTCCCACATTTGTTTTGTGCTTTTGAAACTGTGCACTTTGTTGTATTCTTGTTCAGATAGTGCACACATGATGATATTTCTGGCTCTAGAGTTAAGATGAAATCTTTGTTTCTACTCCTCTGTCCATCTAGCCTTTGGGATCTCATTGAGACTCTCATCAACTGGAATGTAGTCGCCCATCTCCACAACGTCCCACATATCAATATGACAGGATTCAAAGAATGCTAGCATTCTTTGCTTCGAATAATCATATTTGACACCCTTGAAGAGTGGTGGTTTGTTCACAGCTTGTCCCTCATTTTCCATCTTTCTTAGAATCTGGTTTCCTCTGTACTGCCAAGTACTCAACCTGAGAGGCCGAGCTCTGATGCCAACTGAAATGTAGAGATTCACATTAGAAGGGGGGTTGAATAGTGTGTAAGTTACATTATTAAAAAAAACTTTTCGCAAAGATGGAGATAAAATATCTTAGGTTTCACAAGGGACTTGTAAAACACAAGATCACAGGTATCGTCCAATAGTTAAAATGACAGTTTAGTGAAACTGCGTTTTCTTGTTAATCGTCCAGGCGTAAATAAGAGATTTTCGTAAATAGGATATAAAGAACCTTGTGCGCAAAGTGTGAAGAAATAACTTAAGAGAATAGCAAGTAAGCTTGAAAGTGATAGAGTAAAAACTCATAGCAAGTAAGCTTCAAAGTGATAGAGTAAAAACTCATGGTTTATACTGGTTCACTCAACCTGAGCTACGTCCAGTTCTCCTTCAAAAACTTTGAAGGGTTCCACTAATCAAGTTCTGATTACAAACAAGTATTAAATATCCTGCCACTCCTGGCTACAAGTATTCTCTAGGCCACTTCTGGCACACCTTTAATCTCCCCCTGAGATTAAAGAACACCAATGTATTCTTTGTCACTAAGCCACTCTTGGCTTTCAAAACAGAAATTGTTTGAGTACAAGTTAAATAAACAGCTCTCATAGAGAGGATATTACAATATAAACTCAATTACACATAATAACTTAGCAAAGCTAAGTAGATTGCTCTTTTCGCACAAGTGTAGGTCGTCCAATCGATTTGGCAGAGTTACAGCTCTTCTAAAAACTTGAAAATTTCTCTCTTCAAAACGTGAGCTTGTTCCTCTATTTATAGGCAGCTTGGTGAAGATATCCGTTGTGGGATCTGTGCCTTTGCCAATAACCGTTCTCTCACAATCGTATGACCGTTGCTACGTGTCAGCTTGGGTGGAGAGATGGAGGAGACAACAATACATGCAGTGCCCCCACTACTTGAATGATTTCTGCAGAGAGAGGCTTTTTGGCCCCCTGTGGTACACTTTTCAAATATTCAAATGAAATGTCACATTAGAAAAGAGAGGGAATAATAGAACATTTCAGAGAATCATCATCGAAAAGCATAAGTGTACTTCTACTCAATTATGGACGCATTATATAACTGTTTGCTAGAGAGGGAGGATGTAAGTTATATATGCGTTGGACGCTTCCTTGAATGGACACAGTGTTTACACATTGGTTTTCTCAATGCATTTGGACGCATGTTTTATAATTAGTGTATTGGACGCTGAATTTTACAGTTAACAAAAATAATTGCTCATTGGACGTACTGTACACATAGAAACATAATGATTGAGTTTCAGAAATACAATACCATTGAGGCATTGGACGACGTAGAACCTATAATACTCAAACATAGATAATTAAATACTTCAAAATTTAACTTTATTAGTTCCCATCAAAACTGAACTTTGAGGGGTTGGACATCGTCCAAAGTCTTAAATTCTAACACTTTTAAGTTTTGAGGTCCGAGGTGCCCTGTGGTCCAATTTTGGTGCCCGTGATGCATTTTCGGCCCATTGTGCAATTTTCATGCGAAAATAAGACATTTGGGTTTTGGAGCCCCGTGATCCCTGGTGCATTCTTATGCATAAAAAACTATAATGCTTGGAGCACTTGTCAGTTTTGAGGTCCGTGGTGCCCTGTGGTCCAATTTCGATGCCGGTGGTGCATTTTCGGCCATTTGTGCAATTTTCGTTCGAAAATAAGACTTTTGGGTTTTGGTGCCCCGTCATCCTTGGTACTTTTTTATGCAGAAAAAAAATGATAATGCTCAGAACACTTTTCATTTTTTAGGTCCGTGGTGCCCCGTGGTCCAATTTTGGTGCCGGTGGTGCATTTTCGGCCCATTGTGCAATTTTTGTGCGAAAATAAGACTTTTGGGTTTTGGTGCCCCGTGATCCATGGTGCATTCTTATGCATAAAAAACCATAATGCTTGGAGCACTTTTTAGTTTTGAGGTCCAAGGTGCCCAGTTATCTAATTTTGGTGCCCGTAGTGCATTTTCGGCCATTTGTGCAATTTTCGTGCGAAAATATGACTTATGGGTTTTGGTGTCCCGTGATCCCTAGTGCATTCTTATGCATAAAAAACCATAAGGCTCGAAACACTTTTCAGTTTTGAGGTCCGTGGTGCCCCGTGGTCCAATTTTGGTGTCGGTAATGCATTTTCGGCCAGTTGTGCAATTTTCGTGCGAAAATAAGACTTTTGGGTTTTGGTGCCCTGTGATCCCTGGTGCATTATTATGCATAAAAAATCATAATGCTCTGAGAACTTTTACTTTTTGAGGTCCGAGGTGCCTGCTGTTCCAATTTTGGTGCCCATGGTGCATCTTCGGCCCATAGTGCAATTTTCGTTCGAAAATAAGACTTTTGGGTGTTGGTGCCCCGTGATCCCTGGTGCATTCTTATGCAAAGAAAAACCATAATGCTCAGAAAACTTTTCAATTTTGAAGTCTGTGGTGCCCCGTGGTCCAATTTTGCTGTCGGTAGGGCATTTTCAACCATTTATGCAATTTTCGTGCAAAAATAATCCTTTTGGGTTTTGGTGCCCCGTGATCCCTAGTGCATTCTTATGCACCAAAATCTACGATGCTCGAACCACTTTTAAGTATTGAGGTCCAAGGTGCCATGTGGTCCAATTATGGTGACCGTGGTGCATTTTCGGCCCATTGTGCAATTTTTGTGCGAAAATAAGCCTTTTGCGTTTTGGTGCTCCGTGATCCCTTGTGCGCCCTTATGCATAAAAAACGATAATGCTCGGAGCACTTTTAAGTTTTGAGGTCTGAGGTGCCCTGTGGTACAATTGTTGTGCGCGTGGTGCATTTTCGGCTCATTGTGCAATTTTCATGCGAAAATAAGGCTGTTGGGTTTTGGTGCCCCGTAATCCTTGGTGCATTCTTATGCATAAAAAACCATAATGCTCAGAGACTTTTCATTTTTCAGTTCCGAGTTGCCCCGTGGTCAAATTTTTGTGCCCATGGTGCATTTTCGGCCCATTGTGTAATTTTCGTTCGAAAATAAGACTTTTGGGTTTTGGTGCCCCGTGATCCCTGGTGCATTCTTATGCATAAAAAACCATAATGCATGGAGCACTTTTCATTTTTTAGGTCCGAGGTGCCCTGTGGTCCAATTTTGGTCCACGTGGCGCATTTTGGGCCCATTGTGCAATTTTCGTGCGAAAATAAGCATTTTGGGTTTTGGTGCCCATGATCCCTGGTGTTTTCTTATGCATAAAAAACAATAATGCTCGGAACACTCTTATGTTTTGAGGTCCGTGGTGCACCGTGGTCCAATTTTGGTGCACGTGGTGCATTTTCTACCCATTGTGCAACTTTCGTGCTAAAATAAGACTTTTAGGTTTTGGTGCCCCATGATCCTTGGTGTATTCTAATGCATATAAAACCATAGTGCTCGGAACAGTTTTCAGCCTTGAGGTTCGTGGTGCCCCGTGGTCCAATTTTGGTGCCGCAGGTGCATTGTCGGCCATTTGTGCACTTTTCGTGTGAAAATAAGACTTTTGGGTTTTGGTGTCCCGTGATCCCTGGTGCATTCTTATTCATAAAAAACCATAATGCTCGAAGCACTTTTTAGTTTTGAGGTCTGAGGTGCCCTGTGGTCCAATTTTGGCGCTCGTGGTGCATTTTCGTCCCATTGTGCAATTGTCGGGCGAAAATAAGACTTTTGGGTTTTGGTACCCCTTGATCAGTGGTGCATTCTCATGCATAACAAACCATAATGCTCAGAATACTTTTCAATTTTGAGGTCTGTGGTGCCCCGTGGTCCAATTTTAATACCAGTGGTGCATTTTCGGCCATTTGAGCAATTTTCGTGCGAAAATAACACTTTTGGGTTTTGGTGCACCGTGATCCCTGGTGCATTTTTATTCCTAAAAAACCATAATGCTCAGAGAATTTTTCAGTTTTGAGGTCCGAGGTGCACCGTTGTCCAATTTTGGTGCACGTGGTGCATTTTCGGCCCATTTGCAATTTTCGTGTCAAAATAAGACTTTTGGGTTTTAGTGCCCCGTGATCCCTGGTGCATTCTTATGCATAAAAAACCATAATGCTCGAAGCACTTTTCAGTTTTGGGGTCCGAGGTGCCCCGTGGTCCAATTTTGGTGCCCGTGGTGCATTTTTGGCCCATTGTACAATTTTCGTTCGAAAATAAGACTTTTGGGTTTTGGTGCCCCTTGATCCCTGCTACATTCTTATGCATAAAAAACCATAATGCTGTGAACACTTTTCAATTTTGAGGTCTGTGGTGCCCTATGGTCCAATTTTGGTGCCAGTGGTGCATTTTAGGCCATTTGAGCAATTTTCATGCAAAAATAGGACTTTTGGGTTTTGGTGCGAAAATAAGACTTTTGGGTTTTTGTGCGAAAATAAGACTTTTGGGTTTTGGTGCGTTGTCAACCCTAGTGCATTCTTATGCATAAAAAACCATAATGGTTGGAGCACTTTTAAGTTTTGAGGTCCGAGGTTCCCCATGGTCCAATTTTGGTACATGTAGTGCATTTTCGGCCATTTGTGAAATTTTCGTGCGAAAATAAAACTTTTGGATTTCGGTTCCCCGTGAACCCTGCTGTATTCTTATGCATAAAAACCCATAATGCTCGGAACACTTCAGTTTTGAAGTCCATGGTGCCCTGTGGTCCAATTATAGTGTCGGTGGTGCATTTTCGGTTATTTATGAAATTTTCGTGCGAAAATAACACTTTTGGGTTTTTGTGCCCCGTGATCCCTGCTGCATTCTTATGCATAAAAAACCACAATGCTCAGAACAGTTTTCAGTCTTGAGGTTCGTGGTGGCCCGTTGTCCAATTTTGGTGCTGGGGGTGCACTTTTAGCCATTTGTGAAATTATTGTGCGACAATAAGACTTTTTTGTTTTGGTGCCCCGTGATCCCTGGTGCATTCTTATGCATAAAAAACCGTAAAGCTTGGAACACTTCAGTCTTTAGGTCCGTGGTGCCCCGTGGTGCCCCATTGTCCAATTTTAGAGTCGGTGGTGCATTTTCGGCCATTTGAGCAATTTTCGTTCGAAAATAAGACTTTTGGGTTTTGGTGCCCCGTGATCCCTGGTGCATTCTTATGCATAAAAAACAATAATGCTCGGAGCAATTTTCAGTTTTGAGGTCCGAGGTGCCCCGTGGTCGAATTTTGGTGCTTGTGGTGCATTTTCTTTCCATTGAGCAATTTTCATGCGAAAATAAGACTTTTCGATTTTGGTGCCCCGTGATCCCTGGTGCATTCTTATGCATAAAAAACCATAATGCTTGGAACAATTTTCAGTTTTGAGGTCCGAGGTGCCCCGTGGTCAAATTTTGGTGCTCGTGGTGCATTTTCTTTCCATTGAGCAATTTTCATGCGAAAATAAGACTTTTCAGTTTTGGTGCCCCGTGATCCCTGGTGCATTCTTATGCATAAAAAACCATAACGTTTGGAGCACTTTTCAGTTTTGAGGTCCTAGGTGCCCGTGGTGCATTTTTGGCCCATTGTGCATTTTTCGAGCGAAAAAATAAGACTTTTGAGTTTTGGTGCCCCATGATCCTTGGTGCATAAAAAATGATAACGCTTGGAGCACTTTTAAGTTTTGAGGTCCTAGGTGCCCCGTGGCGCATTTTCGGCCCATTGTGCAATTTTGTGCGAAAATAAGACTTTTGGGTTTTGGTGCCCTGTGATCCCTGGTGCATTCTTATGCATAAAAAACCTTAATGCTCGGAGCACTTTTCAGTTTTGAAGTCCGAGGTGCCCCATGGTCCAATTTTGGTGCCCATGGTGCATTTTCGGCCCATTCTTCAATTTTCGTGGGAAAATAAAAATTTTGGGTTTTGGTGCCCCGTGATCTCTGGTGCATTCTTATGCATAAAAAACCATAATGCTCTGAGCACTTTTCAATTTTGAGGTTTGAGGTGCCCCGTGGTCCAATTTTGGTGCCCGTCGTGCATTTTCCGCCCATTTTACAATTTTCGTGCGAAAATAAGACTTTTGGGTTTTCGTGCCCTGTGAGCCCTGCTGCATTCTTATGCATAAAAAACCATAATACTCGGAACACTTTTCAATTTTGAGGTATGTGGTGCCCCGTGGTCCAATTTTGGTGTCGTCGTGCATTTTCGGCCATTTGTGAAATTTTAGTGCGAAAACAAGACACTTAGGTTTTGGTGCCCCTTGATCCCTGGTGCATTCGAATGCATAAAAAACCATAATGCTCAGAGAACTATTCAGTTTTGAGATCCGTGGTGCCCCGTGGTCGAATTTTGGTGCCGGTAATGTAATTTTGGCCATTTGTGCAATTTTCATGCGAAAATAAGACTTTTGGGTTTTGGTACCCCGTGATCCCTGGTGCATTGTTATGCAGAAAAAATCATAATGCTTGGAGCACTTTTAAGCTTTGAGGTCCGAGGTGCCCCGTGGTCCAATTTTGGTGCCCGTGGTGCATTTTCGGCCCTTTGTGCAACTTTCGTGCGAAAATAAGACTTTTGGGTTTTGCTGTCCCGTGATCCCTGGTGCATTATAATGCATAAAAAACCATAATGCTCATAGCACTTTTAAGTTTTGAGGTCCCAGGTGCCCCATAGTCCAATTTTGGTACCCGTGGTGCATTTTCGTCCCATTGTGCAATTTTCGTGCGAAATTAAGACTTCTGGGTTTTGGTGCCCGTGATCCTTGGTGCATTCTTATGCATAAAAAACCATAATGGTCGGAACGCTTTTAAGTTTTGACATTCGTGGTTCCCCGTGGTCCAATTTTGGTGCCGGTGGTGCATTTTTGGACATTTGTGCAATTTTCGTGCGAAAATAAGACTTTTAGGTTTTGGTGCCCCGTGATCCTTGGTGCTTTTCAGTTTTGAGGTCCATGGTGCTCGTGGTCCAATTTTGGTGCCGGTGGTGCATTTTCGGCCACTTATGAAATTTTCGTGCAAAAATAAGACTTTTGGGTTTTGGTGTCCCGTGATCCCTAGTGCATTCTAATGCATAAAAAACCATCATGCTCATAGCACTTTTAGGTTTTGAGGTCCCAGGTGCCCGTAGTCCAATTTTGGTACATGTGGTGCATTTTCCTCCCATTGTACAATTTTCGTGCGAAATTAAGACTTTTGGGTTTTGGTACCCCATGGTCCCTGGTGCATTCTTATGCAGAAAAAACCATAATGCTAGGAACACTTTTCAATTTTGAGGTCTGTGGTGCCCCGTGGTCCAATTTTGGTGCCGATGGTGCATTTTCGGCCATTTGTGAAATTTTCGTGCGAAAATAAGACCTTTGGGTTTTGGTCTCCCATGATCCCTGGTGCATTCTTATGCTTAAAAAACAATAATGCTTGGAGCACTTTTCAGTTTTCACGTCCGTGGTGCCCCGTTGTCCAATTTTGGTGCCGATGGTTCATTTTCGGCCATTTGTGCAATTTTTGTTCGAAAATAAGACATTTCAGTTTTGGGGCCCTGTGAACCCTGGTGCATTCTTATGCATAAAAATATATAATGCTCATAGCACTTTTCAGTTTTCAGGTCCGAGGTGCCCCGCGGTCCAATTTTGGTGCCCGTGGTGCACTTTCAGCCATTTTTTGCAATTTTCGTGCGAAAAAAATTCTTTTGGGTTTTGGTGCTCCATGATCCTTGGTGCATTAAAAAACTATAATGGTCGGAACGCTTTTAAGTTTTGACCTTCGTGGTTCCCCGTGGTCCAACTTTGGTCCTAGTGGTGCATTTTTGGACATTTGTGCAATTTTCGTGCGAAAATAAGACTTTTGGGTTTTGGTGCCCCGTGATTCTTGGTGCATTCTTATGCATAAAAAATCATAATTCTTAGAGCACTTTTCAGTTTTCAGGTCTGTGGTGCCCCACGATCCAATTTGGGTGCCCGTGGTGCATTTTTTTGCCATTTCTGCAATTTTAGTGCGAAAATAACACTTTTGGGTTTTGGTGCCCCTTGATTCTTGGTGTATTCTTAGGCATAAAAAATCATAATGCTCGGAACACTTTTTAGTTTTAAGGTTCGTGGTGCCCCGTGGTCCAATTTTGGTGCCGGTGGTGCATTTACGGACATTTGTACAATTTTCATGCGAAAATAAGACTTTTGGGTTTTGCTGCCCTGTAATCCCTGGTACATTCTATGCATAAAAAACCATAATGCTCGGAGCACTTTTAAGTTTTTAGGTCCGAGGGGCCCCGTGGCCTAATTTTGGTGCCCGTGATGCATTTTCGACCCATTGTGCAATTTTCGTGCGAAAATAAGACTCTTGGGTTTTGGTGCCATGTGAACCCTGGTGCATTCTTATGCACAAAAAGCCATAATGCTCACAACACTTTTCAGATTTGAGGTCCGAGGTGCCACGCGGTCCAATTTTGGTGCCCGTGGTGCATTTTCGGCCCATTGTGCAATTTTTGGGCGAAAATAAGACTTTTGGGTTTTGGTGCCCCGTAATCCCTGGTGCATTCTTATGCATAAAAGACCATAATGCTCAGAACAGTTTTCAATTTTGAGGTTTATGGTGCCCCGTGGTCCAATTTTGGTTCCGATAATGCATTTTCGGCCATTTGTCCAATTTTCGTGCGAAAATAAGACTTTTGGGTTTTGGTGCCCCGTGATGCCTGGTGCATTCTTATGCATAAAAAAGCGTAATGCTTCTAACACTTTTCAGTTTTGAGGTTCGTGGTGTCCCGTGGTCCAATTTTTGTGCCGACAGTGCATTTTCGGACATTTGTGCAATTTTCGGGCGAAAATAAGACTTTTGGGTTTTGGTGCCCCATGATCCCTGGTGCATTCTTATGCATAAAAAACCATAATGCTCATAGCACTTTTGAGTTTTGAGGTTCGAGATTCCCCGTGGTCTAATTTTGGTGCCAGTGGTGCATTTTCGGCCCATTATGCAATTTTCATGCGAAAATAAGACTTTTGGGTTTGGGTGCCTCGTGATCCTTGGTGCATTCTTATGCATAAAAAACCATAATGCTTGTAACACTTTTATGTTTTGAGGTCCGAGGTGCCCCGGGGTCTAATTTTGGTGCTAGTGGTGCATTTTCGACCCATTGTACAATTTTCGTACGACAATAAGACTATTGGGTTTTGGTGTACTGTGATCCCTGGTGCATTCTTATGCATAAAAAAGCATAATGCTTGGAACACTTTTCAGTGTTGAGGTTCGTGGTGCCCCGTGCTCCAATTTTGGTGCCGACGGTGCATTTTTGGACATTTGTGCAATTTTCGGGCGAAAATAAGAGTTTTGGGTTTTGGTGCCCCATGATCCCTGGTGCATTCTTATGCATAAAAAATCATAATGCTCATAGCGCTTTTCAATTTTCAGGTTCGAGGTTCCCCGTGGTCCAATTTTGGTGCCAGTGGTGCATTTTCGGCCCATTTGTGCAATTTTAGTGCGAAAGTAAGACTTTCTGCTTTTGGTGCCCCATGTTCCGTGGTGCATTCTTATGCATAAAAAATCGTAATTCTTGGAGCACTTTTCAGTTTTTAGGTTTGTGGTGCCCCGTGGTCCAATTTTGGTGTCGGTTGTGCATTTTTGGACATTTTTGCAATTTTCGAGTGAAAATAAGGCTTTTGGGTTTTCGTGCCCCATAATCCCTGGTGCATTCTTATGCATAAAAGACCATAATGCTTGGAACACTTTTCAGTTTTGAGGTTTGTGGTGCCCTGTTGTCCAATTTTGCTTCTGATAATTCATTTTCGGCCATTTGTGCAATTTTCGTGTGAAAATAAGACTTTTGGGTTTGGGTGCCTCGTGATGCCTGGTGCATTCATAAAAAAGCATAATGCTTGGAGCACTTTTTAGTTTTGAGGTTCGTGGTGCCCCGTTGTCCAACTTTGGTTCCAATAATGCATTTTCGGCCGTTTGTGCAATTTTCGTGCGAAAATAAGACTTTTGGATTTTGGTGTCCCGTGATCCCTGGTGCATTCTTATGCATAAAAAAGAATAATGCTTGGAAAACTTTTCAGTTTTGAGGTTGCTGGTGCCCCGTGGTCCAATTTTAGTGCCGACGATGCATTTTCAGACATTTGTGCAATTTTCCAGCGAAAATAAGACTTTTGGGTTTTGGTGCCCCATGATCCCTGGTGCATTCTTATGCATAAAAAACCATAATGCTCATAGCACTATTCATTTTTGAGGTTCGAGTTTCCCCGTGGTCCAATTTTGGTGCCAGTGGTGCATTTTCGGCCCATTGTGCAATTTTAGGGCGAAAATAAGACTTTTGGGATTTGGTGCTCCATAATCCCTGGTGCATTCTTATGCGTAAAAAACCATAATGCTCGAAAAAAATTTCAGTTTTTAGGTTCGTCGTATCCCGTGGTCCAATTTTGGTGCTGGTTGTGCATTTTTGGACATTTTTCCAATTTTTGGGCGAAAATAAGACTTTTGGGTTTTCGTGCCCCATGATCCCTGGTGCATTCTAGTGCATAAAAAATCATAATGCTCGGAGCACTTTTAAGTTTTGATGTTCGAGATGCCCCGTGGTCCAATTTTGGTCGCCGTGATGCATTTTCGACCAATTGTGTAATTTTCGTGCGAAAATAAGACTTTTGGGTTTGGGTGCCCCGTGATCCTTGGTGCATTCTTATGCATAAAACACCATAATTCTTGGAGCACTTTTCAGTTTTCAGGTCTGTGGTGCCCCATGATCCAATTTTGGTGCCCGTGGTACATTTTTTGGCCATTTGTGCAATTTTCGTGCGAAAATCACACTTTTGGGTTTTGGTGCCCCTTGATTCCTGGTGCATTCTTATGCATAAGAAACCATAATGCTCAGAACACTTTTCAGTTTTAAGGTTCATGGTGCCCCGTGGTCCAATTTTGGTGCCGGTGGTGCATTTTCGGACATTTGTGTAATTTTCGTGCGAAAATAAGACTTTTCGGTTTTGCTGCCCTGTGATCCCTGGTACATTCTTATGCAGAAAATACCATAATGCTTGGAGCACTTTTAAGTTTTGAGGTTTGAGGTGCCCCGTGGCCCAATTTTGGTGCCGACAGTGCATTTTCGGACATTTGTGCAATTTTCGGGCGAAAATAAGACTTTTGGGTTTTGGTGCCTCGTGATCCCTGGTGCATTCTTATGCATAAAAACCATAATGCTCAGAGCACTTTTAAGTTTTGAGGTTCAAGGTGCCCCGTGGCCCAATTTTGGTGCCCGTGATTCATTTTCGGCCCATTGTGCAATTTTCGTGCTAAAATAAGACTCTTGGGTTTTGGTGCCATGTGAACCCTGGTGCATTCTTATGCATAAAAAGCCATAATGCTCATAGCACTTTTCATATTTGAGGTCCGAGGTGCCACGTGGTCGAATTTTGGTGCCCGTGGTGCATTTTCGGCCCATTGTGCAAATTTCGGGCAAAAATAAGACTTTTGGGTTTTGGTGCCCCGTAATCCCTGGTGCATTCTTATGCATAAAAGACCATAATGCTCGGAACACTTTTCAGTTTTGAGGTTTGTCGTGCCCCGTTGTCCAATTTTGGTTCCCATAATGCATTTTCGGCCATTTGTGCAATTTTCGTGCGAAAACAAGACTTTTGAGTTTGGGTGCCTCGTGATGCCTAGTACATTCTTATGCATAAAAAAGCATAAAGCTTGGAACACTTTTTAGTTTTGAGGGTCGTTGTGCCCCGTGGTCCAATTTTTGTACTGACGGTGCATTTTTGGACATTTGTGCAATTTTCGGGCAAAAATAAGAGTTTTGGATTTTGGTGTCCTACGATACCTGGTGCATTCTTATGCATAAAAAACCATAATGCTTGGAAAATTTTTCAGTTTTGATGTCTGTGGTGCCTCGTCGTCCAATTTTGGTGCTGGTGGTGCATTTTCGACCATTTGTGCAAATTTCATGCGAAAATAAGACTTTTGGGTTTTGGCGCCCCATGATCCTTGGTGCATTCTTATGCATAAAAAACCATAATGCTCGTAGCACTTTTCAATTTTTAGGTTCGTGGTGCCCCGTGGTCAAATTTTGGTGCCGGTGGTGCATTTCCAGCCATTTGTGCAATTTTGGTGCAAATATAAGACTTTTGGATTTTGGTGCCCCGTGATCCTTGGTGCATTCCTATGCATAAAGAACCATAATCCTCGGAACAGTTTTCAGTCTTGAGGTTCGTGGTGCCCGGTGGTTCAATTTTGCTGCCGGGGGTGCATTCTCGGCAATTTGTGCAATTTTCGTGCGAAAATTAGACTTTTGGGTTTTGGTGCCCCGTGATCCTTGGTGCATTCTTATGCATAAAAAACAATAATGCTCTGAACACTTTTCAGTTTTGAGGTCCAGGGTGCGCCTTGGTCCTATTTTTGGTGCCAGTTGTGCATTTCGGCCATTTGTGTAATATTCGTGCGAAAATAAAACTGTTAGCTACTTGTGCCACGTGATCCTTGGTGCATTCTTATACATAAAAAACCATAATGCTTGGAGAGCTTTTAAGTTTTGAGGTCCGAGGTGCCCTGTGGTCCAATTTTGGTGCCCGTGGTGCATTTTCGGCCCATTGTGCAATTTTTGTAAGAAAATAAGACGTTTGGGTTTTGGTTCCCCATGATCCCTGGTGCATTTTTATTTTTAAAAAACCATAATGCTCAGAGCATTTTTCATTTTTGAGGTTCGAGGTGCCCCGTGGTCCAATTTTGGTGCCCGTGGTGCATTTTCGGCCCATTGTGCAATTTTTGTGCGAAAATAAGACTTTTGGGTTTTGGTGCCCCGTGATCCCTAGTGCATTCTTATGCATAAAAAATCATAATGCTTGGAACATTTTTCAGTTTAGAGGTCTGTGTTGCCCCGTGGTCCAATTTTGGTGCCGGTGGTGCATTTTCGGCCATTTGTACAATTTTCGTGCGAAAATAAGACTTTTGGGTTTTGGGGCCCCAAGATCCTTGGTGCATTCTTATGCATAAGAAACCATAATGCCTGTAGCACTTTTAAGTTTTGAGGTCCGAGGTGCCCTGTGGTCCAATTTTGGTGAACGTGGTGCATTGTCGGCCTATTGTGCAATTTTCGTGCGAAAATAAGACTTTTTGGTTTTGGTGCCCCGTGATCCTTGGTGCATTCTTATGCATAAAAAATCACAATGCTCGGAACAGTTTTCAGTCCTGAGGTTCGTGGTGCCCCGTTCTCCAATTTTGATCCCTTATGTTCATTTTCGGCCATTTGTGCAATTTTCGAGCGAAAATAAGACTTTTGGGTTTTGGTGCCCCGTGATCCCTAGTGCATTCTTATGCATAAAAAACCATAATGCTCGAAGCACTTTTAAGTATTGTGGTCTGAGGTACCCCGTGGTCCAATTTTGGTGCCCGTGGAGCATTTTCGGCCCATTGTGCAATTTTCGTGCGAAAATAAAATTTTTGGATTTTGGTGCCCCGTGATCCTTGGTGCATTGTTTAGGTGCCGGTGGTGCATTTTTGGCCATTTGTGAAACCATAATGCTCAGAAGGCTTTTCAGTCTTAACGTTCGTGGTGCCCCGTGGTCCAATTTTGCTGCCTGGGGTGCATTTTCGACCATTTGTGGAATTTTCGAGCGAAAATAAGACTTTTGGGTTTTCGTGCCCCATGATCCCTGGTGCATTCTTATGCATAAAAAACCATAATGATCAAAGCACTTTTAAGTATTGAGGTCCGAGGTGCCCAGTGGTCCAATTTTTTTCCCCGTGGTGCATTTTCTGCCCATTGTGCAATTTTCGTGCGAAAATAAGACTTTTGGGTTTTGGTACCCCGTGATCCCTGGTGCATTCTTATGCATAAAAAACTGTAATGCTCGCAACATCTTTCAGTTTTGAGGTCCTTGGAACCCTGTGGTCCAATTTTGGTGTCGGTGCTGCATTTTCGGCCGGTGGTGAGATTTTCGTGCGAAAATAAGACTTTTGGGTTTTGGTGCCCTGTGATCCTTGGTGCATTCTTATGCATAAAAAACCATAATGCTCAAAACACTTTTCAGTTTTGAGGTCCGGGGTGCCCCGTGGTCCAATTTTGGTGCCGATGGTGCATTTTCGGCCATTTGTGTAATTTCGTGCGAAAATAAGACTTTTGGGTTTTGGTACCCCATGATCCTTGGTGCATTCTTATACATAAAAAACCATAATGCTCAGAGAACTTTTAAGTTTTGAGGTCTGAGGTGCCCCGTGGTCTAATTTTGGTGCTTGTGGTGCATTTTCGGCCCATTGTGGAATTTTCGTGAGAAAATAAGACTTTTGGGTTTTGGTTCCCCGTGATCCCTGGTGCATTCTTATACATAAAAAACCATAATGCTTGGAACACTTTACAATTCAGAAGTCTGTTGCGCCCCGTGGTCCAATTTTGGTGCCGGTGGTGCATATTCGGCCATTTGTGCAATTTTCATGCGAAAATATGACTTTTGGGTTTTGGTGCCCCGTGATCACTGGTGCATTCTAATACATAAAAAACCATAATGCTTGGAGTACTTTTTAGTTTTGAGGTTCGTCGTGCCCCGTGGTCCAATTTTGGTGCCTGTGGTGCATTTTCGGACATTTGTGAAATTTTTGTGCGAAAATAAGACTTTTGGGTTTTGGTGCCCCGTGATCCCTGGTGCTTTATTATGCATAAAAAACCATAATGCTCGGTGAACTTTTAAGTTTTGAGGTCCAAGGTGCCATGTGGTCAAATTTTGGTGCCTATGGTGCATTTTCGGCCCATTGTACAATCTTCGTGCGAAAATAAGACTGTTGGGTTTTGGTGCCTCGTCATCCCTAGTGCATTCGTATGCATAAAAAACCATAATGCTTGGAACACTTTTCAGTTTAGAGGTCCGTGGTGTCCCGTGGTCCAATTTTGGTGCTAGTGGTGCATTTTTGGCCATTTGTGCAATTTTCGTGCGAAAATAAGACTTTTGGGTTTTGGTGCCCCATGATCCTTGGTGCATTCTTATGCATAAAAAACCAGAATGCTCGAAGTACTTTTCAGTTTTGAGGTCCATGGTGCCCCGTGGTCCAATTTTGGTGCCGGTGGTGCATTTCCGGCCATTTGTGCAATTTTCGTGCGAAAATAAGACTTTTGGGTTTTGGTGCCCCGTGATCCTTGGTGCATTCCTATGCATAAAAAATCATAATGCTCAGAACAATTTTCAGTCTTGTGATTCGTGGTGCTTGGTGGTCCAATTTTTGTGTCGGGGGTGCTTTCTCGGCCATTTGTGCAATTGTCGTGCGAAAATAAGACTTTTGGGGGATACCAGAATCCCAAACCGAACAACAACAACAACTTCGAGTGCTATATGTGTGGAGGACCATATCTAGCAAGGAACTGCAACCAGTCACAAGTTGTTATCTATAACAACTGCGGGAAAATGTGGCACGCAACCAAGAACTGTTGGGCTGCTTCGAGGATCACCAGAGGTGCTGAAAATGCGGTGAAGGACAATCAAGGGAGACCAAGGGTAGCTGCGAATGTATTTTCTATGAGTGGCTCTGAGGTCACTGCATCTGATGACCTAATCCAAGGTTAGTAAATTTCGGGGACGAAATTTCTAAAAGGGTGGGAGAGTTGTAACACCCTGAAAATTTCAACTCAGTTATATAAGTATATACGTATATATATATATATATATATATATATATATATATATATATATATATATATATATATATATATATATATAATTCTCTGTAAGTAACTCTCTGGAATTAATTTTCTACAATTAATTCTTTGTAGTTACTTTCCTGTGTTTTTGTTTGTAAGTTGCTATAAAATTTTGTGTGATTGAATTGTCTATGTTGTGTATTTATTTATTTAATTATGCAGTGTAATATGTACTTAATGATCAAGTACGTATATTGTCTGTGTATGCTTATCTGTTATACCTGCTAGTAATTAATTGAGCTGAGATTAATTACTAGTAGTAAAATATTTATAATATCTATTGCTATGCACTAATTAATCTATTGTTTGCAAATTGGTTTTAATTATTTTAATTATATTAAATTCTAGTAACTTGCACACCAAGTTACCTCTTATAAAGTTTATTGGTAAATAATTTCTTTACAGAGGAAATTTTATTTGAGCTCCTAGAAAAGTTTTTATTACTAGAAGTTTTATAAAATTAATTAGATGTTTGAAATTAAGTTTTAAAATTTTAAAACACACCTCTTTACGATTACACAGTATAAAATTACACTGTGTAAATTAAATTGAGTAACCAAAGTCCCTAATCCTAAGCTAATGACACAACATTACATGCAAAGCCTAAACTAATGACACCTAAGCTATGGCATACATGCATGTCATCTATGATCAACACCTAAGCATCACTAAGACAACACCTAATCCCATGCACTTAACCTAAGCTTGACACCTAGCTACCCAAAACCCCACGGCCAAACCCAACAACACAACACTAATCTCACTTTCTCTCACTCACCTAAACACCAAACTTAATCTCCAAGTTTTGAACAAGAAAAAAAATCCTCTCATCTCTCTCTTTTCTTCTCTTGGCCGAGAGCTAGAGGAAGGCAAGGGAGGCCATTAAAGAGCTTGGTGGTTGCATGCAAAGCTTGGATCATCACCAACACATCCTCTAGTTCTCATTTCCACTTTCTCTTCTTCTCCTTTTCGGTTGAATTTCATCACTAGGTAAGGGTAACTCTCTTGTGGATTCTTTGTTTTCTTTTTCTGTTGAGAATATGGTTAAGGGCTGGGGGCCTTAACTATAGCATCCATGCATGCCTCAATTGATAAGAATTGTGATGTGTTTGAATTGTTTGTTGAATTGAAATTGGATGGGTAGTGTTGAATTCTCTTTGGCAGTAGTTGTGAGCCTTTGCATGTGGGGAGTAAATTCATTTTTCACCTTGTAATTGGATTGAAAATGGCCCTGGAAAAAAGTGAGGTCATGTACCATTTTCTCAAAATGGTTTGATCAAGTTTTCTTTAAAAATGTTAACTAAAATTCGTTGGCAGTGGCTGTATTTTCGTTTAGCGTGGAACAGCCCTCACTGTTTTGCCATTTTTGAAAGATCTAACCGTTATTTTTTTGTGAAATTTGTTTTCAAAAAAAAAAGACACAAAATGAAACAACTTTTGTGTTGATACCTTTGAAAAATAATTTCATCTTGGGGTTCATCCTTGGCTCAAGTGGACTGTCCTGTTTTGGGGTTTCACTGGAACAGGGCTCGATTTTTGTTAAAATTCTCCCCGTGTGCTTAATGTTTTTGAAATATAAGAAAACCTTTAAAAAATAGACACAATAAGATTTTTAACGATGTATATTACAAAAATTACCAAGCACAATTTACAAATTAATTTTTCAAAAAGAAACAGAACAAGGGTTTAGGACCCTGTTTTGAGTCAAAAATTGTAGGCTGTTAGGAATATTTTTACTGGGAACAATAGAAAATAAATTTGGAAGCAAGAAATACCTTTTTGGAAAGATCAAGATGTTAGCTTTAAACTGTAAAATTTTTCATTTAATTTAGCTTTGGGAAGTGGGAGAAATTTACATTTCTTTGAGCTATGTTCAGTGAACACTCAAAATCTAGGGCTGCTGACTTAGAAATTTTTTTTATAAAATTTTATAGATGTTTATTTTATAAGTGGGATACCTTTCTATAAACTAGATTTCAAGAGCTTCAATTTCATATAAAAAATTTCAATTCCGAGGTCATTTGCTACAATCAGTGAGAGCTCACATTCAGTATTGCCAAAGAGAAATCTGCCTTTTTAGTCAATTGTGTTACCATATGTGTGTTATTTTGAATTGTGGCAATTATAAATATTAATTGTGATTTTGTAAGGCAGTGGATATGTAATATCCATTGACCTATTCTGTTTTGGGTTTAAGTCCTAGAAATGTGAATCTTGGGTACTTAATCTTTGAAAGTGTGGTTTTGTGTGCTTTTATGATACAGTCCTTTAGACTGTAGGTTGAACTTTGTGATAAAAATTTTTGTCTGTGTGATGTGTTCACAAGACACGGGCGCGAGTACTTGTGAGGACTAGAACTATGTTCTAGTGTTTTTGGCTAGGCTGCCATGTAACAGATAAATGAAACTTGAATAGTGAGCACAATTAATTAGACTAAAACATTTATTTTATTTTTATTAAATAGAAATTAATTAACGAACTCTTTATTTTATACATTGGACGTAGAAAGAATTTAGGACCTTGGCGTGGATGAATCAATGGTAAGTTATTAATTATTAAAAATTATAGAAAATAATGAGAGGGTGAGGCACCAATAAAACTTAACAAGATTTTGTTACGTGTTGTGAATCATGTTGATTTCTAAGAGTCGTGCAATGGAACTGCGTGTGCGCGGTGATTCGTGGGAACTGCAAGATGAAAAAAGAGTCACGTGAAGTGTTCCAGCTGTGAGAATAACAAAGAGAGGGGGGAGTTAGAAAGACGTGTCATGACGTAATGTGACGGTCACCCATAGAAAGGTGATGGAGGCAAATGTCCTCATACATATGATTTTTGAGCAGAGACGGGGTCTCAGGCTCGGCGTGTATTCGACAGTCCAGTACCATGTGCAGCGGAACCCCACTGTGATGAGGAAGAATAATCCTTGTGAGGAGAGTTGTGGAGGAGTCAGTCCTCTGAGTATTGGATGATTACAGTTGGTACCTGGGAGATGATCGTATGGCAAATTGACCTTGGAGGGTAAGGCACTGAGTTGTGACGATAGATCACATAGCTGACTCGGTCACCCTGACAAAAATACGAGACATCATCGGTTGGTGAGAACCCACCATAGTACCATGGTGAGAGGTGTACTCCCAACAGTCATCCAACTCAATTGTGTAAGACCACTAAGTTCTGGGAGTTCCAGTGGCAGCTGACCAGTAAGAAAGGATTTATAGAATTAGTGAAAGGAAACGATTAGGATTACGAGTGTGAACGTTAGACAACCACATGGCGATGGTGGACAGGATTTTGTTTGTGACTTGTAAAGTCGTTGTTTGTGTGCTGCTTGATGAAGCAGAGAGTTCACCCTTCTGTTTATTTTCTTTTATGGGCAGATGGCAACGGAGGACTCAACCCTCCATTGGAGGAATGAGAGCATATTTGGGAGATGGATAACAGTTGTGGTCTAGGGCGTAGATCACATCTTGGGCTACATCTGGTTCGCACGAGTACCCACGTATGACCCTTGGGGCTTAGGATTTCTGCATAGGGTGGGAGTTAGAAAATGACTACTCTGAGTCCTAGGACTTTCTTTTCTTTGTCATGTATCTAGTTGGGGTAGACATAGGCACTCAGATTTCTTTTGTTATGTGTATATGTCAGTCATCATGTCATATGACTATGTTCTAGTTTTCCCGTACTTTGCCTTTCTACGTGTTTACTACTATGCTCCCGGGGTACATTATGTTAAACACTTTCAGATATGCATATGTTATATTTCAGTCACAATTATCAATTGTATTTACATATTTCTACTCCTTCGAAAACTTAAAACCGTTCCTTTACAATCAAAATAACCCCACAACCTTTTCTGCCAAATTATATTAACTCATTATAAGTATTAAAACGAAGCGCAGCTTTCGAAATTAAAATTGAGGAAAAAGTTTGTTTTAAAAAAAAAATATCCATAAAATCCCAATTAAGTTTTCTTAATTTCACTAGATTTTCGTAAGTAAATTAATAATAAAAATGTGTTATGAAATAATTAATTGAATTAAACCTCGCATATTTCCATAATAGAAATTATGGTGTTACACGGAGAACTTTTAAGTATTGTGGTCCGAGGTGCCCCGTGGTCCAATTTTGGTGCCCGTGGTGCAATTTCGGCCCATTGTGCAATTTTCATACGAAAATAAGACTTTTCGGTTTTGTTGCACCGTGATCCCTAGTGCATTCTTATGCATAAAAAACCATAATGCTCAGAGCACTTTTCAGTTTGAGGTCCAGGGTGCCCTATGGTCCAATTTTTGTGCCTGTGGTGCATTTTTGGCCCATTGTGCAATTTTCGTGCGAAAATAAGACTTTTGGGTTTGGTATCCGTGATCCCTATTGCATTCTTACGCATAAAAAACCATAATGCTCAGAACACTTTTCAGTTTTGAGGTCCGGGGTGCCCCGTAGTCCAATTTTGGTGCCCGTGGCGCATTTTCGGCCCATTATGCATTTTTCTTGCGAAAATAAGACTTTTGGGTTTTGGTACCCCGTGATTCCTGGTGCATTCTTATGCATAAAAAACCATAATGCTTGGAACACTTTTTAGTTTTGATGTCCGTGGTGACCTGTGGTCCAATTTTGGTGCCGGTGGTTCATTTTCGGCCATTTGTGCAATTTTCGTGTGAAAATAAGACTTTTGGGTTTTGGTACCCCATGATCCTTGGTGCATTCTTATGCATAAAAAATCATAATGCTCGGAGCACCTTTCAGTTTTGAGGACCGTGGTGCTCCGTGGTCCAATTTTGGTGCCGGTGGTAAATTTCCGGCCATTTGTCCAATTTTCGTGCGAAAATAAGACTTTTGGGTTTTGGTGCCCCGTGATCCTTGGTGCATTCCTATGCATAAAAAATCATAATGCTCGAAACATTTTTCAGTCTACAGATTCGTGGTGCTCGGTGGTCCAATTTTGGTGCCAGAGGTGCATTCTCGGCCAATTGTCCAATTTTCATGCGAAAATAAGAGTTTTGGGTTTTGGTGCCCTGTGAAACCTGGTGCATTCTTAAGCATGAAAAACCATAATGCTCGGAGCACTTTTTAGTTTTGAGGTCCGAGGTGTCCCCTGGACCAATTTTGGTGCACGTGATGCATTTTCGACCCATTGTGCAATTTTCGTGCGAAAATAAGACTTTTTGGTTTTGGTGCCTCGTGATCCTTGGTTCATTCTTATGCATAAAAATCATAATGCTCGGTATTTTCGGCCATTTGTGCAATTTTCGTGCGAAAATAAGACTTTTGGGTTTTGGTGGTCTGTGAACCCTGGTGCATTCTTATGCATAAAAAACCATAATGCTCGGAACACTTTTCAGTTTTAAGGTTCGAGGTGCACCGCGGTCCAATTTTGGTGCTCGTGGTGCATTTTCGGCCCATTGTGCAATTTTTGTACGAAATTAAGACTTTTGGGTTTTGGTGCCCCGTGGTCAAATTTTGGTGCCGGTGGTGCATTTTCGGCCATTTGTGCAATTTTCGTCTGAAAATAAGACTTTTGGGTTTTGGTGCACCGTGATCCCTGTTGCATTCCTATGCATAAAAAACCATAATGCTAAGAACACTTTTCAGTTTTGAGGTCCGTGGTGCCTCGTGGTCCAATTTTGGTGCCGATGGTGCATTTTCGACCATTTGAGTAATTTTCGTGCAAAAATAAGACTTTGGGGTTTTGGTGCCCCTTGATCCTTGTTGCATTCTTATGCATAAAAAACCATAATGCCTGGAACACTTGTCAGTCTTGAGGTTCGTCGTGCCCGGTGGTCAAATTTTGGTGTCAGGGTGCATTTTCGACCATTTGTGCAATTTTTGTGCGAAAGTAAGACTTTTGGGTTTTGGCACCCCATAATCCTTGGTGCATACTTATGCATAAAAAACTATAATGCTTGGATCACTTTTAAGTTTTGAGGTCCGAGGTGCCCCGCGGTCCAGTTTTGGTGTTGGTGGTGCATTTCCGGCCATGTGTGCAATTTTTGTGCGAAAATAAGACTTTTGGGTTTTGGTGCTGCGTGATCCCTGCTGCATTCTTATGCATAAAAAACCATAATGCTTGGAACACTTTTCAATTTAGAGGTCCGTGGTGCCCCGTGGTCCAATTTTGGTGCCGGTGCTGCATTTTCGGCAGCTTGTGAAACTTTCGTGCGAAAATAAGACTTTTAGGTTTTGGTACCCCGTGATCCTTGGTGCATTCTTATACATAAAAAATCATAATGCTCGAAGAACTTTTAAGTTTTGAGGTCCGAGGTGCAACGTTGTCCAATTTTGGCTGTCGTGGTGCATTTTCGGCCCATTGTGCAATTTTCATGCGAAAATAAGACTTTTGGGTTTTCGTGCCCTGTGATCCTTGGTGCATTATTATGCATAAAAAACCATAATGCTTCAAACACTTTTCAGTTTTGAGGTCCGTGGTGCCCCGTGGTCCAATTTTGGTGCCTGTGGAACACTTTCGACCATTTGTGAAATTTTCGTGCGAAAATAAGATATTTGGGTTTTGATGCCACGTGATCACTGGTGCATTCTTATGCATAAAAAACAAAATTTTTTTGAATACTTTTCAATTTAGAGATCTGTGGCGCCCCGTGGTCCAGTTTTGGTGCATGTGGTGCATTTTTGGCCCATTGTGCAATTTTTGTGCGAAAATAAGACTTTTGGGTTTGGTGCCCCGTGATTCTTGGTGTATTCTAATGCAGAAAAAACCATAATGCTCGGAACACTTTTTAGTTTTGATGTCCGTCGTGCCCCGTGGTTCAATTTTGGTGCCGGTAATGCCTATTCGGCTATTTGTGCAATTTTCGTGCGAAAATAAGACTTTTGGGTTTTGGTGCCCCGTGATCCTTGGTGCATTCTGATGCATAAAAACCCATATTTCTCGGAACAGTTTTTAGTCTTGAGATTCGTGGTGCCTGGTGGTCCAATTTTGGTATCGGGGGTGCATTTTCCGCCATTTGTGTAATTTTCGTGCGAAAATAAGACTTTTGGGTTTTGGTGCCCCATGATCCCTGGTGCATTGTTATCCATAAAAGACCATAATGCTAGGAGCACTTTTCAGTTTTGAGGTCCGAGGTGCACCGTGGTCCAATTTTTGTGCCCGTGGTGCATTTTCGGCCCATTGTGCAATTTTCGTTCGAAAATAAGACTTTTGGGATTTGGTGCCTTGTGATTGCATTCTTATGCATAAAAAACCATAATGCTCGGAGCACTTTTCAGTTTTGAGGTCCGTGGTGGCCCATGGTCCAAATTTGGTGCCCGTGGTGCATTTTCGGCCCGTTGTTCAATTTTCGTACAAAAATAAGACTTTTGGATTTTGGTGCCCCGTGATCCCTGGTGCATTCTAATGCATAAAAAACTATAATTC
The DNA here is from genome assembly GCA_026413185.1 of Pueraria montana var. lobata. Classification (NCBI taxonomy): domain Eukaryota; kingdom Viridiplantae; phylum Streptophyta; class Magnoliopsida; order Fabales; family Fabaceae; genus Pueraria; species Pueraria montana. The sequence continues at coordinate 45,235,079 of CM048646.1, forward strand.
TCAGAGAACTTTTAAGTTTTGAGGTTCGAGGTGCCTCGTGGTCCAAATTTTGTGCCCGTGGTGCATTTTGGTGTCCAGTGAACCCTGGTGAATTCTAATGCATAAAAAATCATAATGCTCATAGAACTTTTATGTTGTTAGGTCCGAGATGTCCCGTGGTCCAATTTTGGTGACCGTGGTGCATTTTCGGCCCGCTGTACAATTTTCGTGCGAAAATAAGACTTTTGGGTTTTGGTGCCCTGTGATCCCTGGTGCATTCTTATGCATAAAAAACCATAATGCTTCGACCACTTTTCAGTTTTGAGGTCCATGGTGCCCCGTGGTCCGTGGTGCCCCGTTGTCCAATTTTGGTGTCGATGGTGCATTTTCGGCTATTTGTGAAATTTTTGTGCGAAAATAGGACTTTTAGGTTTTGAAGCCCCGTGATCCCTGGTGCATTCTTACGCATAAAAAACTATAATTCTTGAGCACTTTTCAGTTTTGAGGTTCGAGGAGCCCCGTGGTCCAATTTTGGTGCCTGTGATGCATTTTTCAGCCCATTGTGCAATTTTCGTTCGAAAATAAGACTTTTGAGTTTTGGTGCCCCGTGATCCCTGGTGCATTCTTATGCATAAAAAACCATAATGCTCGAAGCACTTTTAAGTGTTGAGGTTTGAGGTGCCGCGTGGTCTAATTTTGGTGCCCGTGGTGCATTCTTATGCAGAAAGAACCATAATGCTCGGAACACTTTTCAGTTTTGACGTTCGTGGTGCCCCGTGTGATCGCTGGTGCATTCTAATGCATAAAAATGATAATGCTAAAAAAACTTGTAAGTATTGAGGTCCGAGGCGCCTCGTGCTACAATTTTGGTCCCCGTGGTGCTTTTTTAGCCCATTGTGCAATTTTCATGCAGAAATCAGACTTTTGGGTTTTGGTGCCCTCTGATCCCTGGTGCATTCTTATGGAGAAAAAACCATAATGTTCGAAACACTTTTCAGTTTTGAGGTCCGTGGTGCCCCGTGGTCCAATTTTGGTACCGGTAATGCATTTTCGGTGATTTGTGCAATTATCGTGCGAAAATAAGACTTTTGGGTTTTGGTCCCCCGTGATCCCTGGTGCATTCTTATGCAGAAAAAACCGTAATGCTTGGAACACTTCAGTTTTTAGGATTGTGGTTCCCCGTGGTCCAATTTTGGTGCCGGTGGTGCATTTTCGGCCCATTGTGCAATTTTCATGCGAAAATAAGACTTTTGGATTTTGGTGCCCCATGTTCCCTGGTGCATTCTTATGCAAAAAAAATCGTAATGCTTGGAGCACTTTTAAGTATTGAGGTCCGAGGTACCCCGTGGTCCAATTTTGGTGCCGGTAATGCATTTTCGGCCATTTGTGAAATTTTTGTGCGAAAGTAAGACTTTTGGGTTTTGGTGTCCCATGATTCCTGGTACATTCTAATGCATAAAAAACCATAATGCTTAGAGAACATTTAAGTTTTGAGGTCCGAGGTGCTTCGTGGTCCAGTTTTGGTGCCTGTGGTGCATTTTCGGCCCATTGTGCAATATTTGTGCAAAAATAAGACTTTTGGGTTTGGTGCCCCATGATTCTTGGTGTATTCTTATGCAGAAAAAACCATAATGCTCGGAACACTTTTCAGTTTTGATGTCCGTGGTGCCCCGTGGTTCAATTTTGTTGCCAGTAATGCCTATTCGGCTATTTGTGCAATTTTTGTGCGAAAATAAGACTTTTGGGTTTTGGTGCCCCATGATCCTTGGTGCATTCTTATGCATAAAAACCCAAATTGCTGGGAACAGTTTTCATTCTTGAGATTCGTGGTGCTTGGTGGTCCAATTTTGGTACCGGGGGTTCATTTTCCGCCATTTGTGTAATTTTTGTGCGAAAATAAAACATCTTGGTTTTGGTGCCCTATGAACCGTGGTGCATTCTTATGCATAAAAAACCATAATGCTTGGTGCACCATAATGCCCGGAACAACTTTCAGTCTTGAGGTCTGAGGTGCCCTGTGGTCCAATTTTGGGGCCCGTGGTGCATTTCCGGCCCTTTGTGCAATTTTCGTCTGAAAATAAGACTTTTGTGTTTTGGTGCCCCGTGATCCCTGGTGCTTTCTTATGCATAAAAAACCATAATGCTCATAGCACTTTTCAGTTTTGCGGTCCGAGGTGCCCCGTGGTCCAATTTTTGTGCCCGTGGTGCATTTTCGGCCCCTTGTGCAATTTTCGTGCGAAAATAAGACTTTTGGGTTTTGGTGCCCCATGATCTTTAGTGCATTCTTATGCATAGAAACCATAATGCTTGGAGCGCTTTTTAGTTTTGAGGTAGGTGGTGCCCCGTGATCCAATTTTCGTGCTGGTGGTGCATTTTCGGCCAATTGTGCAATTTTCATGCGAAAATAAGACTTTTGGGTTTTGGTGCCCCATGATCCCTGGTGCATTCTTATGCATAAAAAACCATAATGCTGAGAGCACTTTTAAGTATTGAGGTTCGTGGTGCCCCATGGTCCAATTTTGGTGCCTATGGTGCATTTTAGGCCCATTGTGCAATTTTCGTGCCAAAATAATACTTTTGGGTTTTGGTGCCCCGTGATCCCTGGTGCATTGTTATGCATAAAAGACCATAATTGTAGGAGCACTTTTCAGTTTTGAGGTCTGAGGTGCACCGTGGTCCAATTTTTGTGCCCGTGGTGCATTTTCGGCCCTTTGTGCAATTTTCGAGCGAAAATAAGACTTTTGGGTTTTGGTGCTCTATGATCCTTGGTGCATTCTTATGCATAAAATACCATAATGCTCGAAACCCTTTTTTGTCTTGAGTTTCGTCGTGCCCCGTTGTCCCATTTTGGTGCCGTGGGTGCATTTTCGGCCCAATTGTGCAATTTTTGTTCGAAAATAAGACTTTTGGGATTTGGTGCCTCGTGATCCCTGTTGTATTCTTATGCATAAAAAACCATAATGCTCTGAGCACTTTTCAGTTTTGAGGTCCGTGGTGCCCCATGGTCCAAATTTGGTGCCCGTGGTACATTTTCAGCCCGTTGTTCAATTTTCGTACAAAAATAAGACTTTTGGATTTTGGTGCCCCGTGATCCCTGGTGCATTCTAATGCGTAAAAAAGTATAATTCTCAGAGAACTTTTAAGTTTTGAGGTCCGAGGTGCCTCGTGGTCCAATTTTTGTGCTCGTGGTGCATTTTAGTGTCCAGTGAACCCTGGTGAATTCTAATGCATAAAAAATCATAATGCTCATAGAACTTTTATGTTTTTAGGTCCGAGATGCCCAGTGGTCCAATTTTGGTGCCCGTGGTGCATTTTCGTGCGAAAATAAGACTTTTGGGTTTTGGTGCCCCGTGATCCCTGGTGCATTCTTATGCATAAAAAACCATAATGCTTAGAGCACTTTTCAGTTTTGAGGTCCGTGGTGCCCCGTGATCCAATTTTCGTGCCGGTGGTGCATTTTTGGCCAATTGTGCAATTTTCATGCGAAAATAAGACTTTTGGGTTTTGGTGCCCCATGATCCCTGGTGCATTCTTATGCATAAAAAACCATAATGCTGAGAGCACTTTTAAGTATTGAGGTCCGTGGTGCCCCGTGGTCCAATTTTGGTGCCCATGGTACATTTTCGGCCTATTGTGCAATTTTCATGCGAAAATAAGACTTTTGGATTTTGGTGCCCCGTGATCCTTGGTTCATTGTTATGCATAAAAGACCATAATGCTAGGAGAACTTTTCAGTTTTGTGGTCCGAGGTGCACCGTGGTCCAATTTTTGTGCTCGTGGTGCATTTTCGGGCCTTTGTGCAATTTTCGTGCGAAAATAAGATTTTTGGGTTTTGGTGCCCCATGATCCCTGGTGCATTCTTATGCATAAAATACCATAATGCTCGGAACACTGTTCAATTTTGAGGTTCGTGGTGCCCCGTAGTCCAAGTTTGGTGCCGGTAATGCATTTTCGGCCATTTGTGCCATTTTCGTGCAAAAATAAGACTTTGGGGTTTTGGTGCCCCGTGATCCCTGGTGCATTCTTGTGCATAAAAAACCATAATGCTTGGGGCGCTTTTCTGTTTTGAGGTCCGTGGTGCCCCATGGTCCAATTTTGGTGCCGGTGGTGCATTTTCGACCATTTGTCCAATTTTCGTGTGAAAATAAGACTTTCGAATTTTGGTGCCCCGTGATCCCTGGTGCATGCTTATGCATAAAAAACCATAATGCTTGAAGCACTTTTCATTTTTGAGGTCCGAGGTGCCCCGTGCTCCATGTAACACCCTAATTTGCTATTAAGGATCTCCTTATTATTTCTGAAATTTGCAGAAATGATTTTGAATCTTTATTGTAAAGTAACCTTCCAAAATTCGAGAAAACTTGTTCCCTTTTTAACTTTCAAATCTTATTGCTTTTAACTCCAAAAGAAGAAACATCCTTGTTAACTTATCATTCATTTAAAAACATTTTTTTTTGTGTGAAATAAATTTCTTAATAAACTAAACTCGAATTTCAAACATCATAACCACAGTAAACTATTAAAGCATAATAGAACTTCTTTTAAACATCCTCAATTTCATCATTAAATAATTCTTTTACACAAAACTGAATATACTTTTACATCTTGAGAACGAATACATATTTCAAATGAGTCACATGAATGAAAAAGATACATCATAATACTAAATCCCAATCTACCCTCATTTATAAAAGAAAGGACTGAGATTCAGAGCAGTGACTCGATGAAGATTAAAACCCAAAATACCCATGAGGCATCCTCAGAGGGATCCTCTTCTTCCTTGAACATATCCATTTGCGTCGTTAGCACTTGGCATAGTATTCCCACTCCGTCTTCATCATTCGCATAGGGTCAACGAACTTTCTCTGAAAAAAATAAAAACATGGGAGTGAATTCTCTACCTCCTTAGTCGCCACAAACAAACGGACTTTCAGTCCCAAACAACCTATATGAACACTGCGTGTGGTACTCTAGCAATGACACTCACGATAATCCTATCGCGAATATCTATCTCACAACATCTATTTCTCTGGGCCCCACTGCCATTAAACCTCCCAGGTTTTAATGGTCTTACGCAACTTCGTGGATGACGTTTCCTCACACGTTCTCCATGCCACGAGATGTATTCCACAGGGTGAAACGGTTCCAATGGTATTGACAAAAGGATGTTTTTGGGGACCCTCCCCACAAAGCATGGAGTCAAGCCCCATCTCCAATCAAAGACCCCGTCTTTCTACATCCATCCCGTCTTTGTCACCAACGCCCACTTTACATCATCCACTTCCCTGAAGCGCGCGTCGTCCCATGCAAGGTGAATAACACGAACGTCCATCATTCTTCTTCATACCACAAGAGGGGAAGGATCCCATCCCTCCTAACCTCTCAGCATCATGAACAACATGACCCTTCAAAGTGGATATATCCACTTGCACACGCCTGGGTGCCTCAAGCACTCCAACTCATCTATACTACTCATGCACAAGCAAAACCAACATGCATTGCCGAGGAACAATGCCCCTCGAACTCAGATCACCACAAGTAATATATTCACAGGAAATATCTTAACAATTTATATCAATGCCGGAGGTTACATCCTCTCGGTCTTAACAATAGCTAATCACACGTATTCACGACTTATAAATATGCATATAAGACAACAAATACATGCCGAAGGTTACGCCCTTTTCGGTCTTGATTAACAATTCCACAATGAGAATAACATTCATATACTTTTCCAATTCAACTCATCACAATTTACAAATCTTTGGGTCAAACCCGCAGCCAACGCAACATCCAAATTTTCAAGCGTCATAACTTCTTATTTTGGGTTCCAAATACTCACAATTTAAGTTCCAACCCCTATGTACATGTTAACTATCATATTCCACTGTAAAATACTTATTTTAGGCTTTTAAAGCTTAGATTTTAGACTGTTAAACACCCAACCCGAAGTTAGTTCAAAAACTCAAGAAAAAGGGTTTAAACTTCAAAATTTCATTCCCAATGATGTAGAAATCGGATTTTGATGAACCAAATATGCAACCCTAGGTCTTAGGATGTAAGGAACCCATTTTTCTGGTCTAACAGAGTAAGTTCCTACTCTAAAAATTATTAATTTCGAAACAGTGGCAAAATCCAACGAAAACGGCACAAAACTTAAAAATAAATTTCCCGTTGCTATACAAATTGGTTTTCAATGAATTTTATATGCAACCCTAGGTTTTAAAGCATTAGAAAACTAATTTTGAGGTCCATTACAGCCAATTCCAGCCCCATAATTACATAATTTCGAAACAGGTACAGAACAACGTAAAAAGGGCTTTAAACTCAAAAATAAATTTCCCTTTGCTATAGAAATCAGTTTTCAACAAAATTTATATGCAATCCTAGGTTTTAAAGCATGAGAAAGATAATTTTAAGGTCCATTACAGTCAATTCCAGCTCCATAATTACAGATTTTTGAAACAGATGCAGAACAATGTAAAAAGGGCTTTAAACTCAAAAATAATTTTCTCGTTGATATAAAAATCGGTTTTCAACGAAATTTATATGCAAACCTAGGTTTTAAAGCATGAGAAAACTAATTTTGAGGTCCATTACAACAAATTCCAGCCCCATAATTACAGATTTTCGAAACAGAGGAACAGTGCTCAAAAATCCAAAATTTTACCAAACAAAAATTTTTCTAAAGATTCACAATCCATTTTCCAAACATCCCACATATACACTTCTATATTTTAGGGTATAGAAAGACCATTTTTAGTGCCACAAACAGTCAAGGGCGGCCACACACTTGTCTCACAAAACAGAACAAGAATATTTAAATAAATGGCTCAAAACTTAAGAAATTCATAACAATGGCTCAAGTGCCCAAAAATAACATACTATATATGTAACCTTAGGTTTTTGGACCCAAGGAACTCATTTTTGAGGTCAAAAACATCAAAAAGTACACCCATTTTTCCAGGCCACGAAACAGTAGCAAAAAAATCACACTTTGCATACATGGCACAAGTTCAAACTCACATATTTTGCAATCAAACTTGACCCATCATAATTAGGGTCCAACACAAACAATTTTAGGCTCAAAGAGAATAGAAAATCCCTCCCATACCTTGGTTTCCTAAGCTCAAGTGTTCAAAACGAAATTTCCAACCACCCAAAGCTAGAGCTTGGTGAGCTCTACAACATATAAAAAATGCAAAGAAAAAGGAAAAGGATTAGTGGGAGAAATGTTAGAGAGAAGTGCCAAACGATTTGATTAAAACAATCATTCCCTCCTTAGTCTCTGCTGAGGATAATTCTATGCTTACCAATATTCCCACTTTTGATGAAGTGAAGTCTGCTGTTTTTGCTTTGAGTAATTCGAGCGCCCCTGGTCGGATGGGTTTGGTGGTTGTTTTTATCATGCTTTTTGGGATATTATAGGTACTGATGTTTTTAATTCTGTCTTGCAATTCTTCTTGCAAAGTTGGATTCTACCAGGCCTTAATTCTAACTTGATAGCTCTTATTCCCAAATTTCCTGGTGCTGATAAGATTGAAAATTTTCGACCCATTGCTTTGGCAAATTTTCAATTTAAAATTATTTCTAAGGTGTTGGCGGACAGATTAGCTAACATTGCTCCCAAAATTATCTCCAGTCATCAGAGGGGTTTCATTAAAGGTAGGCAAATTTCAGACTGTGTTTGCATTACATCCGAGGCTATTAATATGCTGAATAATCGTGTTTTTGGTGGCAATTTGGCTATTAAGATTGACATCAGAAAGGCTTTTGATACTCTGGATTGGAATTTCCTGTTGGAGGCACTCCAGGCTTTTGGTTTCAGTGATATTTTTTGCAATTGGATTAAGATTATACTGCAGTCTGCTCGGCTTTCTTTTGGTGTTAATGGGGCCTCGGTTGGTTATATTGCTTGCAAGAGGGGAGTTCGTCAGGGTGACCCCCTGTCACCTCTTCTTTTTTGTATAGCTGAGGATGTCTTGAGCAGGGGGATTATGTATTTGGTGGATAATAAATACTTATTGCCTATGGCTAGTCCAAGAGGGTGTTCTACTCCATCTCATGCTTTATATGCAGATGATATCATGATTTTTTGTAGGGGGACCTTAAAAAATCTGAATAACTTGAAATTATTGTTTAAATTTTATGGCGATGCGTCTGGCCAGCATATTAGTCCGGAAATGTAAATTCTTCTCGGGTTCTATGCCTCATGACAGGACAGTCAGAGTTCAGCAATGTTTAGGTTTTGGACCTGGTTCTTTGCCTTTTTCTTATCTTGGTGTCCCTATTTTTATAGGTAAACCAAGGGCTCGTTTTCTGCAGCCTATTGCGGATAAAATCAAAGATAAACTGGTTTCTTGGAAGGGAAAGCTCTTATCTATTATGGGCAGAGCTCAATTGATAAATTCAGTCATTACAGGTATGATGTTATATACTTTTCATGTCTACGCATGGCCTGTGTCTTTGCTAAAGACTATTGAGAGTTGGATGAGGAATTTCTTATGGTCTGGTGATATCAATACTCGCAAATTGGTTACCGTAGCTTGGAGTAAAGTTTGCAAGCCTTTGGTGGAAGGAGGCCTTGGATTGAAATCCATTGTCAAGTTGAATGAGGCAAGTATGTTAAAACTTATGTGGGATTTTGTTTATTCTGACTCACATTGGGCGGTTTTCATGAGAGCTCATTTTTTAAAACAAGGCAAACCTTTATTGAGCTTTAAGACGTCCTCTATTTGGACTTCTATGAAAAGTAAGTGGCATATGACTTTGGATAATACTGGTTGGGTTGTTAATAGAGGTGATGGTGTCAACTTTTGGCTAGGCACTTGGTGCCTTGATTCTTCTTTGGCTGATGTATTAAATATTCCAGAGATGCATAGAAGATCTTTAAAGTCTTCAGTCAGCTGCTTTGTACTGAATCAGCATTGGAATGTGCCTGAGTCTTTGCTGCAACGTCTCCCTCAGCTGCGTGCAGCACTTTCTTTTATCCCAGCTCCCTTGCTTGATAATCAGGAACCTGATCAACCGATCTGGAGATCTTCTACGGATGGGCTGCTAACCTTTAAAGCTGCTTTTAATCATTTTTCCTCTCCGGGACAAAGTCTCCCTTGGTCCAAGCTGTTATGGATTAATTCTGTTCCGCCTTCTAGAAGTTTTATTTTATGGCGCATTGCTCTTGGCAAGATGCCTACCGATGATAGGCTTCGGTCTCGGGGTTGTGTTGTTGTTTCCATGTGTGCCTTATGTGGTAAAGCGTATGAAACAACTGATCATCTTTTTTTGACATGTAGTTTTGCTACTGATTTATGGAAGTGGATGCAGTCTTTTCTCCCATGCACGTTGGATTTTTCTTCTTGTATCGCTGTGCTGTTATCCGTGGATAAGCCATGCAGTACACAAGTGAAGGATGTTCTGATTTCTGTAGTTGTGCATGTTTTTTGGGTTATTTGGTGCTGCAGGAACATCATAAGGTTCAGAGATGTTCATCTTCCTCTGAGGCAAGCTTCTTCTATGGTGATCTCTGCTGTCGCTCTTTCAGGTTTTCTCTCTAAGGGCCATGCTTCAAATTCTATCTCAGAATTTTCTTTTCTTCAGAAGTTCTTAGTCTCAGCTAAGCCTCCTAAGCCTGTTCAGATTAAGCAAGTGACTTGGTTTCCCCCTGCTTGTGGATACATCAAATGTAACACTGATGGTGCATCTAGAGGTTCTCCTGGGCATGCTGCGGGTGGTGGTATTTTTCGAGACAGTTTTTGGGTTTTTCGTGGCTGTTTTGCAGCTTATATAGGTATTAAATCAGCGCTGCATGCAGAGCTTTTTGCTGCTATTTTAGCTATTGAATATGCTCATTCTGTTGGTTGGGATAAGCTGTGGTTGGAGTGTGACTCCAAGCTGGTGCTTGCTGCTATTGATAAGGTTGATATCGTTCCTTGGGACCTCAGAAGCCGTTGGATTCGTTGTCTTAAATTATGCTCTCAAATGCATTTCTTGTATTCTCATATTTATAGAGAAGGTAATCATTGTGCAGATAGATTAGCTAATTATGGGGTTGATCATAGGATTGATTTAACTTGGTGGGATCATATTCCCTTGTTTGTTAGGGATAGTTTTGCTCGCAATCATTGTGGATTGCCTTTTTTTCGTTTTTGTTGATTGTTATCATGGGTTTTGGCCTAGTCCCCCCATGCTATTTGTTGGTCTTTTTTCTTTATATTAATTAATTGTGGTTTGCTGCCGTTGATTAGTTGGCGAGGGGGTGCCAACGTTGTTGGGATGTCCTTGTCCAACTGTGAGGTTTGCTTGCTACAAATTCATTAAAAAAAAAATGTTAGAGAGAAGGAGAGAAAATCATAGAGAGAAGGAGGAGCTCTCACCCAACAAGAGAGATTGAATCTCTCTCTCCCTCCTCTGCCCAAAACTGGTGGCTGCACACTTGTGGGGGAAGGGGTCCCTCTTAGCTTATATAGGGGACCCCAAAACCCTAAGGGTAGGTCCCACAAAAATAAAAATAAAAGATTTTTCTAAACCTAATTGTGTTTAAGTGGGTAGCTGATATGGGTTTCAATTTTTTTAGCTCTAAAATATTCTTAAAATGTAGCATTTAATTTTCCAAAGATAATGCCTTTGGAATCACTCAATTTGGACTTAAAATGAATTTTCTAGGTCCAAAATACTAAATAATTTTCTAAAATTAATAATTAATTCTTTTTAATTATTTTTGCTGAACTTAGATCATGTTCATGCTTAATTATAATTATTAGAATTTTATCTAAGTCCAAAATAATTTTTCAAGCTCAAAAACACATAATTACGAAAATGTCATTAATGAGAATATTCCTTTCTTTGCCTAGCTTTGACCAGTTTGACCAGATTTGGCTTTTGGTCAAATCATGGTTAAAACTTGATTTTATTAATTATTTTAACTTCATCCATGAAGATTTGATGTCTCACATTCATTTAGTTGCTAACTAGTTCTTTTTAGACTTTAATTAAACAAAACACACTTTATCTTAATTAAACAAATTGTACACCATTTTGTTTAATTACCTTAATTAAATTCTCTAAATCGTCAATTACTTTAGAACAATTAATTTTACTAATTAAAGTTATTCTAGACCCATTAGTAAATTAATCAGGCTCTTAAAAGTCTAATTTTATATTCTAGACACAAGTTTCACTTAATTACAACAATGCCATTAATGAGTTGACCAAATCTCTTCCCATTGACTTTGACCAAAGTGAGTCCATATTTGACTTTTCAAATTTTGAATTTCCCTCCGCTAATCATGTAATGTCTCTACTTAATCGTTATCAAGTAATGCTTATTTTAATTATTTCTATTATTTTTCTTAATTATTTAATTAATCACTAATTAAGAGGTTAATTTCCTATTTAATCCTAAGCTCCAAAATTTGGGGTGTTACACTCAAATTTTGGGGCCTGTGGTGCATTTTCTTCCAATTCTTCAATTTTCGTGCGAAAATAAGAGTTTTGGATTTTGGTGCCCCGTGATCCCTGGGGCATTCTTACGCATAAATAACCATAATTCTCGGAGCAACTTTTAAGTTTTTAGGTCCGAGGTGTCCCGTGGTCCAATTTTAGTGCCCGTGGTGCATTTTCGGCCCGTTGTGCAATTTTCATGCGAAAATAAGACTTTTCGGTTTCGGTGGCCCGTGATCCCTAGTGCATTCTTACACATAAAAAACCATAATGCTCAGATCATTTTCATTTTTGAGGTCCGAGGTGCCCCGTGCTCCAATTTTGGTGCCCGTGGTGCATTTTCTTCCCATTGTTCAATTTTCGTGCGAAAATAAGACTTTTGGGTTTTGGTGCCCCGTGATCCCTAGGGCATTCTTATGGATAAATAACCATAATGCACGAAGCACTTTTAAGTTTTGAGGTCCGGCGTCATGTGGTCAAATTTTAGTGCCCGTGGTGCATTTTTGGCCTGTTGTGTAATTTTCGTGCGAAAATAATACTTTTGGGTTTTGGTGCCCCGTTATCCCTGGTGCATTCTTATGCATAAAAAATCATAATGCTCAAAACACTTTTCAGTTTTGAGGTCCGTGGTGCCCGGTGGTGCATTTTCGGCCCATTGTTCAATTTTCATTCGAAAATAAGACTTTTGGGTTTTGGTTCCCCATGATCCCTGGTGCATTCTTATCCATAAAAAACCATAATGCTCAGAGAACTATTCTGTTTTGAGGTCGGTGGTGCCCTGTGGTCCAATTTTGGTGTCGGTGGTGCATTTTCGGCCATTTGTGAAATTTTCGTGTGAAAATAAGACTTTTGGGTTTTGGTGTCCAGTGATCCCTGGTGCATTCTAATGCATAAAAAACCATAATGCTCAGAGAAATTTTCAGTTTTGAGGTCCGAGGTGCCCCTTGGTCCAATTTGGTGCCCGTGGTGTATTTTCGGCCCATTGTGCAATTTTCGTGTGAAAATAAGACTTTTGGGTTTTTATGCCCCGTGATCCCTGGTGCATTCTTATGCATAAAAAACCATAATGCTTGGAGAAATTTTCAGTTTTGAGGTCCGTGGTGCCTTGTAGTCCAATTTTGGTGCCGGTGGTCCATTTTCGGCTATTTGTGAAATTTTTGTGCGAAAATAAGACTTTTAGGTTTTGGTACCCCGTGATCCTTGGTGCATTCTTATGCATAAAAAACCATAATGCTTCGAGAACTTTTAAGTTTTGAGGTCCCAGGTGCCACGTGGTCCAATTTTTGTACCCGTGGTGCATTTTCGTCCCATTGTGCAATTTTCGTGCGGAAATAAGACTTTTGGGTTTTGGTGCCCCATGATGTTGGTGCATTCTAATGCATAAAAAACGATAATGCTCGGAACTCTTTTTAGTCTTGAGGTTCGTGGTGCTCTGAGCATTAGGTCTTTTTATGCATAAGAATGCACCAGGGATCACGGGGCACCAAAACCCAAAAGTCTAATTTTCGAACGAAAATTGCACAATTGTCCAAAAATGCACCACGGGCATCAAAATTGGACCACGGAGCACGTCGGACCTCAAAACTTCAAAGTGCTCTAAGCATTATGGTCTTTTATGCATAAGAATGCACCAGGGATCATGGGACACCAAAACCCATAAGTCTTATTTTCGCACGAAAATTGCACAAATGGCTGAAAATGCACTACTGGCACGAAAATTGTACCACAGGGCACCACGAACCTCAACACTGAAGAGTGCTCCAAGCATTATGGTTTTTTATGCATAAGAATGCACCAGGGATATGGGGTACAAAAACCCAAAAGCCTTTTTTTTCGCACGAAAATTGCATAAATGGCCGAAAATGCATTACCGGCATCAAAATTTGACCACAGGGCACCACGGACCTCAATACTTAAAAGTGGTTCAAGCATTATTGTTTTTTATGCATAAGAATGCACCAGCGATCACGGGGCACCAAAACCCAAAATTCTTATTTTCGCACGAAAATTGCACAAATGGCCAAAATTGCACCACCGGCACCAAAATTGGACCACGGGGCACCACGGACCTCAAAACTGAAAAGTGCTCCAAGCATTATATTTTTTATGCATAAGAATGCACCAGGGATCACAGGGCACCAAAACCCAAAAGTGTTATTTTCGCACGAAAATTGCACAATGGGCAGAAAATCCATCACGAGCACCAAAATTGGACCACGAGGCACCTCAGACCTCAAAACTTAAAAGTGCTCTGCGTATTATGGTTTTTTATGCATAAGAATGCACCAGGGATGTGGTGTACAAAAACCCAAAAGTCTTATTTTCGAAAATTGCATAAATGGCCGAAAATGCATTATCGGCACCAAAATTGGACAACGGAGCACCATGGACCTCAAAACTGAAAAGTGTTCTAAGCATTATGGTTTTTTATGCATAAGAATGCATTAGGGATCACGGGGCACCAAAGTCCAAAAGTCTTATTTTCGCACGAAAATTGCACAATGTACCGAAAATGCACCATGGGCACCAAAATTGGACCACGGAGCACCTCGAACCTCAAAACTTAAAATTTCTCTGAGCATTATGGTTTTTTATGCATAGGAATGCACCAGGGATCACGGGGCACCAAAACACAAAAGTCTTATTTTCGAACGAAAATTTTACAAATGGCCGAAAATGTACCGCTGGCACCAACATTTGACCAAGTGGCTCCAGGGACCTCAAAACTGAAAAGTGCTCCCAGCATTATGATTTTTTATGCATAAGAATGCACCAGGGATCACGGGGCACCAAAACCCAAAAGTCTTATTTTCGCATGAAAATTGCACAATGGGCAGAAAATCCATCACGAGCACCAAAATTGGACCACGGGGCACCTCGGACCTCAAAACTCAAAAGTGCTACGAGCATTATGGTTTTTATGCATAAGAATGCACCAGGGATATGGGGTACAAAAACCCAAAAGCCATATTTTTGCACGAAAATTACATAAATGGCAGAAAATACATTACCGGCACCAAAATTGGACCACGGGGCACCACGAACCTCAAGACTGAAAATGTTCCGAGCATTATGGTAGTTTTTATTCATAAAAATGCACCAGGGATCACAAGGCACCGAAACCCAAAAGTCTTATTTTCGCACGAAAATTGCACAATGGGCAAAAAATGCACCCCCGACACAAAAATTGGACCACGGGGCACCACGAAACTCAAGACTGAAAATGTTCCAAGCATTATGGTTGTTTTTATGCATAAGAATGCACCAAGGATCACGGGGCACCAAAACCCAAAAGTCTTATTTTCGCATGGAAAATGCACAAATGGCCGAAAATGCACCACCGACACCAAAATTGGACAACGGGGCACCACGAACCTCAAAACTGAAAAGTGTTCTGAGCATTATGGTTTTTTATGCATAAGAATGCACAACATATCACAGGGCACCAAAACTCAAAAGTCTTATTTTTGAGCGAAAATTGCACAAGGGGTCGAAAATGGACCATGGGCATCAAAATTGGACCACGGGGCACCTCGGACCTCAAAACTGAAAAGTGCTATGAGCATTATGATTTTTTATGCATAAAAATGCACCAGGGATCACAGGGCACCAAAACCCAAAAGTCTTATTTTTGCATGAAAATTGCATAATGTGCCGAAATTACACCATGGGCACCAAAATTGGACCACGAAGCACGTCAGAGCTCAAAACTTAAAAGTTCTCCAAGCATTATGGTTTTTTATGCGTAAGAATGCACAAGGGATCATGGACACCAAAACCCAAAAGTCTTATTTTAGCACGAAAATTTTACAAATGGCCGAAAATGCACCACTGGCACCAAAATTGGACCACGGGGCACCTCGAACCTCAAAACTGAAAAGTGCTCTGAGGATTATGGTTTTTTATGCATAAGAATGCACCAAGGATCACGGGGCACCAAAACCCAAAAGTCATATTTTCGCACGAAAATTGCACAAATGGCCGAAAATGCACCACTGACACCAAAATTGGACCACGAGGCACCACGGACCTCAAAACTGAAAAGTGTTCTGAGTAATATGGTTTTTTATGCATAAGAATACACCAGGGATCACGGGGCACCAAAACAAAAACGGCTTATTTACGCACGAAAATTGCACAAAAGACCGAAAATGCACCACCGGCACCAAAATTGGAACACGGGGAACCACGGACCTCAAATCTGAAAAGTGTTACGAGCATTATGGTTTTTTATGCATAAGAATGCACCAGGGATCACTGGTCACCATAACCCAAAGGTCTTATTTTCGCACGAAAATTACACCAATGGCTGAAAATACACCGCCAGCACCAGAATTGGACCACGGGGCACCACGGACCTCAAAATTGAAAACTGCTCCGAGCATTATGGTTTTTTATGCATAAGAATGCCCCAAGGATCACGAGGCACCAAAACCCGACAGGCTTATTTTCGCACGAAAATTGCACAAATGAACGAAAATGTACTACCAGAACCAAAATTGGACCATGAGGCACCACGGACCTCAGAACTGAAAAGTGTTCCGAGCAATATGGTTTTTTATGCATAATAATGCACCATGGATCACAGGGCACCAAAACCCAAAAGTCTTTGTTTTGCACGAAAATTGCACAATGGGCCGAAAATGCACCACGGGCACCAAAATTGGACCATGGGGCACCTCAGACCTCAATACGTAAAAGTGGTCCAAGCATTACAATTTTTTATGCATAAGAATGTACCAGGGATAACAGGCCACCAAAACCCAAAAGTCTTATTTTCGCACGAAAATTGCACAAATGGCTGAAAATACACTATCGCCACCAAAATTGGACCACCGGGCACCACGGACCTCAAAACTGAAAAGTGCTCTGAGCATGATGGTATTTTATGCATAAGAATGCACCAGAGATCACGGGGCACTAAAACCCAAAAGTCTTATTTTCGCACGACGATTGCACGATGGGCAGAAATAGTACCACGGGCACCAAAATTGGACCACGGGACACCTCGGACCTCAAAACATAAAAGTGTTGCAAGCATTATGGTTTTTTATGCATAAGAAACCACCAAGGATTACGGGGCACCAAAACCTATGAGTCTTATTGTCGCACGAAGATTGCACAATGGCCACAAAATGCACCACGACCAACAAAATTGGACCACGGGGAACCTCAGACCTCAAAACTGAAAAGTGCTCCGAGCATTATGTTTTTTTATGCATAAGAATGCTCCAGGGAGCATGGGGCACCAAAAACCAAAAGTCTTATTTTTGCACGAAAATTGCACAAATGGCCGAAAATGCACCACCGACACCAAAATTGGACCACCGGGCACCACGGACCTCAAAACTGAAAAGTGCTCTGAGCATGATGGTTTTTTAGGCATAAGAATGCCCCAGGGATCATGGGGCACCAAAATCCAAAAGTCTTATCTTCACATGAAAATTGCACAAATGGACGAAAATGCACCACAGACACCAAAATTGGACCACAGGGCAGCACGAACCTTAAAACTGACAAGAGTTCCAAGCATTAAGGTTTTTTATACATAAGAATGCACCAGGGATCATGGGGCACCAAAACCCAAAAGTCTTTTTTTCGCATGAAAATTCCACAATGGGCCGAAAATGCACCACCGGCATCAAAATTGGACCAAGGGGCACCACGGACCTCAAAACTGAGAAGTGTTCCAAGCATTATGGTATTTTATGCATAAGAATGGACCAGGGATCACGGGGCACCAAAACCCACAAGTCTTATTTTCACACGAAAATTGCACAATGGGCCGAAAATGAACCACGGGCACCAAAATTTGACAACGGGGCACCTCAGACCTCAAAACTGGAAAGTTCTCTGAGAATTGTGGTTTTTTATGCATAAGAATGCTCCATGGAGCATGGGGCATGAAAAACCAAAAGTCTTATTTTTGCACGGAAATTGCACAAATGCCGAAAATGCACCACGGACACCAAAATTGGACCACCGGGCACCACGGACCTCAAAACTGAAAAGTACTCTAAGCATGATGGTTTTTTATGCATAATATTCCCCATGGATCACGGGGCACCAAAAACCAAAAGTCTTATTTTCGCACGAAAATTGCACAATGGGCCAAAAATGCACCACGGGCACCAAAATTGGACCACGGGGCACCTCGAACATCAAAACTGAAAAGTGCTCCGAGCATTATGGTTTTTTATGTATAAGAATGGACCAGGGATCATGGGGCACCAAAAACCAAAAGTCTTATTTTCGCCCGAAAATTGCACAAATGGCCAAAAATGCACCACCGGCACCAAAATTGGACCACCGGGCCCCATGGACCTCAAAACTGAAAAGTGTTCCAAGCATTACGGTTTTTTATGCATAAGAATGCACCAGGGATCAAGGGGCACCAATACCCAAAAGTCTTATTTTCACACGAAAATTGCACAATGGGCCGAAAACGAACCACGGGCACCAAAAGTTGGCCACAGGGCACCTCGTACCTCAAAATTGGAAAGTTCTCCGAGCATTATGATTTTTTATGCATAAGAATGCACCAGGGATCATGGGGCACCAAAACCCAAAGGTCTTATTTTCGCAAGAAAATTTTACAATGGGCTGAAAATGCACCACCGGCACCAAAATTGGACCACGGGACACCTCGGACATCAAAACTTAACAAGTCTTTGAGCATTATGGTTTTTTATGCATAAGAATGCACCATGGATCATGTCTTATTTTCGCATGAAAATTGTGCAAATGGCCGAAAATGAACCACAGGCACCAAAATTTTACCACGAGGAACCTCGGACCTCAAAACTTAAAAGTGCTCCGAGCATTATGGTTTTTTATGCATAATAATGCTCCACGGATCACGGGGCACCAAAACCCCAAAGTCTTATTTTCTAACAAAAATTGCACAATGGGTCGAAAATGCACCATGGGTCGAAAATTGCACAATGGGTCGAAAATTGCACAATCGGTCGAAAATGCACCACGGGCACCAAAACTGGACCATGGGGCACCTCGGACCTCAATACTTAAAAGTGCTCCGAGCATTATGGTTTTTTATGCATAAGAATGCTTGAGGGATCACCGGGCACCACAACCCTAAAGTCTTATTTTCGCACGAAAATTGCACAAATGGCCGAAAATGCACCACCATCACCAAAATTGAACTATGAGGCACCACGAACATCAAAACTGAAAAGTGTTCCGAGCATTATGGTTTTTTATGCTTAAGAATGCACCGGGGATCACGGGCCATCAAAACCCAACAGTCTTATTTTCGCACAAAAATTGCACAATGGACCGAAAATCTACCTCAGGCACCAAAATTGGACCACAGGGCACCTCGGACCTCAAAATTGAAAATTTCTCTGAGCATTATGGTTTTTTGTGCATAAGAATGCACCAGGGATCACGGGGCACCAAAACCCAAAATTCTTATTTTGGCACGAAAATTGCATAAATGGCTGAAAATGCACCACCGACACCAAAATTGGAACACAGGTAGCCACGAACCTCAAAACTGAAAAGTGTTCCAAGCATTATGGTTTTTTATGCATAAGAATGCTCCATGGATCACGAGGCACCAATAACCAAAAGTCTTATTTTCGCACGAAAATTGAACTAAGGTCGAAAATGCACCACGGACACCAGAATTGGACCACGGGAAACCTCGGACCTCAAAACTTAAAATTGCTCCAAGCATTATGGTTTTTTATGGATAATAATGAACCAGAGATCACGGGGCACCAAAACCCCAAAGTCTTATTTTCGCACGAAAATTGAATTAGGGGTCGAAAATGCACCACGGGCACCAAAACTAGACCACGGGGCACCTCGGACATCAATTCCTAAAAGTGCTCCGAGCATTATGGTTTTTATGCATAATAATGCTTGAGGGATCACAGGGCACCACAACCCAAAAGTCTTATTTTCGCACGAAAATTGCACAAATGGTCGAAAATGCACCACCGTCACCAAAATTGGACCATGAGGCACCACGAACATCAAAACTGAAAAGTGTTCCGAGCATTATGGTTTTTTATGCATAAGAATGCACCAGGGATCATGGGCCATCAAAATCCAACAGTTTTATTTTAGCACAAAAATTGCACAATGGGCCAAAAATCCACCTCAGGCACCAAATTTGGACCATAGGGCACCTCAGACCTCAAAACTAAAAAGTGCCCCGAGTATTATGGTTTTTTATGCATAAGAATGCACCAGGGATCACGTGGCACCAAAATCCAAAAGTCTTATTTTCGAACGAAAATTGAATTAAGGGTCGAAAATGCACCACAGGCACCAAAACTGGACCACGGGGCACCTCGGACCTCAATACTTAAAAGTGCTCTGAGCATTATGGTTTCTTATGCATAAGAATGCTTGAGGGATCACAAGGCACTACAACCCTAAAGTCTTATTTTCGCACGAAAATTGCACAAATGGCCGAAAATGCACCACCATCACCAAAATTGAACCACGAGGCACCACTAACATCAAAACTGAAAAGTGTTCCGAGCATTATGGTTTTTTATGCATAAGAATGCACCAGGAATCACGGGCCATCAAAACCCAACAGTCTTATTTTCGCAAAAAAATTACACAATGGGCCGAAAATCCACCTCAGGCACCAAAATTGGACCACAGGTTACCTCGGACCTCAAAACTGAAAAGTGCTCCGAGTATTATGGTTTTTTATGCATAAGAATGCACCAGGGATCACGGGGCACCAAAATCCAAAAGTCTTATTTTCGCATGAAAATTGAATTAACGGTCGAAAATGCACCACGGGCACCAAAATTGGACCACGGGACACCTCGGACCTCAATACTTAAAAGTGCTCCGAGCATTATGGTCTTTTATGCATAAGAATGCTTGAGGGATCACGGGGCACCACAACACAAAAGTCTTATTTTCGGACGAAAATTGTACAAATGGCCGAAAATGCACCACCGGCACCAAAATTGGACCACGAGGCACCACGGACATCAAAACTAAAATGTGTTCCGTGCATTATGGTTTTTATGCATAAGAATGCGCCAGGGATCCCGGGCCACCAAAACCAAAAACTCTTATTTTCGCACAAAAATTGCACAACAGGCCGAAAATGCATCCTAGGCACCAAAATTGGACAACAGGGCACCTCAGAACTTAAAACTGAAAGTGCTCTGCGCATTATGGTTTTTTATGCATAAGAATGAACCAGGGATCACGGTGCACCAAAACCCAAAAGTCTTATTTTGGCACAAAAATTGCACCATGTGCCCAAAATTCACCACGGGCACCAAAATTGGACCACGGGGCACCAATGACCTCAAAACTGAAAAGTGTTTCCAGCATTATGGTTTTTTATGCATAAGAATGCACCAGGGATCATGGGGCACCAAAACCCAAAAGTCTTATTTTGGCACGAAATTGGACCATTTGTCGAAAATCCACCACGGGCACCATAATTGGACCATGAGTCAACTCGTACCTCAAAACTGTAAAGTGGTCCGAGCATTATGGTTTACTATGCATAAGAAAGCTTGAGGGATCAGGGGGCACCAAAATCCAAAAGTCTTATTTTCGAACGAAAATTGCACAAATGGCCGAAAATGCACCACCGTCACCAAAATTGGACCACGAGGCACCACGAACATCAAAACCGAAAAGTGTTCCAAACATTATGGTTTTTTATGCATAAGAGTGCACCAGGGATCACAGCCCACTAAAACCCGACAATCTTATTTTCGCACCCTAGGCACCTAAAATGGACCACAGGACACCTCAGACCTCAAAACTGAAAAGTGCTTTGAGCATTAAGGTTTTTTATGCATAAGAATGCACCAGGGATCATGGGGGCAGCAAAACCCAAAAGTCGTATTTTGGGACGACAATTGCATAAATGGCCGAAAATGCACCACCGGCACCAAAATTGGAACACAAGTCGCCACGGACCTCAAAACTGAAAAATGCTCCAAGCATTATGGTTTTTTTGCATAAGAATGCACCAGGGATCACGAGGAACTAAAACCCAAAAGTCTTATTTTCGCATGAAAATTGAACTAAGGGCCGAAAATGCACCACGGGCACCAAAATTGGACCATGGGGCACCTCAGACCTCAAAACATAAAAGTGCTCCAAGCATTATGGTTTTTTATGAATGAAAATACACCAGGGATCACGGGGCACCAAAACCCAAAAGTCTTATTTTCGCACAAAAATTGCACAAATGGCCGAAAATGCACCACCGACACCAAAATTGGACCACGAGGCACCACAGACATCAAAACTAAAAAGTGTTCCGAGCATTATGGTTTTTTATGCATAAGAATGCACCAGGGATCCCGGGCCACCAAAACCCAAAAGTCTTATTTTCGGAAAAAAATTGCACAACAGGCCGAAAATGCACCCTAGGCACCAAAATTGGACCACAGGGCACCTCAAACCTCAAAACTGAAAAGTGCTATGAGCATTATGGTTTTTTATGCATAAGAATGAACCAGGGATCACGGTGCACCAAAACCCAAAAGTCTTATTTTGGCACGAAAATTGCACCATGTGCCGAAAATTCACCACGAGCACCAAACTTGGACCACGGGGCACCAATGACCTCAAAATTGAAAAGTGTTCCAAGCATTATGGTTTTTTATGCATAAGAATCCACCAGGGATCACGAGGTACCAAAATCCAAAAGTCCATTTTTCGCACGAAAATTGCACAATGGGCCGAAATTGCACCACGGGCATAAAAATTGGACCACGGGGCACCACGGACCTCAAAACGGAAAATTGCTCTGAACATCATGGATTTTTATGCATAAGGATGCACCAGGGATCACTGGGCACCAAATCCTCAAAGTATTATTTTGGCACAAAATTTGAACCATGTGCCGAAAATTCACCACGGGCACCTAAATTGGACCACGGGGAACCATGGACCACCAAACTGAAATGTGCTCCGAGCATTATGGTTTTTTATGCATAAGGATGCACCAGGGATCATGGGGCACCAAAACCCAAAAGTCTTATTTTGGCACGAAAATTGCACCATGGGCCAAAAATGCACCACGGGGCACCAAAATTGGACCACCGGACACCCCAGACCTCAAAATTGAAAAGTGCTTCTAGTATTATGGTTTTTTATGCATAAGAATGCACCAGGGATCACGTGGCAGCAAAACCCAAAAGTCTTATTTTGGCACGAAAATTGCACCAGTGTCGAAAATGCACCACGAGCACCAAAATTGGACCATGGTACACCACGAACCTGAATACTAAAAAGTTCTTCAAGCATTATGGTTTTCTATGCATCAGGATGAACCAAGGATCACAGGGCACCAAAAACCAAAAGTCTTATTTTGGCACGAAAGTTGCAACAGGTGCCGAAAATGCACCACGAGAACCAAAATTGGACCACGAGGCACCACGGACATCAATAATAAAAAGTTCTCTAAGAATTACGGTTTTTTATGCGTAAGGATGAACCAAGGATCAGAGGGCACCAAAAACCAAAAGTCTTATGTTGGGACGAAATTGCAACACGGGCACCAAAATTTGACAACTAGACACCACTGACGTCAAAACTGAAAAGTGCTCCGAGCATCGTTGTTTTTTATGTATAAGAATGCACCAGAGATCATGAGCCACGAAAGCCCAAAAGTCATATTTCGCACGAAAATTTCACAAATGGCCGAAAATGCACCACCGGCACAAAAATTAGACAACGGGGCACCACGGACCTCAAAACTGAGAAGTGCTCTGAGCATTATGGTTTTTTATGCATAAGAATGCACTAGAGATCAAGGGGCACCAAAACCCAAAAGTCTTATTTTCGCACGAAAATTGCACAATGGGGCGAAAATGCACCATGGGCACAAAAATTAGACCACGAACCACCATGGACGTCAAAACTGAAAAGTGCTCTGAGCATTATGGATTTTTATGCATAAGGATGCACCAAGGATCACGATGTTCCAAAACCCAAAATTCTTATTTTGGAACAAAAATTGCATTATTTGATGAAAATGCACCACGGGCACCAAAATTTGACCACGGGGCACCACGGACCTCAAAACTGAAAAGTGCTCCGAGCATTATGGTTTTTTATGCATAAGAATGCACTAGGGATCACGGGGCACCAAAACCCAAAGGTCTTATTTTCGCACGAAAGTTGCACAATGGAGAGAAAATGCACCACGGCCACAAAAATTGGACCATGGGGCACCATGGACCTCAAAACTGAAAAGTGCACCAAGCATTATGGATTTTTATGCATAATGATGCAACAGGGATTACGGGCCACCAAAAACTAAAAGCCTTATTTTGCCAGGAAATTTGCACCATGTGCCGAGAATTCACCACGGGCACCAAAATTGGACCACGGGGCACCATAGACCTCCAAACTGAAAAGTGCTCTGAGCATTATGGATTTTTACGCATAAGAATGCACTAAGGATCACGAGGCACCAAAACCCAAAAGTCTTCTTTTCACACGAAAATTGGACCACGGGATTCCACGGACCTCAAAACTGTTAAGCGCTCCTAGCATTATGGTTTTTTATGCATAAGAATGCACCAGGGATCATGGGGTACCAAAACCCAAAAGTCTTATTTTCGCAAAAAAATTGCTCAATGGGCCGAAAATGAACCATGGGGCACCACGGAGCTCAAAACATATAAGTGCTCCGAGCATTATGATTTTTTATGCATAAGAATGCACTAGGGATCATGGGGCACCAAAACCCAAAAGTCTTATTTTGGAACGAAAATTGCACCATGTGCCGAAAATTCACCACGGCCACCAAAATTGAACCACGAGGCACCACGAACCTCAAACCTGAAAAGTACTGCGAGCATTATGGTTTTTTATGCATTAGAATGCACCAGGGATCACGGGGCAGCAAAACCCAAAAGTCTTATTTTCGCACGAAAATTGCACAATGGGGGAAAACGCACCATGGGCACAAAACTTGGACCATGGGACACCACGAACCTCAAAACTGAAAAGTGCTCCGAGCATTATGGATTTTTTTGCATAAGGATGCACCAAGGATCATGGGGCTCCAAAACCCAAAAGTCTTATTTTGGAACGAAAATTGCATTTTGTGACGAAAATGCACCACGGGCACCAAAATTTGATCACGGGGCCCCACGGGCCACAAAACTGAAAAGTGCTCCGAGCATTATGGTTTTTTATGCATAAGAATGCACCAGGGATCACGGAGCACCAAAATATGAAGGTCTTATTTTCGCATGAAAATTGCACAATGGGGTGAAAATGCACCACAGGGCACCAAGAACTTCAAAACTGAAAAGTGCTCTGAGCATTATGGATTTTTATGCATAAGGATGCACCAGGGATCACGAGGCACCGAAACCTAAAAGTCTTATTTTGGCACGAAAATTGTATAATGGGCCGAAAATGCACCGCGGGCGCCAAAATTTGACCAAGGGGCACCACGGACCCCAAAACTGAAAAGTGCTCCGAGCATTATGGTTTTTTATGCATAAGAATGCACCAGGGATAACAAGGCTCCAAAACCCAAAAGTCTTATTTTTGCTCGAAAATTGGGCAATGGGCTGAAAGTGCACCACGGGCACCAAAATTGGACCACGGGGCACCACGTACCTCAAAACAGAAAGGTGCTTCGAGCATTATGGATTTTTATGCATAAGGATTCCCCAGGGATCATGGGGCACTAAAACCCAAAAGTCTTATTTTGGCACGAAAATTGCACCATGTGCCAAAAATTCACCACGAGGCACCACGAACCTCAAAACTGAAAAGTGTTCCGAGCATTATGGTTTTTTATGCATAAGAATGCACCAGGGATCACGTTGCACCAAAACCCAAAAGCTTATTTTGGCACGAAAATTGCACCAGTGTCGAAAATGCACCACAAGCACCAAAATTGAACCACGGTAAACCATGGACCTCAATACTGAAATTCGAGCATTATGGTTTTTTATGCATAAGGATGAACCAAGGATCATAGGGCATCAAAAACCAAAAGTCTTATGTTGGCATGAAAATTTCCCCATGTGCCAAAAAGGCACCACAGGCACCAAGATTGACCCACAGGGCATCACGGAGCTCATACCAAAAAAGTTCTTCGAGCATTATGGATTCTTTATGCATAAGGATGCCCCAAGGATCATGGGGTACCAAAACCCAAAAGTCTTATTTTGGCACGAAAATTGGTCCACATGCCGAAAATCCACCATGGGCACCAAAGTTGAACCACTGAGCACCTCGGACCTCAAACCTAAAAAGTGCTACGAGCATTATGGTTTTCTTTATGCATAAGAATGCACTAGGGATTATGGGCACCAAAACCCAAAAGTCTTATTTTCGCACAAAAATTGCGCTAATGGCCGAAAGTGCACCATTAGCACCAAAATTTGACCACGGGGCACCACGCACCTCAAAACTGAAAGTTCTCCAAGCATTATGGTTTTTTATGCATAAGAATGAACCAGGGATCATGGGGCACCAAAACCCAAAAGTCTTATTTTTGCACGAAAATGCACAATGGGCCGAAAATGCACCACGGGTACCAAAATTGGATCACGGGGCACCTCGGACCTCAAACCTGAAAGTGCTCCGTGCATTATGGTTTTTTATGCAAAAGAATGCACCAGGGATCATGGGGCACCAAAACCCAAAAGTCTTATTTTCGCACAAAAATTGCACAATGGACCGAAAATGCACCACGGGCCCAAAATTGGGTCATGGGGAACCTCGGACCTCAAAACAGAAAAGTGCTTCGAGCATTATGGATTTTTATGCATAACGATTCCCCAGGGATCATGGGGCACCAAAACCCAACAGTCGTATTTTGGGACGAAAATTGCACCATGTGCCAAAAATGCACCACTGGGCACCACGAACCTCAAAACTGAAAAGTGCTCCGAGCATTATGGATTTTTATGCATAACGATGCACCAAGGATCACGGGGCTCCAAAACCCAAAAGTCTTATTTTGGAACGAAAATGCACCACGGGCAATAAAATTTGATGACGGGGCCCCACGGGCCTCAAAACTGAAAAGTGCTCCTAGCATTATGGTTTTTTATACATAAGAATGCAGCAGGGATCATGGGGCACCAAAACCCATAAGTCTTATTTTCGCACAAAAATTGCACAATGGGCCGAAAATGCACCACAGGGCACCACGGACCTGAAAACATATAAGTGTTCCGAGCATTATGGTTTTTTATGCATAAGAATGCACCAGGGATCACGTGGCACCAAAACCCAAAAGCTTATTTTGGCACAAAATTGCACCAGTGTCGAAAATGCACCACAAGCACCAAAATTGAACCACGGTAAACCACGGACCTCAATACTGAAAAGTTGTCCAAGCATTATGGTTTTTTATGCATAAGGATGAACCAAGGATCATAGGGCACCAAAAACCAAAAGTCTTATGTTGCCACGAAAATTTTCCCATGTGCCAAAAAGGCACCACAGGGACCAAGATTGACCCACGGGGCATCACGGACCTCATACCAAAAAAGTTCTTTGAGCATTATGGTTTCTTTATGCATAAGGATGCCCCAACGATCATGGGGTACCAAAACTCAAAAGTCTTATTTTGGCACGAAAATTGCATAATGGGCCAAAAATGCAACACAGGCACCAAAATTGGACCACGAGGCACCACGGACCTCTAAACTAAAAGGTACTCCGAACATTATGGTTATTTATGCATAAGGATGCACCAAGAATAGGGCACCAAAAACCAAAAGTCTTATTTTGGCACGAAAATTGCACCAGGTGCCGAAAATGCACCACAGGCACCAAAATTGGACCACGGGGCACCACGAACCTCAAAACTGAAATGTGCTCTGAGCACTATTGTGTTTTATGTATAAGAATGCACCAAGGATCACCGAGCACCAAAACCCAAAAGTCTTACTTTGGCACGAAAATTGGACCACATGCCGAAATCCACCACGGGCACCAAAGTTGGACAGCGGGGCACCTCGGACCTCAAACCTGAAAAGTGCTCCGAGCATTATTGTATTCTTATGCATAAGAATGCACTAGGGATCACGAGGTACCAAAACCCAAAAGTCTTATTTTTGCACGAAAAATGCACAATGGGCCGAAAATGCACCACGGGCACGAAAAATGGACCACGGGGCACCACAGACCTCAAACCTGAAAAGTGCTCTAAGCATTATGGTTTTTTATGTATAAGAATGTACCATCGATCATGAGGCACCAAAACCCAAAAGTCTTATTTTCGCACGAAAAATGCACAATTTGCCGAAAATGCACCACGGGCACAAAAAATGGACTACGGGGCACCACAGACCTAAAACCTGAAAAGTGCTCTGAGCATTATGGTTTTTTATGTATAAGAATGCACCAGGAATCAAGGGGCACCAAAACCCAAAAGTCTTATTTTCGCATGAAAATTGCACAAATGGCTGAAAATGCACAATCGGCACCAAAATTGGACCACAGGACACCACGGACCTCAAAACTGAAAAGTTCTCCAAGCATTTTGATTTTTTATGCATAAGAATGCCCCAAGGATGATGGGGCACCAAAGCCCAAAAGTCTTATTTTGGGACGAATTGCACCATGGGCCAAATATGCACCACGGGGCACCAAATTTTGACCACTGGATACCACGGACCTCAAAACTGAAAATTTCTTCGAGCATTATGGTTTTTTATGTATAAGAATGCTCCAGGGATCACGAGGCACCAAAACCCAAAAGTCTTATTTTCGCACGAAAATTGCACAATGGGCCGAAAATGCAGCACGAGCACCGAAATTGGACCACGAGGCACCACGGACCTCAAAACATAAAAGTGCTTCCAGTATTATGGTTTTTTATGCATAAGAATGCACCAGGGATCACGATGCACAAAAACCCAAAAGTCTTATTTTCGCACGAAAATTTCACAAATGGCTGAAAATGCATGATTGGCACCAAAATTGGACCATGGGGCACCACGGACCTCAAAACTGAAATGTGCTCCAAGAATTATGGTTTTTTATTCATAAGAATGCACTGTGGATAATGGGGCACCAAAACCTAAAAGTCTTATTTTCGCACAAAAATTGCACAATGGGTCGAAAATGCACCACGGGCACCAAAATTAGACCACGGGGCACCACGGACCTCAAAACTGAAAAGTGCTCCGAGCATTATGGATTTTTATGCATAAGGATACCCCAGGGATCATGGGGCAATAAAACCCAAAAGTCTTATTTTGGCACGAAAATTGCACCATGGGCCAAAAATGCTCCACGGGGCACCAAAATTGGACCACTGGACACCCCGGACCTCAAAATTGAAAAGTGCTTCTAGCATTATGGCTTTTTATGCATAAGAATGCACCAGGGATCACGTGGTAGCTAACCCCAAAAGTCTTATTTTGGCACAAAAATTGCACCAGTGTTGAAAATGCACCACGAGCACCAAAATTGGAGTACGGTACACCACGGACCTCAATACTGAAAAGTTCTCTAAGCATTATGGTTTTTTATGCATCAGGATGAACCAAGGATCACAGGGCACCAAAAACCAAAAGTCTTATTTTGGCACGAAAATTGCATAATTGGCCAAAAATACACCACAGGCACCAAAATTGGACCACGAGGCACCACGGACCTCAAAACTAAAAAGTGCTCCGAGCATTATGGTTTTTATGCATAAGGATGCACCAAGGATCATGGGGCACCAAAACCCAAAAGTCTTATTTCGGCACGAAAATTGCAACAAGTGCCGAAAATGCACCACGAGCACCCAAATTGGACCACGGGGCACCACAGACATCAATACTAAAAAGTTCTCTAAGCATTATGGTTTTTTATGCGTAAGGATGAAACAAGGATCACAGGGCACCAAAAACCAAAAGTCTTATGTTGGGAAGAAAATTTCCCCATGTGCCAAAAAGGCACCATGTGCACCAAGATTGGACCACGGGGCATCACGGACCTCATACCTAAAATGTGCTTCGAGCATTATGGTTTCTTTATGCATAAGGATGTCCCAAGGATCAAGGGGCACCAAAACCCAAACGTCTTATTTTGGCACGAAAATTGCACCAGGTGCCGAAAATGCACCACGAGCACCAAAATTGGACCACGGGGCACCACAGTCCTCAAAACTGAAAACTGCTCCGACCACTATGGTGTTTTATGTATAATAATGCACTGATTATCATGGGGCACCAAAACCCAAAAGTCTTATTTTGGCACGAAAATTGGACCACGTGCCGAAAATCCACCATGGGCACCATGGACCTGAAAACATATAAGTGCTCTGAGCATTATGGTTTTTTATGCATAAGAATGCACCAGGGATCACGTGGCACCAAAACCCAAAAGCCTATTTTGGCACGAAAATTGCACCAGTGTCGAAAATGCACCACAAGCACCAAAATTGAACCACGGTAAACCACAGACCTCAATACTGAAAAGTTCTCCGAGCATTATGGTTTTTTATGCATAAGGATGAACCAAGGATCATAGGGCACCAAAAACCAAAAGTCTTATGTTGGCACGAAAATTTCCCCATGTGCCAAAAAGGCACCACAGGCACCAAGATTGACCCACGGGGCATCACGGACCTCATACCAAAAAAGTTCTTTGACCATTATGGTTTCTTTATGCATAAGGATGCCCCAAGGATCATCGGGTACAAAAACCCAAAAGTCTTATTTTGGCACGAAAATTAGACCACGTGCCGAAAATCCACCATGGGCACCAAAGTTGAACCACTAGGCACCTCGGACCTCAAACCTGAAAAGTGCTCCGAGCATTATGGTTTTTTTATGCATAAGAATGCACTAGGGATCATGGGGCACCAAAACCCAAAAGTCCTATTTTTGCCCGAAAATTGTGCTAATGGCCGAAAATGCACCATCGGCACCAAAATTTGACCATGGGGCACCACGGACCTCAAAACTGAAAGTGCTCCGAGCATTATGGTTTTTTATGC
Organism: Pueraria montana var. lobata; assembly: GCA_026413185.1. Classification (NCBI taxonomy): domain Eukaryota; kingdom Viridiplantae; phylum Streptophyta; class Magnoliopsida; order Fabales; family Fabaceae; genus Pueraria; species Pueraria montana. Next base: position 45,265,443 of record CM048646.1, read on the forward strand.
ATAAGAATGCACCAGGGATCACGGGGCACCAAAACCCAAAAGTCTTATTTTTGCACGAAAAATGCACAATGGGCCGATAATGCACCACGGGCACCAAAATTGGATCACGGGGCACCTCGGACCTCAAACCTGAAAAGTGGTCTGAGCATTATGGATTTTTATGCATAAGAATGCAACAGGGATCACGGGGCACCAAAACCCAAAAGTCTTATTTTCGCACGAAAATTGCAAAAATGGCCGAAAATGCACCACCGCCACCAAAATTAGACCACGAGACACCACGAACCTCAAAACTGAGAAGTTCTCCAAGCATTTTGGTTTTTTATGCATAAGAATGCCCCAACGATAATGGGGCACCAAAGCCCAAAAGTCTTATTTTGGGACGAATTGCACCATGGGCCAAATATGCACCACGGGGCACCAAAATTGGACCACTGGATACCACGGACCTCAAAACTGAAAAATGCTCTGAGCATTTTGATTTATTTATGTATAAGAATGTACTAGGGATCACGAGGCACCAAAACCCAAAAGTCTTATTTTCGCACGAAAATTGCACAATGGGCTGAAAATGCACCACGAGCACCAAAATTGGACCACGAGGCACGACGAACCTCAAAACATAAAAGTGCTCCCAGTATTATGATTTTTTATGCATAAGAATGCACCAGGGATCATAGGCCACCAAAACCCAAAAGTCTTATTTTCGCACGAAAATTTCACAAATGGCCGAAAATGCACGACTAGCACCAAAATTGGACCACCGGGCACCACAGACCTCAAAACTGAAAAGTGCTCCAAGCATTATGGTTTTTTATGCATAAGAATGCACCAGGGATCATGGGGCACCAAAACCCAAAAGTCTTATTTTCGCACGAAAATTCTATAATGGGTCGAAAATGTACCACAGGCACCGAAATTGGACCACCGGGCACCGCGAACCTCAAAACTGAAAAGTGCTCCGAGCATTATGGATTTTTATGCATAAGGATGGCCCTGGGATCATGGGGTACCAAAACCCAAAAGTCTTATTTTTGTACGAAAATTGCACAAATGGTCAAAAATGAACCACTGGCAGAAAAATTAGACCACGGGACACCACGGACATCAAAACTGAAAAGTGTTCGAACCATTATGGTTTTTTATGTTTAAGAATGCCCCATGAATCACGGGGCACGAAAACCCGAAAGTCTTATTTTGGGATGAATTGCACCATAGGCCAAAATTGCAGCACGGGCACCAAAATTGGACCACGGGGCACGACGTACCTCAAAACTGAAAAGTGCTCAGAGCATTATGGTTTTTTATGCATAAGGGTGTACCAGGGATCATGGGGCATCAAAACCTAGAAGTCTTATTCTGGCACGAAAATTGCACCATGTGTCGAAAATTCACTACGGACACCAAAAATGGACAACGGGACACCACGCACCTCAAAACCTCAAAGTGCTCCGAGCATTATGATTTTTTTATGCATAAGAATCCACCAGGCATCACAGGGCAATAAAACCAAAAAGTCATATTTTTGCAAGAAAATTGCCCAATGGGGTGAAAATGAACCACGGGCACAAAAATTGCACCACGGGACACCACGGACCTCAAAACTGAAAAGTACTATGAGCATTATGTTTTTTATGCATAAGAATGCAGCAGGGTTCACAGGGAACCAAAACCCAAAAGTCTTATTTTCACACGAAAATTGCACAAATGGCCGAAAATGTACAATCGGCACCAAAATTGGACCTCGGGGCACCACAGAGCTCGAAACCAAAAAGTGTTCCGAGCAATATGGTTTTTTATGCATAAGAATGCACCAAGGATCATGGGGCACCAAAACCCAAAAGTCTTATTTTCGCACGAAAATTTCAAAAATGGCCGAAAATGCATCACCGGCACCAAAATTGGACCCCGAGGCACCACGGACCTCAAAACTAAAAAGTGGTCCAAGCATTATGGTTTTTTATGCATAAGAATGCGCCAGGGATCACAAGGCACCAAAATCCAAAAGTCTTATTTTCGAACGAAAATTGAACAAAGGGCCGAAAATGCACCATGGGCACCAAAATTGGACCAAGGGGAACCTTGGACCTCAAAACTGAAAAGTGCTATGAGTATTATGGTTTTTTATATGTAAGAATGAACCAGGGTTCACAGGACACCAAAACCCAAAAGTCTTATTTTTGCACGAAAATTTCACAAATGGCCGAAAATGCACCACCTGCACCAAAATTGGAGCGCGGGGTATCATGGATCTCAAAACTGAAAAGTGCTCCAAGCATTATGGATTTTTATCCATAAGAATGCACTAGGGATCACGGGGCACGAAAACCCAAAAGTCTATTTTTCAAACGAAAATTGCACAATAGGCCGAAAATGCATCATGGGCACCAAAATTTGACCTCAGGGCACCTCGGACCTCAAAACTGAAAAGTGATCCAAGAATTATGGTTTTTTATGCATAACACTGCACGGGTGAACACGGGGCACAAAAACCCAATAGTCTTATTTTCGCACTAAAATTGCACAAATGGTCGAAAATGCATTACCTGCACCAAAATTGGATCACGGGGCACCACGGACCTTAAAACTAAAAATTGTTCTGAGCATTATGGTTTTTTATGCACAAGAATGCACCAGGGATCACTGGGCACAAAAACCCAAAAGTCTAACTTTCGCACGAAAATTGCACAATTGGCCGCAAATGCACCACGGGCACCAAAATTGGACCACGGGGCACCTCGGACCTCAAAACTTAAAAGTGCTTTGAGCATTAAGGTTTTTATGCATAAGAATGCACCAGGGATAACGGGGCACCAAAACCCAAAAGTCTTATTTTCGCATGAAAATTTCACAATTGGCAGAAAATGCACCACCGGCAACAAAATTGGACCACGGGGCACCACGGACCTCAAAAATTAAAAGTCCTCCGTGCATTATGGTTTTTTATGGATAAGAATGCCCCAAGGATCACGGGGAACAAAAATCCAAAAGTCTTATTTTGGCACGAAAATTGCACAAATGGCCGAAAATGTAACACCGGCCCCAAAATTTGACCACGGGGTACCACGAACCTCAAAACTAAAAAGTGTTCCAAGTATTATGGGTTTTCATGCATAAGAATGCACCAGGGACAAGGGGCACCAAAATCCACAAGTCTTATTTTCGCACGAAAATTGCACAATGGGCTGACAATGCATCACGGGCACCAAAATTGGACCACGGGGCACCATGGAGCTAAAAACTAAAAAGTGTTCCGAGCATTATGGTTTTTTATGGATAAGAATGCACCAGGGATCACTGGGCACAAAAACCCAAAAGTCTAATTTTTGCACGAAAATTGCACAATTGGCCGCCAATGCACCACGAGCACCAAAATTGGACCACGGGCCACCTCGGACCTCAAAACTTCAAAGTGATCCGAGCATTATGGTTTTTATGAATAAGAATGCACCAGGGATCACGGGGCACCAAAACCCAAAAGTCTTATTTTCTCACGAAAATTGCACAAATGGCCGAAAATGGAGTACCAGCACCAAAATTGGACCACGGGGCACCATGGACCTCAAAGCTGAAAAGTGCTTCGAGCATTATGGTTTTTAATGTATAAGAATGCACCAGGGATCACGGGGCACCAAAACACAAAAGTCTTATTTTCGCACAAAAATTGCACAATGGGCTGAAAATGCACCACGGGCACCAAAATTGGACTACGGGGCACCTCGGACCTCAAAACTTAAAAGTGCTATGAGCATTATGGTTTTTTATGGTTAAGAATGCACCAGGGATCACGGGGCACCAACACCCAAAAGTCTTATTTTCGCATGAAAATTGCACAATTGGCCGAAAATGCACCCCCGCCACCAAAATTGGACCACGAGGCACTACTAACCCCAAGAGTGAAAAGTGTTCCGAGCATTATGGTTTTTTTATGCATAAGAATGCACCAAGGATCAAGGGGCACCAAAACCCCAAAGTCTTATTTTCGCACAAAAATTGCACAAAGGGCAGAAAATGCACCACGGGCACCAAAATTGGACCACGGGGCACCTCGGACCTCAAAACTGAAAAGTGCTATGAGCATTATGGTTTTTTATGCATAAGAATGCACCAGGGTTCATGGGGTACCAAAACCCAAAAGTCTTCTTTTCGCACGAAAATTGCACAAATGGCCAAAAATGCACCACGAGGACCAAAACTGGACCCCGGGGCACGTCGCACCTCAAAACTGAAAAGTGCTCCGAGCATTATTTTTTTTATGCATAAGAATGCACTAGGGATCACAGGGCACCAAAATCCAAAACCCTTATTTTCGAACGAAAATTGCACAATAGACCGAAAATGCACCACGGGCACCAAAATTGGACCACGGCGCACCTCAGACCTCAAAACTGAAAATTGCTCCGCGCATTATGGTTTTTTATGCATAAGAATGCACCAAGGATCACGGGGCACCAAAATCCAAAAGTCTTATTTTCGCACGAAAATTGCGCAAATGACCCAAAATGCACCACCGACACCAAAATTGGACCATGGGACAGCACGAACCTCAAAACTGAAAAGTATTCTGAGCATGACGGTTTTTTATGCAAAAGAATGCACTGGGGATCCCGGGGTTCCAAAACCCAAATGACTTATTTTTGCACGAAAATTGCACAATCGGTCGAAAATGCACCATGGGCACCAAAATTGGACCACCGAGCACCTCAGACCTCAATACTTAAAAGTGCTCCCAGCATTACAGTTTTTTATTCATAAGAATGCACTAGGGATCATGGGACACCAAATTCTAAAAGTCTTATTTTCGCACGAAAATTGCACAATGGGCCTAAAATGCACCACGGGCACCGAAATTCGACCACGGGGAACGTCGCACCATAAAATTGAAAAGTGCTCCGAGCATTATGATTTTTTATGCATAAGAATGCACTAGGGATCATGGGGCACCAAAACCCAAAACACTTATTTTCGGACGAAAATTGCACAATAGACCGAAAATGCCCCACGGGCACCAAAATTGGACCACGGGCCACCTTGGACCTCAAAACTTAAAAGTTCTCCGAGCATTATGGGTTTTTAGGCATAAGAATGCACCAGGGATCACGGGGCACCAAAACCCAAAAGTCTTATTTTCACACAAAAAATTAACAAATGGCTGAAAATTCACCACCGACACCAAAATTGGACCACGAGGCACCATGGACCTCAAAATTGAAAAGTGCTCCAAGTATTATGGTTTTTTATGCATAAGAATGCACCTGGGATCACGGGGTACCAAAACCCAAAAGTCTTATTTTAGCACGAAAATTGCACAAATGGCCGAAAATGCAGCACGGGCAACAAAATTGGACCACGGGGCACCACAGACCTCAAAATTGAAAAATGTTCCAAGCGTTATGGTTTTTTATGCATAAGAATGCACCAGGGATCATAGGGCACCACAGACCTCAAAATTGAAAAGTGTTCCAGGGATCCCTGGTGTAATTTTCGGCCTATTGTGTAATTTTCGTCCGAAAATAAGTGTTTTGGGTTTTGGTTCCCCGTGATCCCTGGTGCATTCTTATGCATAAAAAAACATAATGCTCGGAGCACTTTTCAGTTTTATGGTGCGACGTGCCCCGTGGTCGAATTTCGGTGCCCGTGGTGCATTTTCGGCCCATTGTGCAATTTTTGTGCGAAAATAAGACTTTTAGAATTTGGTGTCCCATGATCCCTAGTGCATTCTTATGAATAAAAAACCGTAATGCTGGGAGCACTTTTAAGTATTGAGATCTGAGGTGCCCGGTGGTCCAATTTTGGTGCCCATGGTGCATTTTAGGCCGATTGTGCAATTTTTGTGCGAAAAGAAGACTTTTGGGTTTTCGTGCCCCGTGATCCGTGGTGCATTCTTATGCATAAATAAACAGAATGCTTGGAAGACTTTTCAGTTTTGAGGTTCGTGGTGCCCCGTGGTCCAATTTTCGTGCCGGTGGTGCATTTTCGGCCATTTGTGCAATTTTCGTGCGAAAATAAGACTTTTGGGTTTTGGTGCCACTTGATCCCTGGCGCATTCTTTTGCATAAAAAACCATAATGCTTGGAGCACTTTTCAGTTTTGTGGTTCGTGGTACCCCGTGGTCCAAATTTGGTGCAGGTGGTGCATTTTCGGTCATTTGTTCAATTTTCGTGCGAAAATAAGACTTTTGGGTTTTGGTCCCCCTTGATCCTTGGTGCATTCTTATGCATAAAAAACCATAATGCTCGGAACACTTTTCATTCTTTTGGTTCGTGGTGCCCCGTGGTCCAATTTTAGTGCCGGTGTTGCATTTTCGGCCATTTGTGCAATTTTCGTGCGAAAATAAGACTTTTGGTGCCCCGTGATCCCTAGTGCATTCTTATGCATAGAAAACCATAATGCTTGGAGCACTTTTAAGTTTTTAGGTCCGAGGTACCCCGTGGTCCAATTTTGGTGCCCGTGGTGCATTTTCGGCCCAATGTGCAATTTTCGTGCGAAATTAAGACTTTTGGGTTTTGGTGCCCCGTGATCCCTGGTGCATTCTTATGCACAAAAAAACCATAATGCTGGGAACACTTTTCAGTTTTGAGGTCCGTGGTCCCTCGTCGATCAATTTTGGTGCCGGTGGTGCATTTTCGGCCATTTGTGCAATTTTCGTGTGCAAAAAGACTTTTGGGTTTTGGTGCCCCGTGATCCTTGGTGGATTCTTTTGAATAAAAAACCATAATGCTCAGAACACTTTTCAGTCTTGAGGTTCGTGGAGCCCCGTGGTCCAATTTTAGTGTTAGGGGTGCATTATTGGCCATTTGTGCATTTTTCATGCTAAAATAAAACTGTTGGGTTTTGGTACTCCGTGATCTCTAGTGCATTCTTATGCATAGAAAACCATAATGCTTGGATCACTTTTCATGTTTGAAGTCCGTGAAGCCCCGGGGTCAAATTTTGGTACCGGTGGTGCATTTTCGGCCATTTGAGCAATTTTCGTGCGAAAATAAGACTTTTGGGTTTTGGTACCTATGAACTCTGGTGCATTCTTATGCATAAAAATCCATAATACTCATAGCATATTTTAGTTCTGAGGTCCGAGGTGCCCCGTGGTCCAATTTTGGTGCCCGTGGTGCATTTTCTGCCCTTTGTGCAATTTTCGCGTTAAAATAAGACTTTTGGGTTTTGGTACCCCATGATCCCTGGTGCATTCTTATGCATAAAAAACCTTAATGCTCAGAGCACTTTTTAGTTTTGAGGTCTGAGGTTCCCCGTGGCCCGATTTTGGTGCCTATGGCACATTTTCGGCCCATTGTGCAATTTTTGTGCAAATATCAGACTTTTGGGTTTTTGTACGCCGTGATCTCTGGTGCTTTCTTATGCATAGAAAACCATAATGCTATGAGCACTTTTCAAGTTTGAGGTCCGTGGTGCCCCGAGGTCCAATTTGGGTGCCGGTGGTGCATCTTCGGCTATTTGTGCAATTTTCATTAGAAAATAAGACTTTTCGGTTTTCATGCCCCGTGAACCTTGGTGCATTCTTATGCATAAAAAGCGATCATGCTCATAGCACTTTTTAGTTTTGAGGTCCGAGGTGTCCCGTGGTCCAATTTTGGTGCCCGTGGTGCATTTTCGGCCCTTTGTGCAATTTTCGTGCGAAAATAAGACTTTTGGGTTTTGGTGCCCCGTGTTCCCTAGTGCATTCTTATGCATAAAAAATCGTAATGCTCAGAGCACTTTTCAGTTTTGAGGTCCGAGGTACCCCGTGGTCCAATTTTGGTGCCCGTGGTGCATTTTCGGCCCATTGTGCAATTTTCGTGCGTAAATAAGACTTTTGGATTTTGGTGCCCCGTGATCCCTGGTGCATTCTTATGCAAAAAAAAAAACCATAATGCTTGGAACACTTTTCAATTTTGAGATCCGTGGTGCCTCGTCGTCCAATTTTGGGGCCGGTGGTGCATTTTCGGCCATTTGTGCAATTTTCGTGCTCAAAAAGACTTTTCGGTTTTGGTGCCCCGTGATCCTTGGTGGATTCTTTTGCCTAAAAAACCATAATGCTCAGAACACTTTTCAGTCTTGAGGTTCGTGGAGCCCTGTGGTCCAATTTTGGTGTTGGGGGTGCATTTTCGGCTATTTGTGCAATTTTCATGCTAAAATAAGACTTTTGGGTTTTGGTGTCCTGAGAACTCTGGTGCATTCTTATGCATAAAAAACCATAATACTCATAGCAATTTTTAGATTTGAGGTCCGAGGTGCCCCGTAGTCCAATTTTGGTGCCCGTGGTGCATTTTCGGACCTTTGTGCAATTGTCGTGCTAAAATAAGACTTTTGGGTTTTGGTACCCCATGATCCCTGGTGTATTCTTATGCATAAAAAACCTTAATGCTCAGAGCACTTTTCAGTTTTGAGGTTCGAGTTCCCCGTGGGCCAATGTTGGTGCCGGTGGCACATTTTCCGCCCATTGTGCAATTTTCGTTCAAATATAACACTTTTGGGTTTTGGTACCCCGTGATCCCTGGTGCATTCTTATGCATAGAAAACCGTAATGCTATGAGCACTTTTCAAGTTTGAGGTCCGTGGTGCCCCGAGGTCCAATTTGGGTGCCGGTGGTGCATTTTCGGCCATTTGTGCAATTTTCATTCGAAAATAAGACTTTTTGGTTTTCGTGCTCTTTGAACCTTGGAGCATTCTTATGCATAAAAAACCATAATGCTCATAGTACTTTTCATTTATGAGATTCGAGGTACCCCGTGGTCCAATTTTGGTGCCTGTGGTGCATTGTCGGCCCTTTGTGCTATTTTTGTGCGAAATTAAGACTTTTGGGTTTTTGTTCCCCATGATCCCTGGTGTATTCTTATGCATAAAAAACCATAATGCTTGGAGCACTTTTTAGTTTTGAGGTCCATGGGTCCCCGTGTTCCAACTTTGGTGCCAGTGGTGCATTTTCGGCCATTTATGCAATTTTCTTGCGAAAATAAGACTTTTGGGTTTTGGGGCCTTGTGAACCCTAGTACATTCTTATCCATAAAAAATCATAATTCACATAGCACTTTTCAATTTTGAGGTCCAAGGTGCCCCGTGGTTCAATTTTGGTTTCCGTGGTGCATTTTCGGCCCATTATACAATTTTCGTGTGAAAATAAGACTTTTGGGTTTTGGTAACCCGTGATCCCTGGTGCATTCTTATGCATAAAAAACCTTAATGCTTAGAGCACTTTTCAATTTTGAGCTCCGAGGTTCCACGTGGCCCAATTTTGGTGCCCGTGGCACATTTTCGGCCCATTGTGCAATTTTCGTGCAAATATAAGACTTTTGGGTTTTGGTACCCCGTGATCCCTGGTGCATTCTTATGCATAGAAAATCATAATGCTACGAGCACTTTTCAAGTTTGAGGTCCGTGGTGCCCCGAGGTCCAATTTTGGTGCCAGTGGTGCATTTTCGGCCCATTGTGCAATTTTCGTGTGAAAATAAGACTTTTGGATTTTGGTGTATTCTTAGGCATAAAAAACCATAATGCTCAGAACACTTTTCATTCTTTTGGTTCGCGGTGCCCCGTGGTCCAATTTTAGTGCCGGTGCTGCATTTTCGGCCATTTGTGCAATTTTCGTGCGAAAATAAGACCTTTGGGTTTTGGTACTCCGCGATCTCTAGTGCATTCTTATGCATAGAAAACCATAATGCTTGGATCACTTTTCAAGTTTGAGGTCCGTGAAGCCCCGGGGTCCAATTTTGGTGCCGGTGGTGCATTTTCGGCCATTTGTGCAATTTTCGTGCGAAAATAAGACTTTTGGGTTTTGGTGCCTGCGAACTCTGGTGCATTCTTATGCATAAAAATCCATAATACTCATAGCATATTTTAGTTCTGAGGTTCGAGGTGCCCCGTGGTCCAATTTTGGTGCCTGTGGTGCATTTTCTGCCCTTTGTGCAATTTTCGCGCTAAAATAAGACTTTTGGGTTTTGGTACCCCGTGATCCCTGGTGCATTCTTATGCATAAAAAACCTTAATGCTCAGAGCACTTTTTAGTTTTGAGGTCCGAGGTTCCCCGTGGCCCGATTTTGGTGCCTATGGCACATTTTCGGCCCATTGTGCAATTTTTGTGCAAATACCAGACTTTTGGATTTTTGTACGCCGTGATCTCTGGTGCTTTCTTATGCATAGAAAACCATAATGCTATGAGCACTTTTCAAGTTTGAGGTCCGTGGTGCCCCGAGGTCCAATTTGGGTGCCGGTGGTGCATCTTCGGCTATTTGTGCAATTTTCATTAGAAAATAAGACTTTTCGATTTTCATGCCCCGTGAACCTTGGTGCATTCTTATGCATAAAAAGCGATCATGCTCATAGCACTTTTTAGTTTTGAGGTCCGAGGTGCCCCGTGGTACAATTTTGGTACCTGTGGTGCATTTTCGGCCCTTTGTACAATTTTCATGCGAAAATAAGACTTTTGGGATTTTGTGCCCCGTCATCCCTGGTGCATTCTTATGCATAAAAAACCATAATGCTCAGAGTACTTTTCAGTTTTGAGGTCCGTGGGGCCCCGTGTTCCAACTTTGGTGCCGGTGGTGCATTTTCGACCATTTGTGCAATTTTCTTGCGAAAATAAGACTTTTTGGTTTTGGGGCCTTGTGAACCCTGGTGCATTCTTATCCATAAAAAACCATAATGCTCATAGCACTTTTCAATTTTGAGGTCCGAGGTGCCCCGTGGTCCAATTTTGGTGCCCGTGGTGCATTTTCGGCCCATTATGCAATTTTTGTGCGAAAATAAGACTTTTGGGTTTTGGTGCCCCGTGATCCCTGGTGCATTCTTAGGCATAAAAAACCATAATGCTCGGAACACTTTTAATTCGTTTGGTTCGTGGTGCCCCATGGTCCAATTTTAGTGCCGGTGGTGCATTTTCGGCCTTTTGTGCAATTTTCGTGCGAAAATAAGACTTTTGGGTTTTGGTGCCCCGTGTTCCCTAGTGCATTCTTATGCATAAAAAACCGTAATGCTCAGAGCACTTTTCAGTTTTGAGGTCCAAGGTACCCCGTGGTCCAATTTTGGTGCCCGTGGTGCATTTTCGGCCCATTGTGCAATTTTTGTGCGAAAATAAGACTTTTGGGTTTTGGTGCCCCGTGATCCCTGGTGCATTCTTATGCAAAAAAAAAAAAACCATAATGCTTGGAACACTTTTCAATTTTGAGATCCGGGGTGCCTCGTCGTGCAATTTTGGGGCCGGTGGTGCATTTTCGGCCATTTGTGCAATTTTCGTGCTCAAAAAGACTTTTCAGCTTTGGTGCCCCGTGATCCTTGGTGGATTCTTTTGCATAAAAAACCATAATGCTCAGATCACTTTTCAGTCTTGAGGTTCGTGGAGCCCCGTGGTCCAATTTTGGTGTTGGGGGTGCATTTTCGGCCATTTGTGCAATTTTCATGCTAAAATAAGACTTTTGGGTTTTGGTGTCCTGCGAACTCTGGTGCATTCTTATGCATAAAAAACCATAATACTCATAGCAATTTTTAGTTTTGCGGTCCGACGTGCCCCATAGTCCAATTTTGGTGCCCGTGGTGCATTTTCGAACCTTTGTGCAATTGTCGTGCTAAAGTAAGACTTTTGGGTTTTGGTACCCCGTGATCCCTGGTGCATTCTTATGCATAAAAACCTTAATGCTCATAGCACTTTTCAGTTTTGAGGTTCGAGTTCCCCGTGGGCCAATTTTGGTGTCGGTGGCACATTTTCGGCCCATTGTGCAATTTTTGTGCAAATATAACACTTTTGGGTTTTGGTACCCCGTGATACCTGGTGCATTCTTATGCATAGAAAACCATAATGCTATGAGCACTTTTCAAGTTTGAGGTCCGTGGTGCCCCGAGGTCCAATTTGGGTGCCGGTGGTGCATTTTCGGCCATTTGTGCAATTTTCATTCGAAAATAAGAATTTTCGATTTTCGTGCCCCTTGAACCTTGGTGCATTCTTATGCATAAAAAACCATAATGCTCATAGTACTTTTCATTTTTGAGATTCGAGGTACCCCATGGTCCAATTTTGGTGCCTGTGGTGCATTTTCAGCCCTTTGTGCAATTTTTGTGCGAAAATAAGACTTTTGGGTTTTTGTTCCCCGTGATCCTTGGTGGATTCTTATGCATAAAAAACCATAATGCTTGGAGCACTTTTTAGTTTTGAGGTCCGTGGGTCCCGATGTTCCAACTTTGGTGCCGGTGGTGCATTTTCGGCCATTTGTGCAATTTTCTTGCGAAAATAAGACTTTTGGGTTTTGGGGCCTTGTGAACCCTAGTACATTCTTATCCATAAAAATCCATAATTCACATAGCACTTTTCAATTTTGAGGTCCGAGGTTCCCCGTGGTCCAATTTTGGTTTCCGTGGTGCATTTTCGGCCCATTATGCAATTTTCGTGCGAAAATAAGACTTTTGGGTTTTGGTAACCCGTGATCCATGGTGCATTCTTATTCTTATGCATAAAAGACCTTAATGCTCAGAGCACTTTTCAGTTTTGAGGTCTGAGGTTCCACGTGGCCCAATTTGGGTGCCCGTGGCACATTTTCGGCCCATTGTGCAATTTTCGTGCAAATATAAGACTTTTGGGTTTTGGTACCCCGTGATCCCTGGTGCATTCTTATGCATAGAAAATCATAATGCTACGAGCACTTTTCAATTTTGAGGTCCGTGGTGCCCCGAGGTCCAATTTTGGTGCCAGTGGTGCATTTTCGGCCCATTGTGCAATTTTCTTGCGAAAATAAGACTTTTGGGTTTTGGTGCATTCTTAGGCATAAAAAACCATAATGCTCAGAACAGTTTTCATTCTTTTGGTTCGTGGTGCCCCATGGTCTAATTTTAGTGCTGGTGCTGCATTTTCGGCCATTTGTGCAATTTTCGTGCAAAAATAAGACTTTTGGCTTTTGGTGCCCCGTGATCCCTAGTGCATTCTTATGCCTAAAAAACCATAATGCTCGGAGCACTTTTCAGTTTTGAGGTACGAGGTACCCCGTGGTCCAATTTTGGTGTCCGTGTTGCATTTTCGGCCCATTGTGCAATTTTCGTGCGAAAATAAGACTTTTGGGTTTTGGTACCCCGTTATCCCTGGTGCATTCTTATGCATAAAAAACCATAATGCTTGGAACACTTTTCAATTTTGAGGTCCGTGGTCCCTCGTCGTCCAATTTTGGTGCCGATGGTGCATTTCCGGCCATTTGTGCAATTTTCGTGCGCAAATAAGACTTTTGGGTTTTGGTGCCCTGCGAACTCTGGGGCATTCTTTTGCATAAAAAACCATAATTCTCATAGCACTTTTGAATTTTGAGGTCCGAGGTGCCCCGTGGTCCAATTTTGGTGCCCGTGGTGCATTTTCGGCCCTTAGTTCAATTTTCGTACGAAAATAAGACTTTTGGGTTTTGGTTTCCGTGATCCCTGGTGCATTCTTATGCATAAAAAACCATAATTCTCGGAGCACTTTTCAGTTTTGAGGTCCGTGGTGCCCTGTGGTCTAATTTTGTTGTCTCGTGGTGCATTTTTGGCCCATGGTGCAATTTTCGTCCGAAAATAAGACTTTTGGGTTTTGGTGCCCCATGATCCCTAGTGTATTATTATGCAGAAAAAACCATAACGCTTGGAGCACTTTTAAGTTTTGAGGCGGTTCCTCGTGGTCCAATTTTGGTTCCCGTGGTGCATTTACGTCCCTTAGTTCAATTTTCGTGCGAAAATAAGACTTTTGGGTTTTGGTGCCTCGTGATCCCTGGTACATTGTTATGCTTAAAAAAACATAATGCTTGGAGCACTTTTCAGTTTTGAGGTCCGTGGCGACCTGTGTTCCAATTTTGGTGCCGGTGGTGCATTTTCGGCCATTTGTGTAATTTTTGTGCGAAAATAACACTTTTGGGTTTTGGTGCCCTGTGCACCCTGGTTCATTCTTATGCATAAAAAACCGTAATGCTCACAGCACTTTTGAGTTTTTAAGTCCGAGGTGCCCCGTTGGCCAATTTTGGTGCCCGTGATTCATCTTCGACCCTTTGTGCAATTTTTGTGCGAAAATAAGACTTTTGGGTTTAAGTGTCCCGTGATCCTTGGTGCATTCTTATGAATAAAATGCCATAATTCTCGGAACACTTTTTCAGACTTGAGGTTCATGTTGCCCCGTGGTCCAATTTTGGTGTCGGGTGTGCATTTTCGGACATTTGTTCATTTTTCGGGCGTAAATAAGACTTTTGGATTTTGGTGCCCCGTGATCCCTGGTGCATTTTTATGCATAAAAAATCATAATGCTTATAGCACTTTTCAGTTTTGAGGTGTGAGGTGCCCTGCGGTCCAATTTTGGTGCCTGTGGTGGATTTTCGTCCCGTTGTGCAATTTTTGTGCGAAAATAAGACTGTTGAGTTTTGGTGGCCCGTGATCCCTGGTGCATTCTTATGCATAAAAAACCATAATTCTCGGAACACTTTTCAGTTTTGATGTTCGTGGTGCCTCGTGGTCCAATTTTGGTGACGGTGGTGCATTTTTGGCCATTTGTGCAATTTTCGTGCGAAAATAAGACTCTTGGGTTGTGGTGCCCCGTGATCCCTCAAGCATTCTTATGCATAAAAAACCATAATGCTCATAGAACTTTTAAGTATTAAGGTCCGAGGTGCCCCGCGGTCTAGTTTTGGTGCCCGTGGTGCATTTTCGACCCTTAATTCAATTTTCGTGCGAAAATAAGACTTTTGGATTTAGGTGCCCCGTGATCCCTGGTGCATTCTTATGCATAAAAAACCATAATGCTCGGAGCACTTTTAAGTTTTGAGGTTAGAGGTGCCCCGTGGTCCAATTTTGGTGCCCGTGGTGCATTTTCGGCCCTTAGTTCAATTTTCGTGTGAAAATAAGACTTTTGGGTTTTGGTGCCTCGTGATCCTTGGTGCATTCTTATGCATAAAAAACCATAATTCTTAGAGCACTTTTCAGTTTTGAGGTCCGTGGCAACCTGTGTTCCAATTTTGGTGCCAGTGGTGCATTTTCGGCCGTTTGTGCAATTTTCGTTCGAAAATAAGACTTTTGGTTTTTGGTGCCTTGTGAACCCTGGTTCATTGTTATGCATAAAAAACTGTAATGCTCACAGTACTTTTCAGTTTTGAGGTCCGAGGTGCCTCGTCGTCCAATTTTGGTGCCCGTGGTGCATTTTTGACCCTTTGTACAATTTTTGTGCGAAAATAAGACTTTTCGTTTTACGTGCCCCGCGATCCTTCGTGCATTCTTATGAATAAAAAACCATAATGCTTGGAACACTTTTCAATTTTGAGGTTCATGTTGCCCCATGGTCCAATTTTGGTACCGGGTGTGCATTTTCGAACATTTGTTCATTTTTCGAGCATAAATAAGACTTTTGGATTTTGGTGCCCCATGATCGCTGGTGCATTCTTATGCAGAAAAAACCTTAATGCTCAGAACACTTTTCAGTTTTGAGGTTCGTTGTGCCCTGTGGTCCAATTTTGGTGCCCATTGGTGCATTTTCGGCCCATGGTGCAATTTTCTTCCCAAAATAGGACTTTTGGGTTTTGATGCCACGTGATCCCTGGTGCATTCTTATGCATAAAAAACCATAATGCTCAGAGCACTTTTTAGTTTTGATGTCTTCGGTGCCCCGCGGTCCAATTTTGGTGTCCCGTGGTGCATTTTTAGCCCATGGTGCAATTTTCTTACCAAAATAAGACTTCTGGGTTTTGGTGCCCAGTTGTCACTGGTGCATTCTTATGCATAAAAAATCATAATGCTTGGAGCACTTTTTAGTTTTGAGGTTTGTGGTGCCCCGTGGTCCTATTTTGCTATCCCGTGGTGTATTTTTGGCCCATGGTGCAATTTTCGTCCCAAAATAAGACTTTTGGATTTTGGTCCCCTGTGATCCTTGATGCATCCTTATACAAAAAAAATGATAATGCTCTGGGAAGTTTTTATTTTTGAGGTCCTTGGTGCCACATGGTCCAATTTTGGTGCCTGTGGTGCATTTTCGGCACATGGTGCAATTTTGGTGCCAAAATAAGAATTTTGGGTTTTGGTGCCCCGTGATCCCTGGTGGATTCTTATGCATAAAAAACCATAATGCTCGAAGCACTTTTGAGTTTTGATGTTCGTGGTTCCCCGTGGTCCAATTTTGGTGCCTGTGGTGCATTTTTGGCACATGGTGCAATTTTCGTTCCAAAATAAGACTTCTGGATTTTGGTGCCCTATGATCCCTGGTACATTCTTATGCATAAAAAACAATAATGCTCGGACAACTTTTAAGTTTTGATGTCCATGGAGCCCCGTGGTCCAATTTTGGTGCCTGTGCTGGATTTTCGACACATGATCCAATTTTGGTGCCAAAATAAGAATTTTGGGTTTTGGTGCCACGTGATTCATGTTGCATTCTTAAGTATAAAACACCATAATTCTCGGAGCACATTTCAGTTTTGAAGTCCATGGTGCCCCGTGGTCCAATATTCGTTCCTGTGGTGCATTTTCCGCACATGGCCCAATTTTCATGCCTAAATAAGACTTTTTGGTTTTGGTGCCCTAAGATCCCTGGTGCATTGTTATGCATAATTAACCAGAATGCTCAGAGCGCTTTTCAGTTTGAGGTCCGTGCTGCCCCGTCGTCCAATTTGGTGCCCGTGGTGCATTTTCGGCACAGGGTGAAATTTTCGTGCCAAAATAAGACATTTGGATTTTGGTGCCTCGTGATCCTTCGTGCATCCTAATGCATAAAAAACCATAATGCTTGGAGCACTTTTCAGTTTTTCGGTCCGTGGTTTCCTGTGGGACAATTTTGATGCCCCATGGTGCATTTTTTGCCCATGGTGCAATTTTCGTGCCAAAATAAGACTTTTGGGTTTTGGTGCCCTATGATCCTTGTTGCATTCTTATGCATCAAAAAATCAAAATGCTCAGAGCACGTTTCAGTTTTTAGGTCCGTGGTGCCCTGTAGTCTAATTTTAGTGTTCATTGGTGTATTTTCGGCCCATGGTGCAATTTTTGTCCCAAAATAAGACTTTTGGGTTTTGGTGCCCTGTGATCCTTGTGCATCCTTATGCATAAAAAACCATAATGTTCAGAGCACTTTTCAGTTTTGAGGTCTGTGGTGCCCCGTGCTCCAATTTTAGTGCATATTGCTGCATTTCGGCACAAGGTGCAATTTTTGTGCCAAAATAAGACTTTTGGGTTTTGATGCCACGTGATCCCTGGTGCATTCTTATGCATAAAAAACCATAATTCCCGGAGCACTTTTCAGTTTAGATGTCTGGGGCACCAAAATTTTACCACTGGAGATCCCGTTGCATTAGAATCCAAAAGTCTTATTTTGGCACGAAAATTGGACCATGTGCCGAAAATCCAACACTGGCACAAAAATTGGACAACGGGGCACCAAGGACCGCAAAACGGAAAAGTGCTCCGAGCATTATGGTTTTTTATGCATAAGGATGCACCAAGGATCACACGGCACCAAAATCCAAAAGTCTAATTTTCTCCCGAAATTGGACCATGTGCAAAAAATGCACCACGGTCACCAAAATTGGACCACGGGGAACCACAGACCTCAAAATTGAAAAATGCTATGAGCATTATGGTTTTTTATGCATAAGAATGCACCAAGGATCAAGGGACACCAAAACCCAAAAGACTTATTTTAGCACGAAAATTGCACAAATGGCCGAAAATGTATCACCAGCACCAAAATTGGACCACAGGACACCACGGACCACAAAACTGAAAAGTGCTCTGAGCATTATGATTTTCTATGCATAAGAATGTACCAGGGATCACGGGGCACCAAAACCCAAAATTCTTATTTTCGCACGAATATTCCATAATGGTACGAAAATGCACCACTGGCACGAAAATTGGACCATGGGGCACCACGACCCTCAAAACTAAAAGTGCTACGAGCATTAGGATTTTTTATGCATAAGAATGCCCCAAGGATCATGGTGCACCAAAACCCAAAAGTCTTATTTTGGCACGAAAATTGCACTGTGGGCCCAAAATGCACAACGGGAAACCAAAATTGGACCATTGGACATCACGAACCTCAAAATTGAAAAGTGCTCTGAGAATTATGGATTTTATGCATAAGAATGCACCAGGGATCATGGGGTACCAAAACTCAAAAGTCTTATTTTGGCTCGAAAATTGGACCATTTGCCGAAAATGGACCACGTGCACCAAAAATGGCCCACGGGGAGCCACAGACCTCAAAACTAAAAAGTGATCCGAGCATTATGGTTTTTTATGCATATGGATGCACTAACGATCATGGGGCACCAAAACCGAAAAGTCTTATTTTGGCACACAATTTGCAGAACAGGCCGAATATGCACCATAGGCACAAAAAATGTACCGTAGGGCACCATAGACCTCAAAACAGAAATGCGCGTCGAGCAATACAATTTTTTATGCATAAGAAAGCACCAAGGATCATGGGGCTCCAGGGATCACATCATGCATAAAAAACCATAATACTTGGAGCACTTGTCAGTTTTGAGGTCCGTGGTGTCTAGTGGTGCACTTTTTGTGCTCGTAGTGCAATTCGGCCTGTTCTGCAAACTTTGTGCCAAAATAAGACTTTTGGATTTCGGTGCCCTGTGATCCTTGGTGCATCCTTATGCATAAAAAACCATAATGCTCAGAGCAGTTTTTAGTTTTGAGGTTCGTGGTGCCCCGTGGCCCAATTTTGGTGCCCATTGGGGCATTTTCGGCCCATGGAGTAATTTTCGTCCCAAAATAAGACTTATGGGTTTTGGTGTCCCGTGATCCATGGTGCATTCTTATGCAAAAAAAAACATAATGCTCGGAGCACTTTTCAGTTTCAAGGTTCGTGGTGCCTCGTGATCCAATTTTGGTGTACTATGGTGCATTGTTGGCCCATGGTGCAATTTTCGTGCCAAAATAAGACTTTTGGATTTTCGTGCCCCGTGATCCTAGGTGCATCCTTATGCATAAAAAACCATAATGATCAGAGCAGTTTTCAGTTTTGAGGTCCATGGTGCCCTGTGGTCCAATTTTGGTGCCCATTGGTGCATTTTCAGCCCATGGTGCAATTTTTGTCACAAAATAAGACATTTGGGTCTTGGTTTCCGTGATCCCTGGTGCATTCTTATGCATAAAAAACCATAATGCTTGGAGCACTTTTCAGTTTTGAGGTCCGTGGTGCCCTGTGGTCTAATTTTGTTGTCTCGTGGCGCATTTTTGGCCCATGGTGCAATTTTCGTGTGAAAATAAGACTTTTGGGTTTTGGTGCCCTGTGATCCTTGGTGCATCCATATGCATAAAAAACCATAATGCTCGGAGCACTTTTCAATTTTGAGGTTCTTGGTGTGCGGTGGTCCAATTTTGATGCCCGTTGGTGCATTTTCGGCCCATGGTGCAATTTTCGTCCCAAAATAAGACTTTTTGGTGTTGGTACCCTGTGATCCCCGGAGTATTATTATGCATAAAAAACCATAGTGCTCGGAACACTTTTCAGTTTTGAGCTCCGTGGTGCCCCGTGGTCCAATTTTGGTGCCCGTAGTGCATTTTCGGCCCATTGTGCAATTTTTGTGCAAAAATAAGACTTTTGGATTTTGGTGCCTTGTGATATTTGGTGCATCCTTATGCATAAAAAACCATAATGCTCGGGGCAATTTTCAGTTTTGAGGTTCGTGGTGTCCCGTGGTCCAATTTTGGTGCCCATTGGTGCATTTTAGGCCCATGGTGCAATTTTTGTCACAAAATAAGACATTTGGGTTTTGGTTTCCGTGATCCCTGGTGCATTCTTATGCCTTAAAAACTATAATGCTCAGAGCACTTTTTATTTTTGTGGTCCGTGGTCCCTCGTGATCCAATTTTGTTGTCTCATGGTGCATTTTTGGCCCATGGTGCAATTTTCATGCGAAAATAAGACTTTTTGGTGTTGGTACCCTGTGATCCCTACAGTATTATTATGCATAAAAAACCATTGCGCTCAGAACACTTTTCAGTTTTGAGCTCCGTGGTGCCCCGTGGTCCAATTTTGATGCCCATTGGTGCATTTTCAGCCCTTGGCATAATTTTCGTCCCAAAATAAGACTTTTTGGTGTTGGTACCCTGTGATCCCTGGAGTAATATTATGCATAAAAAACCATTGTGCTTGGAACACTTTTCAGTTTGAGTTCTGTGGTGTCCCATGGTTCAATTTTAGTGCCCGTAGTGCATTTTCGGCAAATTGTGCAATTTTTGTGCGAAAACCAGACTTTTGGGTTTTGGTGCCTTGTGATCCTTGGTACATCCTTATGCATAAAAAATCATAATGCTCGGGGCACTTTTTAGTTTTGAGGTTCGTGGTGCCCCGTGGTCCAATTTTGGTGCCCATTGGTGCATTTGAGGCCCATGGTGCAATTTTCGTCCCAAAATAAGACTTTTGGGTTTTGGTTTCCGTGATCCTTGGTGCATTCTTATGCATAAAAAACCATAATGCTCAGAGCACTTTTTAGTTTTAAGGTCCGTGTTGCCCCGTGGTCCAATTTTGGTGCCCGTGGTGCATTTTCGGCACATGGTCCAATTTTCTTGCCAAAATAAGACTTTTGGGTTTTTGGTGCCCCATGATCCCTGGTACATTCTTATGCATAAAAAACCATAATGCTCTAAGCACTTTTAACTTTTCAAGTCCGTGGTGCCCCGTGGTCCAATTTTGGTGCCCGTGGTGCATTTTCGGCACATGGTGCAATTTTCGTGCCAAAATAAGACTTTTGCATTTTGGTGCCCCGTGATCCTAGGTGCATCCTTATGCATAAAAAACCATAATGCTCAGAGCTCTTTTCAGTTTTGAGGTCCGCGTTGTCCAGTGCTCCAATTTTGGTGCCCCGTGGTGTATTTTTGGCCCATGGTGCAATTTCGAGCCAAAATAAGACCTTTTGGTTGTGGTGCCCCGTGATCTCTGGTGGATTCTTATGCATGAAAAACCATAAAGCTAGGAGCACTTTTCAGTTTTGAGGTCAGTGGTGCCACGTGGCCCAATTTTGGGGCCTGTGGTAGATTTTCGGCCCATGGTGCAATTTTCATGCCAAAATAAGACTTTTGGGATTTTGTGTCCATGATACTTGTTGCATTCTTATGCATAAAAAACCATAATGCTCAGAGCACTTTTTTGTTTTGAGGTCCGTGGTGCCCCATGGTCCAATTTTGGTGCCCGTGGTGGATGTTCTGCACATGTCCAATTTTCGTGCCAAAATTAGACTTTTGGGTTTTGGTGCCACGTGATCCCTGGTGCATTCTTATGCAGAAAATACCATAATGCTAGGAGCACTTTTCAGTTTTGAGGTCTGTGGGGCCCCGTTGTCCAATTTTGGTACCCGTGTTGTATTTTCGGCCCATGGTGCAATTTTCGTGCAAAATAAGACTTTTGGGTTTTGGTGCCATCTGATCCCTGGGGCATTCTTATGCATAAAAAACCATAATTCTATGAGCACTTTTCAGTTTTGAGGTCCGTGGACCCCCATGGTCCAATTTTGGTGTCCGTGGTGCATTTTATGCCAATTTTTCAATTTTCGTACGAATTATCAGCATAAAAAACCATAATGCTCGGAGCACTTTTTAGTTTTGAGGTATGTTGTGCCTCTTTGTCAAATATTGGTGCACGTGGTGCATTTTCGGCACATTGTGCAATTTTCGTGCAAAAATAAGACTTTGGGGTTTTGTTGCCCCGTGATCCTTGCTGCATCCTTATGCATAAAAAATCATAATGCTTGGAGCACTTTTCATATTTGTGGTCCGTGGTGCCCTGTGACCAATTTTGGTTCTCGTGGTTCATTACCGGCCCATTGTGCAATTTTCATGTGAAAATAAGACTTTTGGGTTTTGGTACCCCGTGATCCCTGGTGCATTCTTATGCATAAAAAACCATAATGCTCTGAGGACCTTTTAGTTTTGAGGTTCGTGGTGACCCGTGGTCCAATTTTGGTGCCCGTCGTGCATTTTCGGCACATGGTGCAATTTTTCTGCCAAAATAAGAATTTTGGGTTTTGGTGCCCCATGATCCTTGGTGCATCCTTATGCATAAAAAACCATAATGCTCAGAGTACTTTTCAGTTTTGAGGTCCGTGGTGCCCCGTTGTCCAATTTTGGTACCCGTGGTGGATTTTCGGTACATAATCCAATCTTCGTGCTAAAATAAGACATTTGGGTTTTGGTGCCAGGTGATCCCTGGTGCATTCTTATGCATAAAACACCATAATGCTCGGAGCACTTTTTAGTTTTGAGGTCTGTGGTGCCCCGTGGTCCAATTTTGGTGCCCGTGGTGCTTTCTCGGCCGATGGTGCAATTTTCGTAGCAAAATAAGATTTTTGGGTTTTGGCGCCCCGTGATTCCTGGGGCATTCTTATGCATAACGAACCATAATGCTCTGAGAACTTTTCAATTTTGAGGTCTGTGGTGCCCCGTGGTGTAATTTTCGTGTCCGTGGTGCATTTTCTGGTCATTGTGCAATCTTCGTGCGAATTCTTATGCATAAAAAACCATAATGCTCGGAGCACCTTTCAGTTTTGAGGTTTGTAGTCCCCCGTGGTCCCATTTTGGTGCTCGTGGTGGATTTTCGGCACATGGTCCAATTTTCGTGCGCAAATAAGATTTTTGGGTTTTGGTGCCCCGTGATCCCTGGTGCATTGTTATGCATAAAATACCAGAATGCTCAGAGCACTTTTAGGTTTTGAGGTCCGTGGTGCCCCATGGTCCAATTTTGGTGCCCGTGGTGCATTTTTGGCCCATGGTGCAATTTTCGTGCCAAAATAAGACTTTTGGGTTTGGGTGCCCCGTGATCCTTGTTGCATCGTTATGCATAAAAAACCATAATGCTCGGGGCACTTTTTAGTTTTGAGGTCCGTGGTGCCCCGTGGTCTAACTTTGGTGCCCGTGATGGATTTTCGGCACATGGTCCAATTTTCGTGCCAAAATAAGACTTTTGGGTTTTTGTGCTGCGTGATCGCTGGTGCATTCTTATGCATAAAATACCATAATGCTTGGAGCACTTTTCAGTATTGAGGTCTGTGATGCATCGTTGTCAAATTTTGGTGACCGTGGTGCATTTTCGGCCCATGGTGCAATTTTCGTGCCGAAATAAGGCTTTTGGGTTTTGGTACCCCGTGATCCCTAGTGCATTCTTATGTATAAAATACCATAATTCTTGGAGCACTTTTCAGTTTTGAGGTCCGTGGTCCCCCGTGGCCCAATTTTGGTGACTGTGGTGTATTTTCGACCCTTGGTGTAATTTTCGTGCCAAATTAAGACATTTGGGTTTTGGTGCCCCGTGATCCCTGGTGCATTCTTATGTGTAAAAAAGATAATGCTCAGAGCACTTTTCAATTTTGAGGTCTGTGGTGACCCGTGGTCAAATTTTGGTGCCCGTTGTGGATTTTCGGCACATGGTCCAATTCTCTTGCCAAAATAAGACATTTGGGTTTTGGTGCCACGTGATCCCTGGTGCATCCTTATGCATAAAATACCATAATGCTCGGAGCACTTTCCACAGTTTTGAGGTCCGTGGTGTCCCGTTGTCCAATTTCGGTGCCCGTGGTGCATTTTTGGCCCATGGTGCAATTTTCGTGCCTAAATAAGACTTTTAGGTATTGGTGCTCCGTGGTACAATTTTTGTGTCCGTGTTGCATTTTCTGCTCATTGTGCAATTTTCGTGCGAATTCTTATGCATAATGCTCGGAGCACTTTTTAGCATTGAGGTCTGTGGTGCCCCGTGGTCCAATTTTGGTGCCCATGGTGCATTTTCGGCTCATGGTGCAATTTTCGTGCCCAAATAAGACTTTTTGGTTTTGGTGCCCCAT
Organism: Pueraria montana var. lobata; assembly: GCA_026413185.1. Classification (NCBI taxonomy): domain Eukaryota; kingdom Viridiplantae; phylum Streptophyta; class Magnoliopsida; order Fabales; family Fabaceae; genus Pueraria; species Pueraria montana. The sequence continues at coordinate 45,289,202 of CM048646.1, forward strand.
GATCCCTTGTGCATCCTTCTGCATAAAAAACCATAATGCTCAGAGACTTTTCAGTTTTGAGGTCCGTGGTGCCCCGTGGTCCAATTTTGGTGCTCGTGGTGGATTTTCGGCACATGGTCCAATTTTTGTATGAAAATAAGACTTTTGGGTTTTGGTGCCCCGTGATCCCTGGTGCATTCTTATGCATAAAAAACCTTAACGCTCAGAGCACTTTTAAGTTTTCAAGTCTGTGGTGCCCCGTGACCCAATTTTGGTGCCCGTGGTGCATTTTCGGCACATGGTGCAATTTTCGTGCCAAAATAAGACTTTTGCGTTTTAGTGCCGCGTGATCATTGGTGCATTCATATGCATAAAAAACCATAATGCTTATAGCTCTTTTCAGTTTTGAAGTCCGTGCTGTCCAGTGCTCTAATTTTGGTACCCGTGGTGAATTTTCGGCACATGGTGCAATTTTTGTGCCCAAATAAGACTTTTAGATTTTGGTGCCCCGTGATCCCTTGTGCATCCTTCTGCATAAAAAACCATAATGCTTGGAGCACTTTTCAGTTTTGAGGTCAATGGTGCCCCGTGGTCCAATGCTGGTGTCCGTGGTAAATTTTCGGCCCATGGTGCAATTTTCAAGCCAAAATAAGACTTTTGGGTTTTGGTGCCCCGTGATCCTTGTTGTATCCTTGTGCATGAAAACCATAATGCTTGGAGCACTTTTTAGTTTTGAGGACCGTGGTGCCACGCGTCCAATTTTGATGCCCGTGGTGGATTTTCGGCACATGGTCCGATTTTCGTGCCAAAATAAGACTTTTGGGTTTTGGTGCCACGTGATCCCTTGTGCATTCTTATGCATAAAATACCATAATGCTCAGAGCATTTTTCAGTTTTGAGGTCTGTGGTGCCCCGTTGTCCAATTTTGGTGCCCGTGGTGCATTTTCGGCCCACGGTGAAATTTTTGTGCCAAAATAGGAGTTTAGTGTTTTAGTGCCCCATGATCCCTGCGGTATTCTTATACGTAGAAAACCATAATGCTATGAGCACTTTCCAGTTTTAAGGTCCGTGGTCCCCCATGGTCCAATTTTGGAGTCGGTGGTGCATTTTATGCCTATTGTGGAATTTTCGTTCGAATTATTATGCATCAAAAACCATAATCCTCAAAGCACGTTTTAGTTTTGAGGTCTGTGGTGCCTCGTGGTCCAATTTTGGTGCTCGTGGTGCATTTTCGGCACATGGTACAATTTTCGTGCCAAAATAAGACTTTTGGGTTTTTGTGCCCCGTGATCCTTGGTGCATCCTTACACGTAAGAATCCATAATGCTCGGAGCACTTTTTAGTTTTGAGGTCCGTGGTGCCCAGTGTCCAATTTTGGTGCCAGTGGTGCTTTATCGGCCCATTGTGCAATTTTTGTGCGAAAATAATACTTTTGGGTTTTGGTGCCCCGTGATCCCTGGTGCATTCTTATGCATAAAAAACCTTAATGCTTAGAGCACTCTTAAGTTTTCAGGTCTGTGGTGCCCCGTGCTCCAATTTTGGTGCACATGGTGGATTTTCGGCACATGGTCAAATTTTCGTGGGAAAACAAGACTTTTGGGTTTTGGTGCCCCTTGATCCCTAGTGCATTCCTATTCATAAAAAACCATAATGCTCGGAGCACTTTTAAGTTTTCATGTCCGTGTTGCCCCGTAGTCCAATTTTGGTGCTCGTGGTGCATTTTTGGCTCTTGGTACAATTTCGTGCCAAAATAAGACTTTTGGGTTTTGGTACCTCGTGATCCCTAGTGGATTCTTATGCATAAAAAACCATAAAGCTCGAAGCACTTTTCAGTTTTGAGGTCAGTGGTGCCCCGTGGTCTAATTTTGGTGCCCGTGGTAGATTTTCGGCCCATGGTGCAATTTTCATGCCAAAATATTTTGGGTTTTGGTGCCCCGTGATCCCTAGGGCATTCTTATGCATAAAAAACCATAATGCTCTGAGCACTTTTCAGTTTTGAGGTCCGTGGTCCCCCATGGTCCAATTTTGGGGTTTGTGGTGCATTTTATGCCCATGGTGCAATTTTCGTGCGAATTATTATGAATAAAAAATCATAACGCTCATAGCACTTTTTAGTTTTGAGGTCTGTGGTGCTTCGTGGTCCAATTTTGGTGCCCGTGGTGCATTTTCGACACATGGTGCAATTTTCGTGCCAAAATAAGACTTTTGGGTTTTCCTGCCCTGTGATCCTTGGTGCATCCTTATGCGTAAAACACCTTACTGCTCGGAGCAATTTTCAGTTTTTAGGTTTGTGGTGCCCCGTGTCCAATTTTGGTGCCCGTGGTGCATTATCGGCCCATTGTGCAATTTTCCTGGGAAAATAAGACTTTTGGGTTTTGGTGCCCCGTGATCCCTGGTGCATTCTTTTGCATAAATCACCATAATTCTTAGAGCACCTTTTAGTTTTGAGGTCCGTGGTGCCCCGTGGTCCAATTTTGGTACCCGTGGTGCATTTTCGGCACATGGTGCAATTTTCATGCCAAAATAAGACTTTTGGGTTTTGGTGCCCCGTGATCCTTGGTGGATTCTTATGCATAAAAAACCATAATTGCCAGAGCACTTTTCAGTTTTTAGGTCCGAGGTACCCTGTGGTCCAATTTTGGTGCCCGTGGTGCATTATCGGCCCATTATGCAATTTTCGTGGGAAAATAAGACTTTTGGGTTTTGGTGCCCCGTGATCCCTCGTGCATTCTTTTACATAAAACACCATAATTCTCAGAGCACCTTTTAGTTTTGAGGTCCGTGGTGCCCCGTGATCCAATTTTGGTACCCGTGGTGCATTTTCGGCACATGGTGCAATTTTCGTGCCAAAATAAGACTTTTGGGTTTTGGTGCCCCGTCATCCTTGGTGCATCCTTATGCATAAAAACCCATAATGCTCGGAGCACTTTTCAGTTTTGTGGTCCGTGGTGCCCTGTGGTCCAATTTTGGTGCCCGTGGTGGATTTTCGACCCATGGTGCAATTTTCATTCCATAATAAGACTTTTGGGTTTTGGTGCCCCGTGATCGTTGTTGCATCCTTGTGCATAAAAAGCCATAAAGCTCACAGCACTTTTCAGTTTTTAGTTCCATGGTGCCCCGTGGTCCAATTTTGGTGCCTGTGGGGGATTTTCGGCACATGGTCCAATTTTCGTGCAAAAATAAGACTTTTGGGTTTTTGTGCCACGTGATCCTTGGTGCATTCTTATGCATAAAAAACCATAAGACTCAGAGCACATTTCGGTTTCTAGGTCTGTGGTGCCTCGTGGTCCAATTTTGGTGCCCATTGGTGCATTTTCTCCCCATGGTGTAATTTTCGTTCCAAACTAAGACTTTTGGGTTTTTGTGCCCTGTGATCCCTGGTGGATTGTTATGCATAAAAAACTATAAAGCTCAGAGCACTTTTCTGTTTTGAGGTCAGTGGTGCCCAGTTGTCCAATTTTGGTGCCTGTGGTAGATTTTCGGCCCATGGTGCAATTTTTATGCCAAATTAAGACTTTTGGGTTTTGGTGCCCCGTGATCCTTGTTGCTTCATTATGCATAAAAAACCATAATGCTCAGAGCACTTTTTAGTTTTGAGGTCCATGGTTACCCGTGGTCCAATTTTGGTACCCGTGGTGCATTTTCGGCAAATGGTGCAATTCTCTTGCCAAAATAAGACTTTTGGGTTTTGGTGCCCCGTGATCCTTGGTGTCCAATTTTGGTCCCCGTGGTGCATTGTCGACACATGGTGCAATTTTCGTGCCAAAATAAGACTTTTGGCTTTTGGTGCCCTGTGATCCTTGGTGCATCCTTATGCATAAAAAACAATAATGCTCTGAGCACTTTTCAGTTTTGAGGTCAGTGGTGCCCCGTGGTCCAATTTGGGTGCCCATGGTGCATTTTCGGCAAATGGTTCAATTCTCGTGCCAAAATAAGACTTTTGGGTTTTGGTGCCCAGTGATCCTTGGTGCATCCTTATGCATAAAAAAAACCATAATGCTTGAGCAATTTTCAGTTTTGAGGTCAGTGGTGTCCCGTGGTCCAATTTTGGTGCCCGTGGTGGATTTTCGGCACATGGTACAATTTTTGTGCCAACATAAGACTTTTGGGTTTTGGTGCCCTGTGATCCTTGATGCATTCTTATGCGTAAAAAATCATAATGCTCGTAATACTTTTCAGTTTTGAGGTCCGTGGCGCCCCGTGGTCCAATTTTGGTGCCGGTGGTGCATTTTCAGCCATTTGTGCAATTTTTGTGCGAAAATAAGACTTTTGGGTTTTGGTGCCCCGTGATCCCTGGTGCATTCTTATGCATTAAAAACCATAATGCTCGCAGCATTTTTCAGTTGTGAGGTCCGTGGTGCCCCGTGGTCGAATTTTGGTGCCCGTGGTGCATTTTCGACAAATGGTTCAATTCTCGTGCCAAAATAAGACTTTTGGTGCCCAGTGATCCTTAGTGCATCCTTATGCATAAAAAAACCATTATCCTTGAGCAATTTTCAGTTTTGAGGTGCGTGGTGCCCCGTGGTAGATTTTCGGCACATGGTCCAACTTTTGTGCCAACATAAGACTTTTGGGTTTTTGTGCCCTGTGATCCTTGGTGCATGCTTATGCATAAAAAACAATAATGCTTTGAGCACTTTTCAGTTTTGAGGTCCGTGGTGCCCCGTGGTCCAATTTTGGTGCCCGTGGTGCATTTTCAGCAAATGGTTCAATTCTCGTGCCAAAATAAGACTTTTGGTTTTGGTGCCCAGTGATCCTTGGTGCATCCTTATGCATAAAAAAAACCATAATGGTTGAGCAATGTTCAGTTTTGAGGTCCGTGGTGCCCCGTGGTCCAATTTTGGTGCCCGTGGTGGATTTTCGACACATGGTCCAATTTTTCTGCCAACATAAGACTTTTGGGTTTTCATGCCCTGTGGTCCAATTTTGGTGCCCGAGGTGCATTTTCGGCCCATTGTGCAATTTTCGTGCGACAATAAGACTTTTGGGTTTTGGTACCCTGTGATCCCTGATGCATTCTTATGCATAAAAAACCATAATGCTCGTAATACTTTTCAGTTTTGAGGTCCGTGGTGCCCCGTGGTCCAATTTTGGTGCCGGTGGTGCATTTTCAGCCATTTGTGCAATTTTCTTGCGAAAATAAGACTTTTGGGTTTGGGTACTACGTGATCCTTGGCACATTCTTATGCATAACAAATCATAATGCTCGGAAAAGTTTTCAGTCTTGAGATTCGTGGTGCCCGGTGGTCCAATTTCGGTAGCCGTGGTCCATTTTCGACAAATGGTTCAATTCTCGTGCAAAAATAAGACTTTTGGGTTTTGGTGCCCGGTGATCCTTGGTGCATCCTTAGGCATAAAAAAAAACCATAATGCTTCAGCTATTTTCAGTTTTGAGGTCCGTGGTGCCCCGTGGTCCAATTTTGGTGCCCGTGGTGGATTTTCGGCCCATTGTGCAATTTTCGTTCAAAAATAAGACTTTTGGGTTTTGGTGCCCCGTCATCCATGGCGCATTCTTATACAGAAAAAACCATATTGCTTAGAACACTTTTCAGTTTTGAGATCCGTGGTGCCTCGTGGTCCAATTTTGGTGCCGGTGGTGCATTTTTGGCCATTGGTGAAATTTTCATACGAAAAAAAGACTTTTGGGTTTTAGTGTCCCATGATCCCTGGAGCATTCTAATGCATAAAAAACCATCATCCTAGGAGAACTTTTAACTTTTGTGGTCTGAGGTGCCCCGTGGTGCATTTTCAGCCCATTGTGCAATTTTCGTGCGAAAATAAGACTTTTGGGTTTTGGTGCCCCATCATCCCTGGTGCATGCTTACGCATAAAAAACCATAATGCTTGTAGAACTTTTCATTTTTAAGGTCCGTGGTGCCCCGTGGTCCAATTTTGGTGCCCGTGGTGCATTTTCGGCCATTTGTGCAATTTTCGTGCGAAAATAAGACTTTTGGGTTTTGGTACCCCGTGATCCCTGGTGCATTCTTATGCATAAAAAACCATAATGCTTCAAGCACTTTTCAGTTTTAAGGTCCGAGGTGCCCCGTGGTCCAATTTTGGTGCCGGGGGTGCATTTTCTGCCATATGTGCAATTTTTGTGCGAAAATAAGACTTTTGGATTTTGGTGCACCATGATCACTGGTGGATTCTTATGCATAGAAAACGATAATGTTTAGAGAACTTTTAGGTTTTGAGGTCTGAGTTGCTCCGTGGTCCAATTTTGGTGCCAGTGGCTCATTTTCGGCGATTTGTACAATTTTTTGTGCGAAAATATGACTTTTGGGTTTTGGTGCCCCGTGATCCCTGGTGCATTCTTCTGCACACAAAATCATAATGCATCAAGCACTTTTCAATTTTGAGGTACATGATGCCCCGTGGTCCGAATTTGGTGCCGGTGGTGCATTGTTGGCCATTTGTGCAATTTTCGTGTGGAAATATGAGTTTTTGGTTTTGGTGCCCGATGAACCCTGGTGAATCATCCATAGAAAACCCCATAATGCTCATATCACTTTTCAGTTTTGAGGTCTGAGGTGCCCCATGGTCCAATTTTGGTGCCTGGGGTGCATTTTCGACGATTTGTGCAATTTTCGTGCGAAAATAAAACTTTTGGGTTTTGGTGCCCCGTGATCCCTAGTGAATTCTTGTGCTTAAAAAACCATAATGCTTGGAGCACTTTTTAGTTTTGAGGTCCGTGGTGCCATAGGGTCCAATTTTGGTGCTAGTGGTTCATTTTCGGCCATTTGTGCAATTTTCGTGCAAAAATAAGACTTTTGGGTTTTGCTGCGCTGTGAACCCTGGTGCATTCTAATGCATAAAAAATCATAATGCTCGGCACACTTTTCAATTTTGAGGTTAGTGGGGCCCCGTGGTCCAATTTTGGTGCCGTTTGTGCATTTCTGGCCATTTGTGCAATTTTCGTGTGAAATAAGACTTTTGGATTTTGGTGCCCCGTGATCCCTGGGGAATTCTTTTGCATAAATAACCATAATTCTGGGAACACTTTTCTGTTTGGAGGTCTGAGGTGCTCCGTTGTCCACTTTTGGTGCCCGTGGAGCATTTTCGGCCCATTGTGCAATTTTCGGGCGAAAATAAGACTTTTGGATTTTGGTACCCCGTGATCCCTGGTGCATTCTTATGCATAAAAAACCATAATGCTCAGAGCACTTTTCAGTTTTGAGGTCTGTGGTGCCCTGTGGTCCAATTTTGGTGTCGTGGTGCATTTTCGGCCATTTGTGAAATTTTCGTATGAAAATAAGACTTTTCGGTTTTGTTGCCCCGTGATCCCTGGTGCATTCTTATGCATAAAAAAATATAACGCTCAGAGCACTTTTAAGTTTTGACGTACGAGCTGCCCCGTGGTCCAATTTCGGTGCTGGTGATGCATTTTCTGCCCATTATTCATTTTTCATGCGAAAATAAGACTTTTGTGTTTTTGTGCCCCGTGATCCCTAGTGCATTGCCAAGCATAAAAAACCATAATACTCGGAATACTTTTCAGTTTTGAGGTCGGAGGTGCCCCGTGGTCCAATTTTGGTGCCCGTGGTGCTTTTCGGCCCATTGTGCAATTTTCGTGTGAAAATAAGACTTTTGGGGATTTGGTGCCCCGTGTTCCCTGGTTCATTGCTATGCATAAAAAACCATAATAGTCGGAACACTTTTCAGTTTTGAGGTCCGAGGTGCCCCGTGGTCCAATTTTGGTGCCCGTAGTGCATTTTCAACCCATTGTGCAATTTTTGTGCGAAAATAAGACTTTTGGGATTTGGTACCCCGTGATCCCTAGTGCATTCCTATGCATAAAAAACCATAATACTCAGAACACTTTTCAGTTTTGAGGTCTATGGTGCCTCGTGGTTCAATTTTGGTGTCGGTGGTGCATTTTCGGCCATTTGTGAAATTTTCGTGCGAAAATAAGACTTTTGGGTTTTGGTGCCCCATGATACCTGATGCATTCTTAAGCATAAAAAACCATAATGCTCGGAGAACTTTTAAGTATTGAGGTTCGAGGTGCCTCGTGGTCCCATTTTGGTGCCCGTGGTGCATTTTTGACCCATTGTGCAATTTTCGTTCGAAAATAAGACTTTTGGGTTTTGGTGTCCTGTGATCCCTGGTGCATTCTTATGCATAAAAAAAAATATAATTCTCAGAACACTTTTCAGTTTTGAGGTCCGAGGTGTCCCGTGGTCCAATTTTGATGCCCGTGGAGCATTTTTCGCCCATTGTGCAATTTTCGTGCAAAAATTAGACTATTTGTATTTGGTGCCCAGTGATCCCTGGTGCATTCCTATGCATAAAAAAACATAATACTCGGAACACTTTTCAGTTTTGAATTCCCTGGTGCCCCATTGTGCATTTTCGGCCATATGTGAAATTTTCTTGCGAAAATAAGACTTTTTGGTTTTGATACCCTGTGATCTCTGGTGCATTATTATGCATAAAAAACATAATGCTTGGAGAACTTTTAGGTTTTGAGGTCCGTGGTGACCCGTGGTCCAATTTTGGTGCCGGTGGTGCATTTTCGGCCATTTGTGCAATTTTCGTGCGAAAATAAGACTTTTGGGTTTTGGTGTCCCGTGATCCCTAGTGCATTCTTATGCATAAAAAACCATAATGCTCGGAACACTTTTTAGTTTTGAGGTCCGAGATCCTTGGTGCTTTCCTATGCATAAAAAATCACAATGCTCAGAGCACTTTTCAGTTTTGAGGTCCGTGGTGCCCGTGGTCCAATTTTGGTGCTCGTTGTGCATTTTCGGCCCATTGTGCAATTTTCGTGCGAAAATAAGACTTTTGGTTTTTGGTGCTCCGTGATTATTGGTACATTCTTATGTATAAAAAACCATAATGCTTGCTACACAGTTCAGTTTGGAGGTCCTGGGTCCCCCGTGGTCCAATTTTGGTGTCGGTGGTGCATTTTCGGCCATTTGTGTAATTTTCGTGCGAAAATAAGACTGTTGGATTTTGGTGCCCCGTGATCCTTGGTGCATTCTTATGCATAAAAAACTATAATGCTCGGAGCACATTTATGTATTGAGCTCCGAGGTGCTCCATGGACCAACTTTGGTGCTCGTGGTGCATTTCCAGCCTATTCTGCAATTTTCGTGCGAAAATAAGACTTTTGGGTTTTGGTGCCTCATGATCCCTGGTGCATTCTTATGCATAAAAAACCATAATGCTCAGAGCACTTTTCAGTTTTGAGGCCCGAGGTGCCCCGTGGTCCAATTTTGGTGCCCGTGGTGCATTTTCGGCCCATGGTGCAATTTTCATGCGAAAACAAGACTTTTGGGTTTTGGTACCCCGTCATCCCTGTTGCATTCTTATACATAAAAAATATAATCCTCCGAGAACTTTTAAGTTTTGAGGTTCGAGGTGCCCCGTGGTCCAATTTTGGTTCCCGTGATCCCTGGTGCATTCTTATGCATAAAAAACCATAATGCTCGGAACACTTTTCAGTTTTGAGGTCCGGGGTGCCTCGCGGTCCAATTTTGGTGTCGGTGGTGCATATTTGGCCATTTGTGTAATTTTCATGCGAAAATAAGACTTTTGGGTTTTGGTTTCCCGTGATCCTTTGTGCATTCTTATGCCTAAAAAACCATAATGCTCGGAACACATTTCAGTTTTGAAATATGTGGTGCCTCGTGGTATAATTTTGGTGCCGGTGGTGCATATTCAGCCATTTGTGCAATTTTTGTGCGAAAATAAGACATTTGGGTTTTGGTGTGCCGTGATCCCTGGTGCATTCTTATGCATAAAAAACCATAATGCTTGGAGCACTTGTCGGTGTTGAGGTTCGTGGTGCCCCGTGCTCCAATTTTGGTGCTTGTGGTGCATTTTCGACCATTTGTGAAATTTTCGTGGGAAAATAAGACTTTTGGGTTTTGGTACCCCGTTATCCTTGGTGCATTCTTATATATAAAAAACCATAATGCTTGGAGCACTTTTCAGTTTTGAGGTCCGTGGTGCCCCATGGTCCAATTTTGGTGCTTGTAGTGCATTTTCGGCTATTTGTGAAATTTTCGTGCGAAAATAAGACTTTTGGGTTTTCGTACCATGTGATCCCTGGTGCTTTCTTATGCATAAAAAACCATAATGCTCGGAGCACTTTTCAGTTTTGAACTCCGTGGTGCCTCGTGGTTCAATTTTGGTGCCGGTGGTGCATTTTCAGCCCATTATGCAATTTTCATACGAAAATAAGACTCTTGCATTTCAGTGCCCAGTGATCCCTGGGGCATTCTTATGCATAAAAAACCATAATTCTCAAAGCACTTTTAAGTTTTAAGGCCGAGGTGCCCCGTGGTCCAATTTTGGTGCCAGTGGTGCATTTTCGGCCATTTGTGTAATTTTCGTGTGAAAATAAGACTTTTGGGTTTTGGTGCCCCATGATCCCTGGTGCATTCTTATGCATAAAAAACCATAATGCTCAGTGAACTTTTAAGTTTTGTGATCCTAGGTGTTTCATTGTCCAATTTTGGTGTCCGAGGTGTATTTTCGACCCATAGTGCAATTTTCATGCGAAAATAAGACTTTTGGGTTTTGGTGCCCCATGATCCCTGGTGCATTATTTTGCATAAAAAACCATAACGCTCGGAGCACTTTTCAGTTTTGAGGTCCGGGGTGCCCCGTGGTCCAATTTTGGTGCCCGTGGTGCATTTTCGTGCGAAAATAAGACTTTTAGGTTTTGGTGCCCCGTGAACCTTGGTGCATTCTTATACTTAAAAAACTATAATGGTCGGAGAGCTTTTAAGTTTTGAGGTTCGAGGTGCCCCGTGGTCCAATTTTGGTGCCTATAGTGCATTTTCGGCCCATTGTGCAATTTTTTGTGCGAAAATAAGAGTTTTGGGTTTTGGCTCCCCGTGATCCCTGGTGCATTCTTATGCATAAAAAACCATAATGCTCGGTGAACATTTAACCTTTGAGGTCTGTGGTGCCCCGTGGTCCAATTTTGGTGCGGATGGTGCATTTACAACCATTTGTGCAATTTTTGTGCGAAAATAAAAGTTTTGGGTTTTGGTGCCCCGTGATCCTTGGTGCATTAAAATGCATAAAAAACCATAATTCTCGAAGCAGTTTTCAGTCTTGAGATTCGTGGTGCCTAGTGGTCCAATTTTGGTGTCGGGGGTCCATTCTCATCCATTAGTTCAATTTTCGTGCGAAAATAAGAGTTTTGGGTTTTGGTGCCCTTTGAACTCTGGTGCATTCTTATGCATAAAAAACCATAATTCTTGGAGCACTTTTCAGTTTTGAGGTCCGAGGTGCCCCGTGGTCCAATTTTAGAGCCCGTGGTACATTTTTGACCCATTGTGCAATTTTCGTGCGAAAATAAGACTTTTGGATTTTGGTGCCCCGTGATCCCTGGTGCTTTCTTATGCTTAAAAAACCATAATGCTTGAAGCACTTTTAAGTGTTGAGGTCTGAGGTGCCTTGTTGTCCAATTTTGGTGCTCGTGGTGCATTTTCGGCCCATTGTGCAATTCTCGTACGAAAATAAGACTTTTGAATTTTGGTACCCCGTGATCCCTGGTGCATTCTTATGCATAAAAAACCATAATGCTTGGAACAATTTTCAGTTTTGAGGCCCGAGGTGCCCTGTGGTCCAATTTTGGTACCCGTGGTGCATTTTCAGCCCATTGTGCAATTTTTGTGCGAAAATAAGACTTTTGTATTTTGGGGCCCCGTGATCCCTAGTGCATTCTTATGCATAAAAATTGATAATCCTCAGAGAACTTTTAAGTTTTGAGGTCCGATGTGCTCCGTGGTCCAATTTTGGTGCTCGTGGTGCATTTTCGGCCCATTGTGCAAATTTTGTGCGAAAATAGCACTTTTAGGTTTTGGTGTCCCGTGATCCATGGTACATTCTTATGCAAAAAAACCATAATGCTCGAAACACTCTTCAGTTTTGAGGTTCGTGGTGCCCCGTGGTTCAATTTTGGTGTCAGTGGTGCATTTTTCGGCCATTTGTACAATTTTCGTGCGAAAATAAGACTTTTGGGTTTTGTTGCCCCGTGCTTCTTTGTGCATTCTTATGCATAAAAAACCATAGTGCCTGGAGGACTTTTCAGTTTTGAGGCCCGAGGTGCCCCGGGTCAAATTTTGGTGCCCGTGGTGCATTTTCGGCCCATTGTGCAATTATCGTGTGAAAATACGACTTTTGGATTATGGTGCCCCGTGATCCCTGTGCATTCTTATGCATAAAAAACCATAAAGCTCAGAGCACTTTGAAGTTTTGACGTCCGAGGTACCCCGTGGTCCAATTTTGGTGCCCGTGGTGTATTTTCGGCCCATTGTGCAATTTTCATGCAAAAATAAGACTTTTGGGTTCTGGTGCCCAATGATTCCCGGTGCATTTTTATACATAAAAACCCATAATTCTTGAAGCACTTTTCAGTTTTGAGGTACGTGGTGCCCCATGGTCCAACTTTGGTGGCTGTTGTGCATTTTCGGCCATTTGTGAAAATTTCTTGTGAAAATAAGAATGTTAGGTTTTGGTGGCCCGTAATCCTTGGTGCCTTCTAATGCATAAAAAACCATAATGCTCAGAGAAATTTTAAGTTTTGAGGTCCAAGGTGCCCCGTGGTCTAATTTATGTGCCCGTGGAGCATTTTCAGCCCATTGTGCAATTTTTGTGCTAAAATAAGACTTTTGGGTTTTGGTTCCCCGTGATCCCTGGTGCATTCTTATGTATAAAAAATCATAATGCTTGGAACACTTTTCTGTTTTGAGGTCCGTGGTGCCCCGTGGTCCAATTTTGGTGCTCGTGGTGCATTTTCGACCCATTGTGCAATTTTTGTGCGAAAATAAGACTTTTGGGATTTGGTGCCCCGTCATTCCGTGTGCATTCTTATGCATAAAAAACCATAATGCTCAGAGCACTTTTCAGTTTTGAGGTTCGAGGTGCCCCGTGGTCCAATTTTGGTGCTCGTGGTGCATTTTCGGCCCATTATACAATTTTCGTGCGAAAATAAGACTTTTGGGTTTTGGTGCCCCGTGATCCCTGGTGCATTCTTGTGCATAAAAAACAATAATGCTCGAAGCACTTTTAAGCATTGTGGTCCGATGTGCCCCGTGGTCCAATTTTGGTGCCCGTGGTGCATTTACGGCCCATTGTGCAATTTTCGTGCGAAAATAAGACTTTTGCGTTTTGGTCCCCCGTGATCCTTGGTGCATTCCTATGCATAAAAAACGATAATGCTTGGAACAGTTTTCAGTCTTGAGGTTCATGGTGCCCCGTGGTCCAATTTTGGTGCCGAGTGTGCATTGTCGGCCATTTGTGCAATTTTCGTGTGAAAGTTAGACTTTTTGGTTTTGGTACCTTGTGAACCTTGGGGCATTCTTATGGATAAAATACCATAATGCTCAGAGCACTTTTCAGTTTTGAGGTCTGAGGTGCCCCATGGTCCAATTTTGGTCCACGTTGTGCATTTTCGGCCCACTGTGCAATTTTCGTGTGAATATAAGACTTTATGGTTTTGGTGCCCCGTGATTCTTGATGCATTCTTATGCATAAAAAACCATAATGCTCATAACAGTTTTCAGTCTTGAGGTTCGTGGTGCCCCGTGGTCCAATTTTGGTACAGGTTGTGCATTTTCGGCCATTTGTGCTATTTTCAAGCGAAAATAATACTTTTGGGTTTCGGTGCCCCATGATCCCTGGTGCATTCTTATGCATAAAAAACAATAATGCTCATAGCACTTTTCAGTTTTTAGGTCCTAGGTTCCACGGGGTCCAATTTTGGTGCCCGTGGTGGATTTTCGGCCCATTGTGCAATTTTCATATGAAAATAAGAAATTTGGGTTTTGTTGCCCCGTAATCCTTGATGCATTCTTATGCATAAAAAACCATAATGCTAGGAGAACTTTTAAGTTTTGAGGTCCGAGGTGCCCCGTGGTCCAATTTTGGTTCCCGTGGTGCATTTTCGGCCCATTGTGCAATTTTCATGCGAACACAAGACTTTTGGGTTTTGGTACCTCGTGATCCCTGTTGCATTCTTATACATAAAAAATATAATCCTCCGAGAACTTTTAAGTTTTGAGGTTCGAGGAGCCCCGTGGTCCAATTTTGGTTCCCGTGGTGCATTTTCGGCACATTGTGCAATTTTCGTGCGAAAATAAGACTTTTAGGTTTTGGTGTCCCGTGATACCTGGTGCATTCTTATGCATAAAATACCATAATGCTTGGAACACTTTTTAGTTTTCAGGTCTGTGCTGCCACTTGGTCCAATTTTGGTGCCCATGGTGCATTTTCGGCCCATTGTGCAATTTTCGTGCGAAAATATGACTTTTGGGTTTTGGTGGCCCGTGATCCCTTGTTCATTCTTATGCATAAAAAAACCATAATGGTCAGCGTACTTTTCAGTTTTGAGGTCCGAGGTGCCCCGTGGTCCAATTTTATTGCCCGTGGTGCATTTTCGGCCCATTGTGCAATTTTCGTGCGAAAATAAGACTTTTGGATTTTGGTGCCCCGTGATCCTGGTGCATTCATATGCATAAAAAACCATAATGCTCGAAGCACTTTTAAGTGTTGAGGTCCCAGGTGCCCCGTGGTCCAATGTTGGTGCTCGTGGTGCATTTTCAGCCCATTGTGCAATTTTGTGCGAAAATAAGACTTTTGGATTTTAGTTCCCCGTGATCCCTGGTGAATTCTTATTCATAAAAAACCATAATGCTCAAAACACTTTTCAGTTTTGAGGTCCGTGGTGCCCCGTGGTTCAATTTTGGTGCCGGTGGTGCATTTTCGGCCATTTGTGCAATTTTCGTGCGAAAATAAGACTTTTGGGTTTTGGTGGCCCGTGATTCCTGGTGCATTCTTATGCATAAAAAATCATAATGCTTGGAGCACTTTTCAGTTTTGAGGCCCGAGGTGCCCCGTCGTCCAATTTTGGTGCCCGTGGCGCATTTTCGATCTATTGTGCAATTATCGTGCGAAAATAAGACCTTTGGATTTTGGTGCCTCGTGATCCCAGTGCATTCTTATGCATAAAAAACCATAATGCTCGGAGAACTTTTATGTTTTGAGGTCCAAGGTGCCCCGTGGTCCGATTTGGGTGCCCGTGGTGCATTTTCGGCCCATTGTGCAATTTTCATGCGAAAATAAGACTTTTGGGTTTTGGTGCCCTGTCATTCCGTGTGCATTCTTATGCATAAAAAACCATAATGCCCACAGGACTTTTCAGTTTTGAGGTCCGAGGTGCCCCGTGGTCCAATTTTGGTGCTCGTGGTGCATTTTAGGCCCATTTTGCAATTTTCGTGCGAAAATAAGACTTTTGGGTTTTGGTGCCCCGTGATCCTTGGTGCATTCTTATGCATAAAAAACCATAATCCTCCGAGAACTTTTAAGTTTTGAGGTCCGAGGTGCCCCGTGGTCCAATTTTTGTGCTGGTGGAACATATTCGACCATTTGTGAAATTTTCGTGCGAAAATAAGGCTTTTAGATTTTGTTGCCCTGTGATCTCTGCTACATTCTTATGCATGAAAAATGATGATGCTCGGAGCACTTTTCAGTTTTGAGGTACGATGTGCCCCGTGGTCCAATTTTAGTGCTCGTGGTGCATTTTCGGCCCATTGTGCAATTTTCGTACAAAAATAAGACTTTTGGGTTTTGGTGCCCCGTGATCCCTGGTCAACTCTTATGCATAAAAAATAATAATGCTCAGAATACTTTTCAGTTTTGAGGTCTGCGGTGCCTCGTGGTTCAATTTTGGTGCCGGTGGTGCATATTCGGCCATTTATGCAGTTTTTGTGCGAAAATAAGACTTTTGGGTTTTGGTGCCCCGTGATCCTTGGTGCATTCTTATGCTTAAAAAATAATAATGCTCGGAACACTTTTCAATTTTGTAGCTCGTGGTGCCTCGTGGTCCAATTTTGGTGCCGGTGGTGCATTTTCTGCCATTTGTGCAATTTTCGTGCGAAAATAAGACTTTTGGGTTTTGGTGCCGTGTGATCCTTGGTGAATTCTTATGCTTAAAAAAACATAATGTTCGGAACACTTTTCAATTTTGAAGCCCGTGGTGCCTCGTGGTCCAATTTTGGTGCCGGTGGTGCATATTCGGCCATTTGTACAATTTTCGTGCGAAAATAAGACTTTTGGGTTATGGTGCCCTATGATCCCTGGTGCAATCTTATGCATAAAAAACAATAATACTTGGAGCACTTTTCAGTTTTGAACATCGTGGTGCCCCGTGGTCCAATTTTGGTGCCGGTGGTGCATTTTCTGCCATTTGTGCAATTTTCGTGCGAAAATAAGACTTTTGGGCTTTGGTGCCCCATGATACCTGGTGCATTCTTATGCATAAAAAACCATAATCCTCCGAGAACTTTTAAGTTTTGAGGTCCGAGGTGCCCCGTGGTCCAATTTTGGTGCTGGTGGAACATATTCGACCATTTGTGAAATTTTCGTGCGAAAATAAGGCTTTTAGATTTTGTTGCCCCGTGATCTCTGCTACATTCTTATGCATGAAAAACGATGATGCTCGGAGCACTTTTCAGTTTTGAGGTACGATGTACCCCGTGGTCCAATTTTAGTGCTCGTGGTGCATTTTCGGCCCATTGTGCAATTTTCGTACAAAAATAAGACTTTTGGGTTTTGGTGCCCCGTGATCCCTGGTCAATTCTTATGCATAAAAAATAATAATGCTCAGAATACTTTTCAATTTTGAGGTCTGCGGTGCCTCGTGGTTCAATTTTGGTGCCGGTGGTGCATATTCGGCCATTTATGCAGTTTTTGTGCGAAAATAAGACTTTTGGGTTTTGGTGCCCCGTGATCCTTGGTGCATTCTTATGCTTAAAAAACCATAATGCTCGGAACACTTTTCAATTTTGTAGCTGGTGGTGCCTCGTGGTCCAATTTTGGTGCCGGTGGTGCATTTTATGCCATTTGTGCAATTTTCGTGCGAAAATAAGACTTTTGGGTTTTGGTGCCGTGTGATCCTTGGTGAATTCTTATGCTTAAAAAAAATAATGTTCGGAACACTTTTCAATTTTGAAGCCCGTGGTGCCTCGTGGTCCAATTTTGGTGCCGGTGGTGCATATTTGGCCATTTGTACAATTTTTGTGCGAAAATAAGACTTTTGGGTTATGGTGCCCTATAATCCCTGGTGCAATCTTATGCATAGAAAACGATAATACTTGGAGCACTTTTCAGTTTTGAACATCGTGGTGCCCCGTGGTCCAATTTTGGTGCCGGTGGTGCATTTTCTGCCATTTGTGCAATTTTCGTGCGAAAATAAGACTTTTGGGCTTTGGTGCCCCGTGATACCTGGTGCATTCTTATGCATAAAAAACCATAATGCTTGGAGAACTTTTTAGTTTTGAGGTTCGTTGTGCCCCGTGGTCCAATTTTGGTGCCTGTGGTGCATTTTCGACCATTAGTACAATTTTCGTGCGAAAATAAGACTTTTAAGTTTTGGTGCCCCGTGATCCTTGTTGCATTCTTATGCATAAAAAACCATAATTCTTGGAGCACTTTTCAATTTTGAGGTCCGTGGTGCGCCGTGGTCCAATTTTGGTGACAGTGGTGCATTTTAGACCATTTGTGCAATATTCGAGCGAAAATAAGACTTTTGGGTTTTGGTGCCCCAAGATCCCTGGTGCATTCTTATGTGTAAAAAACCATAATGCTTGGAGCACTTTTCAGTTTTGAGGTTTGTGGTGCCACGTGGTCCAGTTTTGGTGCCAGTGGTGCATTTTCGGCCATTTGTAAAATTTTCGTGATTAAATAAGACTTTTGGGTTTTGGTGCCCGTGATCCTTGGTGCATTCTTATGCATACAAAACCATAATGTTTGCAGCACTTTACAGTTTTGAAGTCTGTGGTGCCCCGTGGTCCAATTTTGGTGCCGGTGGTGCATTTTCGGCCATTTGTGAAATTTTTGTGCGAAAATAAGACTTTTGGGTTTAGTTGCCCCGTGATTCCTGCTGCATTCTTATGCATGAAAAACCATAATGCTTGGAGCTCTTTTCAATTTTGAGGTCCGTTATGGCTCGTAGTCCAATTTTGGTGCCTGTGGTGCATTTTCGGCCCGTTGTGCAATTTTGTGCGAAAATAAGACTTTTAGGTTTTGGTGCCCTATCATTCCTGGTGCATTCTTATGCAAACAAAACCATAATCCTTGGAGCACTTTATAGTTTTGAAGACCGTGGTGCCCCGTGCTCTAATTTTGGTCCCTGTGGTGCATTTTTGGCCATTTGTGAAATTTTCGTGGGAAAATAAGACTTTTGGGTTTTGGTGCCCCATTATCCTTGGTGCATTCTTATGCATAAAAAACCATAATGATTGGAACACTTTTCAGTTTTGAGGTCCATGGTGCCCCATGCTCCAATTTTGGTGCCAGTGGTGCATTTCCGGCCATTTGTGAAATTTTCGTGGAAAAATAAGACTTTTGGGTTTTGGTGCCCCGTTATCCTTGGTGCATTCTTATTCATCAAAAACCATAATGCTCGGAACACTTTTCAGTTTTGAGGTCCGTGGTGTCTCGTGGTCCAATTTTGGTGCCGGTGGTGCATATACGACCATTTGTGAAATTTTCGTGCGAAAATAAAACTTTTGGGTTAAGGTACCCCGTGATCCCTGGTGCATTCATATGCATAAAAAACCATAATGCTCGGAACACTTTTCAGTTTTGAGGTCCGTGGTGCCTCGCGGTCCAATTTTGGTGCCGGTGGTGCATATTCGACCATTTGTGCAATTTTTGTACGAAAATAAGACTTTTGGGTTTTGGATTCCCGTGATCCTTTGTGCATTCTTATGCATAAAAAACCATAATGCTCGGAACACATTTCAGTTTTGAAGTCCGTGGTGCCTCGTGGTCCAATTTTGGTGCCGGTGGTGCATATTCGACCATTTGTGCAATTTTCATGCGAAAATAAGACATTTGGGTTTTGGTGTGCCGTGATCCCTGGTGCATTCTTATGCATAAAAAACCATAATGCTTGGAGCACTTGTCGGTGTTGAGGTTCGTGGTGCCCCGTGCACCATTTTTGGTGCCTGTGGTGCATTTTCGGCCATTTTTGAAATTTTCGTGGGAAAATAAGACATTTGGGTTTTGGTGCCCCGTTATCCTTGGTGCATTCTTATGCATCAAAAACCATAATGCTCGGAACACTTTTCAGTTTTGAGGTCCGTGGTGCCTCGTGGTCCAATTTTGGTGCCGGTGGTGCATATACTACCATTTGTGAAATTTTCGTGCGAAAATAAAACTTTTGGGTTTAGGTACCCCATGATCCCTGGTTTATTCTTATGCATAAAAAACCATAATGCTCGGAACACTTTTCAGTTTTGAGGTCTGTGGTGCCTTGCGGTCCAATTTTGGTGTTGGTGGTGCATATTCGGCCATTTGTGCAATTTTCGTGCGAAAATAAGACTTTTGGGTTTTGGTTTCCCGTGATCCTTTGTCCATTCTTATGCATAAAAAACCATAATGCTCGGAACACATTTCAGTTTTGAAATCCGTGGTGCGTCGTGGTCCAATTTTGGTGCCAGTGGTGCATATTCGGCCATTTGTGCAATTTTCGTGCGAAAATAAGACATTTGGGTTTTGGTGTGCCGTGATCCCTGGTGCATTCTTATGCATAAAAAACCATAATGCTTGGAGCACTTGTCGGTGTTGAGATTTGTGGTGCCCCGTGCTCCAATTTTGGTGCCTATGGTGCATTTTCGGCCATTTGTGAAATTTTCGTGGGAAAATAAGACTTTTGGGTTTTGGTACCCCGTTATCCTTGGTGCATTCTTATATATAAAAAACCATAATGCTTGGAGCACTTTTCAGTTTTGAGGTCCGTGGTGCCCCATGGTCCAATTTTCGTGCTTGTAGTGCATTTTCGGCTATTTGTGAAATTTTCGTGCGAAAATAAGACTTTTGGGTTTTCGTACCCCGTGATCCCTGGTGCTTTCTTATGCATAAAAAACCATAATGCTCTGAGCACTTTTCAGTTTTGAGCTCCGTGGTGCCCCGTGGTCCAATTTTGGTGCCCGTGGTGCATTTTCGACCAATTGTGCAATTTTCATGCGAAAATAAGACTATTGCATTTCAGTGCCCAGTGATCCCTGGGGAATTCTTATGCATAAAAAACAATAATGTTTAGAGCACTTTTATGTTTTGAGGTCTGAGGTGCCCCATGGTCCAATTTTGGTGCCCGTGGTGCATATTCGGCCCATTGTGCAATTTTCGTGCGAAAATAAGACTATTGGGTTTTGGTGCCCAGTGATCCCTGGGGCATTCTTATGCATATAAAACCATAATGGTTGGAGCACTTTTCAGTTTTGAGGTCCGTGGTGCCCCGCGGTCCAATTATCGTGCCGGTGTTGCATTTTCGGCCATTTGTGAATTTTTCGTGTGAAATAAGACTTTTGAGTTTTGGTGCCCCGTGATCCCTAGTTTATTCTCATGCATAAAAAAGCATAATGCTCAGAGCACTTTTAAGTTTTGAGGTCCGAGGTGCCCCGTGGTCTAGTTTTGGTGCCGGTGGTGCATTTTCGGCCATTTGTGAAATTTTCGTGCGAAAATAAAACTTTTGGGTTTTGGTGCCCTATGATTCCTGGTGCATTCTTATGTATAAAAAACCTTAATGCTCAGAGCACTTTTAAGTTTTGAGGTCCGAGGTGTCCCGTGTCCAATTTTGGTGCCTATGATGCATTTTCGGCCCATTGTGCAATTTTCGTTCGAAAATAAGACTTTTGGGTTTTGGTGCCCCGTGATCCATGGTGCATTCTTATGCATAAAAAACCATAATGCTTGGAGCACTTTTCATTTTTGAGGTCCGAGGTGCCCCATGGTCCATTTTTGGTGCCCGTCGTGCATTTTCCTCCCATTGTGCAATTTTCGTGTGATAATAAGAATTTTGGGTTTTGGTGTCCCATGATCCCTGGTGCATTCTAATGCATAAAAAATTATAATGCTCAGAGAACCATTAAGTTTTGAGGTCCGAGGTGCCCGTGGTGATATTTTCGTGCCCATGGTACATTTTCGACCAATTGTGCAATTTTGGTGCGAAAAGAAGACATTTGGGTTTTGGTGCCCCGTGATCCCTACTGCATTCTTATGCATAAAAAACCACAATGCTCAGAGCACGTTTAAGTATTGAGGTCCGAGGTGCCCCGTGGTCCAATTTTGGTGCCCGTGGTGCATTTACGGTCCATTGTGCAATTTTCGTTCGAAAATAAGACTTTTGGGTTTTGGTGCCCTATGATCCCTGGTGCATTCTTATATATAAAAAGCCATAATGCTCAGAACACTTTTCAGTTTTGAGGTTCGTGGTGTCCAGTGGTCCAATTTTGGTGCCGGTAATGCATTTTCGACAATTTGTACAATTTTCGTGCAAAAACAAGACCTTTGGGTTTTGGTGCCCTGTGATCCCTGGTGCATTCTTATGCATAAAAATCCATAATGCTCGGAGCACTTTTCAGTTTTGAGGTCCGACGTGCCCCGTGGTCCAAATTTGGTGCCCGTGGTGCATTTTCGGCCCATTGTACAATTTTAGTGCGAAAATAAGAATTTTGGGTTTTCGTGCCCCATTATCCTTGGTGCATTCTTATGTATAAAAAACCATAATGCTTAGAACACTTTTAAGTTTTGAGGTCCCAAGTGCCCCTAGTCCAATTTTGGTACCCAGGGTGCATTTCGTCCCATTGTACAATCTTTGTGCGAAAATAAGACTTCTGGGTTTTGGTGCCCCATGATCCTTTGTGCATTCTTATGCATAAAATACCATAATGCTCGGAACACTTTTCAGTCTTGAGGTTTGTGGTGCCCCGTGGTCCCATCTTGGTGCAGGGGGTGCACTTTCGGCCATTTCTGCAATTTTCGTGCGAAAATAAGACTTATGGGTTTTGGTACCCCGTGATCCTTTGTGCATTCTTATGCATAAAAAACCATAATACTCGAAACATTTTTCAATTTTGAAGTCCGTGGTGCCCCGTGGTCCAGTTTTAGTGCCCGCGGTGCATTATCGGCTCATTGTGCAATTTTTGTTCGAAAATAAGACTTTTGGATTTCGGTGCCCCGCGATCCCTAGTGCATTCTTATGCTGAAAAAACCATAATGCTGGGAGCACTTTTCCGTTTTGAGGTTCGGGGTGCCTCGTGGTTGAATTTTGGTGCCGGTGGTGCATTTTAGGCCAATGTGCAATTGTCGTGCGAAAATAAGACTTTTGGGTTTTTGTGCACCATGATCCCTGGTGCATTCTTATACATAAAAAACCATAATGCTTGGAGCACTTTTCAGTTTTTAGGTCCCAGGTTCCCCGTGGTCCAATTTTGGTACCCGTGGTGCATTTTCGGCACATTGTACAATTTTCGTGCGAAAATAAGATTTTTGGGTTTTGGTGCCCCAAGATCCTTGGTGCATTCTTTTGCATAAAAAATCATAATGCTCGGAACACTTTTTAGTCTTGAGGTTCGTGGTGCCCCGTGGTCCCATTTTTGTGTCGGGGGTTCATTTTCGGCCATGTATCCAATTGTCGTGCGAAAATAAGACTTTTGGGTTTTGGTGCCCCGTGATCCCTGGTGAATTCTTATCCATAAAAAACCTTAATGCTTAGAGTACTTTTCAGTTTTGAGGTCCGAGGTGCCCCGTGGTCCAATTTTGGTGCCAGTGGTGCATTTTCGGCCATTTGTGAAATTTTCGTGCGAAAATAAGACTTTAAGGTTATGGTGCCCCGTGATCCCCGGTGCATTCTTATGCATAAAAAACCATAATGCTTGGAGCACTTTTAAGCTTTGAGGTCCGAGGTGCCCCGTGGTCCAATTTTGGTGCTTGTGATGCATTTTCGGCCCATTGTACAATTTTTGTTCGAAAGTAAGACTTTTTAGTTTTGGTGCCCCGTGATCCTTGGTGGATTCTTATGCATAAAAAACCATAATGCTCATAACACTTTTCAGTTTTGAGGTTCGTGGTGCCCCGTGGTCCAATTTTGGTGCCCGTCGTGCATTTGTCGCCCATTGTGCAATTTTCGTGCGAAACTAAGAATTTTGGGTTTTGGTACACCCTGCGCCCAAATGCATTCTTATCCATTTAAAACAATAATGCTTGGAGCAATTTTCAGTTTTGAGGTCCATGGTGCCCCGAGGTACAATTTTGGTGCCAGTGGTGTATTTTCGGCCATTTGTATAATTTTTGTGTGAAAGTAAGACTTTTGGGTTTTTGTGCTCCGTGATTCCTGGGGCATTCTAATGCATAAAAAACCATAATGCTTTGAGAACTTTTAAGTTTTGATGTCCAAGGTGCCTCATGGTCCAATTTTGGTGCTCGTGGTGCATTTCCGGCCATTTGTGAAATTTTCGTACGAAAATAAGACCTTTGGGTTTTGTTGCCCCATGATCCCTGCTGCATTCATATGCATTAAAAACCATAATGCTCGGAACACTTTTCAATTTTGAGGTCCATGGTGCCTCGTGGTCCAATTTTGGTGCCGGTGGTGCATGTTCGGCCATTTCTGCAATTTTCGTGCGAAAATAAGAATTTTATGTTTTGGTTCCCCGTGATACCTGGTGCATTCTTATGCAAAAAAAACCATAATGCTCGGAGAACTTTTAAGTTTTGAGGTCCAAGGTGCCCCGTGGTCCAATTTTAGTGCCCGTGGTGCATTTTCGGCCCATTGTGCAATTTTCGTACGAAAATAAGACTTTTGGGTTTTGGTGCCCCATGATCCCTAGTTCGTTCTTATGCATAAAAAACCATAATGCTAGGAGCACTTTTCAGTTTTGCGGTCCGATGTGCCCCTATAGTCCAATTTTGGTGCACGTCGTGCATTTGTCACCCATTGTGCCATTTTCGTGCGAAACTAAGACTTTAGGGTATTGGTGCCCCCTGTGCCCTACTGCATTCCTATGCATAAAAAACCATAATACTTGGAACACTTTTCAGTTTTGAGGTCTGTGGTGCCCCGTGGTCCAATTTTGGTGCCGGTGGTGCATTTTCGACCATTTGTGAAATTTTCGTGCGATAATAAGAGTTTTAGGTTTTGGTGCCCCATGATCCCCAGTGCATTCTTATGCGTAAAAAACCATAATGCTTGGAGCGCTTTTAACTTTTGAGGTCCTAGGTGCCCCGTGGTGCATTTTCGGCCCATTGTACAATTTTCGTGCGAAAATAAATCTTTTGGGTTTTGGTGCCCCGTGATCCCTGGTGATTTGTTATGCATAAAAAACCATAATGCTCATAGCACTTTTCAGTTTTAAGGTCCAAGGTGCCCCGCGGTCCTATTTTGGGGCCAGTGGTGCATTTTCGGCCCTTTGTGCAATTTTCGTGCGTAAATAAGACTTTTCGATTTTGGTGCCCTGTAATCCCTGGTCCATTCTTATGCATAAAAAACCGTAATGCTCAGAGCAATTTTCAGATTTTAAGTTCGAGGTGCCCCATGGTCCAATTTAGGTGCCTGTGGTGCATTTGCGGCCCTTTGTGCAATTTTCGTGCGTAAATAAGACTTTTGGGTTTTGATGTCCCGTGATTCCTGGTGCATTCTTATGCATAAAAAACCATAATGCTTGGAACACTTTTCAGTCTTGAGGTTCGTGGTGCCCCTTGGTCCAATTTTGGTGCCGGGGGTGCATTTTCGGCCATTTCTGCAATTTTCGTGCGAAAATAAGAATTTTATGTTTTGGTTCCCCGTGATCCCTGGTGCATTCTTATGCATAAAAAACCATAATGCTCAGAGCACTTTTCAGTTTTGAGGTTCGAGGTGCCCCGTGCTCCAACTTTGGTGCCCATGGTGCATTTTCGGTCCATTGTGCAATTTTCGTGCGAAAATAAGACTTTTGGGTTTTGGTGCCCCATGATCCCTAGTGCGTTCTTATGCATAAAAAACCATAATGCTCGGAGCACTTTTCAGTTTTGCGGTCCGATGTGCTCCTATGGTCCAATTTTGGTGCACGTCGTGCATTTGTCACCCATTGTGCAATTTTCGTTCGAAACTAAGACTTTAGGGTTTTGGTGCCCCCTGTGCCCTACTGCATTCCTATGCATAAAAAACCATAATACTTGGAACACTTTTCAGTTTTGAAGTCCGTGGTGCCCCGTGGTCCAATTTTGGTGCCGGTAGTGCATTTTCGACCATTTGTGAAATTTTCGTGCGATAATAAGACTTTTAGGTTTTGGTGCCCCGTGATCCCAGTGCATTGTTAAGCGTAAAAAGCCATAATGCTTGGAGCGCTTTTAACTTTTGAGGTCCTAGGTGCCCCGTGGTGCATTTTCGGCCCGCTGTGCAATTTTCGTGCTAAAATAAAACTCTTGGGTTTTGGTGCCCCATGATCCCTGGTGCTTTGTTATGCATAGAAAACCATAATGCTCATAGCACTTTTCAGTTTTAAGGTCCAAGGTGCCCCGTGGTCCTATTTTGGGGCCAGTGGTGCATTTTCGGCCCTTTGTGCAATTTTTGTGCGTAAATAAGACTTTTGGGTTTTGATGTCCCGTGATTCCTGGTGCATTCTTATGAATAAAAAACCATAATGCTCGGAACACTTTTCAGTCTTGAGGTTCGTGGTGCCCCGTGGTCCAATTTTGGTGCCGGGGGTGCATTTTCGGCCATTTCTGCAATTTTCGTGCGAAAATAAGAATTTTATGTTTTGGTTCCCCGTGATCCCTGGTGCATTCTTATGCATAAAAAACCATAATGCTCGGAGCACTTTTCAGTTTTGACGTTCGAGGTGCCCCGTGGTCCAATTTTGGTGCCCATGGTGCATTTTCGGTCCATTGTGCAATTTTCGTGCGAAAATAAGACTTTTGGGTTTTGGTGCCCCATGATCCCTAGTGCGTTCTTATGCATAAAAAACCATAATGCTCGGAGCACTTTTCAGTTTTGCGGTCCGATGAGCCCCTATGGTCCAATTTTGGTGCACGTCATGCATTTGTCACCCATTGTGCAATTTTCGTGCGAAACTAAGACTTTAGGGTTTTGGTGCCCCCTATGCCCTACTGCATTCCTATGCATAAAAAACCATAATACTTGGAACACTTTTCAGTTTTGAGGTCCGTGGTGCCCCGTGGACCAAGTTTGGTGCCGGTGGTGCATTTTCGACCATTTATGAAATTTTCGTGCGATAATAAGACTTTTAGGTTTTGGTGCCCCGTGATCCCCAGTGCATTCTTATGCGTAAAAAACCATAATGCTTGGAGCGCTTTTAACTTTTGAGGTGCTAGGTGCCCCGTGGTGCATTTTCGGCCCGCTGTGCAATTTTCGTGCCAAAATAAAACTTTTGGGTTTTGGTGCCCCGTGATCCCTGGTGCTTTGTTAGGCATAAAAAACCATAATGCTCATAGCACTTTTCAGTTTTAAGTTCCAAGGTGCCCCGTGGTCCTATTGTGGGGCCAGTGGTGCATTTTCGGCCCTTTGTGCAAATTTCGTGCGTAGATAAGACTTTTGGGTTTTGGTGCCCTGTAATCCCTGGTCCATTCTTATGCATAAAAAACCGTAATGCTCAGAGCAATTTTCAGATTTTAAGTTCGAGGTGCCCCATGGTCCATTTTAGGTGCCTGTGGTGCATTTGCGGCCCTTTGTGCAATTTTCGTGCGTAAATAAGACTTTTGGGTTTTGATGTCCCGTGATTCCTGGTGCATTCTTATGCATAAAAAACCATAATGCTCGGAACACTTTTCAGTCTTGAGGTTCGTGGTGCCCCTTGGTCCAATTTTGGTGCCGGGGGTGCATTTTCGGCCATTTCTGCAATTTTCGTGCGAAAATAAGAATTTTATGTTTTGGTTCCCCGTGATCCCTGGTGCATTCTTATGCATAAAAAACCATAATGCTCAGAGCACTTTTCAGTTTTGAGGTTCGAGGTGCCCCGTGCTCCAACTTTGGTGCCCATGGTGCATTTTCGGTCCATTGTGCAATTTTCGTGCGAAAATAAGACTTTTGGGTTTTGGTGCCCCATGATCCCTAGTGCGTTCTTATGCATAAAAAACCATAATGCTCGGAGCACTTTTCAGTTTTGCGGTCCGATGTGCTCCTATGGTCCAATTTTGGTGCACGTCGTGCATTTGTCACCCATTGTGCAATTTTCGTGCGAAACTAAGACTTTAGGGTTTTGGTGCCCCCTGTGCCCTACTGCATTCCTATGCATAAAAAACCACAATACTTGGAACACTTTTCAGTTTTGAGGTCCGTGGTGCCCCATGGTCCAATTTTGGTGCCGGTGGTGCATTTTCGACCATTTGTGAAATTTTCGTGCGATAATAAGACTTTTAGGTTTTGGTGCCCCGTGATCTCAGTGCATTGTTAAGCGTAAAAAGCCATAATGCTTGGAGCGCTTTTAACTTTTGAGGTCCTAGGTGCCCCGTGGTGCATTTTCGGCCCGCTGTGCAATTTTCGTGCGAAAATAAAACTCTTGGGTTTTGGTGCCCCGTGATCCCTGGTTCTTTTTTATGCATAAAAAACCATAATGCTCATAGCACTTTTCAGTTTTAAGGTCCAAGGTGCCCCGTGGTCCTATTTTGGGGCCAGTGGTGCATTTTCGGCCCTTTGTGCAGTTTTCGTGCGTAAATAAGACTTTTGGGTTTTGGTGCCCTGTAATCCGTGGTCCATTCTTATGCATAAAAAACCGTAATGCTCAGAGCAATTTTCAGATTTTAAGTTCGAGGTGCCCCATGGTCCAATTTAGGTGCCTGTGGTGCATTTGCGGCCCTTTGTGCAATTTTCGTGCGTAAATAAGACTTTTGGGTTTTGATGTCCTGTGATTCCTGGTGCATTCTTATGCATACAAAACCATAATGCTCGGAACACTTTTCAGTCTTGAGGTTCGTGGTGCCCCTTGGTCCAATTTTGGTGCCGGGGGTGCATTTTCGGCCATTTCTGCAATTTTCGTGCGAAAATAAGAATTTTATGTTTTGGTTCCCCGTGATCCCTGGTGCATTCTTATGCATAAAAAACCATAATGCTCGGAGCACTTTTCAGTTTTGAGGTTCGAGGTGCCCCGTGCTCCAACTTTGGTGCCCATGGTGCATTTTCGGTCCATTGTGCAATTTTCGTACGAAAATAAGACTTTTGGGTTTTAGTGCCCCATGATCCCTAGTGCGTTCTTATGCATAAAAAGCCATAATTCTCAGAGCACTTTTCAATTTTGCGATCCGATGTGCCCCTATGGTCCAATTTTGGTGCACGTCGTGCATTTGTCACCCATTGTGCAATTTTCGTGCGAAACTAAGACTTTAGGGTTTTGGTGCCCCCTGTGCCCTACTGCATTCCTATGCATAAAAAACCATAATACTTGGAACACTTTTCAGTTTTGAGGTCCGTGGTGCCCCGCGGTCCAATTTTGGTGCCGGTGGTGCATTTTCGACCATTTGTGAAATTTTCGTGCGATAATAAGACTTTTAGGTTTTGGTGCCCCGTGATCCCCAGTGCATTCTTATGCGTAAAAAACCATAATGCTTGGAGCGCTTTTAACTTTTGAGGTCCTAGGTGCCCCGTGGTGCATTTTCGGCCCGCTGTGCAATTTTCGTGCGAAAATAAAAGTCTTGGGTTTTGGTGCCCCGTGATCCCTGGTGCTTTGTTATGCATAGAAAACCATAATGCTCATAGCACTTTTCAGTTTTAAGGTCCAAGGTGCCCCGTGGTCCTATTTTGGGGCCAGTGGTGCATTTTCGGCCCTTTGTGCAATTTTCGTGCGTAAATAAGACTTTTCGATTTTGGTGCCCTGTAATCCCTGGTCCATTCTTATGCATAAAAAACCGTAATGCTCAGAGCAATTTTCAGATTTTAAGTTCGAGGTGCCCCATGGTCCAATTTAGGTGCCTGTGGTGCATTTGCGGCCCTTTGTGCAATTTTCGTGCGTAAATAAGACTTTTGGGTTTTGATGTCCCGTGATTCTTGGTGCATTCTTATGCATAAAAAACCATAATGCTCGGAACACTTTTCAGTCTTGAGGTTCGTGGTGCCCCGTGGTCCAATTTTGGTGCCGGGGGTGCATTTTCGGCCATTTATGCAATTTTCGTGCGAAAATAAGAATTTTATGTTTTGGTTCCCCGTGATCCCTGGTGCATTCTTATGCATAAAAAACCATAATGCTCGGAGCACTTTTCAGTTTTGAGGTTCGAGGTGCCCCGTGCTCCAACTTTGGTGCCCATGGTGCATTTTCGGTCCATTGTGCAATTTTCGTGCGAAAATAAGACTTTTGGGTTTTGGTGCCCCATGATCCCTAGTGCGTTCTTATGCATAAAAAACCATAATGCTCGGAGCACTTTTCAATTTTGCGGTCCGATGTGCCCCTATGGTCCAATTTTGGTGCACGTCGTGCATTTGTCACCCATTGTGCAATTTTCGTGCGAAACTAAGACTTTAGGGTTTTGGTGCCCCCTGTGCCCTACTACATTCCTATGCATAAAAAACCACAATACTTGGAACACTTTTCAGTTTTGAGGTCCGTGGTGCCCCGTGGTCCAATTTTGGTGCCGGTGGTGCATTTTCGACCATTTGTGAAATTTTCGTGCGATAATAAGACTTTTAGGTTTTGGTGCCCCGTGATCCCAGTGCATTGTTAAGCGTAAAAAGCCATAATGCTTGGAGCGCTTTTAACTTTTGAGGTCCTAGGTGCCCCGTGGTGCATTTTCGGCCCGCTGTGCAATTTTGGTGCGAAAATAAAACTCTTGGGTTTCGGTGCCCCGTGATCCCTGGTGCTTTGTTATGCATTAAAAACCGTAATGCTCATAGCACTTTTCAGTTTTAAGGTCCAAGGTGCCCCGTGGTCCTATTTTGGGGCCAGTGGTGCATTTTCGGCCCTTTGTGCAATTTTCGTGCGTAAATAAGACTTTTGGGTTTTGGTGCCCTATAATCCCTGGTCCATTCTTATGCATTAAAAATCGTAATGCTCAGAGCAATTTTCAGATTTTAAGTTCGAGGTGCCCCATGGTCCAATTTAGGTGCCTGTGGTGCATTTGCGGCCCTTTGTGCAATTTTCGTGCGTAAATAAGACTTTTGGGTTTTGATGTCCCGTGATTCCTGGTGCATTCTTATGCATAAAAAACCATAATGCTCGGAACACTTTTCAGTCTTGAGGTTCGTGGTGCCCCGTGGTCCAATTTTGGTGCCGGGGGTGCATTTTCGGCCATCTCTGCAATTTTCGTGCGAAAATAAGAATTTTATGTTTTGGTTCCCCGTGATCCCTGGTGCATTCTTATGCATAAAAAACCATAATGCTCAGAGCACTTTTCAGTTTTGAGGTTCGAGGTGCCCCGTGCTCCAACTTTGGTGCCCATGGTGCATTTTCGGTCCATTGTACAATTTTCGTGCGAAAATAAGACTTTTGGGTTTTGGTGCCCCATGATCCCTAGTGCGTTCTTATGCATAAAATACCATAATGCTCGGAGCACTTTTCAATTTTGCGGTCCGATGTGCCCCTATGGTCCAATTTTGGTGCACGTCGTGCATTTGTCACCCATTGTGCAATGTTCGTGCGAAACTAAGACTTCAGGGTTTTGGTGCCCCCTGTGCCCTACTGCATTCCTATGCATAAAAAACCATAATACTTGGAACACTTTTCAGTTTTGAGGTCCATGGTGCCCCGTGGTCCAATTTTGATGCCGGTGGTGCATTTTCGACCATTTGTGAAATTTTCGTGCGATAATAAGACTTTTAGGTTTTGGTGCCCCGTGATCCCCAGTGCATTCTTATGCGTAAAAAACGATAATGCTTGGAGCGCTTTTAACTTTTGAGGTGCTAGGTGCCCCGTGGTGCATTTTCGGCCCGCTGTGCAATTTTCGTGCGAAAATAAAACTTTTGGGTTTTGGTGCCCCGTGATCCCTGGTGCTTTGTTATGCATAAAAAACCATAATGCTCATAGCACTTTTCAGTTTTAAGGTCCAAGGTGCCCCGTGGTCCTATTTTGGGGCCAGTGGTGCATTTTCGGCCCTTTGTGCAATTTTCGTGCGTAAATAAGACTTTTGGGTTTTGGTGCCCTGTAATCCCTGGTCCATTCTTATGCATAAAAAATCGTAATGCTCAGAGAAATTTTCAGATTTTAAGTTCGAGGTGCCCCATGGTCCAATTTAGGTGCCTGTGGTGCATTTGCGGCCCTTTGTGCAATTTTCGTGCGTAAATAAGACTTTTGGGTTTTGATGTCCTGTGATTCCTGGTGCATTCTTATGCATACAAAACCATAATGCTCGGAACACTTTTCAGTCTTGAGGTTCGTGGTGCCCCTTGGTCCAATTTTGGTGCCGGGGGTGCATTTTCGGCCATTTATGCAATTTTCGTGCGAAAATAAGAATTTTATGTTTTGGTTCCCCGTGATCCCTGGTGCATTCTTATGCATAAAAAAACCATAATGCTCGGAGCACTTTTCAGTTTTGAGGTTCGAGGTGCCCCGTGCTCCAACTTTGGTGCCCATGGTGCATTTTCGGTCTATTGTGCAATTTTCGTGCGAAAATAAGACTTTTGGGTTTTGGTACCCCATGATCCCTAGTGCGTTCTTATGCATAAAAAACCATAATGCTCGGAGCACTTTTATGTTTTGAGGTCCATGGTGACTCGTGGTTCAATTGTGGTACCGGTGGTGCATTTTCGGCACATTGTGCAATTTTCATCCGAAAATAAGACTTTTGGGTTTTGGTGCCTCGTGATCCCTGGTGCATTCTTATGCATAAAAAACCATAATTCTCATAGCACTTTTAAGTTTTGAGGTCCGAGGTGCCCCGTGGTCCAATTTTGGTGCCTGTCGTGCATTTCCGACCCTGGTGCAATTTTCGTGCAAAAATAAGACTTTTGGGTTTTGGTGCCCAATGATCCCCGGTGCGTTCTTATGCATAAAAAACCATAATGCTCGGAGCACTTTTAAGTTTTGAGGTCCGAGGTGCCCCGTGTTCCAATTTTGATGCCCGTGGTGCATTTACTGCCCGTTATGTAATTTTCGTGCAAAATTAAGACTTTTGGGTTTTGATGTCCCGTGATCCCTGGTGCATTCTTACGCATAAAAAATCATAATGCTCGGAACACTTTTCAGTCTTGAGGTTCCTGGTGCGCCGTGGTCCGATTTTGGTGCCAGGGGTGCATTTTCAGCTATTTCTGCAATTTTTGTGTGAAAATAAGACTTTGGGGCTTTGGTGCCCCATGATCGTTGGTGCATTCTTATGCATAAAACACCATAATGCTCAGAGCACTTTTCAGTTTTGAGTTCCGAGGTTTCCCGTGGTCCAATTTTGGTGCCCGTGGTGCATTTCCGGCCATTGTGCAACTTTCGTGTGAAAATAATACTTTCGATTTTGGTGCCTCGTGATCCCTGGTGCATTCTTATGCGTAAAAAACAATAATGCTCGGAACACTTTTTAGTTTGGAGGTTTGTGGTTCCCCGTGGTCCAATTTTGGTGTCGGTGGTGCATTTTCGGCCATTTGTGAAATTTTCTCGCGAAAATAAGACCTTTGGGTTTTGGTGCCCCGTTATCCCTGGCGCATTCTTATGGATAAAGAACCATAATGCTTGGAGCACTTTTCAGTTTTGAGGTTCGAGGTGTCCAATGGTCGAATTTTTGTCCCCGTGGTGCATTTTCGGCACATTGTGCAATTTTTATCCGAAAATAAGACTTTTGGGTTTTGGTGCGCCGTGATCCCTGGTGCATTCTTATGCATAAAAAACCGCAATGCTCATAGCACTTTTAAGTTTTGAGGTCCGAGGTGCCCCATGGTCCAATTTTGGTGCCCGTGGTGCATTTTCGGCCCAATGTGCAATTTTTGTGCGAAAATAATACTTTTGGGTTTTGGTGCCCCTTGATCCTTGATGCATTCTTATGTATAAAAAACCATAATGCTCGGAATACTTTTCAGTCTTGATATTCTTGGTACCCCGTGGTCCAATTTTGGTGCCCGTGTTGCATTTTCGGCCCATTATGCAATTTTCGTGCGAAAATAAGTCTTTTGGGTTTTTGTGCCCTGTGATGCCTTGTGCATTCTTATGCATAAAAAATCATAATACTCGGAGCACTCTTAAGTTTTAAGGTCCAAGGTGCCCCGTGGTCCAATTTTGGTGCCCGTGATGCATTTTCAACCCATTGTGCAATTTTCGTGCGAAAATAGGACTTTTGGGTTTTGGAGCTCCGTGATCCCTGGTGCATTCTTATGCATCAAGAACCATAATGCTTGGAGCACTTTTCAGTTTTGAGGTCCGAGGTGTCCAATGGTCGAATTTTTGTCCCCGTGGTGCATTTTTGGTCATTTATGCAATTTTTGTGCGAAAATAATACTTTTGGGTTTTGGTGCCCCATGATCCTTCGTGCATTCACATGCATAAAAAACCATAATGCTCGGAACACTTTTCAGTCTAGAGCTTCGAGCTGCCCCGAGGTCCAATTTTGGTTCCCATGGTGCATTTTCTGCCCATTATGCAATTTTCGTGCGAAAATAAAACTTGTGGGTTTTGGTGCCTCGTGATCCTTGGTGCATTCTTATGCATAAAAAACCATCATCCTCAAACACATTTCAGTTTTGAGGTCCGG
The DNA here is from genome assembly GCA_026413185.1 of Pueraria montana var. lobata. Classification (NCBI taxonomy): domain Eukaryota; kingdom Viridiplantae; phylum Streptophyta; class Magnoliopsida; order Fabales; family Fabaceae; genus Pueraria; species Pueraria montana. The sequence continues at coordinate 45,322,577 of CM048646.1, forward strand.
GGTACCCCGTAGTCCAGTTTTGGTGCCCATGGTGCATTTTCGGCCCATTGGGCAATTTTCTTGCGAAAATAAGACTTTTGGATTTTGGTGCCCCGTTATCCTTGGTGCATTCTTATGCATAAAAAACCATAATACTTGGAGCACTTCTAAGTTTTGAGGTCTGAGGTGCCCTGTGGTCTAGTTTTGCTGCCCGTGATGCATTTTCGGCCCGTTGTGCCATTTTTGTCCGAAAATAAGACTTTTGGGTTTTCGTGCCCCATGATCCCTGGTGCGTTCTTATGCGTAAAATACCATAATGCTTGGAACACTTTTCAGTTTTGAGGTTCGCCGTGCCCCGTGGTCCAATTTTTGGGCCGATAGTGCATTTTCGGCATTTTGTGAAATTTTCGCGCAAAAATAAGACTTGTGGATTTTGGTGCCTCGTGATCCTTAGTGAATTCTTATGCATAAAAAACCATAATTCTCATAGCACTTTTAAGTTTTGAGGTCCGAGGTGCCTCGTGGTCCAATTTTGGGGCCCGTGGTGCATTTTCGGCCCATTATTCAATTTTCGTACGAAAATAAGACTTTTGGGTATTGGTGCCCCGTGATCCCTGGTGCATTCTTATGCATAAAAAACCATAATGCTCCTAACACTTTTCAATTTTGAGGTCTGTGGTGCCCTGTGGTCCAATTTTGGTGCCGGTAATGCATTTTCGGCCATCTATGCATTTTTTGTGGGAAAATAATACTTTTGGGTTTTGATGCCCCGTGATCCCTGGTGCATTCTTATGAATAAAAAACCATAATACTTGGAAAACTTTTCATTTTTTAGGTTCGTGGTGCCCCGTGGTCCAACTTTGGTGCCCGTGATGCATTTTCAGCCCATTGTGCAATTTTCGTTAGAAAATAAGACTTTTGGGTTTTGGTGCCTCGTGCGCCCTGCTGCATTCCTATGCATAAAAAACCATAATACTCAGAACACTTTTTAGTTTTGATGTCCATGGTGTCCCGTCGTCCAATTTTGGTGCCGGTGGTGCATTTTCGCCCATTTATGAAATTTTCGTGCGAAAATAACACTTTTAGGTTTTGGTGCCCCGTGATCCCTGCTGCATTCTAATGCATAAAAAACCATAATGCTCAAAGAACTATTCAGTTTTGAGGTCCATGGAGCCCCGTGGTCCAATTTTGGTGCCGATAATGCACGGGGCACCACGGACCTCAAAATTGAAAAGAGTTCCAAGCATTATGGTTTTTTATGCTTAAGAATGCCTCAGGGATCATGGGGCACCAAAACCCAAAAGTCTCATTTTCGCACTAAAATTGTAAAAATGGCCGAAAATGCACCACAAGCACCAAAATTGGACCACGGGGCACGTCGAAACTCAAAAATGAAATGTGCTCCGAGCATTATGATTTTTAATGCATAAGAATGCACCAGGGATCACGGGGCATAAAAACCCAAATGTCTTATTTTCGCATGAAAATTGCACAAATGGCCGAAAATGCATTACAGGCACCAAAATTGGGCCACGGGGCACCATGAACCTCAAAACTGAACAGTGTTCTTAGCATTATGATTTTTTATGCATAAGGATGCACCAGGGATCACGGGGTACCAAAACCCAAAATTCTTATTTTCGCACGAAAATTGCACAAATGTCCGGAAATGCACCACCGACACCAAAATTGGACCATCGGGCACCACGGACCTCAAAACTGAAAAGTGTTCCAACCATTATCATTTTTTATGCATAAGAATGCCCCAAGGATCACGGGGTACCAAAATCCAAAAGTCTTATTTTCGCACGAAAATTGCACAAATGGTGGAAAATGCATCACTGGCACCAAAATTGGACCACGGGGCACCACGAATCTCAAAACTGAAAAGAGTTCCAAGCATTATGGTTTTTTATGCATAAGAATGCACCAGGGATGACGGGGCACCAAAACCCAAAAGTCTTATTTTCTGACGAAATTGCAAAATGGGCCGAAAATGCACCACGGGCACCAAAATTGGACCATGGCGCACCTCGGCCTCAAATCTGAAACGTGCTCCGAGTAATATGGTTTTTTATGAATAATAATGCACCAGGGATTACGGGGCACCAAAACCAAAAAGTCTTATTTTCGCAAGAAAATTGCACAAGTGCCGAAAGTGCACCACTGGCACCAAAATTGGACCATGGGACATCAAAAAACCTCGAAACTTAAAAGTGGTCTGATCATTATAGTTTTTATGCATAAGAATGCACCAGGAATCACGGGGCACCATAACCCAAAAGTCTTATTTTCGCACAAAAATTGCACAAATGACCGAAAATGCACCACCAGGACCAAAATTGGACCCCGAGGCATCACGGACCTCAAAACTGAAGAGGTGCTCCAAGCATTATGGTTTTTTATGCATAAGAATGCACCAAGGATCACGGGGCACCAAAACCCAAAAGTCTTATTTTCGCACGTAAATTGCGCAATTGGCCGAAAAAGCACCACGGGCATCAAAATTGAACCACGGGGCACCTCGTACCTCAAAACTGAAAAGTGCTCTGAGCATTAGGATTTTTTATGCATAAGAATGCACCATGGATCACAGGGCACGAAAACCCAAAATTCTTATTTTCGCACGAAAATTGTACAATGGGCCGAAAATGCACCACAGACACCATCATTTGACCACGTGGCACCTCGGATCTCAATACTTAAAAGTCATCCGAGCATTCTGGTTTTTTATGCATTAGAATGCACCAGGGATCACGGGACACCAAAACCGAAAAGTCTTATTTTTGCACGAAAAATTCACAAATGGTCGAAAATGTACCATTGGCAACAAAATTGGACCACGGGGCACCACGAACCTTAAATCTGAAAAGTGCACCAAGCATTATGGTTTTTTGTGCATAAGAATATACCAGGGTTCACAGGGCACCAAAACCCAAAAGTATTATTTTCACATGAAAATTGCACAATGGGCCGAAAATGCACCACGTGCAACAAAATTGGACCATGGGGCACCTCGGACCTCAAAATTGAAAAGTGCTCCGAGCATTGTGGTTTTTTACGCATAAGAATGCACCAGGGATCACAGGGTACCAAATACCAAAAGTCTTATTTTCGCACGAAAATTGCACAAATGACCGAAAATGCATCACCGACACCCAAATTGGACCACGGGGTACCACGAACCTCAAAACTGAACAGTGCTCCAAGGATTATGGTTGTTTATGCAGAAGAATGCACCAGGGATCACGGGGCACCAAAACCAAAAAGTCTTATTTTCGCACGAAAAATTCACAGATGGAAGAAAATGCACCACCTGAACCAAAATGGGACCACGGGATACCTCGGACCTCAAAACTTAAAAGAGCTCTGAGCATTACGGTTTTTTATGCATAAGAATGTACCAGGGTTCACAAGGCACCAAAACGCAAAAGTATTGTTTTCGCATGAAAATTGCACAATGGGCCAAAAATGCACCACGGGCAACAAAATTGGACCACAGGGCACCTTGGACCTCAAAACTGAAAAGTGCACCAAGCATTATGGTTTTTTATGCATAAGAATGCACCAGGGATCACAGGGCACCAAAATCCAAAAGTCTTATTTTCGCACGAAAATTGTCCAAATGACCGAAAATGCAACACCAACACCAAAATTGGACCACGGGGTACCACGGACCTCAAAACTGAAAAGTGCTCCAAGGATTATAGTTTTTTATGCATAAGAATGCACCAAGGATCACGCAGTACCAAAACCCAAAATTCTTATTTTCACACGAAAAGTTCACAAATGGAAGAAAATGCACCACCGGCACCAAAATGGGACCATGGGACACCTCGGACCTCAAAACTGAAAAGTACTCCGAGCATTATGGTTTTTTATGCATAAGAATGCACCTGGGATCATGGGGTACCAAAACCGAAAAGTCTTATTGTCGCATGAAAAATGCATATTGGGCAGAAAATGCACCATGGGCACCAAAATTGGACCACGGGGCACCTCGGACCTCAATACTTAAAAGTGCGTCAAGCATTATGGTTTTTTATGCATAAGAATTCACCAGGGATCATGGAGCACCAAAACCAAAAACTCTTATTTTTGCACGAAAATTGCACAAATGGCCGAAAATTCAGCACCAGCACCAAAATTCGACCTCGAGGCACGACGAACCTCAAAACTGAAAAGTGTGACGAGTTATGGTTTTTTATGCATAAGAATGCACCAGGGATCACAAGGCACCAAAACTCGAAAGTCTTATTTTCACACGAAAATTGCACAATAGGCCGAAAATGCACCACGGGCACCAAAGTTAGACAACGGGGCACCTTGGACCTCAAAATTGAAAAGTGCTTCGTGCATTATGGTTTTTTATTCATAGGAATGCACCAGGGATCACGGGGCACCAAAACCCAAAAGTCGTATTTTCACACGAAAATTGCACAATGGGCTGAAAATGCACCACAGGCACCAAAATTGGACCAAGGGACACCTCGGACCTCAAAACTTAAAATTTCTCCAAGCATTATGGTTTGTTAGGAATAAGAATGCACCAGGGATCATAGGACACCAAAACCCAAAAGTCTTATTTTCGCACGAAAATTGCACAATGGGCTAAAAATGCACCACGAGCACCAAAATTAGACCACGGGGAACCTCGGACCTCAATACTTAAAAGTGGTCCGAGCATTATTGATTGTTATGCATAAGAATGCACCAGGGATCACGGGGTACCAAAACCCAAAAGTCTTATTTTCGGACGATAATTGCACAAATAGCCAAAAATGCACCATCGGCACCAAAATTGGACAACGGGGAACGACAGACCTCAAAACTGAAAAGTGTTCCGAGCATTATGGTTTTTTACGCATAAGAATGCACCAGGGATCACGTGGCACCAAAACACAAAAGTCTTATTTTCGCACGAAAATTGCACGAGCCGAAAATGCACCACGTGCACCAACATTGGACCAAAGGGCACCTTGAACCTCAATACTTAAAAGTGGTCTGAGCATTATACATTTTTATGCATAAGAATGCACCATGGATCACAGGGTACCAAAACCCAAAAGTCCTATTTTCGCACAAAAATTGCACAAATGGCCGAAAATACACCACCGGACCAAAATTGGACCACGGGGCACCATGGACCTCAAAACTGAAAGGTGTTCTGAGCATTATGGTTTTTTATGCATAAGAATGCACTAGGGATCACGCGGCACCAAAACACAAAAGTCTTATTTTCACACGAAAATTGAACAAATGGGCCGAAAATACACCACGGACACCATAATTGGACCACGGGGCATCTCGGACCTGAATACTTACAAGTGGTCCGAGCATTATGGTTTTTTATTCATAAGAATGCACCATGGATCACGGGGCACCAAAACCCAAAAGTCTTATTTTCGCACGAAAATTGCACAACGAGCCGAAAATGCACCACGTGCAGCAACATTGAACCACAGGGCACCTCGAACCTCAATACTTAAAAGTGGTCTGAGCATTATACATTTTTATGCATAAGAATGCACCATAGATCACGGGGTACCAAAACCCAAAACTCCTATTTTCGCATGAAAATTGCAGAAATGGCCGAAAGTCCACCACCGGCATGAAAATTGGACCACGGGGCACCTTGGACCTCAAAACTGAAAAGTGCTCAGAGCATTTAGGTTTTGTATGCATAAGGATGCACCAGGGATCATGGGGCACCAAAACCCAAAAGTCTTATTTTCACATAAAATTGCAAAAATGGCCGAAAATACACCACCGGCACCAAAATTGGACCACGGGGCACCATGGACCTCAAAACTGAAAGGTCTTCTGAGTGTTATGGTTTTTTATGCATAAGAATGCACCCGGCATCACGGTGCACTAAAACCCAAAAGTCTTATTTTCGCATGAAAAATGCAGAAATGGCAAAAAATACACCACCGGCACCAAAAATTGGACCACGGGGCACCATGGACCTCAAAACTGAAAGGTGTTCCGAGCATTATGATTTTTTATGCATAAGAATGCACCAGGGATCACGGGGCACCAAAACCCAAAAGTCTTATTTTCGCACGAAAATTGCACAATGGGAAGAAAATGCACCACGGGCACCAAAATTGGACCACGGGGCACCTCAGACCTCAATACTTAAAATTTCTCCGAGCATTATGATTTTTTATGCATAAGAATGCATTAGGGATCACGGGGCAGCAAAACCCAAAAGTCTTTTTTTCGCACGAAAATTTCACAAATGCCCGAAAATGCACCACCGGCACCAAAATTGGACCACGGGGCACCCCGGACCTCAAAACTGAAAAGTGTTTCAAGCGTTATGGATTTTTATGGTTAAGAATGCACTAGGGATCACGGGGCACCAAAATTCAAAAGTCTTATTTTCGCACGAAAATGGCACAATGGGCAGAAAATGCACCATGAGCACCAATATTAGACCACGGGGCACCTCGGACCTCAATACTTAAAAGTTCTCCGAGCATTATTGTTTTTTATGAATAAGAATGCACTAGGGGTTACGGGGCACCAAAACCCAAAAGTGTTATTTTCGCACGAAAATTTCACAAATGCCTAAAAATGCACCACCGACACCAAATTTGTACCACGGGGCACCCTGGACCTCAAAACTGAAAAGTGCTCCAAGCATTCTTGTTTTTTATGCATAAGAATGCAACAGGGATCACGGGGCACCAAAACCCAAAAGTCTTATTTTCGCATGAAACTTGCACAATGGATCGAAAATGCACCATGGGCACCAAAGTTGGAGAACGGGGCACCTCGGACCTCAAAACTGAAAAGTGCTCCGAGCATTATGGATTTTTATGCATCAGAATGCACCAGGGATCACGGGGCACCAAAACCCCAAAGTCTTATTTTTGCACGAAAATTGCACAAAAAATGGCCGAAAATGCACCACGGGCACCAAAATTGGACCACGGGGCACATCGGACCTCAAAACTGAAAAGTGCTCTGAGCATTATGGTTTTTTATGTATAAGAATGCATAAGGGATCACGGGGCACCAAAACCCAAGAGTCTTATTGTCGCATGAAAATTGCACAAATGGTCAAATATGCACCACCGGCACCGAAATTGGACCACGGGGCAACCCATACCTAAAACCTGAAAAATGTTGCAAGCATTATGGTTTTTTATGCATAAGAATGCACCAGGGATCACGGGGCACCAAAACCCAAAAGTCTTATATTCGCACGAAAATTGCACAATGGGCCGAAAATGCACCACGGTTACCAAAATTGGACCACGGGGCACCTCATGCCTCAATACTTAAAAATGGTCTAAGCATTATAGTTTTTTATGCATACGAATGCACCATGGATCACGGGGCTCCAAAACCCAAAAGTCTTATTTTTGCACGAAAATTTCACAAATGGCCGAAAATGCACCACCGGAACCAAAATTGGACCACGGGGCACCACGGACCTCAAAACTCAAAAGTGTTCCAAGCATTATCGAATTTTTTGCATAAGAATGCACCATGGATCACAGGGCACCAAAACCCAAAAGTCTTATTTTCGCTCGAAAATTGCACAAATGGCCGAAAATGCACCACCGGCACCAAAATTGGACCGGGGGGCACCATGGACCTAAAAAATGAAAGGTGTTCTGAGCATTATGGTTTTTTATGCATAAGAATGCACCAGGGATCACGGGGCACCAAAACCCAAAAGTCTTATTTTCGCATGAAAAATGCAGAAATGGCAAAAAATACACCACCGGCACCAAAAATTGGACCACAGGGCACCATGGACCTCAAAACTGAAAGGTGTTCCGAGCATTATGGTTTTTTATGCATAAGAATGCACCAGGGATCACGGGGCACCAAAACCCAAAAGTCTTATTTTCGCACGAAAATTGCACAATGGGAAGAAAATGCACCACGGGCACCAAAATTGGACCACGGGGCACCTCAGACCTCAATACTTAAAATTTCTCCGAGCATTATGATTTTTTATGCATAAGAATGCATTAAGGATCACGGGGCAGCAAAACCCAAAAGTCTTTTTTTCGCACGAAAATTTCACAAATGCCCGAAAATGCACCACCGGCACCAAAATTGGACCACGGGGCACCCCGGACCTCAAAACTGAAAAGTGTTTCGAGCGTTATGGATTTTTATGGTTAAGAATGCACTAGGGATCACGGGGCACCAAAATTCAAAAGTCTTATTTTCGCACGAAAATGGCACAATGGGCAGAAAATGCACCATGAGCACCAATATTAGACCACGGGGCACCTCGGACCTCAATACTTAAAAGTTCTCCGAGCATTATTGTTTTTTATGAATAAGAATGCACTAGGGGTTACGGGGCACCAAAACCCAAAAGTGTTATTTTCGCACGAAAATTTCACAAATGCCTAAAAATGCACCACCGACACCAAATTTGTACCACGGGGCACCCTGGACCTCAAAACTGAAAAGTGCTCCAAGCATTCTTGTTTTTTATGCATAAGAATGCAACAGGGATCACGGGGCACCAAAACCCAAAAGTCTTATTTTCGCATGAAACTTGCACAATGGATCGAAAATGCACCATGGGCACCAAAGTTGGAGAACGGGGCACCTCGGACCTCAAAACTGAAAAGTGCTCCGAGCATTATGGATTTTTATGCATCAGAATGCACCAGGGATCACGGGGCACCAAAACCCCAAAGTCTTATTTTTGCACGAAAATTGCACAAAAAATGGCCGAAAATGCACCACGGGCACCAAAATTGGACCACGGGGCACATCGGACCTCAAAACTGAAAAGTGCTCTGAGCATTATGGTTTTTTATGTATAAGAATGCATAAGGGATCACGGGGCACCAAAACCCAAGAGTCTTATTGTCGCATGAAAATTGCACAAATGGTCAAATATGCACCACCGGCACCGAAATTGGACCACGGGGCAACCCATACCTAAAACCTGAAAAATGTTGCAAGCATTATGGTTTTTTATGCATAAGAATGCACCAGGGATCACGGGGCACCAAAACCCAAAAGTCTTATATTCGCACGAAAATTGCACAATGGGCCGAAAATGCACCACGGTTACCAAAATTGGACCACGGGGCACCTCATGCCTCAATACTTAAAAATGGTCTAAGCATTATAGTTTTTTATGCATACGAATGCACCATGGATCACGGGGCTCCAAAACCCAAAAGTCTTATTTTTGCACGAAAATTTCACAAATGGCCGAAAATGCACCACCGGAACCAAAATTGGACCACGGGGCACCACGGACCTCAAAACTCAAAAGTGTTCCAAGCATTATCGATTTTTTTGCATAAGAATGCACCATGGATCACAGGGCACCAAAACCCAAAAGTCTTATTTTCGCTCGAAAATTGCACAAATGGCCGAAAATGCACCACCGGCACCAAAATTGGACCGGGGGGCACCATGGACCTAAAAAATGAAAGGTGTTCTGAGCATTATGGTTTTTTATGCATAAGAATGCACCAGGGATCACGGGGCACCAAAACCCAAAAGTCTTATTTTCGCATGAAAAATGCAGAAATGGCAAAAAATACACCACCGGCACCAAAAATTGGACCACAGGGCACCATGGACCTCAAAACTGAAAGGTGTTCCGAGCATTATGGTTTTTTATGCATAAGAATGCACCAGGGATCACGGGGCACCAAAACCCAAAAGTCTTATTTTCGCACGAAAATTGCACAATGGGAAGAAAATGCACCACGGGCACCAAAATTGGACCACGGGGCACCTCAGACCTCAATACTTAAAATTTCTCCGAGCATTATGATTTTTTATGCATAAGAATGCATTAAGGATCACGGGGCAGCAAAACCCAAAAGTCTTTTTTTCGCACGAAAATTTCACAAATGCCCGAAAATGCACCACCGGCACCAAAATTGGACCACGGGGCACCCCGGACCTCAAAACTGAAAAGTGTTTCGAGCGTTATGGATTTTTATGGTTAAGAATGCACTAGGGATCACGGGGCACCAAAATTCAAAAGTCTTATTTTCGCACGAAAATGGCACAATGGGCAGAAAATGCACCATGAGCACCAATATTAGACCACGGGGCACCTCGGACCTCAATACTTAAAAGTTCTCCGAGCATTATTGTTTTTTATGAATAAGAATGCACTAGGGGTTACGGGGCACCAAAACCCAAAAGTGTTATTTTCGCACGAAAATTTCACAAATGCCTAAAAATGCACCACCGACACCAAATTTGTACCACGGGGCACCCTGGACCTCAAAACTGAAAAGTGCTCCAAGCATTCTTGTTTTTTATGCATAAGAATGCAACAGGGATCACGGGGCACCAAAACCCAAAAGTCTTATTTTCGCATGAAACTTGCACAATGGATCGAAAATGCACCATGGGCACCAAAGTTGGAGAACGGGGCACCTCGGACCTCAAAACTGAAAAGTGCTCCGAGCATTATGGATTTTTATGCATCAGAATGCACCAGGGATCACGGGGCACCAAAACCCCAAAGTCTTATTTTCGCACGAAAATTGCACAAAAAATGGCCGAAAATGCACCACGGGCACCAAAATTGGACCACGGGGCACATCGGACCTCAAAACTGAAAAGTGCTCTGAGCATTATGGTTTTTTATGTATAAGAATGCATAAGGGATCACGGGGCACCAAAACCCAAGAGACTTATTGTCGCATGAAAATTGCACAAATGGTCAAATATGCACCACCGGCACCGAAATTGGACCACGGGGCAACCCAGACCTAAAACCTGAAAAATGTTGCAAGCATTATGGTTTTTTATGCATAAGAATGCACCAGGGATCACGGGGCACCAAAACCCAAAAGTCTTATATTCGCACGAAAATTGCACAATGGGCCGAAAATGCACCACGGTTACCAAAATTGGACCACGGGGCACCTCATGCCTCAATACTTAAAAATGGTCTAAGCATTATAGTTTTTTATGCATACGAATGCACCATGGATCACGGGGCTCCAAAACCCAAAAGTCTTATTTTTGCACGAAAATTTCACAAATGGCCGAAAATGCACCACCAGAACCAAAATTGGACCACGGGGCACCACGGACCTCAAAACTCAAAAGTGTTCCAAGCATTGTCGATTTTTTTGCATAAGAATGCACCATGGATCACAGGGCACCAAAACCCAAAAGTCTTATTTTCGCTCGAAAATTGCACAAATGGCCGAAAATGCACCACCGGCACCAAAATTGGACCGGGGGGCACCATGGACCTAAAAAATGAAAGGTGTTCTGAGCATTATGGTTTTTTATGCATAAGAATGCACCAGGGATCACGGGGCACCAAAACCCAAGAGTCTTATTTTCGCACGAAAATTGCACAATGGGAAGAAAATGCACCACGGGCACCAAATTGGACCACGGGGCACCTCGGACCTCAATACTTAAAATTTCTCTGAGCATTATGATTTTTTATGCATAAGAATGCATTAGGGATCACGGGGCACCAAAACCCAAAAGTCTTATTTTTGCACGAAAATTTCAAAATGCCCGAAAATGCACCACCGGCACCAAAATTGGACCATGGGGGACCCCGGACCTCAAAACTGAAAAGTGTTCCAAGCTTATGGATTTTTATGGTTAAGAATGCATTAGGGATCATGGGGCACCAAAACTCAAAAGTCTTATTTTCGCACGAAAATGGCACAATGGACAGAAAATGCACCACGAGCACCAATATTGGACCACGGGGCACCTCGGACCTTAATACTTAAATGTTCTCCGAGCATTATTGTTTTTTATAAAAAAGAATGCACTAGGGGTCACAGGGCACCAAAACCCAAAAGTGTTATTTTCGCACGAAAATTTCACAAATGCCCAAAAATGCACCACCGGCACCAAATTTGTACCACGGGGCACCCTGGACCTCGAAACTGAAAAGTGCTCCGAGCATTATGATTTTTTATGCATAAGAATGCACCAGGGATCACGGGGCACCAAAACCCCAAAGTCTTATTTTCGCACGAAAATTGCACAATGGGCCGAAAATGCACCACGGGCACCAAAATTGGACCACGGGGCACCTCGGACCTCAAAATTGAAAAGTGCTCCGAGCATTATGGTTTTTTATGCATAAGAATGCACAAGGGATCACGGGGCACCAAAACCAAAGAGACTTATTGTCGCATGAAAATTGCACAAATGGCCGAATATGCACCACCGGCACTGAAATTGGACCACGGGGCGCCCCGGACCTAAAAACTGAAAAGTGTTGCAAGCATTATGGTTTTTTATGCATAAGAATGCACCAGGGATCACGGGGCACCAAAACCCAAAAGTCTTATATACGCACGAAAATTGCACAATGGGCCGAAAATGCACCACGGTTACCAAAATTGGACCACGGGGCACCTCATGCCTTAATACTTAAAAGTGGTCTAAGCATTATAGTTTTTTATGCATAAGAATGCACCATGGATCACGGGGCTCCAAAACCCAAAAGTCTTATTTTTGCACGAAAATTTCACAAATGGCCGAAAATGCACCACCGAAACCAAAATTGGACCACATGGCACGACGGACCTCAAAACTGAAAGGTATTCCGAGCATTGTGGTTTTTTAATGCACAAGAATGCACCAGGGATCAAGGGGCACCAAAACCCAAAAGTCTTATTTTCGCACGAAAATTGCACAAATGGGCCGAAAATGCACCATGGGCACCAAAATTGGACCACGGGGCACCTCGAACCTCAATACTTAAAAGCGGTATGAAAAGCCATCATGCTTAGAGCACTTTTCAGTTTTGAGGTCCGAGGTGCCCCGTTGTCTAATTTTGGTGCCTGTGGTGCATTTTTGGCCCATTGTGCAATTGTCGTGCGAAAATAAAACTTTTGGGTATTGGTGCCCCATGATCCCTCTAGCATTCCTATGCATAAAAACCATAATGCTCGGAACACCTTTCAGTTTTAGATTCGTGGTGCCCCGTGGTCCAATTTTGGTGCCGTTGGTGCATTTTCGGCCCTTTGTGCAATTTTCATGGGAAAATAAGACTTTTGGGTTTGGTGTCCCGTGATCCCTAGTGCATTCTTATGCATAAAAAAACCATAACAATTTTCGGTTTTGAGGTCTGTTGTGCCCCGTGGTCCAATTTTGGTGCCGATGGTGCATTTTCGTTCATTTGTACAATTTTCGTGTGAAAATAAGACTTTTGGGTTTTGGTACCCCGTGATCCTTCGTGCATTCTTATGCATAAAAAACCATAATGCTCAGAGGACTTTTCAGTTTTGAGGACCGTGGTGCCCCGTGGTCCAATTTTGGTGCCCATGGTGCATTTTCTGCCCATTTTGCAATTTTCGTGCGAAAATAAGACTTTTGGATTTTGGTGCCCCTTGATCCCTAGTGCATTCTTATGCATAAAAAACCATAATACTTGTAACACTTTTCAGTTTTAAGGTCCGTGGTGCCCCGTGGTCCAATTTTGGTTATGGTGGTGCATTTTCGGCCATTTGTACAATTTTTGTGCGAAAATAATACTTTTGGCTTTTGGTGCCTCGTGATCCCTGGTGCATTCTTGTGCATAAAAAACTATAATGCTCAGATCACTTTTAGGTTTTGAGGTCCGAGGTGCCCCGTGGTCCAATTTTGGTGCCCGTGGTGCATTTTCGGCCCATTTTGCAATTTTCGTGCGAAAATGAGACTTTTGGGTTTTGGTGCCCCGTGATCCATGGGGAATTCTCATGTATAAAAAACCATAATGCTCAAAGCACTTTTCAATTTTGAGTTCCGAGGTGCCCAGTTGTGTAATTTTGGTGCCCGTGGTGCATTTTCGTCCATTTGTGCAATTTTCGTGCGAAATTAAGACTTTTGGGTTTTGGTGCCCTTTGAACACTGGTGCATTCTTATGCATATAAAACCATAATTCCCATAGCACTTTTCAGTTTTGAGGTCCGAGGTGCCCCGTGGTTCGATTTTGGTGCTCGAGGTGCATTTTCGATCCTTTGTGCAATTTTCGTGCAAAAATAAGACTTTTGGGTTTTGGTGTCCCGTGATCCATGGTGCATGCTTAGGCATAAAAAACCATAATGCTCAGAGCACTTTTAAGTATTGAGGTCCGAGGTGCCCCGTGGTTTAATTTTGGTTCTCGTGGTGCATTTTCGGCCATTGTGCAATTTTCGTGAGAAAATAAGACTTTTGGGTTTTGGTGCCCCGTGATCTCTGGTGCATTCTTATGCATAAAAAAAATGCTTGGAACACTTTTCAATTTTGAGGTCCGTGGTGCCTCGTGGTCGAATATTGGTGCCGGTGGTGCATTTTCGACCATTTGTACAATTTTCGTGGGAAAATAAGACTTCTGGGCTTTGGTGCACCATGATCCCTAGTGCATTCTTATGCATAAAAAACCATAATGCTCATAGCACTTTTAAGTTTTGAGGTTCGAGGTGCACCGTGGTCCAATTTTGGTGCCCATGGTGCATTTTTGAACCATTTGCAATATTCGTGTGAAAAAAAGACTTTTGGGTTTTGATGCCCCGTGATCCCTGGTGCATTCTTATGCATAAAAAACCATAATGCTTGGAACACTTTTCAGTTTTAAGGTCCGTGGTGCCCCGTGGTCCAATTTTGGTGCCGGTGGTGCATTTTCGACCATTGGTGCAATTTTCATCGAAAAATAAGTCTTTTGGGTATTGGTGCCCCATGATCCCTAGTGCATTATTATGCATAAAAAACCATAATGCTCAGAGCACTTTTCAATTTTGAGGTCCGAGGTGCCCCGTGGTCCAATTTTGGTGCCCATGTTGAATTTTCGGCCTATTGTACAATTTTCGTCCGAAAATAAGAATTTTGGGTTTTGGTGACCCATGATCCCTGGTGCATTCTTATGCATAAAAAACCATAATGCTCGGAACACTTTTCAGTTTTGAGGTCTGTGGTGCCCCATGGTCCAATTTTGGTGCCCGTGGTGCATTTTCGTCCTTTTATGCAATTTTCGTTCAAAAATAAGACTTTTGGATTTTGGTGCCCCGTGATCCCTGGTTCATTCTTGTGCATAAAGAACCATAATGCTAGGAGCACTTTTAAGAATTAAGGTCCGAGGTTCCCCGTGGTCCAATTTTGGTGCCCGTGGGGCATTTTCAGCCCATTGTGCAATTTTCGTGCGAAAATAAGACTTTTGGTTTTGGTGCCCGATGATCCCTGGTGCATTCTTATTCATAAAAAATAATAATGCTCAAAACAATTTTAAGTATTAAGGTCCAAAGTGCCCCGTGGTCCAATTTTGGTTCCCGTGGTGCATTTTCGGCCCATTGTGCAATTTTCGTGTGAAAATAAGACTTTTGGGTTTTGGTGCCCCATGATCCAAGTGCATTCTTATGCGTAAAAAACCATAATGCTCGGAACACTTTTCAGTTTTGAGGTCTGTGGTGCCCCATGGTCCAATTTTGGTGCTGGTTTTGCATTTTCGTCTATTTGTGCAATTTTCATGTGAAAATAAGACTTTTGGGTATTGGTGCCCCATGATCCCTGGTGCATTCTTATGCATAAAAAACTATAATGCTCAGACCACTTTCAAGTATTGAGGTCCGTGGTGCCCCGTGGTCCAATTTTGGTGCCCGTGGTGCATTTTAGATCCATTATCCAATTTTCGTGTGAAAATAAGACTTTTGGGTTTTGGTGCCCCCTGATCCATGGTGAATTCTTATGCATAAAAAACCATAATGCATGGAGCACTTTTCAGTTTTGAGGTCCGAGGTGCCCCGTTGTCTAATTTTGGTGCCCGTGTTGCATTTTCGGCCAATTGTGCAATTTTCGTGCGAAATTAAGACTTTTGGGTTTTGGTGCCCCATTATCCCTAGTGCATTCTTATGCATAAAAAACCATAATGCTCGGATCACTTTACAGTTTTGAGGTCCGAGGTGCACCATGGTCCAATAGTGTCGGTGGTGCATTTTGGCCATTTCTGAAATTTTCGTGCGAAAATAATACTTTTCGGTTTTGGTGCCCCGTGATCCCTGGTGCATTCTTATGAATAAAAAACCATAATACACGGAGCACTTTTCAGTTTTGAGGTCCGAGGTGCCCGGTTGTCTAATTTTGGTGCCCATGGTGCATTTTCGGCCCATTGTGCAATTTTCGTGAGAAAATAAGAATTTTGGGGTTTTGGTGCCCCATGTTCCCTAGTACATTCTTATGCATAAAAAACAATAATGCTTGGAGCACTTTTAAGTATTGAGGTCCGAGGTGCCCCGTGGTCCATTTTTGGTGCATGTGGTGCATTTTCGTCCCATTGTGCAATTTTCTTGCGAAAATAAGACTTTTGGGTTTTGGTGCCCCGTGATCCCTGGTGTATTCTTATGCATAAAAAACTATAATACTCGGACCACTTATTAGTTTTGAGATCGAAGGTGCCCCGTGGCCCAATTTTGGTGCCCGTGGTGCATTTCGGCCCATTGTACAATTTTCGTGCGAAAATAAGACTTTTGGGTTTTTGGGCCCTGTGATCCCTGGCGCATTATTATGCATAAAAAACCACAATGCTCATAGCACTTTTAAGTATTGAGGTCCGAGGTGCCCGGGGTGCATTTTTGGCCCATTGTGCAATTTTCGTGTGAAAATCAGACTTTTGGTTTTTGGTGCCCCGTGATCCATGGTGCATTGTTATCAATAAAAAACAATAATGATCGGAACACTTTACAGTTTTGAGGTCTGAGGTGCACCGTGGTCCAATTTTGGGGCCGATGGTGCATTTTCGGCCATTTGTGCAATTTTTGTGCGAAAATAAGACTTTTTGGTTGTGCTACTCAGTAATCCCTGGTGCATTCTTATGCATAAAAAACTATAATGCTGAGACCACTTTTAAGTATTGAGATCTGAGGTGCCCCGTGGTCCAATTTTGGTGCCCGTGGTACATTTTCGGCCCATTGTGCAATTTTCGTGCGAAAATAAGACTTTTAGGTTTTGGTGCCCCGTGATCCCTGGTGCATTCTTATGCATAAAAAACTATAATGCTCGGACCACTTTTAAGTATGGAGGTCTGAGGTGCCCCGTGGTCCAATTTTTGTGATCGTGGTGCATTTTCGGCCATTTGTGCAATTTTCGTACGAAAATAAGACTTGTGGGTTTTGGTGCTCCATGATTCCTGGTGCATTCTTAGGCATAAAAAAACATAATGCTTGGAGCACTTTTCAGTTTTGAGGTCCGTGGTGCCCCGTGGTCCAATTTTGGTCCTGGTGGTGCATTTTCGGCCATTTGTGCAATTTTCGTGTGAAAATAAGACTTTTGGGTTTTGGTTCCCCGTGATCCCTGCTGTATTCTTATGCATAAAAGACCATAACGCTTGGAGTACTTTTCTGTTTTGGGGTCCGTGGTGCCCCGTGGTCCAATTTTGGTACATGTGGTGCATTTTCGGCCCATTGTGCAATTTTGATGCGAAAATAAGACTTTTCAGTTCTGGTGCCCCGTGATCCCTGGTGCATTCTTATGCATAAAAAACCAGAATGCTCAGATAACTTTTAAGTTTTGAGGTACCAGGTGCCCCGTGGTCCAATTTTGGTACCCGTGGTGCATTTTCGTCCCATTGTGCAATTTTCGTGCGAAAAGAAGACTTCTGGGTTTTGGTGCCCCGTGATCCTTGGTGCATGCTTATGCATAAAATACCATAATGCTCATAACACTTTTCAGTCTTGAAGTTTGTGGTGCCCCGTGGTCCCATTTCGGTGCCAGGGGTGCATTTTTGGCCTTTTGTGCAATTTTCGTGCGTAAATAAGACTTTTGGGTTTTGTTGCCCCGTGATCCCTGGTGCATTCTTATGCGTAAAATACCATAATTCTGGGAGCATTTTTCAGTTTTGAGGTCCGAGGTGCCTCGTGGTCCAATTTTGGTGCCCGTGGTGCATTTTCGGCCAATTGTTCAATTTTTGTGCGAAAATAAGAATTTTTGGCTTTGGTGCCCCGTGATCCCTGGTGCATTCTTATGCATAAAAAACCATAATGCTCAAAGCACTTTTAGGTTTTGAGGTCCGTGGTTGCTCGTGGTCCAATTTTGGTACCGGTGGTGCATTTTCGGCCATTTGTGCAATTTTCGTGCGAAAATAAGACTTTTGGGTGTTGGTGCCCTGTGATCCTTAGTACATTCTTATGCATAAAAAACCATAATGCTTGGAGTACTTTTCAGTATTGAGGTTTGTGGTGCCCCGTGGTCCAATTTTGGTGTCGGGGGTTCATTTTCGGCGATTTGTACAATTTTCGTGCAAAAATAAGACTTTTGGGTTTTGGTGCCTTGTGATCCCTAGTGCATTCTTATGCATAAAAAACCATAATGCTCGGAGCACTTTTCAGTTGTGAGGTCCGAGGTGCCTCGTGGTCCAATTTTGGTGCCCGTGGTTCATTTTCGACCCATTGTTGAATTTTTGTGCAAAAATAAGAATTTTGGGTTTTGGTGCCCCGTGATCCCTGGTGCATTCTTAAGCATAAAATACCATAATGCTTAGAGCACTTTTAAGTTTTGAGGTCCCAGGTGCCCTGTGGTACAATTTTGGTACCTGTGGTGCATTTTCGTTCCATTGTGCAATTTTCGTGGGAAAATATGACTTTTGGGTTTTGGTGCCCCATGATCCCTAGTGCATTCTTATGAATAAAAAACGATAATGCTTGGAACACTTTTCAGTTTTGAGGTCCGTGGTGCCCCGTGGTCCAATTTTGGTGCCGGGGTGCATTTTCGGCCATTTGTGAAATTTTCGTGCGAAAATAAGACTTTTGAATTTTGGTGCCCCATCATCCCGGGTGCATTCTTATACATAAAAAACATTAATGCTCGAAGCACTTTTTGAAATGTAGAGATTCACACTAGAATGGGGGGTTGAATAGTGTGTAAGTTATATTATTAAAAAAAACTTTTATTAAAGATGGAGTAAAATATCTTAGGTTTCACAAGGGACTTGTAAAACACAAGATCACAGGTATCGTCCAATAGTTAAAATGATAGTTTATTGAAACTGTGTTTTCTTGTTAATCGTCCGGGTGTAAATAAGAGATTTTCGTAAATAGGATATAAAGAACGTTGTGCGCAAAGTGTGAAGAAATAACTTAAGAGAATAGCAAGTAAGCTTGAAAGCGATAGAGTAGAAACACTTGGTTTATACTGGTTCACTCAACCTGAACTACGTCCAGTTCTCCTTCAAAAACTTTGAAGGGTTCCACTAATCAAGTTCTGATTACAAACAAGTATTATATACCCTGCCACTTTGGCTACAAGTATTCTCTAGGCCACTACTGGCACACCTTTAATCTCCCCCTGAGATTAAAGAACATCCAAGTATTCTTTGTCACTAAGCCACTCTTGGCTTTCAAAACAGAAACTGTTTGAGTACAAGTTAAATAAACAGCTCTCACAGAGAGGATATTGCAATAAAAACTCAATTACACATAATAACTTAGCAAAACTAAGTAGATTGCTCTTTTCGCACAAGTGTAGGTCGTCCAATCGATTTGGTAGAGTTACAGCTCTTCTAAAAACTTGAAAATTTCTCTCTTCAAAACGTGAGCTTGTTCCTCTATTTATAGGCAACTTGGTGAAGATATTCGTTGTGGGATCTGTGCCTTTGCCAATAACCGTTCTCTCACAATCATGTGACCGTTGCTACGGGTCAGCTTGGGGTGGAGAGATGCAGGAGACAACAGTACATGCAGTGCCTCCACTACTTGTATGGTTTCTACAGAGAGAGGCTTTTCTGCCCCCTGTGGTACACTTTTTGAATATTCAAATAAAATGTCACATTAGAAAAGAGAGGGAATAATAGAACATTTCAGAGAATCATCATCGAAAAGCATAAGTGTACTTCTACGGTCGCATTATATAATTGTTTGCTAGAGAGGGATGATGTAAGTTATATACGTGTTGGACGCTTCCTTGAATGGACGCAGTGTTTATACACTGGTTTTCTCAATGAATTTGGACGCATGTTTTATAATCAGTGTATTGGACGCTGAATTTTACACTTAACAAAAATAGTTGCTCATTGGACTTATTGTGCACATAGAAACATAATGATTGAGTTTAAGAAATACAATACCATTGAGGCATTGGACGACATAGAACCTATAAAACTCAAACATAGATCATTAGATACTTCAAAATTTAACTTTATTTGTTATCATCAAAATCGAAGTTTGAGGGGTTGGACATCGTCCAAAGTCTTAGATTCTAACAATCTCCCCCTTTTTGATGATGACAAATAATACTAAATTTTGATGTGTGCAAATATATAATCATATTAAAGAATATCAGAGCATATGATTGAATGATTATTTTATGCCAGTGTATGTTGACAGGGTGAGAAAGGTATGGAATGAAGTACTCCCCCTGAGTTCAACATTTCCCATGTATTTAATAAAGCAATATTTTTCAGATAACACTGCATGATAAGAATGTATCAGAGACGATAGTTATCAGAGTCAAAAGCTTATCATAGATATGGATGCGGAAATTATGAAAAAAAAAACACCTCATATATGTATTCAATGAACAGCCACAACGGTTTCACAGAGTAGTGTAACAACAACAAAATACTCTATGACATCAAAAATTCCAATTTCTCCCCCTTTGTCATCAACAAAATAAAAAAGGTTTGAAAGATGGAAAAATGATTTGACCATCATGGTCACCTAGGGCTGTTGAGGTGGATCTTATGGTGGTGGTGGTTGTTCTGGTGGTGCTTGAGGAGGTGGTGCAGGGTGGTTAACAGGTGGTTGTTGTTGAGGTATGGGTTGAACAGGAGGAACCTGATGGATAACAGTGCCAATGAGGTTAGCAGCAGTGGATTAAATTTGATTTACCAACATCTGTGAGAGGTGCATGAACTGATCAATAATAGCATTCTGCAACATTAATCGGTGTTGTGTGGCTTCTGCTTGTTGTCTTTCCGGAAAGGCACGAAGAGTAGCTTTGGTTTCCAATTGTTGCTGTCTTAGAGCCTATTGAACAATCTCGTTCACTCTGTCCTCTGAGACTCCTTGAGGTTCGACAAAGTGCAAGGGAATAATAGCCCTTGGACTTGAAGACCCTGTAGGAATCATTTGTCTGGTTCCAGAGTGTGCTTCATTGGACGCACAAATAATTGGTTGGCTTGTGGCAACCTCTGTAGTAGGCTTTTCAGCAGTGGACTACTTTGGTTGTGGCGCTTCATTCTCAATCATAAGTTGCAAAGCTTCATCTTTGGACGTGCTAGATTGGACTGTTTGTTCCTCACGAGAGGTGACAAAGTGTTCCACGTCCACTTGTACCTCAGAATGTAAGTCCAAATGAATGAGCATATTAGTGACTTTTGTAGAGGCTTCATCCAATTCTGCTTGTGTGATTGTTGGTTTGGGAATCGGCTCAACTTTTTCTTTAGTAGCAATTCCAGCTTGCTCATTTTCAATTTCCACCAGTGAGCTTGCTCAGCTTGTACTGCTCGTTCATGTTCCAAGCGAGCTTGTTCAGCTCGTTCTCTTTTAGCTTGCTATTGTAAAGCTCTTTCTTCTTCAGCCTTTTGAAGATCATGAAGCCTTTGAACTTTGTGTACAAATTCAGAGCGGTCAAGACTTCTAAGGTCATATACTTTGTTGCTTCTGATGATTGGCAGTGTCCTTAAAACTTCTAGAAAATCATCATTATTAGTCAGAAAGCACGCAAAGGTATCAGAGAAATGACATGCCTTGACTGGACGTAGGACTTCAAGTCCTTCTGGAGGATGAAAGGAGGAATCCATGGAGCATCCAGAGGTTGAGGCTTCCTGAGTGTCTGCCCACACAATTTGACACCAGAAGATCATGGTGTCAAAAGTTCCTAGGGGCCTTGTTAGCTTTCCAGTCTTATCATAAAGGTGATTCCAGGTATGTGAGGAAGATGAGAGTTGAACCTTTTCATCTCTAGTAGGCATCTCTGTGCCATGGTACTTAAACCCTTTCTTCTTTCCAGCATCATATAGAGGTAGTCTAGGACATACCTTATAAAGTACAAACTTGATATCCGTGGAACGTCTGATACGGAGGTTGGGTGGATAAGCAACAACCTCGTCTTGAATGTACATTTGCTAGAGTAGTTTGCCAAGATCGTCATAATCACTGGGCTAAAAGTTGAGCACTGGAGTTCCAGGTGGTAGTGGAAGAAATTTTGTGATGGGAGTCCAGATGTGAACATCTTTGACCCATTGCACCTTTGGACGCTGGTTTGCCTTGGATGGGTCCAGACTTTCTTTAATGGCTAATTGCAGTTCAACATCCAATTCATCAAGATTGCTGGGAGATGACTTCTTTGTTGTTGGCTTCCTCTTCCTCTGAGTCTTGCCCTTTTGTTTAGCCATAGTTTTAGCAATATTTGATGCAATTTCAACCTCTGGCTCAGGAGGTACATCTTCAGCTGGACACACCCTTTGTTGAGTACCAGTTGGACATGTATAAGGTCGTTCCATCCGAACTAGGTTTGGATAAGATTCCCT
This sequence comes from Pueraria montana var. lobata, assembly GCA_026413185.1. Taxonomy (NCBI): domain Eukaryota; kingdom Viridiplantae; phylum Streptophyta; class Magnoliopsida; order Fabales; family Fabaceae; genus Pueraria; species Pueraria montana. Next base: position 45,344,982 of record CM048646.1, read on the forward strand.
CGTCCAAGTTGGTGGAGGATTGCTAATAATGGTTCCTTCTGGTAATAAAGCAAATTCAGTAGATTAAGGATGAACATAGTCATACCTTGTCCATTCAGGTGCAGATACTGAAGTCAGACTCCTCTCCAGTGGTTCCTGTCGAGCTCTCCAAATAACATCACTTTTCTTACAATAGTTCTGTTCATTCCTTGTAAGGAATGCAACAGGAAACCTTTCCTTGTCTTCTTCTTCTTCTTTTGTCTTCCCCTTTGGTGGAATCGTCCATTGAGGTCATGCATCTCTCCAAGCATCCCTTGGACGCACAAATCTTGATAAGTTTAATTTGAGAGTTGGACGCTGTGCTGATGTGACTATTGAAGCAACTGTTGGAGCAGGTTGTGGAGCACTTGTAGATTCGTTCTCAGTGTCTTGAGAGGTGGGGAGTTTAATTGGAACTTTGCTTGGTCTTGCTGCCTGAGTTTTTACTCGTCTAGGTACTTTAGTAGGAAAGACTGTTGCACCAATTTTGGGTACATCAGATACCTTTTGTTTCTTCTGTTGTGCAGACTCCATCTCTTGAGCTTTTCTTTTAATCTGGCAAATGGGCATTTGATCCTCGTCATCGGAGTTGTCAAGCAGTTTCAATTTGTGAACTCTAGATTTTTCTGATGCAAGCTTCACTGGTGCAATCTTTGGACGCAACTCATCCTGTTTTGGTTTGGACGGAGCAGTCCTTGGACACTTCTCAGCTGGTGGACTGGACGGAGCAGGATCAGCATGTCTTTTCTTGGTCCTTCTTTCTTTTTCTGCATCTTCTTCATGTTGTTGCGGCATGTGTCTTGTTACTTTCCTGCTTCCTTGTTCCTTCATCAACCGTTTGATCTTTCTTCTAAGACCAAGAAGATCAATTTCTTCTTCATCATCATTTGAAATGAGTCTGCTTTGTTCATGATGTTTCTTATTTATACTGTCCTCGTCCAAATCCCTTAGGACCTTTGTTGTGAGCTTTATCTTCATTGGCTTGATGTTTGATTCACCAAATTTCTGCTGTGTTGCAACTATTTCTCCTTTCTTCACAATGTTTTCATGATCATCTTCGTCCAACTCATCAAAGAAACATTGGTATACTTTCTTATCCCAGAGGATCTTATTTAGCAGTGCGGCATAGAAGATGTCATCATTTCCACCAATAGTTTTCATCATTCATAGAATATTGATGTAAATGGTGTGAGGTAGGTTGAATGAGATACCTTCCATTAGATGAAATATCACGAACTTGTGTAAGTCCATGACTGAGTCCTTAGACCCAGCTTTGTGCAAAATGCTCCTGTTGCACACTTGCTGCCATATCTTTGCTTCTTCACATAGATTCTTGTACTCAATCTTGGATGAATATGTAGACTTGTTCTTGCAAAGTACCTTTCCAACATAGTTTCCATATTGCTTCGCCCACTCTAAGTTGTACTGATTTTGTTCCCTGATACAGCCAGTGACTTTGGCTATAGATTCAGTAGACAAAATCACTTCTCGTCCAAGCATAGTGGACATGAGTTCCCTTGAGTTCTGGAATCTTGCATTCCTCTAGAACATTCTGATCAGTTCTAGAAATATCTTTTGGTTTTCGTTGAAGTATGCTCTGATTCCGCATTTTAGAAGACTTTCATCGAGATTCAGACCCAACTTTTCTAGTTTTCCAATGTCGAAGAAGTGCTCAATGTGAACAGTGGCAGCACCTTGAGACACTATAGTGGTTTCAGGGTAGGTATGAACATCAAGTTAAGAGTTGCTTGAGTTAGTAGAGTTCATCATGATGATAAAGGTTTTATTTTTAGGTTTTGCAGATAGAGTTTAGATTTTCTGAGAGAGAGAGAAGGAGAATGCTGGATGCTGGAGGTAGAAGATAATTTCGGAGAAGGGAGATTTGGTAAAGTAATTTTCTGAGTGAATTTGTCAGTTTAAGTATAAGCTCTGTTTGGAGAACACAAAACGGTTTTGGTCTTTTGTGAATATTTGAAATGGAGGTTATGCCATAAGACTCGCCATGATGAGACGTGCTTAGGATATGGGTAACTGTGTACGGTTATTAACAACTAGGTGACTCAACATAGGGCATTAATTCACAATTACACAAAACGAAACCATTTTGGCTATTAAAACAATGTTAAATAGAAAAAAAAATATCGTCCAGTCATTGGACTTAAGTGTAGCATATGCAGTGCACGTGCATGTCAAAGTTACCTTTGGACGACATGTCCATTGGACACTATTTGTCACATTGGACGCTACATATGGATTTTAATCATTCTTTTACAAGACCCATGCCAAGTCTATTCCTCAGAAGGACGACTAGCTTGTCTTCAGTAAGGGGTTTTGTAAATATATCAGCTAGCTGATTATCTGTGGTTAGATAATGTAATTCCACAGTACCATTCTGAACATGATCTCTTATAAAGTGAAGTTTAATTTCTATACGTTTTGCCCTTGAATGCAATATTGGGTTTTTAGAAAGATCAATTGCAGCTTTGCTATCACAGAAGATAGGGATGTTACTCTCATATATGCTGTAGTCCTCAAGTTGATGCTTGATCCATAGGATTTGAGAGCAGCACTTTGCAGCTGAAATATACTCTACTTCAACGGTGGATAGTGAAATTGTTCCTTGCTTCTTGCATATCCAGGAGACTAAGTTTCCACCAATGAAGTGACATCCTCCACTAGTGCTTTTTCTTTCAATTATGTCTCCAGCTTAGTCAGCATCACAGTATCCAACTAATCTAAAATCCTTCTGCCTTTCTAAATGTAGACCAAGATTAGTTGTTCCAACAAGATATCGAAAGATTCTTTTAACAGCAGTTAAGTGAACTTCCCTTGGGTCAAATTGGAATATGCCACATAAGCATACGCTGAACATGATGTCAGGTCTGAACTCTGTGAGGTATAGGAGTGATCCTATCATTCCTCTGTATAGGGTGTTTTCCACCTTCTTTGAACCATCGTCCAGTCCAAGTACTGTTGTTGGGTGCATAGGAGTTTTCATTGGCTTTGCATCATCCATTTTGAACTTCTTGAGAAGCTCCTTAACATACTTGGTCTGATGTATGTATATGCCTTTATCAGTTTGCTTGATTTGCAATCCAAGGAAGAATTTTAGTTCTCCCATCATGCTCATCTCGAATTCTGTTTGCATTAACTTTGCAAATTCTTCACAAAGAGATTCATTAGTTGCACCAAATATGATATCATCAACATATACTTGAACAATAATGAAATTAGAAGAATAATCTTTGCAAAATAGTGTAGTGTCTACTTTTCCTCTTGAGAAAGCATTTTCTAAAAGAAATGAGCTGAGTTTTTCATACCAAGCTCTCGGTGCTTGTTTTAGTCCATATAATGCTTTGTTAAGTTTGAAAACATGATTAGGAAAAGCATCACTCTCAAACCCTGGGGGTTGCTCCACATAGACTTCTTCTTTTATCAGTCCATTGAGGAATGCACTTTTTAATTCCATTTGATATAGCTTCATATTGCTATGAGCTGCAAATGATAGTAAAATGCGAATTGCCTCTAGACATGCAACAGGTGCATAAGTTTCAGTATAATCTATACCTTCTTGTTGTGAGTAACCTTTGGCTACCAGTCTGGCTTTATTTCTCACAACATTACCTGTTTCGTCTAATTTGTTTCTGAACACCCATTTAGCTCCTACGGCTTCTTTGTTATTAGGGAGTTCTACAAGTTTCCAGACATCGTTCTTTTGAAATTAGTCAAGTTCATCTTGCATTGCTTTGACCCAGCTTTCATCTTCCATAGCATCGTCCACAGTCTTAGGTTCTATCTATGATATGAGTGTTGTGTGACCTTATTGTTGAAGTGAAGATCTGGTTCTGACTCTATCCTTTGGATCACCAATGATTTGGTCTTCTGGATGATGCTTCTTCATTTTCCAGTTGCGTCTAATTGGTTCCCTTTATTCTTCTGTTGGACCGTCCAACGGAACATTGGACTCTTCAACTGTGACATCACAATTGGACGTGTCTGATGATTTCCTTGCATTGTCCAGCCTGAGTTCTGCAAATGATTCATCTAGCTTTGATAATTTCTTATCAGGCTTAGTGTCATTGAACTTCACATGGATAGCTTCTTCAACAACTAAGGTTCTAGAATTATAAACTCTATATGCCTTTGAAGTTTCAGAATATCCAAGCAATATTCCTTCATCACACTTAGAATCAAATTTTCCCAAGTTATCCTTAGTGTTCAGAATGAAGCATTGACATCCAAATGGATGGAAGTAGGATATGTTGGGTCTTCTCCCTTTCCAAAATTCATATAGAGTCTTTTTAAAGATTGGCCTGATATAGATTCTGTTTTGTAAATAACAGGCACTATTCACTACTTCAGCCCAAAAGTGTTTTGGGGTTGAATTATCATTCAACATGGTTTTGGCCATCTCTTGGAGTGACCTGTTCTTCCTCTCAACAACACCATTCTGTTGTGGTGTTTTGGGTGTTGAGAAGTTGTGAAGGATACCATTTTCTTCACAGAACCTTTGAAAACTTTCGTGTTCGAATTCTCCCCCATGATCACTTCGGATCGAAATAATGCATACTTCTTTTTCATTTTGAATTCTTTTACAGAAGTTATAGAAGGCCTTAAAAGACTCATCTTTGTGAGATAGGAACATGACCCATGTCCATCTAGTATAGTCGTCCACTACAACTAATCCGTACCTCTTACCACCTACAAAGGCTGTTCTTGTGGGTCCAAACAGGTCAATATGTAACAGCTCAAGAGGTCTAGAAGTGGAAACAATTTTTTACTTTGAAAAGAATTTTTTACTTATTTCCCTTTCTGACAGGCTTCACAAAGAAGATCATCTTTATATGACATACTTGGTAATCCTCTCATGAGGTTGTGCCTATTAAGCTTTGAGATTAATCTCAGGCTGGCATGCCCAAGTCTTTTATGTCATAGCCAATGATTTTCTTTAACTGAAACTAAGCATGCAACATTTTGACTTGATAGTTCCCCAAGTTTAATCTTGTAGAGATTACCTTGCCTCTTTGCAGTAAAGAGAAGGGATCCATCAGAGTTCTTGACTATACATTTACCTTTGTTAAAGGCAACATCATATCCACTATCACATAATTGACTTATGCTAAGTAGATTGTGCTTGAGACCATTAACATAAAGAACATTATCAATACAGGGATAGGGTGGTATACCAATCTTACCCACGCCAGCTATCATCCCTTTCTAATTCCCTCCGAAAGTGACTGTCCCACCAGTCTTGGGTTGGAGGCTTTGGAACATACACCTTTCTCCTATCATGTGATGCAAGCACCCACTGTCCAGGTACCATGACTGGAGTTTCTTTCCTGCTGTTAAGCATGTTTGCAACAGGAACAATTTTATCCTTAGGTACCCAGATTGACTTGGGTCCTTTCTTGTTAGTTTGAAGGGCACTGGACGCTCCCCTCTTAGGCAAGTGTCTGCATTTGGATGTTATATGTCCAGGTTTCCCACATAAGTAACACACATATGCATCTTCATCATGAATATATTTCTTTCCCTTATATCCATGCCATGACCTGTCATTTGGTCTCCTACAACCTTCATATTTCAAAAGCATCTTAAGGTTGTCAGATCCCTTGACAAAGTTGGACAGATCCTTCTTTAGGCTGTTAATCTCTTCATGAAGTTTTACAACATCATATGGTTGACCTCTTAAGGAAGTATCTGCATCAACTTTCAGAAGCTTCTCAACTAGCCTTTTGCTTTCTGCTTTGAGAGTTCGAATCTCTATGGAAATATTAATTTCTCTAGTCCTTGAATCCTCATAAGATTTATAGGCTCAAGCAGTATCATTCCAGAGAGTTCGTCTATCCTCATTTAAGGCTTCATGTTCTTTTGAGAGCTCTGTTAACTTTTTTTGTAAATCTTTCTTTTCACTTTCAAGTTGTTTGAGACTATTTTCTAAAACTTCTTTTTCTTTTGAAAGTGACTTGGACGATTTTTTCAAGGTTTTGTAGGCCTTTGACAGAATAGAAGAGTTTGAAAGCAAATCATGACAAGCTTCTTGAAGTGAATTTAGATCATTAAAGTTTACCTCATCTTCTTCTTCTGGTTCTAAAGAATCTGATGTAGTGTCTGCCATCAGACATATGTGTGCTTTCTCTTCCTCTTCATCGTCCGATGATGAGTCGTCATCCAGATCTTCCCATGTGGACATCAGAACCTTTTTGCCCTTCTTTTTGTTGAAGCTTTTATTCTTCTTGTCCTTGCTCTTGTCAAGATCTGGCCATTCTGATTTGAAGTGTTCGGGCTTTTTACATTCGTAGCATACGATTGGACTCTTCTCCTTCTTTTCTTTGAGACCTTTCTTGTTCAGGTTTCTCCATCTGGATCCACCTTTCTTCTTCCACATAGAGTGGATTCTCTTGGATATTAAGGATAGCTCATCATCCTCATCTGAGTCATCATCTTCATATTGTTCGTCTGATTATGCTTCAGCTTGCATGGCTTTGGACGATGATGCTTTCTTTGGCTTCTGGACGCTGAGTGCTAGAGACTTGATTTTCTTGCCATCACCATCTTGTTACAGTTCCAGCTTATGCACCTTAAGGATTCCCACAAGTTCTTCTAAGGACATGTCATCCAGTCCTTTGGTTGCTCTCAAGGCTGTAACCTGTGGTCTCCATTGCCTAGGGAAACTCCTCAGAATTTTGGGAATATGTTCATAGTTATTGTAATCTTTACCATGTGCTCTAAGTTCATTTAGTATGGTTTGAAACCGTCCAAACATACTTTGTATGTCCTCGTTTCCTTCCATACTAAACAATTCATATTGACGAGTAAGAAGGCTAAGTTTGTTACGTTTTACCTGGGTGGAACCCTCATACGTTAACGCAAGAGTGTCCCACATTTGTTTTGCGCTTTTGAAACTGTGCACTTTGTTGTATTCTTGTTCAGATAGTGCACACATGATGATATTTCTGGCTCTGGAGTTGAGATGAAATCTTTGTTTCTGCTCCTCCGTCCATCTAGCCTTTGGGATCTCATTGAGACTCTCATCAACTGCAATGTAGTCGCCCATCTCCACAACGTCCCACATATCAATATGACAGGATTCAAAGAATGCTATCATTCTTTTCTTCCAATAATCATATTTGACACCCTTGAAGAGTAGTGGTCTGTTCACAGCTTGTCCCTCGTTTTCCATCTTTCTCAGAATATGGTTTCCTCTGTACTGCCAAGTACTCAACCCGAGAGGCCGAGCTCTGATGCCAACTGAAATGTAGAGATTCACACTAGAAGGGGGTTCAATAGTGTGTAAGTTATATTATTAAAAAAAACTTTTCGCAAAGATGGAGATAAAATATCTTAGGTTTCACAAGGGACCTATAAAACACAAGATCATAGGTATCGTCCAATAATTAAAATGAAATTTTAGTGAAACTGCATTTTCTTGTTAATCGTCCAGGCGTAAATAAGAGATTTTCGTAAATAGGATATAAAGAACCTTATGCGCAAAGTGTGAAGAAATAACTTAAGAGAATAGCAAGTAAGGTTGAAAGTGATAGAGTAAAAACACTTGGTTTATACTGGTTCACTCAACCTGAGCTACGTCCAGTTCTCCTTCAAAAACTTTGAAGGGTTCCACTAATCAAGTTCTGATTACAAACAAGTATTAAATATCCTGCCACTCCTGGCTACAAGTATTCTCTAGGCCACTTCTGGCACACCTTTAATCTCCCCCTGAGATTAAAGAACACCCATGTATTCTTTGTCACTGAGCCACTCCTGGCTTTCCAAACAGAACTGTTTGAGTACAAGTTAAATAAACAGGTCTCACAAAGAGTATACTACAATAAAAACTCAATTACACAGAAAAACTTAGCAAAGCTAAGTAGATTGCTCTTTTCATGCAAATGTAGGTCGTCCAATCGATTTGGCAGAGTTACAACTCTTCAAAAAACTTGAAAAATTCTCTCTTCAAAACATGAGCTTGTTCCTCTATTTATAGGCAGCTTAGTGAAGATATCCGTTGTGGGATCTGTGCCTTTGCCAATAATCGTTCTCTCACGATCATATGACCGTTGCTACGTGTCAGCTTGGGGTGGAGAGATGGAGGAGACAACAGTACATGCAGTGCCTCCACTACTTGAACAATTTATGTAGAGAGAGGCTTTTCTGCCCCCTGTGGTACACTTTTCGAATATTCAAATCAAATGTCACATTAGAAAAGAGAGGGAATAATAGAACATTTCAGAGAATCATCATCGAAAAGCATAAGTGTACTTCTACTCAATTATGGACGCATTATATAACTGTTTGCTAGAGAGGGAAGATGTAAGTTATATATGCGTTGGACGCTTCCTTGAATGGACGCAGTGTTTACACATTGATTTTCTCAATGCATTTGGACACATATTTTATAATCAGTGTATTGGACGCTGAATTTTACACTTAACAAAAATAGTTGCTCATTGGACGTACTGTACACATAGAAACATAATGATTGAGTTTAAGAAACACAATACCATTGAGGCATAGGACGGCGTAGAACCTATAAAACTCAAACATAGATAATTAAATATTTCAAAATTTAACTTTATTTATTCTCATAAAAACTGAACTTTGAGGGGTTGGACATCATCCAAAAGTCTTAGATTCTAACACTTTTAAGTTTTGAGGTCTGAGGTGCCCCGTGGTCGAATTTTGGTTCCCGTGGTGCATTTTCGGCACATTGTTCAAATTTCATGCAAAAATAAGAATTTTTGGTTTTGGTGCCCCGTGATCCCTGGTGCATTCTTATGCATAAAAAACCATCATGCTCAGAGAACTTTTAAGTTTTGAGGTCTGTGGTTCCTCGTGGTCCAATTTTGGTGGCGGTGGTGCATTTTCAGCCATTTGTGCAATTTTCGTGCGAAAATAAGACTTTTGGGTGTTGGTGCCCCATGATCCTTGGTGCATTCTTATGCATAAAAAACCATAATGCTTGGAGCACTTTTCAGTTTTGAGGTTTGTGGTGCCCCGTGGTCCAATTTTGGTGCCGGTAATGAATTTTCGGCCCTTTATGCAATTTTCGTGAGAAAATAAGGCTTTTGGATTTTGGTGCCCTGTGATCCCTGGTGCATTCTTATGCATAAAAAACCATAAGGCTTGGAGCACTTTTCAGTTTTGATGTCCGAGGTGCCCCATGGTCCAATTTTGGTGCCCGTGGTGCATTTTCGACCCATTGTTCAATTTTCGTGCGAAAATAAGAATTTTTGGTTTTAGTGCCCCGTGATCCCTGGTGCATTCTTATCCATAAAAAACCATAATTCTCAGAGCACTTTTAAGTTTTGAGGTCCCAAGTGCCCTGTGGTCCAATTTTGGTACTCGTGGTGCATTTTTGTCCCATTGTGCAATTTTCATGCGAAAATAAGACTTCTGGGTTTTGGTTCCCCATAAACCTTGGAGCATTCTTAATCATAAAATACCATAATGCTCAAAACACTTTTCAGTCTTGAGGTTCGTGGTACCCCGTGGTCCCATTTTGGTGCCAGGGGTGCATTTTCGACCTTTTGTGCAATTTTCGTGCGAAAATAAGACTTTTGGATTTTGGTGCCCCATGATCCTTGGTACATTCTTGTGCATAAAAAACCATAATTCTTGGAGAACTTTTTAGTTTTGAGGTTCGTGGTGCCTCGTGGTCCAATTTTGGTGCGGGTAATGCATTTTCGGCAATTTGTGCAATTTTCGTGCGAAAATAAGACTTTTAGGTTTTGGTGTCCTATGAACCCTGGTGCATTCTTATGCATAAAAATCCATCATGCTCGGAGCCCTCTTCAGTTTTGAGGTCCGAGGTGCCCGGTGGTCCAATTTTGGTGCTCGTGGTGCATTTTCGGCCCACTTTTCAATTTTCGTGCGAATATAAGAATTTTGGGTTTTGGTGCCCCGTGATCGTTGGTGCATTCTTATGCATCAAAAACCATAATGCTCAGAGCACTTTTAAGTTTTGACGTCCCAGGTGCCCCGTGGTCCAATTTTGGTACTCGTGGTGCATTTTCGTCCCATTGTGCAATTTTCGGGCGAAAATAAGACTTCTGAGTTTTGGTACTGCGTGATCCTTGGTGCATTCTTATGCATAAAATACCATAATGTTCTGAACACTTTTCATTCTTAAGGTTCATGGTGCCCCGTGGTCCCATTTTGGTGCCGGGGGTGGAATTTCGGCCATTTGTGCAATTTTCGTGCGAAAATAAGACTTTTGGATTTTGGTGCCCCGTGATCCCTGGGGCATTCTTATGCATAAAAGACCCTAATTCTTGGAGCACTTTTCACTTTTGAGGTCCGTGGTGCCCCGTGGTCCAATTTTGGTGACCGTGGTGTATTTTCGCCCATGGTTCAATTTTAGTGCGAAAATAAGAATTTTTGGTTTTGGTGCCCCGTGATCCCTAGTGCATTCTTATGCATAAAAAACCATAATGCTCAAAGCACTTTTAAGTTTTGAGGTCTGTGGTTCCTCGTGGTCCAATTTTGGTGCCGATGGTGCATTTTTGGCCATTTGTACAATTTTCGTGCGAAAATAAGACTTTTGGGTGTTGGTGCCCTGTGATCCTTGGTGCATTCTTATGCATAAAAACCCATAATGCTTGGAACAATTTTTAGATTTGAGGTTTGTGGTGCCCCGTGGTCCAATTTTGGTGCCGGTAATGCATTTTTGGCAATTTGTGCAATTTTCGTGCGAAAATAAGGCTTTTGGATTTTGGTACCTTGTTATCCCTGGTGCATTCTTATGCATAAAAAACCATAAAGCTCGGAGCACTTTTCAGTTTTGAGGTCTGAGGTACCCTATGGTCCAATTTTGGTGCCCATGGTGCATTTTCGACCCATTGTTCAATTTTTGTGCGAATATAAGAATTTTTGGTTTTGCTACCCCGTGATCCTTGGTGCATTCTTATGCACAAAAAACCATAATGCTCATAGCACTTTTAAGTTTTGAGGTCTCATGTGACCCGTGGTCCAATTTTTGTACCCGTGGTGCATTTTCGTCCCAATTTGCAATTTTCGTGCGAAAATCAGACTTCTGAGTTTTGGTGCTACGTGATCCTTTGTGCATTATTATGCATAATATACCATAATGCTCAGAAAACTTTTCAGTCATGAGGTTCGTGGTGCCCCGTGGTCCCATTTTGGTGCCAGGGGTGCATTTTCGGCCATTTGTGCAATTTTCGTGCGAAAATAAGACTTTTGGGTTTTGGTGCCCCGTGATCCCCAGTGCATTCTTATGTATAAAAAAGATTAATGCTCAGAGCACTTTTAAGTTTTGAGGTTCGCTGTGCCCCGTGGCCCAATTTTGGTGCCCGTCATGCATTTTCGACCCATTGTGCAATTTTCGTTCGAAAATAAGACTTTTGAGTTTTGGTGCCCTGTCATCCCTGGTGCATCATTATGCAAAAAAAACCATAATTCTCAGAACACTTTTCAATTTTGAGGTTCGTGGTGCCCCGTAATCGAATTTTGGTGCTGGTGGTGCATTTTCGGCCATTTGTGTAATTTTCGTGCGAAAATAAGACTTTTGGATTTTGGTGCCCCGTGATTCCTGGTGCATTCTTATCCATGAAAAACCATAATTCTCAGAGAACTATTTATTTTTGAGGTCCGTGGTGCCCCGTGGCCCAATTTTGGTGCCAGTAATGCATTTTCTGACCATTGTGCAATTTTCGTGCGAAAATAAGACTTTTGGGTTTTGGTGCTGCGTGATTCTTGGTGCATTCTTATACATAAAAAACTATAATGCTCGGACAACTTTCAAGTATTAAGGTCCGAGGTGCCCCGTGGTGCATTTTCGGCCCATTGTGCAATTTTCGTGCGAAAATAAAATTTTCGGGTTTTGGTGCCCCGTGATCCCTGGTGCATTATTATGCATAAAACACTAAAATGCTCAGACAACTTTTAAGTATTGAGGTCCAAGGTGCCCCGTGGTCCAATTTTGGTGTCGTTAGTGCATTTTCGGCCCTTTGTGCAATTTTCATGGGAAAATAAGACTTTTGGGTTTTGGTGTCCCGTCATCCCTAGTGCATTCTTATGCATAAAAAACCATAACTCTCGGAGCACTTTTCAATCTTGAGGTCCGACGTGCCTCCTGGTCCAATTTTGGTGCCCATGGTGCATTTTCGGCCCATTGTGCAATTTTCGTGCGAAAATAAGACTTTTGGGTTTGGGTGCCCCTAGATCCCTGGTGCATTCTTATGCTTAAAAAAACCATAATGCTCGGAGCACTTTTAAATTTTGAGGTCCGAGGTGCCTCGTGGTCCAATTTTCGTGCAAAAATAAGACTTTTGGATTTTGGTGCCTCATGATCCACGGTGGATTCTTATGCATAAAAAACCATAATGCTTTGAACACTTTTCAGTCTTGAGGTTCGTGGTGCCCCGTGGTCCAATTTTGGTGTCGAGGGTGCATTTTCTGCCCATTGTGCAATTTTCGTCCGAAAATAAGACTTTTGGGTTTTGGTGCCGCGTGATCCCTGGTGCATTGTGATGCATAAAAAACTATAATGCTCGGACAACTTTCAAGTATTAAGGTCCGAGGTGCCCCGTGGTCCGATTTTGGTGCCCGTGGTGCATTTTCGGCCCATTGTGCATTTTTTGTGCGAAAATAAGACTTTTGGGTTTTGGAGCCCCATGACCCCTGGTGCATTCTTTTGCATAAAAAACTATAATGCTCGGACAACTTTTAAGTATTAAGGTTCGAGATGCCCCGTGGTCCAATTTTCGTGCCGTTAGTGCATTTTCGGCCATTTGTGCAATTTTCATGGGAAAATAAGACTTTTGGGTTTTGGTGCCCCATGATCCCTAGTGCATTTTTATGCATAAAAAACTATAATGCTTTGAGCACTTTTCAGTTTTGAGGTCCGCGGTGCCCCGTGGTCCAATTTTTGTGCCCATGGTGCATTTTCGGCCCATTGTGCAATTTTCATGTGAAAATAAGACTTTTGGGTTTTGGTGCCCCGTGATCCACGGTGCATTCTTATGCAAAAAAAAAAATGATAATGCTTGGAACACTTTTCAGTTTTGAGGTTTGTGGTGCCCCGTAGTCCAATTTTCGTGCCCATGGTGCATTTTCAGCCCATTATGCAATTTTTGTGCGAAAATAAGACTTTTGGATTTTGGTGCCCCGTGATCCACGGTGCATTCTTATGCATTTATGCATAAAAAACCATAATTCTTGGAACACTTTTCAATTTTGAGGTTTGTGGTGCCCCGTGGTCGAATTTTGGTGCCTGTGGTGCATTTTAGGCCATTTGTGCAATTTTCGTGTGAAAATAAGACTTTTGGATTTTGGTACCGCATGATCCTTGGTGCATTCTTATGCATAAAAACTATAATGCTCGGACAACTTTGAAGTATTAAGGTCCGAGGTGCCCGTGGTCCAATTTCGGCCTATTGTGCAATTTTTGTGCGAAAATAACACTTTTGGATTTTGGTGCCCCATGATCCCTGGTAGGGGTGGGTATACGGGCCGGCCCGCGAAGCCCGCGTTTTGACGGACCGGGCCAAGCCCGGTCCTCGAAATAAATGGTCTTTTTTTTGGGTCCTTATCCGCCCCGCGAAGCCCGCGGTTAAACGGGCCGGCCCGCGGGCCCAATAAAAATGGTGATTTTTAAAAAAAAAAAAACTTAAAAACCTTAAATATGTTATTACTCATTGTCATTTGTATACAATGTTACTAATGGTGAATTGGTGATTGAGAAATATAAGTAAATTCCTAAGTTTAAATTACAATTGCATAACCAAATTTATTATTATTCTAAAGCAAAACACAATTTTACTTACTTACTAGTAGTGTATGAAATTCTAAAGCAAAACTAAGAGATTCTTCTCTTGTGCCTCTATGCAAAACACAAAAATTTTCTTATTAGCGGGCTTCGCGGGCCCCGCGGGCCCTCGCGGGCTAAGCCCGTTAAATCCGTGGACTTCGCGGGCCGGGCTCAAAATCCGGACTTATTATACAATGAAAAAAATTTTAGGCCCGTTAACCGCAAAGTCCACGGGCTTAACGGGCCGGTCCGCGGGCCCAAGCCCATATACCCACCCCTAATCCCTGGTGCATTCTTATGCATAAAAACTATAATGCTTGGACAACTTTTAAGTATTGAGGTTCGAGGTGTCCCGTGGTCCAATTTTGGTGTCGTTAGTGCATTTTCGGCCCTTTGTGCAATTTTCATGGGAAAATAAGAGTTTTGGGTTTTGGTACCTCGTGATCCCTAGTGCATTCTTATGAATAAAAAACCATAATGCTCGGAGCACTTTTCAGTTTTGAGGTCCGTGGTGCCCAGTGGTCCAATTTTTGTGCCCATGGTGCATTTTCGAGCCATTGTGCAATTTTCATGCGAAAATAAGACTTTTGGGTTTTGGTTCCCCGTGATCCACGGTGCATTCTTATTCATAAAAAACCATAATGCTCAGAACACTTTCCAGTTTTGAGGTCCGTGGTGCCCCGTGGTCCAATTTTGGTGCCGATGGTGCATTTTCAGCCATTGGTGCAATTTTCGCGCGAAAATTAGACTTTTGGATTTTGGTGCCCCGTGATCCCTCACGCATTCTTATGCATAAAAATCCATAATGCTCGGAGCACTTTTCAGTTTTGAGGTCCGAGGTGCCCTGTAGTCCAATTTTTGTGCCCGTGGTGCATTTTGGCCCATTGTGCAATTTTCGTGCGAAAATAAGACTTTTGGGTTTTTGTGCCCCGTGATCCCTGATGCATTCTTATGCATAAAAAACCATAATGCTCGGAGCACTTTTCAGTTTTGATGTCCGAGGTGCACCGTAGTCCAATTTTGGTGCCCATGGTGCATTTTCGGCCCATTGTGCAATTTTCATGTGAAAATAATAGTTTTGGGTTTTGGTGTCCCGTGATCCCTGGTGCATTCTTATGCATAAAAAACCATAATGCTCGGAACACTTTTTAGTTTTGAGGTTCGTTGTAACACTCTAAGTTCTATAATGATGAATATGTAATATTTGATTCAATTAATTATTTTATAAAATGCCTTAATGAATTTACTTAAGAAAACACGGGAAAGGTGAAAAAAACATAATCAGAATTTAGTGAAAATTTAAAAACTTTTTAATTCAATTTTAATTGCAAAAGTTATAATTTTCTTTAGCAGTTATAACACGTTATTTAATTCAACAAAAAGGTCAAGCGTAGTTTCAATCGTAAAAGATCGAATTAAATTTTTGTATATGCGGAAATAAAACAATGGAAGATGTGTAGGACTAGAAATGTAAACATGTATATACATATATGTAACCAAAAGACATAACGTACTCCCGAAGCATAAGTACAGAAAGATACTACATGGTCCACATGATGACTGAATATGTACAATAAAGTATATGAGATGCTTAGATATACCCGACCAAATACATGGTAAAGCAAAATAAGATCCTAGCTCCTAGAGCAGTCATCGTCTACACCTATGCTGTGAAAGACTCAACCCAAAAGCCTAGGTGGGTCGCTAGTCAATGTCGTCCTAACAGTGAGACTCGCGAGAAGAAACCTCAAATGAATCCCCAAGAGACTCTCTCTCTGAGTCCTCCTCCGGATCCTCCTTTGTGTCAGACTCCACCAACCAACCTGCTCCTCCGACTGGAGCCTCCATGACCAACTCTGTTGCTGCTGCGGCTGCTACTGGCATCACCTGATTCCCCTCAGTAGGAATCTCGTCCATCTCCATAGGTATTTTCACCTCTGCAGGAGCCATCTCCCAACGCTCAGGGTCACTGTGCTCCCCCAACTGTAACTCCAACTGTAAGGAATAAGATGCAGTAGGGGTGCGCTTTGAGTCAATCGGGTGTGGTCCTGGCCCTCTAGATGACGTTGCGGCTGAAGAGACGTAGATGACCTCCACTGGTTCAGCTTGCTGGTAATAGGGCGGCATAGGTTGTATCCACCACGCTAAATACTTGTATATAACAGGATAGACTCTGGGCTTGTACTCCGGCGTGTGAACCAAACGGATGTAGCCCGTAAAATGATCTACATGCCTAACCAAATTGGGCTCCCACCTCCCGTAGATGCACTCAACTTCCCAGAAATGTTGAGGGTCCGGGACCGCCATCTGATCCTAAAAAAAAACAACAACAAGAGGGTAACTCTCTGCTTCGTCAAGCAGTACACACAAAACGACTTTAGAAGTCACAAACATCTACGATCAACCACTTCGATGTGGTTAACTACCGATCACTCTCGACACCTAATCATTTTTATTACCAAAACCATTTACTCATTTTTCACTGGCCAGCTGCCACTGGAACTCCCAGAACTTAGTGGTCTTACATAAATTTAAGCTAGATGACATATTGGGAGTACACCCATTCTCCACGGTACAATGGTAGGGCTCTTACCAATCGATGATGACTCGTAATTTCTATCGGGATTGCCAAGTCGGCTATGTGACTAGCGTCACAACTCGGCGCCATATATCCCCCAAGGACTGCCTCCTTATGATCATCTCCCAGGTACCAACTATGGTCATCTAATGCTCTGAGGACTGACTCCTCAACACTCTCCTCACCGAGTTTATTTTCTTTCTTCGTCACTTGTGGGTTTCTCGCTGCACATGGTACAGGTGAGGACGAATTGATGCCAAGCTAAAGGTACCACCTCTATGCTCACATATGCATATATAAATAAGGACTTTGCCTTTACCACTACATTGTAACGATCTCATCACCCCAGGTGATGCGTCATTCGCAATCCGACCTTGGTTCACAGATAACTCGCAGCCGAAATATCCCACGCGACTTTCTTACATTCTTGAAGTTCTAGAGATCCGACGTACTCTCGTATCTTCATAGTATGACTCTCAACTCACATAAGTCACAGCGTGTCATATATTTTATTATGTTTTATATATTCCTTACCCTCTCAAGTGTCTTATGATTTTTAAAAAAAATATTTATACTCACCATTATTCCTCCATGCAAAGGTCCTAAATCCTTTTTTATGTCCAATGCATAAAAGAAAGAGTTCATTTATTAATTTATATTTAATAAACTAAATGAAAATAAAATAAATAAATAAATCTCTTTTATCATTTAAATGTGCTCACTATACAAGTTATATTTATCTTTGAATAGCAATTTTGCTATTGACACTAGAAATCAATTCTAGTTACTACAAGTACTCGCTTCGAGTCTTGTAGACACATCACACCAACAAACAATTTTACCACCAGATTCAAACTACGGTCGAGAGACCGTATCACCAAAACAGAGAAAACCACACTTTCAATATCAAATGCTCAAGGTTTTCCTCCCTGAGACTTAAATGAATCAATCAAAATAATGGTTATATTATATCCATTATCTCACATAATCAAAATATTATTTAATGGTAAAATGACAAAAGTACACATATTAATAATCACATTTGACTATTGAGTCAAATTTTCATTGGCGGTACTGAATGTGAGCTCTCACTGAAACAAGCAAATGACCTCAGAATTTAAAGATTTTTGTATCAAATCGAAGCTCTTGAAATCTAGTTTATAGAAAGGTGTCTCACTTATAAAATCAACATCTAGAAAATTTTATAAAAATTTTTCTAAGTCAGCAACTCTAGGTTTTTAGTGCCCACTGAACATAGATCAAAGAAATGTAAATTTCTCCCACTTCCCAAAACTAAATTAACTGAAAATTTTTACAGTTTAAAGCTAACCCCTTGATCTTTCCAAAAAGGTATTACTTGCTTCCAAATTCATTTTCTATTGTTCCCAGTAAAAATATTACTAACAGCTTACAATTTTGACATCAAAACAGGGTCCTAAACCATTGGTTTGTTTCTTTTGAAAAAAATAATTTATAAATTATGCTTGGAATTTTTTGTAATATACATGTTTAAAAATATTATTTTGTGTAGTTTTTAAAGGTTTAATTAACTTTCAAAAAAATTAGGTACACAGGGAGAGTTTTAACAAAAACCGAGCCTTGTTCCAGTGAAACCCCAAAACAGGACAGTCCACTTTCGAGCCACAGATTAACCCTAAGATGAAATTATTTTTCAAAGATGTCAACATAAAAGTTGTTGAATTTTATGTCTAATTTCATTCAAAACAAATTTGAGGAAAAACCAACGGTTATATCTTTCAAAAATGGCAGAACAGTGAGGGCTGTTCCATGCTAAACGAAAGGACAGCCACTGCCAACGAATTTTTAGTTAACAATTTTCAAAGAAAACTTGATCAAAACCATTTTTGAGAAAAAAGGTACATGATCTCACTTGTTTCCAGAGCCATTTTCATTCCAATTACAAGATGAAAATGAACTTACTCCTTACATGCAAAGGCTCACAACTACTGCCAAAGAGAATTCAACACCACCCATCCACTTTCATCTCAACAAACAATTCAAACACATCTCAATTCTCAGCAATGGAGGCATGCATGTATGCTATGGTTAAGGCCCCCAAACCTTAACCATATTCTCAATAAGAAAAGAAAACAAAGAGTCCACAAGAGAGTTCCCTCACCTTGGTTCTTGGTTCCAGCTGAGAGAAAGGAAGAAGAGATGAAGGGGAGACTAGGTAGAGAGGATGAGGGTTGTCAATGGCTTACATGCAAAGCTTCAAGCTCCAAGAATGGCTTCCCCTTCTCTTGTTGGTGTCTCGTCCAAGGAAGGAAAAGAGGTGAGAGAAGAGAGAATTTTGTGTGTGTAAATTTTGCTTGTTAGGAGGATTAGTGAGTGAGTGTGTGAGCTTAGGGGTGTGGCCGTGGGTTTTGGGGTGGTTAGGTGTTGAGTTTAGGCTAGGCGTCAAGCCCTTGTGGCTTGCATGTAGGTTAGTTGTCATGCAATTGAGGTTAGAGAGTTTAGTTACTCAGTTTAGTTTACACAGTGTAATTTTACACTGTGTAATCGTAAAGAGATGGCTTTTAAAATTTTAAAACTTAATTCCAAACATCTAATTAATTTTGTAAAACTTCTAGTAATAAAACTTTTCTAGTAGCTCAAATAAAATTTCCTCTGTAAAGAAGTTATTTACAGATAAATTTTATAAGAGTTAACTTGGTGTGCAAGTTACTATAATTTAATATAATTAAAATACTTAAAACCAATTTGCAAACAATAAATTAATTAGTGCACAGCAATAGATATTATAAATAATCACTACTAGTAATTAATTTCAGCTCAATTAATTACTAGCAGACATATCAGATAGTCACTCATATTCAAATTTTGAGTACTTGAATATTAAGTACGCATCACGCTGCACATGACTAAAAGAAATAAAATAACACAGAAAATTTAATTACACAAAATTCTACAGGCAGCTTACAGGCAAAAACACAAGAAAGTAACTAAGGGAATTAATTGTAGGAAATTAATTCCAGAGAGTTACTTACAGAGAAATATATAAATATATACATATTTATAAATATATATACATATATACTTATATAACTAAGTTGAAATTTTCAGGGTAGTAATTGATCGTAGGTAATTTAATTACTAATAATAATCTTAGGAATTTAATTACATACATGTTAAGGTTTTAAATCCAAATACACACACATGAAATTTAATAATTACATAAAACTCTATAAACAAACTTACAGACAATTCATACAGAAAAGTAACTACAGAGAATTAATTCTAGAGAATTAATTACAAAGAGTTACTCACAGAGAAACTTTTATTACAAGCAATTAGTTTTCAAGAAATTATCACATAGAAATTGATTATAGAGAACATTATATATATATATATATATATATATATATATCATTTTATAAATTTTTCCTATTTGACTATTATAACGACTTACTCATGTTGTTTATTTTCCATCATTTTTCTTATTTACTCAATTAATCACTAACTATAATTTAATTACTCAACACACATTTTTTTTCTTATGTAAAACAAACAAATAAATTTACATTAATTTATAATTAAGTTACTCATGTTCCTACTTACTGGGTTATAATTTTCAGGGTGTTACATTCGTAGTGCCCCGTGGTCCAATTTTGGTGCCGGTGGTGAATTTTCGGCCATTTGTGCAATTTTCGTGCGAAAATAAGACCTTTGGGTTCTGCTGCCCTGTGATCCCTGGTGCATTCTTCTGCATAAAAAATTATAATGCTTGGAGAACTTTTAAGTTTTGAAGTCCGAGGTGCCCCGTGGTCATATTTTGGTGCCCGTGGTGCATTTTCGGCCCATTTTGCAATTTTCATGCGAAAATAACACTTTTGGGTTTTGGTACCTCGTAATCCCTGGTGCATTCTTATGCATAAAAAACCATAATGCTTAGAGCACTTTTAAGTATAGAGATCCGAGGTACCCCGTGGTCCAATTTTGGTGCATGTGGTGCATTTTCGACCCATTATGCAATTTTCATGCGAAAATAAGACTTTTGGGTTTTGGTGCCATGTGATCCTTGGTGCATTCTTATGCATAAAAAACCATAATGCTCAGAACAGTTTCCAATCTTGCGATTCGTGGTGCCCAATGGTCCAATTTTGGTGCCGGGGGTGCATTTTCGTCCATTTGTGCAATTTTCGTCCGAAAATAAGACTTTTGGGTTTTGGTGCCTTGTGAACCCTGGTGCATTCTTAGGCATAAAAAACCAAAATGCTCATACCACTTTTCAGTTTGGAGGTCCGAGGTGCCCCGTGGACCAATTTTGGTGCCTGTGGTGCATTTTCGGCCAAATGCGCAATTTTTGTGCGAAAATAAGACTTTTGGGTTTTGGTGCCCCGTGATCCATGGTGCATTCTTATGCATAAAAAACCTTAATGCTCAGAGCTCTTTTCAGTTTTAAGGTCCGAGGTGCCCTGTGGTCCAATTTTTGTGCCTGTGGTGCATTTTCGTCCCATTGTGCAATTTTCGTGCAAAAATAAGGATTTTGGGCTTTGGTGCCTCGTGATCCCTGGTGCATTCTTATGCATAAAAAACCATAACGCTCGGAACACATTTCAGTTTTGAGGTTCGTGGTGCCCGTGGTCAGATTTTGGTGCCGGTGGTGCATTTTTGGCCATTTGTGCATTTTTCATGCGAAAATAAGACTTTTGGGTTTTGGTGCCCTGTGATCCCTAGTGCATTCTTATGTTTAAAAAATCATAATGCTTGGAGCAATTTTCAGTTTTGAGGTCCGTGGTGCCACGTGGTCCAATTTAAGTGCCGGTGATGCATTTTCGGCCATTTGTGAAATTCTCGTGTGAAAATAAGACTTTTTGGTTTTGGAGCCCCGTGATGCCTCTTTCATTCTTATGCATAAAAAACCATAATGCATGGAGAACTTTTAAGTTTTGAGGTCCAAGGTGCCCCGTGGTCCAATTTTGGTGCCCGTAGTGCATTTTCGGCCCATTGTGTAATTTTGGTGCGAAAATAAGACATTTCGGTTTTGGTGCCGGTGGTGCATTTTCGGTGATTTGTGAAATTTTCGTGCGAAAATTTCACAATTGGGTTTTGGTGGCCCGTGAACCCTGGTTCATTCTTATGCATAAAAAACCATAATGCTTTGAATACTTTTCAATTTTGAGGTCCGTGGTGCCTCACCGTCCAATTTTGGTGCCGGTGGCGCATATTCGGCCGTTTCTGCAATTTCGTGCAAAAATAAGACTTTTATATTTTGGTGCCCCATGATCCTTGGTGCATTCTTAAGCATAAAAAATAATAATTCTCGGGGAACTTTTATGTTTTGAGGTCCGAGGTGCCCGGTGGTCTAATTTTGGTGTCGTTGGTGCATTTTTGGCCATTTGTGCAATTTTCGTGCGAAAATAAGACTTTTTGGTTTTGGTGCCCCATGATCCCTGGTGAATTCTTATGCATAAAAAACCGTAATGATCAGACCACTTTTAAGTTTTGAGGTCCGAGTTGCCTCGTGGTCCAATTTTGTTGCCCGTGGTGCATTTTCGGCCCATCGTTCAATTTTCGTGCGAAAATAAGACTTTTGGGTTTTGGTGGCCCTTGATCCCTGGGACATTCTTATGTATAAAAAACCGTAATGCTTGGAGCACTTGTTAGTTTTGAGGTCCGTGGTACCCCATGGTCCAATTTTGGTGCCGGTGGTGCATTTTCGACCATTTGTGCAATTTTCGTGCGAAAATAAGACTTTTGGGTTTTGGTGCCACGTGATCCTTGGTGCATTCTTATGCATAAAAAACTATAATGCTCAGAACACTTTTCAGTTTTTAGGTCCGTGGTGCCCTGTGGTCCAATTTTTGTGCCGGTAATGCATTTTCGGCCATTTGTGCAATTTTCGTGCGAAAATAAGACATATGGATTTTGGTGCCCCGTGATCCCTGGTGCATTCTTATGCATAAAAAATCATAATGCTCAGAGTACTTTTAAGTATTGAAGTTTCAGGTGCCCCGAGGTCCAATTTTGCTGCCGGTGGTGCATTTTCGGCCCATTGTGCAATTTTCGTGCGAAAATAAGACTTTTGGGTTTTGGTGCCCCCTAATCCCTAGTGCATTATTATGCATAAAAAACCATAATTCTTGAAGCACTTTTCAGTTTTGAGGTTCGAGGTGCCCCGTGGTCCAATTTTGGTGCCCGTTGTGCATTTTCGGCCCATTGTGCAATTTTCCTGCGAAAATAAGACTTTTGGGTTTTGGTGCCCCATTATGCATAAAAAACAATAATGCTTGGAACTCTTTTTCAGTTTCAAGGTCCGTGGTGCCCCGTGGTCCAATGTTGCTAACGGTGGTGCATTTTCGGCCCATAGTGCATTTTTTGTGCAAAACATAAGACTTTTGGGTGTTGGTGCCCCGTGATCCCTAGTGCATTCTTATGCATAAAACACCGTAATGCTCAGAGTACTTTTCAGTTTCAAGGTCCGTGGTGCCCCGTGGTCCAATGTTGCTAACGGTGGTGCATTTTCGGCCCATAGTGCATTTTTTGTGCAAAACATAAGACTTTTGGGTGTTGGTGCCCCGTGATCCCTAGTGCATTCTTATGCATAAAACACCGTAATGCTCAGAGTACTTTTCAGTTTTGAGGTGCGTGGTGCCCCATGGTCCAGTTTTGGTGCCGATGGTGCATTTTCGGCCATTTCTGCAATTTTCGTTCGAAAATAAGACTTTTGGGTTTTGGTGCCCCATGATCCCTGGTGCATTCTTATGCATAAAAACCCATAATGCTCGGAAAACTTTCCAGTTTTAAGGTCCGTGGTGCCTCGTGGTCCAATTTTGGTGCCGATGGTGCATTATCGGCCATTTGTGAAATTTTCGTATGAAAATAAGACTTTTGGGTTTTGTCGCCCGGAGATCCTTGCTGCCTTCTTATGCATGAAAAACCATAATGCTCGGAGTACTTTTCAGTTTTGAGGTCTGACGAGCCCCGGGGTCCAATTTTAGTGCTCGTGGTGCATTTTCGGCCTATTGTGCAATTTTCATAAGAAAATAACACTTTTGGGTTCTGGTGCCCCGCGATCCCTGGTGCATTCTTATGTATAAAAAGCCATAATGCTTGGAGCACTTTTCAGTTTTGAGGTCTGTGGTGCCCCATGGTCCAATTTTTGTGCCGGTGGAGCATTTTTGGCCGTTTGTGAAATTTTCATGCGAAAATAAGACTTTTGGGTTTTTGTGCCCCGTGAACCCTGGTGCATTCTCATGCATAAAAAACCATAATGCTCGGAACACCATTCAGTTTTGAGATCAGTGGTGCCTCGTGCTCCAATTTTTGTGCCGATTATGCATATTCGGCCATTTCTGCAATTTTCGTGCAAAAATAAGACTTTTATGTTTTTGTGCCCCATGAAAGCTGGTGCATTTTGATGCATAAATAACCATAATGCTCATAGCACTTTTCAGTTTTGAGGTCCGAGGTTACCCGTGGTCCAATTTTGGTGCCCGTGGTGCATTTTCGGACATTTGTGCAATTTTTGTGCGAAAATAAGACTTCTGGGTTTTGGTGCCCCAAGATCCTTGGTGCATTCTTATACATAAAAAACTATGATGCTCAGAACACTTTTCAGTTTTGAGGTCTGTGGTGTTCCGTGGTCCAATTTTGGTGCCGGTAATGCATTTTCGGCCATTGGTGCAATTTTCGTTCGAATATAAGACTTTTGGGTTTTGGTGCCCCGTGATCCCTAGTGCATTCTTATGCATAAAAAACCATAATGCTTCGACCACTTTTCAGTTTTGAGGTCCGTGGCGCCCCGTTGTCCAATTTTGATGCCGGTGGTGCATTTTCGGCCATTCGTGCAATTTTGGTGCGGAAATAAAACTTTTGGGTTTTGGTGCCCCGTGATCCTTGGTGCATTCTTATGTATAAAAAACCATAATGCTTGGAGCACTTTTCAGTTTTGAGGTGTGTGGTGCCCCGTGGTCCAATTTTGGTGCCAGTGGTGCATTTTGGGCCACTTGTGCAACTTTCGTGCAAAAATAAGACTTTTGGGTTTTGGTGCCCTGTGATACTGGTGCATTCTTATGCTTGGTGCTCGTGATGCATTTTTGGCCCTTTGTGCAATTTTCGT
The DNA here is from genome assembly GCA_026413185.1 of Pueraria montana var. lobata. Classification (NCBI taxonomy): domain Eukaryota; kingdom Viridiplantae; phylum Streptophyta; class Magnoliopsida; order Fabales; family Fabaceae; genus Pueraria; species Pueraria montana. Next base: position 45,369,435 of record CM048646.1, read on the forward strand.
GCAAAAATAAGACTGATGGGTTTTGGTGCCCCGTCTTCCCTGGTGCATTCCTATGCATAAAAACCATAATACTTCGAGCACTTTTCAGTTTTGAGGTTCGTGGTGCCCTGTGGTCCAATTTTGGTGACGGTGGTGCATTTTCGGCCATTGGTGCAATTTGCGTGCGAAAATATGACTCTTTGGTTTTGGTGCCTTGTGAACCCTAGTGCATTCTTATGCATAAAAAACCATAATGGTTATAGCACTTTTCAGTTTTGAGGTCTGAGGTGCCCCGTGGTCCAATTTTGGTGCCCATGGTGCATTATCGGCCTTTTGTGCAATTTTCGTGCGAAAATAAGACTTTTGGGTTTTCATGCCCCGTGATCCTTGGTGCATTCTTATGCATAAAAACTACCATAATGCTCGGAACACTTTTCAGTCTTGAGTTTCGTGGTGCCCCGTGGCCCAATTTTGGTGCCGGGGGTGCCTTTTCCGGCATTTGTGCAATTTTCGTGCGAAAATAAGACTTTTGGGTTTTGGTGCCCGTGATCCATGGTGTATTCTTATGCATAGAAAACCATAATGCTCGAAGAACCTTTAAGTTTTGAGGTCTGAGTTGCTCTGTTGTCCAATTTTGGTGCCCGTGGTGCATTTTCAACCCGTTATGCAGTTTTCGTGCGAGAATAAGACTTTTGCGTTTTGGTGCCCCATGATCCCTACTGCATTCTTATGCATAAAAAACCATAATTCTTGGAGCACTTTTATGTTTTGAGATCCGAGGTGCCCCGTGGTCCAATTTTGGTGTTCGTGATGCATTTTCGATCCATTGTTCAATCTTCGTGCCAAAATAAGACTTTAGGGTTTTGGTGCCCCGTGATCCCTGGTGCATTCTTATGTATTAAAAACCATAATGCTTGGAGCACTTTTATGTTTTGAGGTCCGAGGTGCCCCGTGGTCCAATTTTGGTGCCCGTGATGCATTTTCTGCCCATTGTGCAATTTTCGTGCGATAATAAGACTTTTGGGTTTTGGTGCCCTGTGATCCCTGGTGCATTCTTATGCATAAAAAACCATAATGCTCAGAGCAGTCTTTAGTTTTGAGGTCCAAGGTGCGCCGTGGTCCAATTTTGGTCCCATGGTGCATTTTCGGCCCATTGTTCAACTTTTGTCCGAAAGTAAGAATTTTGGGTTTTGGTGCCCTGTGATCCTTGGTGCATTCTTACGCATAAAAAACCATAATGCTCAGAGCACTTTTAAGTTTTGAGGTCCCAGGTGCCCCGTGTTCGAATTTTGGTACCGATGGTGCTTTTTAGTCCCATTGTGCAATTTTCGTACGAAAATAAGACTTCTGGGTTTTGGCGCCCCACGATCCTTAGTGCATTCTTATGCATAAAATACCATAATGCTTGGAACACTTTTCAGTCTTGAGGTTCGTGGTGCCCCGTGGTCCCATTTTGGTGCCGGGGGTGCATTTTCGGCCATTTGTGATATTTTCATAGGAAAATAACACTTTTGGGTTTTGGTGCCCGTGATCCCTGGTGCATTCTTATTCATAAAAAACCATAATGCTCGGAGCACTTTTCAGTTTTGAGGTCCGAGGTGCCCCGTGGTCCAATTTTGTTGGTCGTGGTGCATTTTCGGCCCATTGTTCAATTTTTGTGCGAAAATAAGAATTTTGGATTTTGGTGCCCCGTGATCCCTTGTGCATTCTTATGCATAAAAAACCATAATGCTCAGAGCACTTTTATGTTTTGAGGTCCCAGGTGCCCCATGGTCCAATTTTGGTACCGATGGTGCTTTTTAGTCCCATTGTGCAATTTTCGTACGAAAATAAGACTTCTGGGTTTTGGGGCCCCATGATCCTTAGTGCATTCTTATGCATAAAATACCATAATGCTCAGAACACTTTTCAGTCTTGAGGTTCGTGGTGCCCCGTGGTCCCATTTTGGTGCCGGGGGTGTATTTTCGGCCATTTGTGCAATTTTCGTGCGAAAATAAGAATTTTGGGTTTTGGTGCCCCGTGATCCCAGGTGCATTCCTATGCATAAAAACCTTGATGCTCAGAGCACTTTTAAGTTTTGAAGTCCGAGGTGCCACGTGGTCCAGTTTTGGTGCTGGTAATGCATTTTCGGCCATTTGTGCAATTTTCGTGCGAAAATAAGACTTTTGGGTTTTTGTGCCCCGTGATCCCTAGTGCATTCATATGCATAAAAAACCATAATGCTCGGAGTACTTTTAAGTTTTGAGGTCTGATGTGCCCCGTGGTCCAATTTTGATGCCCGTGGTACATTTTTGGCCCATTATGCAATTTTCGTACAAAAATAAGACTTTTGAGTTTTGGATCCCCGTAATCCCTGGTGTATCCTAATGCATAAAAAACCATAATGCTCGAAGAACTTTTCAGTTTTGATGTCCAAGGAGCCCCGTGGTCCAATTTTGGTGCCCATGGTGCATTTTCGGCCCATTGTTCAATTTTTGTGCGAAAGTAAGAATTTTGGGTTTTGGTGCCTCGTGATCCTTGGTTCATTCTTATGCATAAAAAACCATAATGCTCAGACCACTTTTAAGTTTTGAGGTCCGAGGTGCCCCGCGGTCCAATTTTGGTGCCGGTGGTGCATTTTCGGCCATTTGTGATATTTTCATAACACTTTTGGGTTTTGGTGCCCGTGATCCCTGGTGCATTCTTATGCATAAAAAATCATAATGCTCGGAGCACTTTTCCATTTTGAGGTTTGAGGTGCCCCGTGGTCCAATTTTGGTGGTCGTGGTGCATTTTCGGCCCATTGTTCAATTTTTGTGCGAAAATAAGAATTTTGGATTGTGGTGCCCCGTGATCCCTGGTGCATTCTTATGCATAAAAAACCATAATCCTCAGAGCACTTTTATGTTTTGAGGTCCCAGGTGCCCCGTGGTCCAATTTTGGTACCGATGGTGCAATTTCATCCCATTGTGCAATTTTCGTACGAAAATAAGACTTCTGGGTTTTGATGCCCCACGATCCTTGGTGCATTCTTATGCATAAAATACCATAATGCTCGGAACATTTTTCAGTCTTGAGGTTCGTGGTGCCCCGTGGTCCCATTTTGGTGCCGGGGGTGCATTTTCGGCCATTTGTCCAATTTTCGTGCGAAAATAAGACTTTTGGATTTTGGTGACTCGTGATCCCAGGTGCATTCTTATGCATAAAAAACCTTGATGCTCAGAGCACTTTTAAGTTTTGAGGTCCGAGGTGCCACGTGGTCCAGTTTTGGTGCCGGTAATGCATTTTCGGCCATTTGTGCAATTTTCGTGCGAAAATAAGACTTTTGGGTTTTGGTGCCCCGTGATCCCTAGTGCATTCATATGCATAAAAAACCATAATTCTCGGAGTACTTTTAAGTTTTGAGGTCTGATGTGCCTCGTGGTCCAATTTTGGTGCCCGTGGTGCATTTTCGGCCCATTATGCAATTTTCGTACAAAAATAAGACTTTTGGGTTTTGGCTCCCCGTGATCCCTAGTGTATCCTAATGCATAAAAAACCATAATGCTCGAAGAACTTTACAGTTTTGACGTCCAAGGTGCCCCGTGGTCCAATTTTGGTGCCCATGGTGCATTTTCGGCCCATTGTTCAATTTTTGTGCGAAAGTAAGAATTTTGGGTTTTGGTGCCTCGTGATCCTTGGTGCATTCTTATGCATAAAAACCATAATGCTCAGAGCACTTTCAAGTTTTGAGGTCCGAGGTGCCCCGCGGTCCAATTTTGGTGTCGGTGGTGCATTTTCGGCCATTTGTGATATTTTCATAACACTTTTCGGTTTTGGTGCCCGTGATCCCTGGTGCATTCTTATGCATAAAAAACCATAATGCTCGAAGCACTTTTCCGTTTTGAGGTCCGAGGTGCCCCGTGGTCCAATTTTGGTGGCCGTGGTGCATTTTCGGCCCATTGTTCAATTTTTGTGCGAAAATAAGAATTTTGGATTTTGGTGCCCCGTGATCCCTGGTGCATTCTTATGCATAAAAAACCATAATCCTCAGAGCAATTTTATGTTTTGAGGTCCCAGGTGCCCCGTGGTCCCATTTTGGTACCGATGGTGCATTTTCATCCCATTATGCAATTTTCGTACGAAAATAAGACTTCTGGGTTTTGGTGCCCCGCGATCCTTGGTGCATTCTTATGCATAAAATACCATAATGCTCGGAACACTTTTCATTCTTGAGGTTCGTGGTGCCTCGTGGTCCCATTTTGGTGCCGGGGGTGCATTTTCGGCCATTTGTGCAATTTTCATGCGAAAATAAGGCTTTTGGGTTTTGGTGACTCGTGATCCCAGGTGCATTCTTATGCATAAAAAACCTTGATGCTCATAGCACTTTTAAGTTTTCAGGTCCGAGGTGCCACGTGGTCCAGTTTTGGTGCCGGTAATGCTTTTTCGGCCATTTGTGCAATTTTCGTGCGAAAATAAGACTTTTGGGTTTTGGTGCCCCGTGATCCCTAGTCCATTCATATGCATAAAAAACCATAATGCTCGGAGTACTTTTATGTTTTGAGGTCTGATGTGCCCGTGGTCCAATTTTGGTGCCCGTGGTGCATTTTCGGCCCATTATGCAATTTTCGTACAAAAATAAGACTTTTGGGTTTTGGCTCCCCGTGATCCCTGGTGTATCCTAATGCATAAAAAACCATAATGCTCGAAGAACTTTTCAGTTTTGACGTCCAAGGTGCCCCGTGGTCCAATTTTGGTGCCCATGGTGCATTTTCGGCCCATTGTTCAATTTTTGTGCGAAAGTAAGAATTTTGGGTTTTGGTGCCTCGTGATCCCAGGTGCATTCTTATGCATAAAAAACCATAATGCTCAGAGCACTTTTAAGTTTTGAGGTCTGAGGTGCCCCGCGGTCCAATTTTGGTGCCGGTGGTGCATTTTCGGCCATTTGTGATATTTTCATAACACTTTTGGGTTTTGGTGCCCGTGATCCCTGGTGCATTCTTATGCATAAAAAACCATAACGCTCGGAGCACTTTTCAATTTTGAGGTCCGAGGTGCCCCGTGGTCCAATTTTGGTGGCCGTGGTGCATTTTCGGCCCATTGTTCAATTTTTGTACGAAAATAAGAATTGTGGGTTTTGGTGTCCCGTGATCCCTGGTGCATTCTTATGCATAAAAAACCATAATGCTCAGAGCACTTTTATGTTTTGAGGTCCCAGGTGCCCCGTGGTCCAATTTTGGTACCGATGGTGCTTTTTAGTCCCATTGTGCAATTTTCGTACGAAAATAAGACTTATGGGTTTTGGTGCCCCACGATCCTTGGTGCATTCTTATGCATAAAATACCATAATGCTCGGAACACTTTTCAGTCTTGAGGTTCGTGGTCCCCCGTGGTCCCATTTTGGTGCCGGGGGTGCATTTTCGGCCATTTGTGCAATTTTCGTGCGAAAATAACACTTTTGGGTTTTGGTGACCCGTCATCCCAGGTGCATTCTTATGCATAAAAAACCTTGATGCTTAGAGCACTTTTAAGTTTTGAGGTCCGAGGTGCCACGTGGTCCAGTTTTGGTACCGGTAATGCATTTTCGGCCATTTGTGCAATTTTCGTGCGAAAATAAGACTTTTGGGTTTTGGTGCCCCATGATCCCTAGTGCATTCTTATGCAAAAAAACCATAATGCTCCTAACACTTTTGAATTTTGAGGTCTGTGGTGCCCCGTGGTCCAATTTTGGTGCCGGTAATGCACTGTCGGCCATTTGTGCAATTTTCGTGGGAAAATAAGACTTTTGGTGCCCCGTGATCCCTGGTGCATTCTTATGCATAAAAAACATTAATGCTCGGAGCACTTTTTGAAATGTAGAGATTCGCACTAGAAGGGGGGTTGAATAGTGTGTAAGTTATATTATTAAAAAAAAAACTTTTCGCAAAGATGGAGATAAAATATCTGAGGTTTCACAAAGGACTTGTAAAACACAAGATCACAGGTATCGTCCAATAGTTAAAATGATAGTTTAGTGAAACTGTGTTTTCTTGTCAATCGTCCAGGCCTAAATAAGAGATTTTCATAAATAGGATATAAAGAACCTTGTGCACAAAGTGTGAAGAAATAACTTAAGAGAATAGCAAGTAAGCTTGAAGGCGATAGAGTAAAAACACTTGGTTTATACTGGTTCACTCAACCTGAACTACGTCCAGTTCTCCTTCAAAAACTTTGAAGGGTTCCACTAATCATGTTCTGATTATAAACAAGTATTATATACCTTGCCACTCCTGGCTACAAGTATTCTCTAGGCCACTTCTGGCACACCTTTAATCTCCCCATCAGATTAAAGAACGCCCAAGTATTCTTTGTCACTAAGCCACTCCTAGCTTTCAAAACAGAAACTGTTTGAGTACAAGTTAAATAAACAGCTCTCACAGAGAGGATATTACAATAAAAACTCAATTACACAGAATAACTTAGCAAAGCTAAGTAGATTGCTCTTTTTGCACAAGTGTAGGTTGCCAATCGATTTGGCAGAGTTACGGCTCTTCTAAAAACTTGAAAAATTCTCTCTTCAAAACGTGAGCTTGTTCCTCTATTTATAGGTAGCTTGGTGAAGATATATGTTATGGGATCTGTGCCTTTGTTAATAACCGTTCTCTCACAATCATATGACCGTTGCTACGTGTCAGCTTGGGGTGGAGAGATGGAGGAGACAACAGTACATTAAGTGCCTCCACTACTTGTACGGTTTCTGCAGAGAGAGGATTTTCTGCCCCTTGTGGTACACTTTTTGAATATTCAAATCAAATGTCACATTAGAAAAGAGAGGGAATAATAGAACATTTCAGAGAATCATCATCAAAAAGCATAAGTGTACTTCTACTCAATTATGGATGCATTATATAACTGTTTCCTAGAGAGGGATGATGTAAGTTATATATGCGTTGGACGCTTCCTTGAATGGACGCAGTGTTTACACACTGGTTTTCTCAATGCATTTGGTCGCATGTTTTATAATCAGTGTATTGGACACTTAACAAAAATAGTTGCTCATTGGACGTACTGTACACATAGAAACATAATGATTGAGTTTAAGAAATACAATACCATTGAGGTATTGGACGGCGTAGAACCTATAAAACTCAAACATAGATCATTAGATACTTCAAATTTTAACTTTATTTGTTATCATCAAAATCGAAGTTTGAGGGGTTGGACATCATCCAAAGTCTTAGATTCTAACAATCTCCCCCTTTTTGATGATGACAAATAATACTAAATTTTGATGTGTGCAAATATATAATCATGTTAAAGAATATCAAAGTAGATGATTGAATGATTATTTTGTGCTAGTGTATGTTGACAGGATGAGAAAGGTATGGAATGAAGTACTCCCCCTGAATTTCTCATGTATTTAATAAAGCAATATATATCAGATAACATTGCATGATAAGAATGTATCAGAGATGATAATTATCAGAGTGAAAAGCATATGATAGATATGGATGCGGAAATTATGATAAAAAACACCTCATATGTATTCAATGAACAGCCACAGCGATTTCACAGAGTAGTGTAACGACAAAAAAATACTCTATGACATCAAAAATTCCAACTTCTCCCCCTTTGTCACCAACAAAATAAAAAAAGGTTTGAAAGGTGGAAAAATGATTTGACCATCATGGTCACCTAGGGCTGTTGAGGTGGATCTTGTGGTGGTGGTGGTGGTGGTTCTGGTGGTGCTTAAGGAGGTGGTGCAGGGTGGTTAACAGGTGGTTGTTGTTGAGGTATGGGTTGAATAGGAGGAACCTGATGAACAACAGTGCCAATGAGGTTAGCAGCAGTGGATTGAATTTGATTTACCAACATCTATGAGAGGTGCATGAACTAATAAGTAATAGCATTCTGCAACATTAATCGGTGTTGTGCGGCTTCTACCTGTTGTCTTTCCTGAAACATTAATCGAAGAGTAGCTTTGGTTTCTAGTTGTTATTGTCTTAGAGACTGTTGAACAATCTCGTTCACTCTGTCCTCAGAGACTCCTTGAGGTTCGACAAAGTGAAAAGGAATAATAGCCCTTGGACTTGAAGACCCTGTAGGAATCATTTGTCTGGTTCCAGAGTGTGCTTCATTGGACGCACAAATAATTGGTTGGCTTGTGGCAACCTCTGGAGTAGGCTTTTCAGCAGTGGACTCCTTTGGTTGTGGCACTTCAGTCTTAGCCATATGTTGCAAAGCTTCATCTTTGGACGTGCCAGATTGGACTGTTTGTTCCTCATGAGAGGTGACAAAGTGTTCCACGTCCACTTGTACCTCAGACTCTAAGTCCAAAAGAATGAGCATATTAGTGAATTTTGTAGAGGCTTCATCCAATTCTGCTTGTGTGATAGTTCGTTTGGCAATCGGCTCAGCTTTTTGTTTAGTAGCAATTACAGCTTGCTCATTTTCAATTTCCACCAGGTGAGCTTGCTCAGCTTTTACTGCTCGTTCATGTTCCAAGCGAGGTTGTTCAGCTCGTTCTCTTTTAGCTTGCTCTTGTAAAGCTCTTTCTTCTTCAGCCTTTTGAAGATCATGAAGCCTTTGAACTTCGTGTGCAAATTCAGAGCAGTCAAGACTTGTAAGGTCATATACTTTGTTGCTTCTGATGATTGGCAGTGTCCTTAAAACTTCTAGAAAATCATCATTATTAGTCAGAAAGCACGCAAAGGTATCAGAGAAATGACATGTCTTGACTGGACACAGGACTTCAAGTCCTTATGAAGGATGAAAGAAGGAATCCTTGGAGCATCCAGAGGTTGAGGCGTCCTGAGTGTCTGCCCACACAATTTGACGCCAGAAGATCATGGTGTCAAAAGTGCCTAGGGGCCTTGTTAGCTTTCCAGTCTTATCAAAAAGGTGATTCCAGGTATGTGAGGAAGATGAGAGTTGAACCTTTTAATCTCTACTAGGCATCTCTGTGCCATAGTACTTAAACCCTTTCTTCTTTCCAGCATCATAGAGAGGTAGTCTAGGACATACCTTATCAAGTACAAACTTGATATCCGTGGAACGTCTGATGTGGAGGTTGGGTGGATAAGCAACAGCCTGGTCTTGAATGAGCATTTGCTGGAGCAGTTTGCCAAGATCGTCATAATCACTGGGCTGAAAGTTGAGCACTGGAGTTCCAGGTGGTAGTGGAAGAAATTTTGTGATGGGAGTCCAGATGTGAACATCTTTGACCCATTGCACCTCTAGACGCTGGTTTGCCTTGGATGGGTCCAGACTTTCTTTAATGGCTAATTACAGTTCAGCATCCAATTCATCAAGATTACTGGGAGATGACTTCTTTGTTGCTGGTTTCCTCTTCCTTTGAGTCTTGCATTTTGTTCAACCACAGTTTTAGCAAGATTTGATGCAATTTCAACCTCTGGCTCAGGAGGTACATCTTCAGCCAGACGCACCCTTTGTTGAATACCAGTTGGACATGTATAAGGTCGTTCCATCCAAACCAGGTTTGGATAAGATTCTCTCGTCCAAGTTGGTGGAGGATTGCTGATAATGGTTCCTTCTGGTAATAAAGAAAATTCAGTAGATTGAGGATGAACATAGTCATACCTCGTCCATTTAGGTGCAGATGCTGAAGTCAGACTCTTCTCCAGTGGTTCCTGTCGAGCTCTCCAAATAACATCACTTTTCTTATAATAGTTCTGTTCATTCCTTGTAAGGAATGCAACAGGAAACCTTTCCTTGTCTTCTTCTTCTTTTATCTTCCCCTTTGGTGGAATCGTCCATTGAGGCCATGCATCTCTCCAAGCATCCCTTAGACACACAAATCTTGATAAGTTTAATTTGACAGTTGGACGCTGTGCTGATGTGACTGTTGAAGCAACTGTTGGAGCAGGTTGTGGAGCACTTGTAGATTCACTTTCAGTGTCTTGAGAGGTGGGGAGTTTAATCAAAACTTTCCTTAGCCTTGCTGCCTGAGTTTTTACTCATCTAGGTACTTTAGTAGGAAAGACTATGGCACCAGTTTTGGGTGCATCAGATACCTTTTCTTTCTTCTGCTATGCAGACTCCATCTCTTGAGCTTTTTTTTTTAATCTGGCAAATGGGCATTTGATCCTCGTCATCGGAGTTGTCAAGCATTTTCAATTTGTGAACTCTAGATTTTTCTGATGCAAGCTTCACTGGAGCAGTCTTTGGACGCAGCTCATCCTGTTTTGGTTTGGATAGAGCAGTCCTTGGAAGCTTCTCAGCAGGTGGACTGGACGGAGCAGGATCAACATGTCTTTTCTTGGTCCTTCTTTCTTTTTCTGCATCTTCTTCATGCTGTTGCGACATGTGTCTTGTTACTTTCCTGCTTCCTTATTCCTTCATCAACCGTTTGATCTTTCTTCCAAGACCAAGAAGATCAATTTCTTCTTCATCATTATTTGAAATGAGTCTGCTTTGTTCATGACGTTTCTTATTTATACTGTCCTCGTCCAAATCCCTTAGGACCTTTGCTGTGAGCTTTATCTTCATTGGCTTGATGTTTGATTCACCAAATTTTTGCTGTGTTGCAACTATTTCTCCTTTCTTCACAATGTTTTCATGATCATCTTCGTGCAACTCATCAAAGAAACATTGGTATACTTTCTGATCCCAGAGGATCTTATTTAGCAGTGCGGCATAGAAGATGTCATCATTTCCACCAATAGTTTTCATCATTCGTCGAATATTGATGTAAATGGTGTGAGGTAGGTTGAATGGGATACCTTCCATTAGATGAAATATCACGAACTTGTGTAAGTCTGTGATTGAGTCCTTAGACCCAGCTTTGTGCAAAATGCTCTTGTTGCACACTTGCTGCCATATCTTTGCTTCTTCACATATATTCTTGTACTCAATCTTGGATGAATCTGTAGACTTCTTCTTGCACAGTACCTTTCCAACATAGTTTCCATATTGCTTCGCCCACTCTAACTTGTACTGATTTTGTTCCCTGATACAGCCAGTGACTTTGGCTATAGATTCAGTAAACAAAATCACTTCTCGTCCAAGCATAGTGGACACGAGTTCCCTTGAGTTCTGGAATCTTGCGTTCCTCCAGAACATTCTGATCAGTTCTGGAAATATCTTCTGGTTTTCGTTGAAGTATTCTTTGATTTCGCATTTTAGAAGACTTTCATCAAGATTCAGACCCAACTTTTCTAGTTTTCCAATGTCGAAGAAGTGCTCAACGTGAACAGTGGCAGTACCTTGAGACACTATAGTGGTTTCAGGGTAGGTATGAACATCAAGTTTGGAGTTGCTTGAGTTAGTAGAGTTCATCATGATAATAAAGGTTTGATTTTTAGGTTTTGCATATAGTGTTTAGGTTTTCTGAGAGTGAGAGAGAAGTAGAATGTTAGAGGTAGAAGATAATTTCGGAGAAGGGACATTTGGTAAAGTAATTTTCTGAGTGAATTTGTCAGTTTAAGTATAGGCTCTGTTTGGAGAACATGAAACGGTTTTGGGCTTTTGTGAATATTTGAAATAGAGGTTATGCCATAAGACCCACCATGATGAGACGTGCTGAGGATATGGGTAACTGTGTACAGTTATTAACAACTAGGTGACTCAGCATAGGGCAGTAATTCGAAATTACACAAAACGAAACCATTTTGGCTATTAAAACAATGTTAGATAGAAAAAAAAATATTGTCCAGTCATTGGACTTAAGTGTAGCATATGCAGTGCACGTGCATGTCAAAGTTACCTTTGGACGACATGTCCATTGGACACTGTTTGTCACATTGGACGCTACATATGGATTTTAATGATTCTTTTACAAGACCCATGCCAAGTCTATTCCTCAGAAGGACTAGCTTGTCTTCAGTAAGGGGTTTTGTAAATATATCAGCTAGCTGATTATCTGTGGTTACAAAATGTAATTCCACAGTACCCTTCTGAACATGATCTCTTTTAAAGTGATGTTTAATTTCTATAGGTTTTGCCCTTGAATGCAATATTGGGTTTTTAGAAAGATCAATTGTAGCTTTGCTATCACAGAAGATAGGAATGTTACTCTCATATATGTTGTAGTCCTTAAGTTGATGCTTGATCCATAGGATTTGAGAGCAACACTTTGCAACTGAAATATACTCTGCTTCAACGGTGGATAGTGCAATTGTTCCTTGCTTCTTGCATATCCAAGAGACTAAGTTTCCACCAATGATCCTCCACTAGTGTTTTTTCTTTCAATTTTGTCTCCAACATAGTCAGCATCACAATATCCAACTAATCTGAAATCCCTCTGCCTTTTGAAATGTAGACCAAGATTAGTTGTTCTAAAAAGATATCGAAATATTCTTTTAACAGCAGTTAAGTGAACTTCCCTTGGGTCAAATTGGAATCTGCCACATAAGCATACGGTGAACATGATGTCAGGTCTGGACGCTGTGAGGTATAGGAGTGATCCTATCATTCCTCTGTATAGGGTGTTGTCCACCTTCTTTGAACCATCGTCTAGTCCAAGTACTGTTGTTGGGTGCATAGGAGTTTTCATTGGCTTTGCATCATCCATTTTGAACTTCTTGAGAAGCTCCTTAACATACTTGCTCTGATGTATGTATATGCCTTTATCAGTTTGCTTGATTTGCAATCCAAGGAAGAATTTTAGTTTTCCCATCATGCTCATCTCGAATACTGTTTGCATTAACTTAGCAAATTCTTCACAAAGAGATTCGTTAGTAGCACCAAACATGATATCATCAACATATACTTGAGCAATAATGAAATTAGAAGAATAAATTTTGCGAAATAGTGTAGTGTCTACTTTTCCTCTTGAGAAACCATTTTCTAAAAGAAATGAACTGAGTTTTTCATACCAAGCTCTCGGTGCTTGTTTTAGTCCATATAATGCTTTGTTAAGTTTGAAAACATGATTAGGAAAATCATCACTCTCAAACCCTGGGGGTTGCTCCACATAGACTTCTTCTTTTATCAGTCCATTGAGGAATGCACTTTTTACGTCCATTTGATATAGCTTCATATTGCTATGAGCTGCAAATGATAGTAAAATGCAAATTGCCTCTAGACGTGCAACAGGTGCATAAGTTTCAGTATAATCTATACCTTCTTGTTGTGAGTAACCTTTGGCTACCAGTCTGGCTTTGTTTCTCACAACATTACCTGTTTCGTCCAATTTGTTTCTGAACACCCATTTGGCTCCTACGGCTTCTTTGTTATTAGGGAGTTCTACAAGTTTCCAGACATCGTTCTTTTGAAATTGGTCAAGTTCATCTTGCCTTGCTTTGACCCAGCTTTCATCTTCCAAAGCATCGTCCACAGTCTTAGGTTCTATCTGTGATATGAGTGTTGTGTGACCTTGTTGTTGAAGTGAAGATCTGGTTCTGACTCTATCCTTTGGATCACCAATGATTTGGTCTTCTGGATGATGCTTCTTCATTTGCCAGTTGTGTCCAGTTGGTTCCCTTTGTTCTTCTGTTGGACTGTCCAGGGGAACATTGGACTCTTCAACTGTGACATCACTGTTGGATGTGTCTGATGATTTCCTTGCATCGTCCAGCCTGAGTTCTACAAATGATTCATCTAGCTCTGATAATATCTTATCAGGCTTAGTGTCATTAAACTTCACATGGATAGCTTCTTCAACAACTAAGGTTCTAGAATTATAAACTCTATATGCCTTTGAAGTTTCAGAATATCCAAGCAATATTCCTTCATCACACTTAGAATCAATTTTCCCAAGTTATCCTTAGTGTTCATAATGAAGCATTGACATCCAAATGGATGGAAGTAGGATATGTTAGGTCTTCTCCCTTTCCACAATTCATATGGAGTCTTTTTAAAGATTGGCCTGATATAGATTCTGTTTTGTAAATAATAGGCAATATTCACTGCTTTAGCCCAAAAGTGTTTTGCCGTTGAATTATCATTCAACATGGTTCTGGCCATCTCTTGGAGTGACCTGTTCTTCCTCTCAACAACACCATTCTGTTGTGGTGTTCTGGGTATTGAGAAGTTGTGAAGAATACCATTTTCTTCACAGAACCTTTGAAAACTTTTGTTTTCGAATTCTCCCCTATGATCACTTCGGATCGAAATAATGCATACTCTTTTTTCATTTTGAATTCTTTTGCAGAAGTTATAGAAGGCCTTAAAAGACTCATCTTTGTGAGATAGGAACATAACCCATGTCCATCTAGTATAGTCGTCCACTACAACTAATCCGTACCTCTTACCACCTACAGAGGCTATTCTTGTGGGTCCAAACAGGTCAATATGTAACAGCTCAAGAGGTCTAGAAGTGGAAACAATGTTTTTACTTTGAAAAGAATTTTTTACTTGTTTCCCTTTCTGACAGGCTTCACAAAGAAGATCATCTTTATATGACATACTTGGTAATCCTCTCACTAGGTTGTGCCTATTAAGCTTTGAGATTAATCTCAAGCTGGCATGCCCAAGTCTTTTATGCCATAGCCAATGATTTTCTTTAACTAAAACTAAGCATGAAACATTTTGACTTGATAGTTCCCCAAGTTTAATCTTATAGAGATTACCTTGCCTCTTTGCAGTAAAGAGAAGGGATCCATCAGAGTTCTTGAGTATACATTCACGTTTGTTAAAGGTAACATCATATCCACTATCACATAATTGACTTATGCTAAGTAGATTGTGCTTGAGACCTTTAACATAAAGAACATTATCAATACAGGGATAGGGTGGTATACCAATCTTACCCATGCCAGCTATCATCCCTTTCTGATTCCCTCAGAAAGTGACTGTCCCACCAGTCTTGGGTTGGAGTCTTTGGAACATACACCTTTCTCCTGTCATGTGATGTGAGCACCCACTGTCCAGGTACCATGACTGGAGTTTCTTTCCTGCTGTTAAGCATGTCTGCAACAGGAACAATTTTATCCTTAGGTACCCAGATTGACTTGGGTCCTTTCTTGTTAGTTTGAAAGGCACTGGACGCTCCCTTCTTAGGTAGGTGTCTGCATTTGGACGTTATATGTCCAGGTTTCCCACAGATGTAACACACATCTGCATCTTCGTCATGAATATATTTCTTTCCCTTATATCCATGCCTTGACCTGTCATTTGGTCTCCTACAACCTTCATATTTTAAAAGCATCTTAAGGTTGTCAGATCCCTTGACAAAGTTGGACAGATCCTTCTTTAGGCTGTTAATCTCTTCATGAAGTTTTACAACATCATGTGCTTGACCTCTTAAGGAAGTATCTGCATCAACTTTCAGAAGCTTCTCAACTAGCCTTTTGTTTTTTGCTTTGAGAGTTCGAATCTCTATGGAAAGATTCATTTCTCTAGTCCTTGAACCCTCATAGGATTTATAGGCTCGAACAGTATCATTCCAGAGAGTTCGTCTATCCTCATTTAAGGCTTCATGTTCTTTTGAGAGCTTTGTTAACTTTTTCTGTAAATCTTTCTTTTCACTTTCAAGTTGTTTGAGACTATTTTCTAAAACTTCTTTTTCTTTTGAAAGTGACTTGGACGATTTTTTCAAGGTTTTGTAGGCCTTTGACAGAATAGAAGAGTTTGAAAGAAAATCATGATAAGCTTCTTGAAGTGAATTTAGATCATTAAAGTTTACCTCATCTTCTTCTTCGAGTTCTGAAGAATCTGATGTAGTGTCTGCCATCAGACATATGTGTGCTTCCTCTTCCTCTTCATTGTCCGATGATGAGTCATCGTCCAGATCTTCCCATATGGACATCAGAACCTTTTTGCCCTTCTTTTTGTTGAAGCTTTTCTTCTTCTTGTCCTTGTACTTGTCAAGATCTGGGCATTCTTATTTGAAGTGTCTGGGCTTTTTGCATTCATAGCATACGATTAGACTCTTCTCCTTCTTTTCTTTGAGACCTTTCTTGTTCGGGTTTCTCCATCTGGATCCACCTTTCTTCTTCCACATAGAGTGGATTCTCTTGGATATGAAGGATAGCTCATCATCCTCGTCTGAGTCATCATCTTCAGATTGTTCGTCTAATGGTGCTTCAGCTTGCATGGCTTTGGACGATGATGCTTTCTTTGGCTTCTGGACACTGAGTGCCAGAGACTTGCTTTTCTTGCCATCACCATCTTGTTGCAGTTCCAGCTCATGCACCTTAAGGATTCCCACAAGCTCTTCTAAGGACATGTCATCTAATCCTTTGGTTGCTCTTAAGGCTGTAACCTGTGGTCTCCATTGCCTAGGCAAACTCCTCAGAATTTTGTCAATATGTTCATAGTTATTGTAATCTTTACCATGTGCTCTAAGTTCATTTAGTATGGTTTGAAACCGTCCAAACATACTTTGTATATCCTCATTTCCTTCCATACTAAACAATTCATATTGACGAGTAAGAAGGCTAAGTTTGTTACCTTTTACCTAGGTGTAACCCTCATACGTTAACGCAAGAGTGTCCCATATTTGTTTTGCGCTTTTGAAACTGTGCACTTTGTTGTATTCTTGTTCAGATAGTGCACACATGATGATATTTCTAGCTCTGGAGTTGAGATGAAATCTTTGTTTCTGCTCCTCCGTCCATCTAGCCTTTGGGATCTCATTGAGACTCTCATCAACGGGAATGTAGTCGCCCATCTCCCCAACGTCCCACATATCAATATGACAGGATTCAAAGAATGCTATCATTCTTTGCTTCCAATAATCATATTTGACACCCTTGAAGAGTGGTGGTCTGTTCATAGCTTGCCCCTCATTTTCCATCTTTCTTAGAATCTGGTTTCCTCTGTACTGCCAAGTACTCAACTAGAGAGGCCGAGCTCTGATGCCAACTGAAATGTAGAGATTCACACTAGAAGGGGGTTGAATAGTGTGTATGTTATATTATTAAAAAAAAACTTTTCACAAAGATGGAGATAAAACATCTTAGGTTTCACAAGGGACTTGTAAAACACAAGATCACAGGTATCATCCAATAGTTAAAATGACGATTTAGTGAAACTGCGTTTTCTTGTTAATTGTCCAGGCGTAAATAAGAGATTTTCGTAAATAGGATATAAAGAACCTTATGCGTAAAGTGTGAAGAAATAACTTAAGAGAATAGCAAGTAAGCTTGAAAGCGATAGAGTAAAAGCACTTGGTTTATACTGGTTCACTCAACCTGAGCTACGTCCAGTTCTCCTTCAAAAACTTTGAAGGGTTCCACTAATCAAGTTTTGATTACAAACAAGTATTATATACCCTGCCACTCCTGGCTACAAGTATTCTCTAGGCCACTTCTGGCACACCTTTAATCTCCCCCTGAGATTAGAGAACACCCAAGTATTCTTTATCACTAAGCCACTCCTGGCTTTCCAAAGAGAAACTATTTGAGTACAAGTTAAATAAATAGCTCTGACAGAGAGGATACTACAATAAAAACTCAATTACACAAAATAACTTAGCAAAGCTAAGTAGATTGCTCTGTTCGCACAAGTGTAGGTCATCCAATCGATTTGGCAGAGTTACAACTCTTCTAAAAACTTGAAAAATTCTCTCTTCAAAACATTAGCTTGTTCCTCTATTTATAGGCAGCTTGGTGAAGATATCTGTTGCGGGATCTGTGCCTTTGCTAATAACCGGTCTCTCACAATCATATGACCATTGCTACGTGTAAGCTTGGGGTGGAGAGATGGAGGAGACAACAGTACATGCAGTGCCTCCACAACTTGAATGATTTCTGTAGAGAGAGGCTTTCTGCCCCCTGTGGTACACTTTTCGAATATTCAAATGAAATGTCACATTAGAAAAGAGAGGGAATAATAGAACATTTCAGAGAATCATCATCGAAAAAGCATAAGTGTACTTCTACTCAATTATGGACACATTATATAACTGTTTGCTAGAGAGGGATGATGTAAGTTATATATGCATTGGACGCTTCCTTGAATGGATGCAGTGTTTACACACTGGTTTTCTCAATGCATTTGGACGCATGTTTTATAATCAATTTATTAAGAAATACAATACCGTCGTAGAACCTATAAAACTCAAACATAGATCATTAAATACTTCAAAATTAAACTTTATTTGTTCTCATCAAAATCAAAGTTTGAGGGGTTAGACATTATCCAACGTCTTAGATTCTAACACTTTTAAGTTTTGAGGTCTGAGGTGCCCCGTGGTCCAATTTTGGTGCCTGTGATGCATTTTCGGCCCATTGTGCAATTTTCATGCGAAAATAAGACTTTTGGGTTTTGGAGCCCCGTGATCTCTGGTGCATTCTTATGCATAAAAAACCATAATGCTTGGAACACTTTTCAGTTTTGAGGTCCGTGGTGCCCCGTGGTCCAATTTTGGTGCCGGTGGTGCATTTTCGGCCATTTGTGCAATTTTTGTGCGAAAATAAGACTTTTGGATTTTGGTGCCCCATGATCCCTAGTGGATTCTAATGCATAAAAAACCATAATTCTGGAACACTTTTCAGTTTTGAGGTTCGTGGTGCCCCGTGGTCCAATTTTTGTGCCGGTGGTGCATTTTCGGCCATTTGTACAATTTTCGTGCGAAAATAAGGCTTTTGGGATTTGGTGCCCTGTGATCCCTAGTGTATTCTTATGCATAAAAAATAATAATGCTTGGAGCACTTTTCAGATTTGAGGTCTGTGGTGCCTCGTGGTTCAATATTGGTGCCAGTAATGCATTTTCGGACATTTGTGAAATTTTCGTGTGAAAATTAGACTTTTGGGTTTTGGTGCCCCGTGATCCCTGGTGCATTCTTATGCATAAAAAACCATAACGCTCAGTGAACTTTTAAGTTTTGATGTCCGTGGTGTCCCGTGGTCCAATTTTGGTGCCAGTAATGCATTTTCGGACATTTGTGAAATTTTCGAGCGAAAATAAGACTTTTGGGTTTTGGGGCCCTGTAAACCCTGGTGCATTCTTATACATAAAAAAACATAATGCCCATAACAGTTTTCAGTCTTCAGGTTCGTGGTGCCCCGTGGTCCAATTTTGGTGCCAGGGGTGCATTTTCTGCCATTTGTGCAATTTTTGTACAGAAGTAAGACTTTTGGGTTTTAGTGCATCGTGATCCCTGGTGTATTCTTATGCATAAAAAACCATAATGCTTGGAACACTTCTCAGTTTTGAGGTCCGAGGTGCCCCGTGGTCCAATTTTGTTGCCCATGGTGCATTTTCGTCCCATTGTGAAATTTTCGTGTGAAAATAAGACTTTTGGATTTTTGTGCCCTGTGATCCCTGGTGCATTCTTTTGCATAAAAAACCATAATGCTCAGAACAGTTTTCAGTCTTGAGATTCGTGGTGCCCGGTGGTCAAATTTTGGTGCCGGGGAGCATTTTCGGCCATTTGTACAATTTTTGTGCGAAAATAAGCCTTTTGGGTTTTGTTGCCCTCTGAACCCTGGTGCATTCTTATGCATAAAAAACCATAATGCTAGAACTACTTTTCAGTTTTGAGGTTCGAGGTGCCACGTGGTCCAATTTTGGTGCCCGTGGTGCATTTCCGGGGCATTGTGCAATTTTTGTGCGAAAATAAGACTTTCGGGTTTTGAAGCCCCGTAATCCCTAGTGCATTCTTATGCATTAAAACCATAATGCTCGGAGCACTTTTAAGTTTTGAGGTCTGAGGTTCCCGGTGGACCAATTTTGTAGCTGGTGGTGCATTTTCGGCCATTTGTGCAATTTTAATGCGAAAATAAGACTTTTGGGTTTTGGTGCCCTGTGAACCCTGGTGCATTCTTATGCATAAAACACCATAATTCTAGGAGCACTTTTCAGTTTTGAGGTCCGAGGTGCCCCGTGGTCCAATTTTGCTGTACGGGGTGCATTTTCGAGCCATTGTGCAATTTTTGTGCGAAAATAAGACTTTTGGGTTTTGGTGCCCCGTGATCCCTGTTGCATTCTTATGCATAAAAAACCATAATGGTTGGAACACTTTTCAGTTTTGAGGTTTGTGGTGCCACGTGGTTCAATTTTGGTGTCGGTGATGCATTTTCGGCCAATTTTGTGATTTTCGTGCAAAAATAAGACTTTTGGATTTTGGTGCCCTGTGATCCCTGCTGCATTCTTATGCATAAAAAATTATATTGCTTGGAACACTTTTCAGTTTTGAGGTCCGTGGTACCCCATTGTCCAATTTTGGTGCCGGTGGTGCATTTTCGGCCATTTGATAAATATTCGTGTGAAAATAAGACTTTTTGGTTTTGTTGCCTCGTGATCCCTGGTGCATTCTTATGCATAAAAACCATAATGCTCGAAGAACTTTTAAGTTTTAAGGTCTGAGGTGCCCCGAGGTCCAATTTTGGTGCACGTGGTGCATTTTCGTCCCATTGTGCAATTTTCATGCGAAAATAAGACTTTTGGGATTTGGTGCCCCGTGATCCCTAGTGCATTCTTATGCATGAAAACCATAATGCTCGAGCACTTTTAAGTTTTGAGGTCCAAGGTGTCCCGTGGTCCAATTTTGGTACCCGTGCTACATTTTCGGCCAATTGTGCTATTTTCATGCAAAAATAATACTTTCGGGTTTTGGTGCCACGTGAACCCTGGTGCATTCTTATGCATAAAAAACTATAATTCTTGGAACACTTTTCAGTTTTGAGGTCCGTGGTGGCCCGTGGTACAATTTTGGTGCCGATGGTGCATTTTTGGCCGTTCGAGTAATTTTCATGCGAAAATAAGACTTTTGGATTTTGGTGGGCCGTGATCCCTTATGTATTCTTATTCATAAAAAAACATAATGCTAGGAGCACTTTTCAGTTTTGAGGTCTAAGGTGCCCCGTGGTCCAATTTTGGTGCCCGTTGTGCATTTTCGGCCCATTGTGCAATTTTCATGCGAAAATAAGACTTTTGGGTTTTGGTGCCCCATGATCCCTGGAGCATTCTTATGCATAAAAAATCATAATGCTTGGAGAAGTTTTCAGTTTTGAGGTCCGTGGTGCCCCGGGGTCCAATTTTGGTACCTGTGGTGAATTTTCGGCCATTTGTGAAATTTTCGTGCGAAAATAAGACTTTTGGGTTTTGGTGCCCCGTGATCCCTGGTCCATTCTTATGCATAAAAAACCATAATGCTCAGAACACTTTTCAGTTTTGAGGTCCGTGTTACCTCGTGGTTCAATTTTGGTGCCGATGGTGCATATTCGGCCATTTGTGGAATTTTTGTGCGAAAATAAGACTTTTGGGTTTCAGTGGTCTGTGATCCCTTATGCATTATTATGCATTAAAAACCATAATGCTAGGAGCACTTTTCAGTTTTGAGGTCTGAGGTGCCCTGTGGTCCAATTTTGGTGGCCGTTGTGCATTTTCGGCCCATTGTGCAATTTTCATGCGAAAATAAGACTTTTGGGTTTGGGTGCCCCATGAGCCCTGGTGCATTCTTAAGCATAAAAAACCAAAATGCTCGGAATACTTTTCAGTTTTGAGGTCCGTGGTGCCTTGTGGTCCAATTTTGGTGCCGGTGGTGCATATTCGACCATTTGTCCAATTTTCATGCAAAAATAAGACTTTTGGGTTTTAGTGCCCCATGATCCCTAGTGCATTCTTATGCATAAAAAACCATAATGCTTGGAGCACTTTTCAGTTTTGAGGTCTGTGGTGCCCCCATGGTCCAATTTTGGTGCCTGTGGTGCATTTCCGGCCATTTGTGAAATTTTTGTGCGAAAATAAGACTTTTGGATTTTGGTGCCCCGTGATCCCTGGTGCATTCTGATGCATAAAAAACCATAATGCTCGGAGCACTTTTCGATTTTGAGGTCCGAGGTGCACCGTGGTCCAATTTTGGTGCCCGTGGTGCTTTTTCAGCCCATTGGGGAATTTTTGTGCGAAAATAAGAGTTTTGGGTTTTGGTGTCCCGTGATCCCTGGTGCTTTCTTATGCATAAAAAACCATAATTATTGGAATAATTTTTAGTTTTGAGGTCCGTGGTGCACCGTGGTCCAATTTTGGTGCCTGTGGTGCATTTTCGGCCTTTGTCCAATTTTCATGCGAAAATAAGACTTTTGGGTTTTGGTGCCCTGTGAACCTTGGTGCATTCTTATGCATAAAAAACCATAATGCTCAAAGCACTTTTCAGTTTTGAGGTCCGAGGTGCCCCGTGGTCCAATTTTGGTGCCTGTGCTGCATTTTCGGCCCATTGTGCAATTTTTGTGCGAAAATAAGAATTTTGCGTTTTGGTGCCCCGTGATCCCTGGTGCATTCTTATGCATAAAAATCCATAATGCTCGGAACATTTTTCAGTTTTGAGGTTCATTGTAACACCCTAAGTTCTATAATGATGAATATGCGATATTTGATTCTATTAATTATTTTATAAAATGCCTTAATTAATTTACTTAAGAAAACACGTGAAAGATGAAAGAAACATAATCAGACTTTAGTGAAAATTTTAAAACTTTTTAATTCAATTTTAATTGTGAAGGTTATAATTTTCTTTAGCAGTTATAACGTGTTATTTAATTCAACAAAAAGGTCAAGCGTAGTTTCGATCGTAAAAGATAGAATTAAATTTTTGTATATGCGGAAATAAAACAATGGAAGATGCGTAGGACTAGAAATGTAAACATGTATATGTATATACATATATGTAACCAAAAGACATAACGTACTCCCAGACAATAAGTACAGAAAGATACTACATGGTCTATATGATGACTGAATATGTACAACAAAATATCTGAGATGCTTTGATCTACCCGACCAAATACATGATAAAGCAAAATAAGATCCTAGCTCCCAGAGCAGTCATCGTCTACACCTACCCTGTGAAAGACTCAACCCAAAAGCCTAGGTGGGTCACTAGTCGATGTGGTCCTAACAGTGAGACTCGCGAGAAGAAACCTCAAATGAATCCCCAAGAGACTCTCTCTCTGAGTCCTCCTCCGGATCCTCCTCTGTGTCAGACTCCACGAACCAACCTGCTCCACCGGCTAGAGCCTCCACGACCAACTCTGTTGCTGCTACTGTGGCTACTACTGGCATCACCTAATTCCCCTCAGTTGGAATCTCGTCCATGTCCACAGGTATTTCCACCTCTGCAGGAGCCATCTCCCAACGCTCAGGGTCACTGTGCTCCCCCAACTGTAACTCCAACTGTAAGGAATAAGATGCAGTAGGGGTGCGCTTTGAGTCAATCGGGTGTGGTCCTGGCCCTCTAGATGACGTAGCGGCTGAAGAGACGTAGATGACCTCCACTGGTTCAGCTTGCTGGTAATAGGGCGGCATAGGTTGTATCCACCACGCTAAATACTTGTATATAACAGGATAGACTCTGGGCTTGTACTCCGGCGTGTGAACCAAACAGATGTAGCCCGTAAAATGATCTACATGCCTAACCAAATTGGGCTCCCACCTCCCGTAGATGCACTCAACTTCCCAGAAATGTTGAGGGTCCGGGACCGCCATCTGATCCTAAAAAAAAAACAACAACAAGAGGGTAACTCTCTGCTTCGTCAAGCAGTACACACAAAACGACTTTAGAAGTCACAAACATCTACGATCAACCACTTCGATGTGGTTAACTACCGATCACTCTCGACACCTAATCATTTTTATTACCAAAACCATTTACTCATTTTTCACTGGCCAGCTGCCACTGGAACTCCCAGAACTTAGTGGTCTTACATAAATTTAAGCTAGATGACATATTGGGAGTACACCCATTCTCCACGGTACAATGGTAGGGCTCTTACCAATCGATGATGACTCGTAATTTCTATCGGGATTGCCAAGTCGGCTATGTGACTAGCGTCACAACTCGGCGCCATATATCCCCCAAGGACTGCCTCCTTATGATCATCTCCCAGGTACCAACTATGGTCATCTAATGCTCTGAGGACTGACTCCTCAACACTCTCCTCACCGAGTTTATTTTCTTTCTTCGTCACTTGTGGGTTTCTCGCTGCACATGGTACAGGTGAGGACGAATTGATGCCAAGCTAAAGGTACCACCTCTATGCTCACATATGCATATATCAATAAGGAATTTGCCTTTATCGCTGCATCCTAACGATCTCATCACCCCAGGTGATGCGTCATTCGCAATCCGACCTTGGTTCACAGATAACTCACAGTCGAAATATCCCACGCGACTTTCTTACATTCTTGAAGTTCCAGAGATCCAACGTACTCTCGTATCTTCATAGTACGACTCTCAACTCACATAAGTCACAGCGTGTCATATATTTTATTACGTTTTATATATTCCTTACCCTCTAAAGTGTCTTATGATTTAAAAAAAAAAATTTATACTCACCATTATTCCTACACGCAAAGGTCCTAAATCATTTTCTATGTCCAATGCATAAAAGAAAGAGTTCATTTATTAATTTATCTTAATAAACTAAATGAAAATAAAATAAATAAAAAAATCTCTTAGATCATTTAAATGTGCTCACTATACAAGTTATATTTATCTTTGAATAGCAATTTTGCTATTGACACTAGAAATCAATTCTAGTTACTACAAGTACTCGCGTTGAGTCTTGTAGACACATCACACCAACAAACAATTTTACCACCAGATTCAAACTACGGTCGAGAGACCGTATCACCAAAACAGAGAAAACCACACTTTCAATATCAAATGCTCAAGGTTTTCCTCCCTGAGACTTAAATGAATCAATCAAAATAATGGTTATATTATATCCATTATCTCACATAATCAAAATATTAGTTAAAGGTAAAATGAAAAAAGTGCACGTATTTATAATCACATTTGACTATTGAGTCAAATTTTCATTGACGGTACTGAATGTGAGCTCTCACTGAAACAAGCAAATGACCTCGGAATTTAAAGATTTTTGTATCAAATAGAAGCTCTTGAAATATAGTTTGTAGAAAGGTATCTCACTTATAAAATCAACATCTACAAAATTATATAAAAAAAAATTCTAGGTCAGCAGCTCTAGATTTTTAGTGCCCACTGAACATAGCTCAAAGAAATGTAAATTTCTTCCACTTTCCAAAACTAAATTAACTGAAACTTTTTACAGTTTAAAGCTAACCCCTTAATCTTTCCAAAAAGGTATTTATTGCTTCTAAATTCATTTTCTATTATTCCCAGTAAAAATATTACTAACAGCTTACAATTTTGACATCAAAACAGGATCCTAAACAATTGGTTTGTTTCTTTTGAAGAAAAAAAAATTTATAAATTATGCTTGTAAATTTTTGTAATATACATGGTTAAAAATCTTATTTTTTCTAGTTTTTAAAGGTTTAATTAACTTTCAAAAACATTAAGTACACAGGGAGAATTTTAACAAAAACCGAGCCCTGTTCCAGTGAAACCCCAAAACAGGACAGTCCACTTTCGAGCCATATATTAACCCCAAGATGAAATTATTTTTCAAATATGTCAACATAAAAGTTGTTGAATTTTATGTGTATTTTCATTCAAAACAAATTTGACAAAAACCAAAGGTTAGATCTTTCAAAAATGGAAAAACAGTGAGGGCTGTTCCATGCTAAACGAAAGGACAGCCACTGCCAATGAATTTTTAGTTAACAATTTTCAAAGAGAACTTGATCAAAACCATTTTTGAGAAAAAGGTACATGATCTCACTTGTTTCCAGAGCCATTTTCATTCCAATTACAAGATGAAAATGAACTTACTCCTTACATGCAAAGGCTCACAACTACTGCCAAAGAGAATTCAACACCACCCATCCACTTTCAACTCAACAAACAATTCAAACACATCTCAATTCTCAGCAATGGAGGCATGCATGTATGCTATGGTTAAGGCCCCCAGCCCTTAACCATATTCTCAACAAGAAAAGAAAACAAAGAGTTCACAAGAGAGTTCCCTCACCTTGGTTCTTGGTTCCAGCCGAGAGAAAGGAAGAAGAGATGAAGGGGAGACTAGGTAGAGAGGATGAGGGCTGTCAATGGCTTACATGCAAAGCTTCAAGCTCCAAAAATGGCTTCCCCTTCTCTTGTTGGTGTCTCGGCCAAGGAAGGAAAAGAGGTGAGAGAAGAGAGAATTTTGTGTGTGTAAATTTTGCTTGTTAGGAGGATTAGTGAGTGAGTGTGTGAGCTTAGGGGTGTGGCCATGGGTTTTGGGGTGGTTAGGTGTTGCGTTTAGGCTAGGTGTCAAGCCCTTGTGGCTTGCATGTAGGTTAGTTGTCATGCAATTGAGGTTAGAGAATTTAGTTACTCAGTTTAGTTTACATAGTGTAATTTTACACTGTGTAATTGTAAAGAGATGGCTTTTAAAATTTTAAAACTTAATTCCAAATATCTAATTAATTTTATAAAACTTCTAGTAATAAAACTTTTCTAGTAGTTCAAATAAAATTTCCTCTGTAAAGAAGTTATTTACAGATAAATTTTATAAGAGTTAACTTGGTGCGCAAGTTACTATAATTTAATATAATTAAAATACTTAAAACCAATTTGCAAACAATAAATTAATTAGTGTACAACAATAGATATTATAAATAATCACTACTAGTATCTCAGCTCAATTAATTACTAGCAGACATATCAGATAGTCACTCATATTTAAATTTTGAGTACTTGAATATTAAGTACGTATCATGCTGCACATGACTAAAAGAAATAAAATAACACAGAAAATTTAATTACATAAAATTCTACAGGCAGCTTACAGGCAAAAACACAAGAAAGTAACTAAGAGAATTAATTGTAGGAAATTAATTCCAGAGAGTTACTTATAGAGAAATATATAAATATATACATATTTATAAATATATATACATATATACTTATATAACTAAGTTGAAATTTTCAGGGTAGTAATTGATCGTAGATAATTTAATTACTAATAATAATCTTAGGAATATAATTACATACACGTTGAGATTTTAAATCCAAATACACACACATGAAATTTAATAATTACATAAAACTCTATAAAAAAAACTTACAGACAATTCATACAGAAAAGTAACTACAGAGAATTAATTCTAGATAATTAACTACAAAGAGTTACTCACAGAGAAACTTTTATTACAAGCAATTAGTTTTCAAGAAATTATCACAAAGAAATTGATTACAGAGAACATTGTATAAATATATATATATATATATATATATATATATATATATATATATATCATTTTATAAATTTTTCCTATTAGACTATTATAACGAATTACTCATGTTGTTTATTTTCCATCATTTCTCTTATTTACTCAATTAATCACTAACTATATTTTAATTACCCAAAACACATTTTTTATTCTTATGTAAAACAAACAAATAAATTTACACTAATTTCAAATTAAGTTATTCATGTTCCTACTTACTGGGTTGTAATTTTCGGGGTGTTACATTCGTGGTGCCCCGTGGTCCAATTTTGGTGCCGGTGGTGCATTTTCGGCCATTTGTGCAATTTTCATTCGAAAATAAGACTTTTGGCTTTTGGTGCCCTATGATCCCTGGTGAATTCTTATGCATAAAAAATCATAATGCTTGGAGCACTTTTCAATTTGGAGGTCCGTGGTGCCTTGTGGTCCAACTTTGGTGTCGGTGATGCATTTTCGGCCATTTGTGAAATTTTCGTGTGAAAATAAGACTTTTGGGTTTTGGTGCCCCGTGATCCCCGGTGCATTCTTATGCATAAACAACCATCATGCTTGGATAACTATTAAGTTTTGAGGTCCAAGGTGCCCCGTGGTCATATTTTGGTGCCCGTGGTGCATTTTCGGCCCATTTTGCAATTTTCGTGCAAAAATAAAACTTTTGGATTTTGGTGCCCCGTGATCCCTGGTGCATTCTTATGCATAAAAAACCATAATGCTCAAAGCACTTTTAAGTATTGAGGTCCGAGGTGCCCCGTGGTCCAATTTTCGTGTCCGTGGTGCACTTTTGGCCTATTGTGCAATTTTCGTACGAAAATAAGACTTTTGGGTTTTGGTGCCCCATGATGCTTGGGGCATTCTTATGCATAAAAAACCATAATGCTTAGAACTCTTTTCAGTTTTGAGTTCTGGGGTGCCCCGTGGTCGAATGTTGGTGTCGGTGGGCCATTTTCGGCCATTTGTGTAATTTTCATGCGAAAATAAGACTTTTGGATTTTGGAGCCCTATGAAACCTGGTGCATTCTTATGCATAAAAAACCATAATGCTCGAAACAGTTTTCAGTCGTGAGATTTGTGGTGCCCGATGGTCCAACTTTGGTGCCGGGGGTGCATTTTCGTCCATTTGTGCAATTTTCGTGCGAAAATAAGACTTTTGGATCTTGGTGCCTTGTGAACCCTGGTGCGATGTTATGCATAAAAAACCATAATGCTCATAGCACTTTTCAGTTTTCAGGTCCGAGCTGCACCGTGGTCCAATTTTGGTGCCCGTGCTGCATTTTCGGCCCATTATGTAATTTTCGTACGAAAATAAGAGTTTTGGATTTTGGTGCCCCATTATCCTTGGTGCATTCTTATGCATAAAAAACCATAATGCATGGAACAGTTTTCAGTCTTGAGGTTCGTGGTGCCGCGTGGTCCAATTTTGGTGCCGGGGGTGCATTTTCGACCATTTTTGCAATTTTCGTACGAAAATAAGACTTTTGGGTTTTGGTGCATCGTGATCCCTGGTGCATTCTTATGCATAAAAAATCATAATTCTCAAAGCACTTTTCAGTTTTGAGGTTCGAGGTGCCCCGTGGTCCAATTTTGGTGCACGCGGCCCATTGTGCAATTTTTGTGTGAAAATAAGACTTTTGGGTTTTGGTGCCCCGTGATCCCTGATACATTCTTATGCATAAAAAACCATTATGCTCGGAACTCTTGTCAGATTTGAGGTCCGTGGTACCCCGTGGTCCAATGTTGGTGTCGGTGTGTCATTTTCGGCCATGCGAGCAATTTTGGTGCGAAAATAGGAATTTTGGGTTTTGGTGCCCCGTGATCCCTGGTGCATTCTTATGTATAAAAAAAAATAATGTTCGGAGCACTTTTTAGTTTTAAGGTCCAAGGTGCCCCGTGGTCCAATTTTGGTGCCCATGGTGCATTTTTGGCCCATTGTGCAATTTTCATGCGAAAATAACACTTTTGGGTTTTGGTGCCCCGTGATCCCTGGTGCATTCTTATGCATAAAAATCCATAATGCTCGAAGCATTTTTCAGTTTTCAGGTCCGAGCTGCACCGTGGTCCAATTTTGGTGCCCGTGCTGCATTTTCGGCCCATTATGTAATTTTCGTGCGAAAATAAAACTTTTGGATTTTGGTGCCCCATTATCCTTGGTGCATTCTTATGCATAAAAAACCATAATGCATGGAACAGTTTTCAGTCTTGAGGTTCGTGGTGCCGCGTGGTCCAATTTTGGTGCCGGGGGTGCATTTTCGACCATTTTTGCAATTTTCGTGCGAAAATAAGACTTTTGGGTTTTGGTGCATCGTGATCCCTGGTGCATTCTTATGCATAAAAAATCATAATTCTCAAAGCACTTTTCAGTTTTGAGGTTCGAGGTG
Organism: Pueraria montana var. lobata; assembly: GCA_026413185.1. Lineage (NCBI taxonomy): Eukaryota > Viridiplantae > Streptophyta > Magnoliopsida > Fabales > Fabaceae > Pueraria > Pueraria montana. The sequence continues at coordinate 45,398,709 of CM048646.1, forward strand.
CCCCGTGGTCCAATTTTGGTGCACGCGGCCCATTGTGCAATTTTTGTGTGAAAATAAGACTTTTGGGTTTTGGTGCCCCGTGATCCCTGATACATTCTTATGCATAAAAAACCATTATGCTCGGAACTCTTGTCAGATTTGAGGTCCGTGGTACCCCGTGGTCCAATGTTGGTGTCGGTGTGTCATTTTCGGCCATGCGAGCAATTTTGGTGCGAAAATAGGAATTTTGGGTTTTGGTGCCCCGTGATCCCTGGTGCATTCTTATGTATAAAACTAAAATAATGTTCGGAGCACTTTTTAGTTTTAAGGTCCAAGGTGCCCCGTGGTCCAATTTTGGTGCCCATGGTGCATTTTTCGCCCATTGTGCAATTTTCATGCGAAAATAAGACTTTTGGGTTTTGGTGCCCCGTGATCCCTGGTGCATTCTTATGCATAAAAATCCATAATGCTCGAAGCATTTTTCAGTTTTCAGGTCCGAGCTGCACCGTGGTCCAATTTTGGTGCCCGTGCTGCATTTTCGGCCCATTATGTAATTTTCGTGCGAAAATAAGACTTTTGGATTTTGTTGCCCCATTATCCTTGGTGCATTCTTATGCATAAAAAACCATAATGCATGGCACAGTTTTCAGTCTTGAGGTTCGTGGTGCCGCGTGGTCCAATTTTGGTGCCAGGGGTGCATTTTCGACCATTTTTGCAATTTTCGTGCGAAAATAAGACTTTTGGGTTTTGGTGCATCGTGATCCCTGGTGCATTCTTATGCATAAAAAATCATAATTCTCAAAGCACTTTTCAGTTTTGAGGTTCGAGGTGCCCCGTGGTCCAACTTTGGTGCACGCGGCCCATTGTGCAATTTTTGTGTGAAAATAAGACTTTTGGGTTTTGGTGCCCCGTGATCCCTGATACATTCTTATGCATAAAAAACCATTATGCTCGGAACTCTTGTCAGATTTGAGGTCCGTGGTACCCCGTGGTCCAATGTTGGTGTCGGTGGGTCATTTTCGGCCATGCGAGCAATTTTGGTGCGAAAATAGGAATTTTGGGTTTTGGTGCCCCGTGATCCCTGGTTCATTCTTATGTATAAAAAAAAATAATGTTCGGAGCACTTTTTAGTTTTAAGGTCCAAGGTGCCTCATGGTCCAATTTTGGTGCCCATGGTGCATTTTTGGCCCATTGTGCAATTTTCATGCGAAAATAAGACTTTTGGATTTTGGTGCCCCGTGATCCCTGGTGCATTCTTATGCATAAAAATCCATAATGCTCGAAGCATTTTTCAGTTTTCAGGTCCGAGCTGCACCGTGGTCCAATTTTGGTGCCCGTGCTGCATTTTCGGCCCATTATGTAATTTTCGTGCGAAAATAAGACTTTTGGATTTTGGTGCCCCATTATCCTTGGTGCATTCTTATGCATAAAAAACCATAATGCATGGAACAGTTTTCAGTCTTGAGGTTCGTGGTGCCGCGTGGTCCAATTTTGGTGCCGGGGGTGCATTTTCGACCATTTTTGCAATTTTCGTGCGAAAATAAGACTTTTGGGTTTTGGTGCATCGTGATCCCTGGTGCATTCTTATGCATAAAAAATCATAATTCTCAAAGCACTTTTCAGTTTTGAGGTTCGAGGTGCCCCGTGGTCCAATTTTGGTGCACGCGGCCCATTGTGCAATTTTTGTGTGAAAATAAGACTTTTGGGTTTTGGTGCTCCGTGATCCCTGATACATTCTTATGCATAAAAAACCATTATGCTCGGAACTCTTGTCAGATTTGAGGTCCGTGGTACCCCGTGGTCCCATGTTGGTGTCGGTGTGTCATTTTCGGCCATGCGAGCAATTTTGGTGCGAAAATAGGAATTTTGGGTTTTGGTGCCCCGTGATCCCTGGTGCATTCTTATGTATAAAAAAAAATAATGTTCGGAGCACTTTTTAGTTTTAAGGTCCAAGGTGCCCCGTGGTCCAATTTTGGTGCCCATGGTGCATTTTTGGCCCATTGTGCAATTTTCATGCGAAAATAACACTTTTGGGTTTTGGTGCCCCGTGATCCTTGGTGCATTCTTATGCATAAAAATCCATAATGCTCGAAGCATTTTTCAGTTTTCAGGTCCGAGCTGCACCGTGGTCCAATTTTGGTGCCCGTGCTGCATTTTCGGCCCATTATGTAATTTTCGTGCGAAAATAAGACTTTTGGATTTTGGTGCCCCATTATCCTTGGTGCATTCTTATGCATAAAAAACCATAATGCATGGAACAGTTTTCAGTCTTGAGGTTCGTGGTGCCGCGTGGTCCAATTTTGGTGCCGGGGGTGCATTTTCGACCATTTTTGCAATTTTCGTGCGAAAATAAGACTTTTGGGTATTGGTGCCCTATGATCCTTGCTGCATTCTTATGCATAAGAAACCATAATACTCATAACTCCTTTCAGTTTTTAGGTCTGTGGTTCCCCGTAGTCCAATTTTGTTGTTGTTTTGCATATTCAGCCATTTGTGCAATTTTCGTGCAAAAATAAGACTTTTGGGTTTTGGTGCGCCGTGATCCCTGTTGCATTCCTATGCATAAAAAACCATAATGCTAAGAACACTTTTCAGTTTTCAGGTCCGTGGTGCCTTGTGGTCCAATTTTGGTGCCGATGGTGCATTTTCGACCATTTGAGCAATTTTCGTGCGAAAATAACACTTTTGGGTTTTGGTGCCCCGTGATCCCTAATGAATTTTTATGCTTAAAAAACCATAATGCTTGGAGCAATTTGCAGTTTTGAGGTCCACGGTGCCCCGCGGTCCAATTTTGGTGCCTGTGTTGCATTTTCGGCCATTTGTGAAATTTTCGTACGAAATAAGACTTTTGGGTTTTGGTGCCCTGTAATCCCTGGTTTATTCTTTTGCATAAAAAACCATAATGCTCGGAGCAGTTTTAAGTTTTGAGGTCCGAGGTGCCCCATGGTCCAGTTTTAGTGCGGGTGGTGCATTTTCGACCATTTGTGCAATTTTAGTGCGAAAATAAGACTTTTATGTTTTGGTGCCCCGTGATCCCTGGTTCATTCTTATGCATAAAAAACCATAATGCTCGTAGAACTTTTAAGTTTTGAGGTCCGAGGTACCCTGTGGTCCAATTTTTGTGCCCGTGGTGGATTTTCGGACCATTATGCAATTTTCGTGCAAAAATAAGACTTTTGGGTATTGGTGCCCTGTGATCCTTGCTGCATTCTTATGCATAAAAAACCATAATACTCATAACTCTTTTCAGTTTTTAGGTCCGTGGTTCCCCGTAGTCCAATTTTGTTGTTGTTTTGCATATTCGGCCATTTGTGCAATTTTCGTGCGAAAATAAGACTTTTGGGTTTTGATGCGCCGTGATCCCTGTTGCATTCCTATGCATAAAAAACCATAATTCTAAGAACACTTTTCAGTTTTCAGGTCCGTGGTGCCTTGTGGTCCAATTTTGGTGCCGATGGTGCATTTTCGACCATTTGAGCAATTTTCGTGCGAAAATAAGACTTTTGGGTTTTGGTGCTCGTGATCCCTGTTGCATTCCTATGCATAAAAAACCATAATACGCATAACACTTTTCAGTTTTGAGGTCCGTGGTCCCTCATGGTCCAATTTTGGTGCCGGTGGTGCATTTTCGATCATTTGTGCAATTTTCGTGCAAAAATAAGACTTTTGGGTTTTAGTGCCCATGATCCCTGGTGCATTCTTATGCATAAAAGTCATAATGCATGGAGCACTTGTCAGTTTTGAGGTCCGATGTGCCCCGTGGTCCAATTTTGGTGCCCGAGGTGCATTTTCAGCTCATTCTGCAATTTTCGTGTGAAAATAAGACTTTTGGGTTTTGGTGCCCCATGATCCCTGGTGCATTCTTACAGTTTTGAAGCACTTTACAGTTTTGAAGTCTGTGGTGCCCCATGGTCCAATTTTGGTGCCGGTGGTGCATTTCAGGCCATTTTTGCAATTTTTGTCCGAAAAAAAGACTTTTGGGTTTTTGTGGCCCATGATCCCTGGTGCTTTCTTATGCATAAAAAACCATAATGCTCAAAGCACTTTTAAGTAGTGAGGTCCGAGGTGCCCCGAGGTCCAATTTTTGTGCCGGTGGTGCATTTTTGGCTATTTGTTCAATTTTCGTGCAAAAATAAGACTTTTGGGTTTTGGTGCCCCGTCATCCTTGGTGCATTCTTATGCATAAAAAACGATCATGCTCGGAGAATTTTTAAGCTTTTAGGTCCGAGCTACCCCGTGGTCTAATTTTGGTGCCTGTGGTGCATTTTCGGCCATTTGTGAAATTTTCGTCCGAAAATAAGACTTTTGGGTTTTGGTGCCCCACGATCCCTGGTACATTCTTATGCATAAAAAACCATAATACTCGGACCACTTTTAATTCTTAAGGTCTGAGTGCCCTGTGGTCTAATTTTGGTGCCGGTGGTGCATTTTTTGCCTTTTGTGCAATTTTCGTGCGTAACTAAGACTTTTGGGTTTTGGTGCCCCGTGATCCCTAGTGCATTCTTATGCATAAAAAACCATAATGCTTGGAGCACTTGTCAGTTTTGAGGTCCTTGGTGCCCCGTGGTCCATTGTTGGTGCCGGTGGTGCATTTTTGGCTATTTGTGCAATTTTCATGCAAAAATAAGACTTTTTTGTTTTGGTGCCCCGTGATCCCTGGTACATTCTAATGTATAAAAAACCATAATGCTTGGAGCACTTTTATGTTTTAAGGTCCGAGGTACCCCGTTGTACAATTTTGGTGCCCATGGTGCATTTTCGACCAATTGTGCAATTTTCATACGAAAATAAGACTTTTGGGTGTTGGTGCCCGTGATCCCTGGTGCATTCTTATGCATAAAAAACCATAATGCTTGGAGTACTTTTCATTTTATAGATCCCAGGTGCCCCGTGGTCCAATTTTCGTGCCCGTGGTGCATTTTCGGCCCATTGGGCAATTTTCGTGCGAAAATAAGTCTTTTGGGTTTTGGTGCCCCATGATCCCTGGTGCATTCTTATGCATAAAAAACCATCATGCTCATAGCACTTTTCAGTTTTCAGGTCTGAGGTGCCCCGTGGTCCAATTTTGGTGTCGGTGGTGTATTTTCGGCCTTTTGTTCAATTTTCGTGCATAACTAAGACTTTTGGGTTTTGGTGCCCCATGATCCCTGGTGCATTCTTATGCATAAAAAACCATAATGCTTGGAACACTTTTAATTTTTGAGGTACATGGTGCCCCGTGGTTCAATTTTCGTGCCGGTGGTGCATTTTCGGCCATTTGTGCAATTTGTGCGAAAATAAGACTTTAGGGTTTTGTTGCCCCGTGATCCCTGGTGCATTCTTATGCATAAAAAACCGTAATGCTAGGAAGGCCTTTCAGTTTTGAGGTTCTTTGGTGCCCCGTGGTCCAATGTTTCTACCGGTGGTGCACTTTCGGCCATTTGTGCAATTTTCATGCGAAAATAAGACTTTTGGATTTTGGTGCTCCGTGACCTCTGGTGCATCCTTATGCATAAAAAACCATAATGCTCGGAGAACTTTTAAGTTTTGAGGTCCGAGGTGCCCCATGGTCCAATTTTGGTGCAAGTGGTGCATTTTCGACCCATTGTTCAATTTTTGTTCGAAAATAAGACTTTTGGGTTTTGGTGCCCCGTGATCCCTTGGACATTCTTATGCATAAAAAATCGTAATGGTTGGAACACTTTTCAGTTTTGAGGTCCATGGTTCCCCGTGGTCCAATTTTGGTGCTGGTGGTGCATTTTCGGCCATTTGTGCAATTTTTATACGAAAATATGACTTTTGAGTGTTGGCGCCCCGTGATCCCTGGTGCATACTTATGCATAAAAAACCATAATGCTTGTAGAACTTTTTAGTTTTGAGGTCCGACGTGCCCCGAAGTCAGATTTTGCTGCCCGTGGTGCTTTTTCGGCCCATTGTGCAATTGTCGTGCGAAAATAAGACTTTTGGGTTTTGATGCCCCGTGATCACTGGTGCATTCTTATGCATAAAAAACTATAACGCTTAGAGCACTTTTTAGTTTTGAAGTCCGTGGTGCCTCGTGCACCAATGTTGGTGCCGGTGGTGCTTTTTTGACTATTTGTGCAATTTTCATGCGAAAATAAGACTTTTTGGTTTTCGTGCCCCGTGTTCCCTGGTACATTCTAATGCATAAAAGACCATAATGCTCGAAGAACTTTTATGTTTTGAGGTCCGAGGTGCCCCGTTGTCAAACTTTGGTGCCCGTGGTGCATTTTCGACCCATTGTGCAATTTTGGTGCGAAAATAACACTTTTGGGTTTTGGTGCCCCCATGATCCCTGGTGCATTCTTATGAATAAAAAACCATAATGCTCGGAGAACTTTTCAGTTTTGAGGTCCGAGGTGCCCCGTGGTCCAATTTTCGTTCCCGTGGAGCATTTTCAGCCCATTGTTCAATTTTCGTGCGACAATAAGTCTTTTGGGTTTTGGTGTCCCATGATCCCTGGTGCATTCTTATGCATAAAAAAGCATAACGCTTGGAGAACTTTTATGTTTTTAGGTCCGAGGTGCCCTGTTGTCCAATTTTGGTGCCTATGGTGCATTTTCGGCCCATTGTGCAATTTTCATTCGAAAATAAGACTTTTGGATGTTGGTGCTCCGTGATCCCTGGTGCATTCTTATGAATAAAAAACCATAATGCTTGGGGTACTTTTCATTTTTTAGATTCGAGGTGCCCCGTGGTCCAATTTTCGTGCCTGTGGTGCATTTTCGGCCCATTGTGCAATTTTCGTGTGAAAATAAGTCTTTTTGGTTGCATTTTCGGCCCATTGTGCAATTTTCATGTGAAAATAAGTCTTTTTGGTTTTGGTGCCCCAAGATCCCTGGTGCATTCTTATGCATTAAAAACCATCATGCTCATAGCACTTTTCAGTTTTTAGGTCCGAGGTGCCCCTTGGTCCAATTTTGGTGCCGGTGGTGTATTTTCGGCCTTTTGTGCAATTTTCATGCGTAACTAAGACTTTTGGATTTTGGTGCCCCGTGATCCCTGGTGCATTCTTATGCATAAAAAACCGTAATTCTTGGAACACTTTTAATTTTTGAGGTCCGTGGTGCCCCGTGGTTCAATTTTCGTGCCGATGGTGCATTTTCGGCCATTTGTGCAAATTTTGTGCGAAAATAAGACTTTTGGGTTTTGGTGCCCCGTGATCCCTGGTGCATTCTTATGCATAAAAAATTGTAATGCTCGGAAGTCTTTTCAGTTTTGAGGTCCGTGGTGCCCCGTGGTCCAATGTTGCTACCGGTGGTGCGCTTTCGGCCATTTGTGCAATTTTCGTGCGAAAATAAGACTTTTGAGATTTCGTGCCCCATGATCCCTGTGCATTCTTATTCATAAAAAACCATAATGCTCACAGAAATTTTCAGTTTTGAGGTTCGAGGTGCCCCGTGGTCAGATTTTGCTGCCCGTGGTGCTTTTTCGACCCATTGTGCAATTGTCGTGCGAAAATAAGAATTTTGGGTTTGGATGCCCCGTGATCACTGGTGCATTCTTATGCATAAAAAACCATAATGCTCAGAGAACTTTTAAGTTTTGAGGATCGTGGTGCCCCGTGGTCCAATTTTGGTGCCCGTGGTGCATTTTCGGCCCATTGTGCAATTTTCGTGTGAGAAGAAGACTTTTGGGTTTTGGTGCCACGTGATCCCTGGTACATTCTTATGCATAAAAAACCATAATGCTCGGAGAAGTTTTAAGGTTTGAGGTCTGAGTTGCTCCGTGGTCCAATTTTGGTGCCCGTGGTGCATTTTCAGCCCAATGTGCCATTTTCATGCGAAAATAAGACTTTTGGGTTTTGGTGCGCCGTGATCCCTTGTGCATTCTTATGCATAAAAAACCCTAATGCTCGGAACACTTTTCAATTTTGAGGTCCATGGTGCCCCGTGGTGCAATTTTGGTGCCGATAATGCATTTTCGGCCATTTGTGCAATTTTCGTGCGAAAATAAGTCTTTTTGGTTCTGGTGCCCCATGATCCCTGGTGCATTCTTATGCATAAAACACCATAATGCTTGGATCACTTTTCAGTTTTGAGGTCTGAGGTGCCCCGTTGTCAAATTTTCATGCCCGTGGTGCATTTTCGGCCCGTTATACAATTTTCATACGAAAATAAGACTTTTGGGTTTTGGCTCCCCGTGATCCCTGGTGCATTCTTATGCATAAAAAACCATAATGCTCAGAGCACTTTTCAGTTTTGAAGTCCGAGGTGCCCCGTGGTCCAATTTTGGTGCCCGTGGTGCATTTCAGCCTATTATTCAATTTTTGTGCGAGTTTAAGAATTTTGGGTTTTGAAGCCCCGTAATCCTTGGTGCATTCTTATGCATAAAAATCCATAATGCTCAGAATAGTTTTCAGTCTTGAGGTTCGTGGTGCCCCGTGATCTGTGGTGCATTCTAATGCATAAAAAATCATAATGCTCAGAGCATTTTTAAGTTTTGAGGCCCCAGATGCCCTGTGGTCCAATTTTGGTATCGGTGGTGCATTTCGTCCCATTGTGCAATTTTCGTGTGAAAATAAGACTTTTGGGTTTTGGTGCCCCGTGATCCTTGCTGCATTCTTATGAATAAAATACCATAATGCTCAAAACACTTTTCAATCTTGAGGTTCGTGGTGCCCCGTGGTCCCATTTTGGTGCTGGGGGTGCATTTCCAGCCATTTGTGCAATTTTCGTGCGTAAATAAGACTTTTGGATTTTGGTGCCCCGTGATCCTTGGTGCATTCATATGCATAAAAAACCATAATGCTCGGAGCACTTTTCAGTTTTGAGGTCTGAGGTTCCCCGTGGTCCAATATTGGTGCCCATGGTGCATTTTCGGCCCATTATGCAATTTTCGTACGAAAATAAGACTTTTGGGTTTTGGCTCCCCGTGATCCCTGGTGCATTCTTATGCATAAAAAATCATAATGGTCGGAGCACTTTTCAGTTTTGAGTTCCGAGGTGCCCCATGGTCCAATTTTGGTGCTCGTGGTGCATTTTCGGCCCATTGTTCATTTTTTGTGCGAAAATAAGAATTTTGGGTTTAGGTGTCCCGTGATCCCGGTGCATTATTATGCATAAAAAACCATAATGCTCAGAGCACTTTTACGTTATGAGGTCCCAGGTGCCCCGTGGTCCAATTTTGGTGCCGGTGGTGCATTTTCGGCCATTCGTGAAATTTTCATGGGAAAATAACACTTTTTAGTTTTGGTACCCCATGATCTCTGGTGCATTCTTATGCATAAAAAACCACAATGCTCGGAGTACTTTTCAGTGTTGAGGTCTGAGGTGCCCCGTGGTCCAATTTTGGTGCCAGTGGTGCATTTTCGGCCCATTGTTCAATTTTTGTGCGAAAATAAGAATTTTGGGTTTAGGTGCCCCGTTATCCCTGGTGCATTATTATGCATAAAAAACCATAATCTTTAGAGCACTTTTATGTTATGAGGTCCCAGGTGCCCCGTGGTCCAATATTGGTGCCGGTGGTGCATTTTCGACCATTCGTGAAATTTTCATGGGAAAATAACACTTTTGGATTTTGGTACCGCGTGATCCCTGGTGCATTCTTATGCATAAAAATCACAATGCTCGGAGTACTTTTCAGTTTTGAGGTCTGAGGTGCCCCGTGGTCCAATTTTGGTGCCCGTGGTGCATTTTCGACCCATTGTTCAATTTTTGTGCGAAAATAAGAATTTTGGGTTTAGGTGCCCCGTGATCCCTGGTGCAATATTATGCATAAAAAACCATAATCTTTAGAGCACTTTTATCTTATGAGGTCCCAGGTGCGCTGTGGTCCAATATTGGTGCCGGTGGTGCATTTTTGGCCATTCGTGAAATTTTCATGGGAAAATAACACTTTTGGGTTTTGGTACCCCGTGATCCCTGGTGCATTCTTATGCATAAAAAATCACAATGCTTGGAGTATTTTTCAGTTTTGAGGTCTGAGGTGCCCCGTGGTCCAATTTTGGTGCCCGTGGTGCATTTTCGGCCCATTGTTCAATTTTTGTGCGAAAATAAGAATTTTGGGTTTTGAAGCCCCGTGATCCTTGGTGCATTCTTATGCATAAAAATCCATAATGCTCGGAATAGTTTTCAGTCTTGAGGTTCGTGGTGCCCCGTGATCCGTGGTGCATTCTAATGCATAAAAAACCATAATGCTCAGAGCATTTTTAAGTTTTGAGGCCCCAGATGCCCCGTGGTCCAATTTTGGTACCGGTGGTGCATTTTCGTCCCATTGTGCAATTTTCGTGCGAAAATTAGACTTCTGGGTTTTGGTGCCCTGTGATCCTTGCTGCATTCTTATGCATAAAATACCATAATGCTCAGAACACTTTTCAATCTTGAGGTTCGTGGTGCCCAGTGGTCCCATTTTGGTGCTGGGGGTGCATTTCCGGCCATTTGTGCAATTTTCGTGCGTAAATAAGACTTTAGGATTTTGGTGCCCTGTGATCCTTGGTGCATTCTAATGCATAAAAAACCATAATGCTCAGAGCACTTTTACGTTATGAGGTCCCAGGTGCCCCGTGGTCCAATTTTGGTGCCGGTGGTGCATTTTCGGCCATTCATGAAATTTTCATGGGAAAATAACACTTTTCAGTTTTTGTACCCCATGATCCCTGGTGCATTCTCATGCATAAAAAACCACAATGCTCGGAGTACTTTTCAGTTTTGAGGTCTGAGGTGCCCCGTGGTCCAATTTTGGTGCTCGTGGTGCATTTTCGGCCCATTGTTCAATTTTTGTGCGAAAATAAGAATTTTGGGTTTAGGTGCCCCGTGATCCCTGGTGCATTATTATGCATAAAAAACCATAATCTTTAGAGCACTTTTACGTTATGAGGTCCCAGGTGCCCCGTGGTCCAATATTGGTGCCGGTGGTGCATTTTCGGCCATTCGTGAAATTTTCATGGGAAAATAACACTTTTGGGTTTTGGTACCCCATGATCCCTAGTGCATTCTTGTGCATAAAAAATCACAATGCTCGGAGTATTTTTCAGTTTTGAGGTCTGAGGTGCCCCGTGGTCCAATTTTGGTGCCCGTGGTGCATTTTCGGCCCATTGTTTAATTTTTGTGAGAAAATAAGAATTTTGGGTTTTGGTGCCCCATGATCCCTGGTGCATTCTTATGCATAAAAAACCATAATGCTTGGATCACTTTTAAGTTTTGAGGTCCGAGGTGCCCCGTGGTCCAATTTTGGTGCCCGTCATACATTTTCTGCCCATTGCGCAATTTTCGTGCGAAAATCAGACTTTTGGGTTTTGGTGCCCTGTGATCCCTGGTGCATTCTTATGCATAAAAAACCATAATGCTGAGAGAACTTTTCAGTTTTGAGGTCTGAGGTGCCCCGTGGTCCAATTTTGGTGCCCGTGGTGCATTTTCCGCTCGTTATGCAATTTTCGTGCAAAATTAACACTTTTTGGTTTTGGTGCCCCATGATCCCTGGTGCATTCTTATGCATAAAAAACCATAATGCTTAGAGTACTTTTCAGTTTTGAGGTCTGAGGTGCCCGGTGGTCCAATTTTGGTTCCCGTGGTGCATTTTCGGCCCGTTATGCAATTTTCGTACGAAAATAAGACTTTTGGGTTTTGGCTCCCCGTGATCCCTGGTGCACTCTTATGCATAAAAAATCGTAATGCTTGGAACACTTTTCAGTTTTGAGGTCCGTGGTGCCCCGTCGTCAAATTTTGGTGCCGGTGGTGCATTTTCGGCCATTTGTGAAATTTTCGTGCGAAAATAAGACTTTTGGTGCCCCGTGATCCCTGGTGCATTCTTATGCATAAAAAACATTAATGCTCGGAGCATTTTTTGAAATGTAGAGATTCTCACTAAAAGGGGGGGTTGAACAGTGTGTAAGTTATATTATTAAAAAAGAAAACTTTTCGCAAAGATGGAGATAAAATATCTTAGGTTTCACAAGGGACTTGTAAAACACAAGATCACAGGTATCGTCCAATAGATAAAATGACAGTTTAGTGAAATTGCGTTTTCTTGTTAATCTTCCAGGCGTAAATAAGAGATTTTCGTAAATAGGATATAAAGAACCTTGTGCGCAAAGTGTGAAGAAATAACTTAAGAGTATAGCATGTAAGCTTGAAAGTGATAGAGTAAAAACACTTGGTTTACACTGGCTCACTCAACCTGAACTACGTCCAGTTCTCCTTCAAAAACTTTGAAGGGTTCCACTAATCAAGTTCTAATTACAAACAAGTATTATATACCCTGCCACTCCTGGCTACAAGTATTCTCTAGGCTACTTCTGGCACACCTTTAATCTCCCCCTGAGATTAAAGAACACCCAAGTATTCTTTGTCACTAACCCATTCCTGGATTTCAAAAGAGAAACTGTTTGAGTACAAGTTAAATAAACAACTCTCATAGAGAGGATATTACAATAAAAACTCAATTACACAGAATAACTTAGCAAAGCTAAGTAGATTGCTCTTTTTGCACAAGTGTAGGTCGTCCAATCGATTTGGCAGAGTTACAGCTCTTCTAAAAACTTGAAAAATTCTCACTTCAAAACGTGAGCTTGTTCCTCTATTTATAGGCAGCTTGGTGAAGATATCCATTGTGGGATCTGTGCCTTTGCCAATAACCATTCTCTCATAATCATATGACCGTTGCTACATGTCAGCTTGGGGTGGAGAGATGGAGGAGACAACAGTACATGCAGTGCCTCCACTACTTGTACGGTTTCTGCAGAGAGAGGCTTTTCTGCCCCCTGTGGTACACTTTTCGAATATTCAAATGAAATGTCACATCAGAAAAGAGAGGGAATAATAGAAAATTTCAGAGAATCATCATCGAAAAGCATAAGTGTACTTCTACTCAATTATGGACACATTATATTACTATTTGCTAGAGGGGGATGATGTAAGTTATATATGCGTTGGACGCTTCCTTGAATGGACCCAGTGTTTACACACTGGTTTTCTCAATGCATTTGGATGCATGTTTTATAATCAGTGTATTGGACGCTGAGTTTTACACTTAACAAAAATAGCTGCTCATTGGACGTACTGTACACATAGAAACATAATGATTGAGTTTAAGAAATACAATTCCATTGAGGCATTCGACGGCGTAGAACCTATAAAACTCAAACATAGATCATTAGATACTTCAAAATTTAACTTTATTTGTTATCATCAAAATCGAAGTTTGAGGGGTTGGACATCGTCCAAAGTCTTAGATTCTAATAATCTCCTCCTTTTTGATGATGACAAATAATACTAAATTTTGATGTGTGCAAATATATAATCATATTAAAGAATATCAGAGCAGATGATTGAATGATTATTTTATGCCAGTGTATGTTGACAGGGTGAGAAAGGTATGGAATGAAGTACTCCCCCTGAGTTCAACATTTCTCATGTATTTAATAAAGCAATATTTATCAGATAACACTGCATGATAAGAATGTATCAGAGACGATAGTTATCAGAGTGAAAAGCATATCATAGATATGGATGCGAAAATTATGATAAAAAACACCTCATATGTATTCAATGAACAGCCACAACGGTTTCACAGAGTAGTGTAACAACAACAAAAATACTCTATGACATCAAAAATTCCAATTTCTCCCCCTTTTCCATCAACAAAATAAAAAAAGGTTTGAAAGATGGAAAAATGATTTGATCATCATGGCCACCTAGGGCTATTGAGGTGGATCTTGTGGTGGTGGTGGTGGTTGTTCTGGTGGTGCTTGAGGAGGTGGTGTAGGGTGGTTAACAGGTGGTTGTTGTTGAGGTATGGGTTGAACAGGAGGAACCTGATGAATAACAGTGCCAATGAGGTTAGCAGCAGTGGATTGAATTTGATTTACCAACATCTGTGAGAGGTGCATGAACTGATTAGTAATAGCATTCTGCATCATTAATCGGTGTTGTGCGGCTTCTGCTTGTTGTCTTTCCTGAAAGGCACAAAGAGTAGCTTCGATTTCCAGTTGTTGTCTTAGAGCCTGTTGAACAATCTCGTTCACTCTCTCCTCAGAGACTCCTTGAGGTTCAACAAAGTGCAAGGGAATAATAGCCCTTGGACTTGAAGACCCTGTAGGAATCATTTGTCTGGTTCCAGAGTGTGCTTCATTGGATGCATAAATAATGGGTCGGCTTGTGGCAACCTCTAGAGTAGGCTTTTCAGCAATGGACTCCTTTGGTTATGGCGCTTCAGTCTCAGCCATATGTTGCAAAGCTTCATCTTTGTACGTGCCAGATTGGACTGTTTGTTCCTCATAAGAGGTGACAAAGTGTTCCACGTCCACTTGTACCTCAGACTGTAAGTCCAAATGAATGAGCATATTAGTGACTTTTGCAGAGGCTTCATCCAATTCTGCTTGTGTGATTGTTGGTTTGGCAATCGGCTTAGCTTTTTCTTTAGTAGCAATTCTAGCTTGCTCATTTTCAATTTCCACCAGGTGAGCTTGCTCAGCTTGTACTGCTCGTTCATGTTCCAAGCGAGCTTGTAGCGCTCGTTCTCTTTCAGCTTGTTCTTGTAAAGCTCTTTCTTCTTCAGCCTTTTAAAGATCATGAAGCCTTTGAACTTCGTGTACAAATTCAGAGCGGTCAAGACTTCTAAGGTCATATACTTTGTTGCTTCTGATGATTGGCAGTGTCCTTAAAACTTCTAGAAAATCATCATTATTAGTCAGAAAGCACGCAAAGGTATTAGAGAAATGACATGTCTTGACTAGACGCAGGACTTTAAGTCCTTCTGGAGGATGAAAGAAGGAATCCTTGGAGCATCCAGAGGTTGAGGCTTCCTGAGTGTCTACCCACACAATTTGATGCCAGAAGATCATGGTGTCAAAAGTGCCTAGGGGCCTTGTTAGATTTCCAGTCTTATCAAAAAGGTGATTCCAGGTATGTGAGGAAGATGAGAGTTGAACCTTTTCATCTCTACTTAAACCCTTTCTTCTTTCCAGCATCATATAGAGGTAGTCTAGGACACACCTTTTCAAGTACAAACTTGATATCCGTGGAACGTTTGATGTGGAGGTTGGGTGGATAAGCAACAACCTGGTCTTGAATGTACATTTGCTGGAGCAGTTTGCCAAGATCGTCATAATCACTAGGCTGAAAGTTGAGCACTGGAGTTCCAGGTGGTAGTGGAAGAAATTTTGTGATGGGAGTCCAGATGTGAACATCTTTGACCCATTGCACCTCTGGACGCTGGTTTGCCTTGGATGGGTCCAGACTTTCTTTAATGGCTAATTGCAGTTTAGCATCCAATTCATCAAGATTGCTGGGAGATGACTTCTTTGTTACAGGCTTCTTCTTCCTTTGAGTCTTTCCCTTTTGTTCAGCCACAGTTTTAGCAAGATTTGATGCAATTTCAACCTTTGGCTCAGGAGGTACATCTTCAGCTGGACGCACCCTTTGTTGAGTACCAGTTGGACATGTATAAGGTCATTCCATCCGAACCAGGTTTGGATAAGATTCTCTCGTCCAAGTTGGTGGAGGATTGTTGATAATGGTTCCTTCTGGTAATAAAGCAAATTCAGTAGATTGAGGATGAACATAGTCATACGTCGTCCATTCGGGTGCAGATACTGAAGTCAGACTCCTTTCCAGTGGTTCCTGTCGAGCTCTCCAAATAACATCACTTTTCTTACAATAGTTCTGTTCATTCCTTATAAGGAATTCAACAGGAAACCTTTCCTTGTCTTCTTCTTCTTTTGTCTTCCCCTTTGGTGGAATCGTCCATTGAGGCTATGCATCTCTCCAAGCATCCCTTGGACGCACAAATCTTGATAAGTTTAATTTGAGAGTTGGACGATGTACTGATGTGACTGTTGAAGCAATTGTTGGAGCAGGTTGTGGAGCACTTGTAGATTCGCTCTCAGTGTCTTGAGAGGTGGGGAGTTTAATCGGAACTTTCTTTGGCCTTGCTGCCTGAGTTCTTACTTGTCTAGGTACTTTAGTAGGAAAGACTGTCGCACCAGTTTTGGGTGCATCAGATACCTTTTGTTTCTTCTGATGTGCAGACTCCATCTCTTGAGCTTTTCTTTTAATCTGGCAAATGGGCATTTGATCCTCTTCATCGAAGTTATCAAGCATTTTCAGTTTGCGAACTCTAGATTTTTCTGATGCAAGCTTCACTAGAGCAGTCTTTGGATGCAGCTCATCTTGTTTTAGTTTGGACAGAGTAGTCCTTGGACACTTCTCAGCAGGTGGACTGGACGGAGCAGGATCAACATGTCTTTTCTTGGTCCTTCTTTCTTTTTTTGCATCTTCTTCATGCTGTTGCGACATATGTCTTGTTACTTTCCTGCTTCCTTGTTCCTTCATCAATCGTTTAATCTTTCTTCCAAGACCAAGAAGATCAATTTCTTCTTCATCATCATTTGAAATGAGTCTGCTTTGTTCATGATGTTTCTTATTTATACTGTCCTCGTCCAAATCCCTTAAGACCTTTGCTGTGAGCTTTATCTTCATTGGCTTGATGTTTGATTCACCAAATTTCTGTTGTGTTGTAACTATTTCTCCTTTCTTCACAATGTTTTCATGATCATCTTTGTCCAACTCATCAAAGAAACATTGGTATATTTTCTGATCCCAGAGGATCTTATTTAGCAGTGCGGCATAGAAGATGTCATCATTTCCACCAATAGTTTTCATCATTCGCAGAATATTGATGTAAATGGTGTGAGGTAGGTTGAATGGGATACCTTCCATTAGATGAAATATCATGAACTTGTGTAAGTCTGTGACTGAGTCCTTAGACCCAGCTTTGTGCAAAATGCTCTTGTTGCACACTTGCTGCCATATCTTTGCTTCTTCACATAGATTCTTGTACTCAATCTTGGATGAATCTATAGACTTGTTCTTGCACAGTACCATTCCAACGTAGTTTCCATATTGCTTCGCCCACTCTGACTTGTACTGATTTTGTTCACTGATACAGCCAGTGACTTTGGCTATAGATTCAGTAGACAAAATCACTTCTCGTCCAAGCATAGTGGACACGAGTTCCCTTGAGTTCTGGAATCTTGCGCTCCTCCAGAACATTATGATCAGTTCTGGAAATATCTTCTGGTTTTCGTTGAAGTATTCTCTGATTTCGCATTTTAGAAGACTTTCATCGAGATTCAAAGCCAACTTTTCTAGTTTTCCAATGTCGAAGAAGTGCTCAACGTGAACAGTGGCAGCGCCTTGAGACACTATAGTGGTTTCAGGGTAGGTATGAACATCAAGTTCAGAGTTGCTTGAGTTAGCAGAGTTCGTCATGATGATAAAGGTTTGATTTTTAGGTTTTGCAGATAGTGTTTAGGTTTTCTGAGAGAGAGAGAAGGAGAATGCTGGAGGTAGAAGATAATTTCGGAGAAGGGAAATTTGGTAAAGTAATTTTCTGAGTGAATTTGTCAGTTTAAGTATAGGCTCCGTTTGGAGAACACGAAACGGTTTTGGGCTTTTGTGAATATTTGAAATGGAGGTTATGCCATAAGACCCGCCATGATGAGACACGCTGAGGATATGGGTAACTGTGTACGGTTACTAACAAGTAGGTGACTCAGCATAGGGCATTAATTCGCAATTACACAAAATTAAACCGTTTTGGCTATTAAAACAATGTTAAATAGAAAAAAAATATCATCCAGTCATTGGACTTAAGTGTAGCATATGTAGTGCACGTGCATGTCAAAGTTACCTTTGGACGACATGTCCATTGGACGTTGTTTGTCACATTGGACGCTACATATGGATTTTAATCATTCTTTTACAAGACTCATGCCAAGTCTATTCCTCAGAAGGACTAGCTTGTCTTCAGTAAGGGATTTTGTAAATATATCAGCTAGCTGATTATCTATGGTTACAAAATGTAATTCCACAATACCCTTCTAAACATGATCTCTTATAAAGCGATGTTTAATTTCTATATGTTTTGCCCTTGAATGCAATATTGGGTTTTTAGAAAGATCAATTGCAGCTTTGCTATCATAGAAGATATGAATGTTACTCTCATATATGCTGTAGTCCTCAAGTTGATGCTTGATCCATAGGATTTGAGAGAAGCACTTTGCAGCTGAAATATACTCTGCTTCAGCGGTGGATAGTGCAATTGTTCCTTGCTTCTTGCATATCCAGGAGACTAAGTTTCCACCAATGAAGTGACATCCTCCACTAGTGCTTTTTCTTTCAATTCTGTCTCTAGCATAGTCAACATCACAGTATCCAACTAATATGAAATCCTTCTGCCTTTTGAAATGTAGACTAAGATTTGTTGTTCCAACAAGATATCGAAAGTTTCTTTTAACAGCAGTTAAGTGAACTTCCCTTGGGTCAGATTGGAATCTGCCACATAAGCATACGCTGAACATCATGTAAGGTATGGACGCTGTGAGGTATAGGAATGATCCTATCATTCCTCTGTATAGGGTGTTGTCCACCTTCTTTGAACCATCGTCTAGTCCAAGTACTGTTGTTGGGTGCATAGGAGTTTTCATTGGCTTTGCATCATCCATTTTGAACTTCTTGAGAAGCTCCTTAACATACTTGGTCTGATGTATGTTTATGCCTTTATCAGTTTGCTTAATTTGCAATCCAAGGAAGAATTTTAGTTCTCCCATCATGCCCATCTCGAATTCTGTTTGCATTAACTTAGCAAATTCTTCATAAAGAGATTCGTTAGTAGCACCAAATATGATATCATCAACATATACTTGAGCAATAATGAAATTAGAAGAATAATCTTTGCGAAATAGTGTAGTGTCTACTTTTCCTCTTGAGAAACCATTTTCTAAAAGAAATGAGCTGAGTTTTTCATACCAAGCTCTCGGTGCTTGTTTTAGTCCATATAATGCTTTGTTAAGTTTGAAAACATGATTAGGAAAATCATCACTCTCAAACCTTGGGGGTTGCTCCACATAGACTTCTTCTTTTATCAGTCCATTGAGGAATGCACTTTTTACGTCCATTTGATATAGCTTCATATTGCTATGAGCTGCAAATGATAGTAAAATGCGAATTGCCTCTAGACGTGCAACAGGTGCATAAGTTTCAGTCTAATCTATACCTTCTTGTTGTGAGTAACCTTTGGCTACCAGTCTGGCTTTATTTCTCACAACATTACCTGTTTCCTCCAATTTGTTTCTAAACACCCATTTAGCTCCTACGACTTCTTTGTTATTAGGGAGTTCTACAAGTTTCCAGACATCGTTCTTTTGAAATTGGTCAAGTTCATCTTGCATTGCTTTGACCCAGCTTTCATCTTCCAGAGCATCGTCCACAGTCTTAGGTTCTATCTGTGATATGAGTGTTGTGTGACCCTCTTGTTGAAGTGAAGATCTAGTTTTGACTCTATCCTTTGGATCACCAATGATTTGGTCTTCTGGATGATCTTCATTTGCCAGTTGCATCCAGTTGGTTCCCTTTGTTCTTCTATTGGACCGTCCAGGGGAACATTGGACTCTTCAACCATGACATCACTGTTGGACGTGTCTGATGATTTCCTTGCATCGTCCAGCTTGAGTTCTGCAAATGATTCATCTAGCTCTGATAATTTCTTATCAGACTTAGTGTCATTGAACTTAACATGGATAGCTTCTTCAATAACTAAGGTTCTAGAATTATAAACTCTATATGCCTTTGAAGTTTCAAATATCCAAGCAATATTCCTTCATCACACTTAGAATCAAATTTTCCCAAGTTATCCTTATTCTTCAGAATCAAGCATTGATATCCAAATGGATGGAAGTAGGACATGTTAGGTCTTCTCCCTTTCCACAATTCATATGGAGTCTTTTTAAAGATTGGCCTGATATAGATTCTGTTATGTAAATAACAGGCAGTATTCACTGCTTCAGCCCAAAAGTGTTTTGGGGTTGAATTATCATTCAACATGGTTCTGGCCATCTCTTGGAGTGACCTGTTCTTCCTCTCAACAACACCATTCTGTTGTGGTGTTCTGGGTGTTGAGAAGTTGTGAAGGATACCATTTTCTTCACAGAACCTTTGAAAACTTTCATTTTTGAATTCTCCCCCATGATCACTTCGGATCGAAATAATGCATACTCCTTTTTCATTTTGAATTCTTTTGCAGAAGTTATAGAAGGCCTTAAAAGAATCATCTTTGTGAGATAGGAACATGACCCATGTCCATCTAGTATAGTCATCCACTACAACTAATCCGTACCTCTTACCACCTACAGAGGCTATTCTTGTGGGTCCAAACAGGTTAATATGTAACAGCTCAAGAGGTCTAGAAGTGGGAACAATGTTTTTACTTTGAAAAGAATTTTTTACTTGTTTCCCTTTCTGATAGGCTTCACAAAGAAGATCATCTTTATATGACATCCTTGGTAATCCTCTCACGAGGTTGTGCCTATTAAGCTTTGAGATTAATCTCAAGCTGGCATGCCCAAGTCTTTTATGCCATAGCCAATGATTTTCTTTAACTGAAACTAAGCATGAAACATTTTGACTTGATAGTTCCCCAAGTTTAGTCTTGTAGAGATTACCTTTCCTCTTTGCAGTAAAGAGAAGGGATCCATTAGAGTTCTTGACTATACATTCACCTTTGTTAAAGGCAACGTCATATCCACTATCACGTAATTGACTTCTGCTAAGTAGATTGTGCTTAAGACCTTTAACATAAAGAACATTATCAATACAGGGATAGGTGGTATACCAATCTTACCCACGTCAGCTATCATCCCTTTCTGATTCCCTCTGAAAGTGACTGTCCCACCAGTCTTGGGTTGGAGGCTTTGGAACATACACCTTTCTCCTGTCATGTGATGCGAGCACCCACTGTCCAGGTACCATGACTAGAGTTTCTTTCCTGCTGTTAAGCATGTCTGCAACAGGAACAATTTTATCCTTAGGTACCCATATTGACTTGGGTCCTTTCTTGTTAGTTTGAAAGGCACGGGACGCTCCCCTCTTAGGCAGGTGTCTGCATTTGGACGTTATATGTCCAGGTTTCCCACAGAAGTAACACACATCTGCATCTTCGTCATGAATATATTTCTTTCCCTTATATCCACGCCCTGACCTATCATTTGGTCTCCTACAACCTTCATATTTTAAAAGCATTTTAAGGTTGTAAGATCCCTTGACAAAGTAGGACATATCCTTCTTTAGGCTGTCAATCTCTTCATGAAGTTTTACAACAACATGTAGTTAACCTCTTAAGGAAGTATCTGCATCAACTTTCAGAAGCTTCTCAACTAGCCTTTTGTTTTTTGCTTTTAGAGTTTGATTTTGGTGTCGGTGGTGCATTTTCGGCCATTTCTACAGTTTTCGTGCGAAAATAAGACTTTTGGGTATTGGTGGCCCGTGATCCTTGGTTCATTCTTATGCATAAAAAACCATAATGCTTGGAGCACTTTTCAATTTTGAGGTTTATGGTGCCCCGTAGTCCAATTTTGGTGCCGGTAATGCATTTTCGGCCATTTGTGCAATTTTTGTGCAAAAATAAGGCTTTTGGGTTTTGGTGCCCTGTGATCCCTGGGGCATTCTTATGCATAAAAAACCATAAAGCTCAGAGCATTTTTCAGTTTTGTGGTCCGAGGTGCCCCGTGGTCCAATTTTGGCGCCCCTAGTGCATTTTCAGCCCATTGTTCAATTTTTTTGCGAAAATAAGAATTTTTGGTGTTGGTGCCCCGTGATCCTTGGTGCATTCTTATGCATGAAAAACCATAATTCTTGGAGAAATTTTTAGTTTTAAGGTCCGTGGTGCCCCGTGGTCCAATTTTGGTGCCTGTGGTGCATTTTCGACCATTCGTGCAATTTTCGTGCAAAAAAAACACTTCTGGGTTTTGGTGCCCCGTTATCCTTGGTGCATTCTTATGCATAAAAAACCATATTTCTTGGAGCACTATTCAGTTTGAAGGTCTGTGGTGCACCGTGGTCCAGTTTTGGCGCTGGTGGTGCATTTTCGGCTATTTGTGCAATCTTTGTGCGAAAATAAGACTTTTGGGTTTTGGTGCCCCGAGATCCCTAGTGCATTCTAATGCATAAAAAACCTTGATGCTTAGAGCACTTCTCAGTTTTTAGGTCCAATGT
Source organism: Pueraria montana var. lobata (assembly GCA_026413185.1). Classification (NCBI taxonomy): domain Eukaryota; kingdom Viridiplantae; phylum Streptophyta; class Magnoliopsida; order Fabales; family Fabaceae; genus Pueraria; species Pueraria montana. The sequence continues at coordinate 45,420,677 of CM048646.1, forward strand.
GCCCCGTGGTCCAATTTTGGTGCCTGTGATGCATTTTCGGCCCATTGTGCAATTTTCGTTCGAATATAAGACTTTTGGGTTTTGGTGCCCCGTGATCCCTAGTGCATTCTTATGCATAAAAAACCATAATGCTCGGAGCACTTTTCAGTTTTGAGGTCCGTGATGCCCCATGGTCTAATTTTGGTGCCCATGGTGCATTTTCGGCCCATTGTTCAATTTTCGTGCAAAAAAAAGAATTTTTGGTTTTGGTGCCCAGTGATCCCTGGTGCATTCTTATGCATAAAAAACCATAATGCTCAAAGCACTTTTAAGTTTTGAGGTCCGTGGTTCCTCGTGGTCCAATTTTGGTGCCGGTGGCATATTGTCGGCCATTTGTGCATTTTTCGTGCGAAAATAAGACTTTTGGGTGTTGGTGCCCCTATGTTCCTTGGTGCATTCTTATGCATAAAAAACATAATGCTTGGAGCACTTTTCAATTTTGAGGTTTGTGGTGCCCCGTGGTCCAATTTTGGTGCCGGTAATGCATTTTCGGCAATTTGTGCATTTTTCAGGCGAAAATAAGGCTTTTGGATTTTGGTGCCCTATGATCCCTTGTGCATTTTTATGCATAAAAAATCATAAAGCTCAGAGCACTTTTCAGTTTTGAGGTCCGAGGTGCCCCGTGGTACAATTTTCGTGCCTGTGGTGAATTTTTGGCCCATTGTTCAATTTTTGTGCGAAAATAAATTTTTTTGGTGTTGGTGCCCTGTGATTCTTGGTGTATTCTTATGCATAAAAAATCATAATTCTCATAGCACTTTTAAGTTTTGAGGTCCCAGGTGCCCCGTGGTCCAATTTTGGTACCCGTGGTGCATTTTCGTCCCATTGTGCAATTTTCGTGCGAAAATAAGACTTCTGAGTTTTCGTGCCCTGTGATCCTTGGTGCATTCTTACTTATAAAATACCATAATGCGCGGAACACTCTTCAGTCTTGAGGTTTGTGGTGCCCCGTGGTCCCATTTTGGTGACGGGGGTGCATTTTCGGCCATTTGTGCAATTTTCGTGCGAAAATAAGACTTTTGGGTTTTGGTGCCCCGTGATCCCTAGTGCATTCTTATGCATAAATAATCTTAATGCTCAGAGAACTTTTAAGTTTTGAGGTCCGATGTGCTCCGTGGTCCAATTTTGGTGCCCGTGATGCATTTTCGGCCCATTATGCAATTTTTGTTCGAAAATAAGACTTCTGGGTTTTGGTACCACGTGATCCCTGGTGCATTCTTATGCATAAAAAACCATAATTCTTGGAACACTTTTCAGTTTTGAGGTCTGTGGTGCCCCGTGGTCTAAATTTGATGCCAGTGGTGCATTTTTGACCATTTGTGAAATTTTCATGCGAAAATAAGGCTTTTAGGTTTTGGTGCCCCGTGATTCCTAGTGCATTCTAATGCATAAAAAACCATAATGCTTAGAGAACTATTCAGTTTTGAGGTCCGTGGTGCACCGTGGTCCAATTTTGGTGCCGGTAATGCATTTTCGGCCATTTGTGCAATTTTCGTACGAAAATAAGACTTTTGGGTTTTGGTGCCCCATGATCCTTGGTGCATTATTATCCATCAAAAACTAAAATGGTTAAAGAACTATTCAGTTTTGAGGTCCGCGGTGCCCCGTGGTGCAATTTTGGTGCCGATAATGCTTTTTCAGCCATTTGTGCAATTTTTGCGCTAAAATATAACTTTTGGGTTTTGTTGCCTCGTGATCCCTGCTACATTATTATGCAGAAAAAACAATAATGCTCGAAACAATTTTCAGTTTTGAGGTTCGTGGTGCCCCGTGGTCCAACTTTGCTGCTGGTGGTGAATTTTCGGCCATTTGTGCAATTTTCGTGCGAAAATAAGACTTTTGGGTTTTGGTGCCCCGTGATCTCTGGAGCATTCTTATGCATAAAAAACCATAATGCTCGGAGCACTTTTAAGTATTGAGGTCCGCGGTGCCCTGTGGTTCAATTTTGGTGCCCGTGGTTCATTTTCGGCCCATTGTGCAATTTTCGTTTGAAAATAAGACTTCTGAGTTTTGGTACCCCGTGATCCTTAGTGCATTCTTATGCATAAAATACAATAATGGTTGGAACACTTTTCAGTCTTGAGGTTTGTGGTGCCCCGTGGTCCCATTTTGGTGCTGGGGATGCATTTTCGGCCATTTGTGCAATTTTCATGCTAAAATAAGACTTTTGGGTTTTCGTGCCTATGATCGCTGGTGCATTCTTATGCATAAAAAACCTTAATTCTTAGACCACTTTTCAGTTTTGAGGTCCGAGGTGCCCCATGGTTGGTGCCGGTGGTGCATTTTTGGCCCATTGTTCAATTTTAGTTCGAAAATAAGACTTTTGGGTTTTGGTACCCCCGTGATCCCTGGTGCATTCATATCCATAAAAAATCATAATGCTCAGAGAACTATTCAGTTTTGAGGTTTGTGGTGCCCGGTGGTCCAATTTTGGTGCCAGTAATGACTTTTCGGCCATTTTGCAATTTTAGTGCGAAAATAAGACTTTTGGGTTTTGGTGCCCATGATCCCTGGTGCATTCTTATGTATAAAAAACCATAATGCTCGGAGAACTTTTAATTATTGAGGTCCGAGGTGTCCCGTGGTTCAATTTTGCTAACCGTGTATCATTTTCGGCACATTGTGCATTTTTTGTTTGAAAATAAGTCTTTTGGATTTTGGTGCCCCGTGATCCCTGGTGCATTCTTATGCATAAAAAACCATAATGCTCATAGCACTTTTAAGTATTGAGGTCTGAGGTGCCCCGTGGTCCAATTTTCATGCCCGTGGTGCATTTTGGCCTATTGTGCAATTTTCGTTCGAAAATAAGACTTTTGGGTTTTGGTGCCCCGTGATCCCTAGTGCATTCTTATGCGTAAAAAACCATAATGCTCGGAACACTTTTCAATTTTGAGGTTTGTGGTGCCGCGTGGTCCAGTTTTGGTGCCGGTGGTGCATTTTCGGCCATTTGTGCAATTTTCGGGCGAAAATAAGACTTTTGGGTTTTGGTGCCCCGTGATCCCTGGTGCATTCTTATCCACAAAAAACCATACTGCATAGAGAACTTTTCAGTTTTGAGGTCCGTGGTGCCCCATGGTCCAATTTTGATGCCGGTCGTGCATTTTCGGCAATTTGTGAAATTTTAGTGCGAAAATAAGACTTTTGGATTTTGGTGCCCCATGATCCCTGGTGCATTCTTATGTATAAAAAACCATAATTCTTGGAGCACTTTTAATTATTGAGGTTCGAGGTGCCCCGTGGTCTAATTTTGGTACCCGTGGTGCATTTTCAGCCCATTGTGCAATTTTCGTTTGAAAATAAGACTTTTGGATTTTAGTGCCCGATTATACCTGGTGCATTCTTATGCATATAAAACCTTATTGCTCAGAGCCCTTTTAAGTTTTGAGGTCCGAGGTACCCCGTGGTGCATTTTCGTCCCATTATGCAATTTTCGTACGAAAGTAAGACTTTTGGGTTTTGGTGCCCCATGATGTTGGTGCATTATTATGCATAAAAAACCATAATGCTTGGAACGCTTTTTAGTCTTGAGGTTCGTGGTGCCCCTGGTCCCATTGTTGTGTCGGGGTTGTATTTTCGGAAATTTGTGCAATTTTCGTGCGAAAATAAGACTTTTGGGTTTTGGTGCCCTGTGGTCCCTGGTGCATTCTTATGCATAAAAAACCATAATGCTCGGAGAACTTTTAAGTGCTGAGGTCCGAGGTGCTCCGTGGTCCAATTTTGGTGCCCGTGGTGCATTTTCGGCCCATTGTGCAATTTTCGTGCGAAAATAAGACTTTTGGGTTTTGGTGCCTCGTGATCCCTGGTGCATTCTTATGCATAAAAAACTATAGTGCTCAGAACACTTTCCAGTTTTGAGGTCCGAGGTGCCCCGTGGTCCAATTTTGGTGCCCGTGCTGCATTTTCGGCCCATTGTTCAATTTTCGTGCGAAAATAAGAATTTGGGATTTGGTGCCCGTGATCCCTCGTGCATTCTTATGCATTAAAAACCATAATGCTCAGAGCACTTTTAAGGTTTGAGGTCCCAGGTGCCCCGTGGTCCAATTTTGGTGCCGGGGTGCATTTTCGACCATTTGTGAGATTTTCGTGCGAATATAAGACTTTTGGGTTTTTGTGCCCCATGATCCCTAGTGCATTCTTATGCATAAAAAACCTTAATGCTTAGAGCACTTTTAAGTTTGAGGTCCGAGGTGCCCTGTGGTCCAATTTTAGTGCCCGGGATGCATTTCCGTCCATTGTGTAATTTTCATGCGAAAATAAGACTTTTGGGTTTTGGTGCCCTGTGATCCCTGCTGGATTCTTATGCAGAAAAAACCATAATGTTCGGTAATGCATTTTCGGCCATTTGTACAATTTTCGTGCGAAAATAAGACTTTTAGGTTTTGGTGCCCCATGATCCCTAGTGCATTGTTATTCATAAAAAACCATAATGCTTGGCGCACTTTTCAGTTTTGAGGTTCGTGGTGCCCCGTGGTCCAATTTTGGTGCCGGTGCTGCATTGTCGGCCATTTGTGAAATTTTCGTGCGAAAATAAGGCTTTTGGGTTTTAGTGTCCTGTGATTCCTGGTGCATTCTAATGCATAAAAAACCATAATGCTTAGAGAAATTTCAAGTTTTGAGGTTCGAGGTGCCTCATGGTCCAATTTTGGTGCCCGTGGTTCATTTTCGGCTCATTGTACCATTTTTGTGCGAAAATAAGACTTTTGGGTTTTGGTGCCCCGTGATTCCTGGTGCATTCTTATGCAGAAAATATCATAATGCTTGGAACACTTTTCAGTTTTGAGGTCCGTGGTGCCCCATGGTCCAATTTTGGCGCCAGTGATGCAGTTTCAGCCATTTGTGCAATTTTCGTGCGAAAATAAGACTTTTGGGTTTTGGTGCCCCATGATCCCTAGTGCATTCTTATGCAAAAAAGCCATAATGCTCGAAACACCTTTCATTTTTGAGGTTCGTGGTGCCCCGTGGTCCAATTTTGGTGCTGGTAATGTATTTTCGACCATTTGTGCAATTTTCTTGAGAAAATAAGACTTTTGGATTTTGGTGCCCCACGATCCCTGGTGCATTCTTATGCAGAAAAAACCATATTGCTTAGAACACTTTTCAATTTTGAAGCTCGTGGTGCGCCGTGGTCCAATTTTGGTGGTGGTAGTGCATTTTCGGCGATTTGTACAATTTTCGTGCGTAAATAAGACTTTTGGGTTTTGGTGCCTCGTGATCCCTGGTGCATTCTTATCCATAAAACCATATTGCTCTGAGCAATTTTCAGTTTTGAGGTCCGTGGTGCCCCGTGGTCGACAATGCATTACTGGCACCAAAATTGGACCACGGGGCACCACGAACCTCAAAACTGGAAAGTGTTCTAAGCATTATGGTTTTTTATGGATAAGAATGCACCAGGGATCACGAGGCACCAAAACCCAAAAGTCTTATTTTTGCAAGAAAATTGCACAATGAGCCGAAAATGCACCACGGGCACCAAAATTGGACCACGGAGCACCTCGGACCTCAGCACTTAAAAGTTCTCCGAGCATTATGGTTTTTTATGCACAAGAATGCACCAGGGATCACGGGGTACCAAAACCCAAAAGTCTTATTTTCGCACGAAAATTTTACAAATGGCCGAAAATGAACCATTGGCACCAAAATTGGACCACGAGGCACCACAGACCTCAAAAATGAAAAGTGCTCCAAGAATTATGATTTTTTATGCATAAGAATGCACCAGGAATCACGGGGCACCAAAACCCATAAATCGTATTTTCGCACGAAAATTGCACAAATGGCCGAAAATGCACCACCGGCACCAAAATTGGACCACGGGGCACCACGAACCTCAAAACTGAAAAGTGTTCCGAGCATGATGGTTGTTTATGCATAGGAATGAACCAGGGATCACGAGGCACCAAAACCCAAAAGTCTTATTTTCGCACGAAAATTGTAAAATGGGCAGAAAATCCATCACTTGCACCAAAATTGGACCACGGGGCACCTCTAACCTCAAAACTTAAAAGTGCCCTGTGCATTATGGTTTTTTATGCATAAGAATGCACCAAGAATATGGCGTACAAAAACCTAAAAGCCTTATTTTCGCACGAAAATTGCATAAATGCCAGAAAATGCATTATCGGCACCAAAATTGGACCGTGGGGCACCACAAACCTCAAGACAGAAAATGTTCCGACCATTATGGTAGTTTTTATGCATAAGAATGCACCAAGGATCACGGGACACAAAAACCCAAAAGTCTTATTTTCGCACGAAAAATGCACAAATGGCCGAAGATGCACCACCGACACCAAAATTGGTCCATGGGGCACCACGGACCTGAAAACTGAAAAGTGCTCCAAGCATTATGGTTTTTATGCGTAAGAATGGTCCATGGATCACAGGGCACCAACACCCAATTGTCTTATTTTCGCACGAAAATTTCATAATAGGACGAAAATGCATCACGGGCACCAAAATTGGACCACGGGACACCTCGGACCTCAAGACTTTAAATTGCTCCAAGCATTATGGTTTTTTATGAATAAGAATGCACCAGGGAGCACGGGGCCCCAAACAGAAAAGTCTTATTTTTGCACGAAAATTGCAAAATGGGCCGAAAATGCATCACGGGCACCAAAATTGGACCACGGGGCACCACGGAAATCAAAACTGAAAAGTGCTATGAGCATTATGGTTTTTCATGCATAAGAATCCACCAAGGATATGGGGTACAAAAACCCAAAAGTCTTATTTTTTCACAAAAATTGCACAATGGACCGAAAATGCATCAAGGGCACCAAAATTGGACCACGGGGCACCTCGGACCTCAAAACTTAAAAGTGCTCCAAGCATTATAGTTTTTTATGCATAAAAATGCACCAGGGATCACGGGGCATCAAAACCCAAAAGTCTTATTTTCACAGGAAAATTGCACAATGTGCCGAAAATGCACCATGGGCACCAAAATTGCACCACGGAGCACCTCGGACCTCAAAACATAAAAGTTCTCCGAGCATTATGGTCTTTTATGCGCAGGAATGCCCCAGGGATCACGGGGCACCAAATCCCAAAAGTCTTATTTTCGCACGAAAATTTTACAAATGGCTGAAAATGCACCACTGGCACCAAAATTGGACCACGGGGCACCACGAACCTCAAAACTGAAAAAGTGTTCTGAGCATTATGGTTTTTTATGCATAAGAATGCACCAGGGATCATGAGGCACCAAAACCCAAAAGTCTTATTTTCGCACGAAAATTGCACAATGGGCCGAAAATGCACCACGGGCACCAAAATTGGACCACGGAGCACCTCGGACCTCAAAACTTCAAAGTGCTCCAAGAATTATGGTTTTTTATGCATAATAATGCACCAGGGATATGGGGTAAAAAAACCCAAAAGCCTTACTTTCGCACGAAAATTGCATAATAGCAGAAAATGCATTACCGGCACCAAAATTGGACCATGGGGCACCACGAACCTCAAGACTGAAAATGTTCCGAGCATTATGGTAGTTTTTATTCATAAAAATGCACCAGGGATCACAAGGCACCAAAACCCATAAGTCTTATTTTCGCACGAAAATTGCACAATGGGCAGAAAATGCATCCCCGACACCAAAATTGGACCACGGGGCACCACGAATCTCAAGACTAAAAATGTTCTGAGCATTATGGTTGTTTTTATGCATAAGAATTCACCAAGGATCATGGGGCACCAAAACCCAAAATGTCTTATTTTCGCACGAAAAATGCACAAATGGCCGAAAATGCACCACCGACACCAAAATTGGACCACGGGTCACCACGAACCTCAAAACTGAAAAGTGTTCTGAGCATTATGGTTGTTTTTATGCATTAGAATGCACCAAGGATCACGGGGCACCAAAACCCAAAAGTCTTATTTTCGCACAAAAAATGCATAAATGGCCGAAAATGCACCACCGACACCAAAATTGGACCACGGGGCACCATGAACCTCAAAACTGAAAAGTGTTCTGAGCATTACAGTTTTTTATGCATAAGAATGCACCACAGATCACGGGGCACCAAAACCCAAAAGTCTTATTTTCGAACGAAAATTGCACAATGGGTCGAAAATGCACCACGGGCATCAAAATAGGACCACGGGACACGTCGGACATCCAAACTAAAAAGTGCTCTGAGCATTATGATTTTTTATGCATAAAAATGCACCAGGGATCACGGGGCACCTAAACCCAAAAGTATTATTTTCGCACGAAAATCTCACAAATGGCCGAAAATGCACCACCGGCACCAAAGTTGGACCACGGGGCACCTCAGACCTCAAAACTGAAAAGTGCGACAAGCATTATGGTTTTTTATGCATAAGAATGCACCAGGGATCACGGGCACCAAAACCCAAAAGTCTTATTTTCGCACGAAAATTTTACAAATAGCCAGAGCATGTCGGACCTCAAAACTTAAATGTTCTCCAAGCATTATGGTTTTTTATTCGTAAGAATGCACAAGGGACCATGGGCACCAAAACCCAAAAGTCTTATTTTCGCACAAAAATTTTACAAATAGCCGAAAATACACCACCGGCACCAAAATTGGACCACGTGGCACCTCGGACCTCAAAAGTGAAAAGTGCTCCGAGCATTATGGTTTTTTATGCATAAGAATGCACCAGGGATCACGGGGCACCAAAACCCAAAAGTCTTATTTTCGCACAAAAAATGCATAAATGGCCGAAAATGCACCACCGACACCAAAATTGGACCACGGGGCACCATGAACCTCAAAACTGAAAAGTGTTCTGAGCATTACAGTTTTTTATGCATAAGAATGCACCACAGATCACGGGGCACCAAAACCCAAAAGTCTTATTTTCGAACGAAAATTGCACAATGGGTCGAAAATGCACCACGGGCATCAAAATAGGACCACGGGACACGTCGGACATCCAAACTGAAAAGTGCTCTGAGCATTATGATTTTTTATGCATAAAAATGCACCAGGGATCACGGGGCACCTAAACCCAAAAGTCTTATTTTCGCACGAAAATTGCACAAATGGCCGAAAATGCACCACTAGCACCAAAATTGGACAACGGGGCACCACGGACCTCAAAACTCAAAAGTGTTCCAAGCATTATGGTTTTTTATGCATAAGAATGCCCCAGGGATCACGGGGCACCAAATCCCAAAAGACTTATTTTCGCACGAAAATTGAACAATGGGTCGAAATGCACCACTGGCACGAAAATTGGACCACGAGGCACCTTGGACCTCAAAAATGAAAAGTGTTCCAAGCATTATGGTTTTTTATGCATAAGAATGCACCAGGGATCATGGGGCACAAAAACCCAAAAGTCTTATTTTCGCATGAAAATTGCACAAATGGCTGAAAATGCACCAGCCACCCCAGCATTGGACCACGGGGCACCACGGACCTCAAAACTTAAAAGAGCTCTGAGTATTACGGTTTTTTTATGTAAAAGAAGGCGCTAGGGATCACGGGGCACCAAAACCCAAAAGTCTTATTTTCGCACGAAAATTGCACAAATGGCCGAAAATGCACCACCCGCACCAAAATTGCACCACGGGGCACCTCAGACCTCAAAACTGAAAAGTGCGACAAGCATTATGGTTTTTTATGCATAAGAATGCACCAGGGATCACCGGGAACCAAAACCCAAATGTCTTATTTTCGCATGAAAATTGCACAAATGGCCGAAAATGCACATCCGGCACCAGCATTGGACCACGGGGCATCACAGACCTCAAAACTGAAAAGAGTTTCGAGCATTATGGTTTTTTATGCATAAGAATGCACCAGGGATCACCTGGCACCAAAACCCAAAAGTCTTCTTTTCGCACGAAAATTTCACAAATGGTCGATTACCAGCACCAAAATTGGACCACGAGGCACCACGGGCCTAAAAACTGAAAAGTGTTCTGAGCATTTTGGTTTTTTATGTATAAAAAAGTAGCAAGGAAGTCGGGGCACCAAAACCCAAAAGTCTTATTTTCGCACGAAAATTGCACAAATGGCCTTTTTTTTTATGAAGGTAGGAAACTAGCAAACATCAAATTATTCCCAATAATCCAAACTAGGTTGGCACCAAAGGAAATAACAATCACTTGCAGCTAGAACCTGATTTATTAAAAAAATATATAAAATGAGAACAAGTAAACATGGGGGGACATAGACCAAAACCCATGAGAAACAATCAGCGAAAGCGATAATTAGGAAGAGACATCTTGTCCCTATAAAAAACATCATTAATAAAAAATGGGATAGTATCCCACCAAGTGAATCAGTAGGATGAAATTCCATGGTTAGCCAACCTATCCGCACAGCAATTACCTTCTCTGTATATGTGAGAAACAACAAATTGCATAGAATGAGTTAAGAGCAAGGCATTATTCCATCTGTTCTGCAATCTCCAAGGCACAAGGCTAGATGATTTGAAGGCATCCACTACCGTAGACGAATCACACTCTAACCAAAGATAACGCCAACCCTAGAAGTAGCAATTTCAATGGTTGTCATAGCTACTGTATGCTCAACTTCTAGAGAAGATGTGACACCAATATTTTCTGAGAAACACCCTAAAGCACTTCCCATGCTGTCACAAAATAAACCACCACAGGCTGCCAGTCCAGGACTTCCTCGTGCAGCTCCATCACAATTGCATTTGACCCAACCGCTAAGAGGAGGATACCAAACCATTTGCTTGAAGCAGGGAGCTTTGCGTTCATGGCCATTAACATGGAAAGAGTGCAGAATCGAAAACTCAGATAGTGAATTTGACATAGTGCCAGTAGAGAGATTACCCGAGAAGGACACTGCAGCAGTAATTAAATTACATAAATGCTGAGGCTCCATTGATATATTATCAAAACGAAGCCTGTTACAGCTTAACCAAATATACCAAATTACATTGATGATTGATGCCACAACCACATCCTGCATTTGCTTGCTAGATGTACTAGAGATACTCTTCAAAAGATTCTACAGTGAAGACAAGTCTAATCTACATTGCAGCCTATGACTTCACCAATTCCAACAATATTGAGCAAAGGAACAAGTCAAAACAAATGATCAGAGGTTTCAGCATGGTGCTTACAATGACTGCATCTTGAAACAACAATACAACCCTTTTTTCGGAGATTATCATCTGTAGGAACCTTTTGATGCGACCAACGCCAAAGGAGGAAGGAACGAGATGGAGGAACAACATTTCTCCAAATGATTTTAGACCAGGATATGCTTTGAGGCTACGGTTGAATAAAATCAAAGGCTTGCTTAAAGGACAAACCACCCGAGTCAGAATGATACCAAACTAATCTATCATATTGAGCACCTGCTGGAATGGTTATCTGCTTCGCTTCCTCCATAATTTGAGGGAAATCATGTGCAAAACACGGTGGAAAAGACCATTGACCATCATGAATGAAGTCTGCAACAGAAGCTTGAAGAGAATGCCTCAAAGAAGGAGGGAAATTTAGCATTTCACACACTGGTTGTTGCAACCATCTGTCATACCAGAACTGAATATGATGACCATCACCCAGCTGCCAAGCAACATTTTTGAGAACCAAAAGAATACATTGGCTCATGCCTGGCCAAATTGATGAACGAACATAGTGAGCCTTAGGTTTATTGCCCCTGAGAAAATGAGCTTTAGCGAAAGTGCTCCATTGCGAATTACAAGCCAACATATCCCAACACAGTTTTAACATTGCAGCTCGATTTATAGGAGTGAGAGGCCGAATACCTAAGCCCCCAGCCGAGTAAGGAGAAAAAACTTTGCTCCAAGAAACAGTAACCATCTTACATTTGCAAATGTCCCCAAACCATATAAAATTCCGAATACATTTATCAAGATCCTTTAACAGAGCTGCTGGCCAAGAATATATATGAAAACTGTATATGAGGGAGCCTTGAATGATGGATTTCACTAATTGAACCCTGCCCATAATGGACAAAAGAGTTCCTTTCCAAACTGCCATTTTATTTTTAACTTTGTCCACAATATGCTGCAAATGAATCTTCCACGGTTTCCCTTGGAAAATTGGCACCCCCAAATAAACAAAAGGCAAAGAGCTAGAGGGAAAACCCAGGAGTTCCTGAAGGAGGATCATACGACTTCTAGGTATATTACCAGCATAAAAATGACATTTAGGGAGACTAATTACCTGACCCGAAATTGCCTCATAATCTCGGAAGAGAGCTAATAAAGATTGAATGCTCCTTTTATTACCACGACAGAACACCATGATATCATCTACGTAGAAAGAATGACTAGGAAAACAAACTCCTCGGGGCCCATGCATAAGCTGAATATGACCTTCCCTTACAAGCAAAGAGATACCATGGCTAAGAACATCCTCAGCTAAACAAAAAAGCAAAGGGGAGAGAGGATCCCCTTGCCTTACTCCGCGTTTACAAGGAAAAAACCCAACTGATTTCCCATTGACTAGAAAAGAAAGCTTGGCCGAATGCAAAATAGTCCAAATCCAGTTACAAAAAGTTTGGTTAAAACCAAAAGCTTTCAGCACTTGAATAAAAAAATTCCAATCAAGTGTGTCAAATGCCTTCCTAATGTCAAATTTCAGAGCAATGTTACCTCCAAAGCATTTATTCTGGAGCAAGTTTATCGCCTCTGAGGTAATGCAAATATTATCCATAATTTTTCTCCCTTTAACAAATCCTCTTTGTTCCTGTGAAAGGATTTTTGGGGCCACAGAAGCAAGCCTATCGGCCAAAACTTTCGTAATCACCTTGAATTGGAAGTTGGCCAAAGCAATGGGTCTGAAATTGTCAATTGTGTCTGCTCCTGGCACCTTAGGAATGAGAGCCACCATGTTAGAATTCAAATTAGGGAAGATCCAGTTATGAGAGAAGAACTGGAGAACTGAGTCAAAAACTTCTTTAGATACAACGTCCCAAAACTTTTGAAAAAAACACCCACCAAACCCATCTGGTCCAGGCTCTCCCTCTCCATTCATGTTAAAGACAGCTACACGGACTTCTTCCATAGTAGGGATATTAGAGAGGAAAGAACTATCTTCAGCAGAAACCAAACTTGGGATAGTTTTGGAAATGAGATCATTTACTAGACAACTATTTTCAGAGGCATACAAATCCAAAAAATAATTGAGCACAATCCTTTCAAGGTCCTCTTGCGAATCAAAAAGCTGACCCTCCTCTCTAAGAACATTCATTTGTTTAGTGGCATGCTTTACCTTTTTACCATTTTTGTGAAAAAAAGATGTGTTGCGATCACCCAAAGAGTACCAGTTCAATCTGGATTTTTCCTTCCAAAAACATTCCTGATTGTAAAGTGCCTGTTGTAATTCCAATTGGGCTTGCAGCTCTTGTTCATGAAGAGCCTCTAAAAAATCAGTAAAGGCAATGATTTGTTGCACAACATCAACCTTAGCCAAGGCTTTGTTAACTCACTGGTGAATGTCTCCAAAAACTGATTTGTTCCAAACCTTTAACTCCATTTTTAACATTTTCAATTTCTGAGTGAGCACATACATGGGGCAACCCACTACTTCTTTGGACCAAACCTCTGTAACAACTCTTCTGCAGGCAGGATGATCCGCCCACACCTTTAAGAATTTAAAAGACGAAGGGAATTTTTTCTCCTCCCGTTGAAGATGCAGCAGCAAGGGATGATGATCAGAGAAGGACCTTGTAAGAGTGCAACAAGAAATGCCTTGCCAAAAATCCAGGCAAGCATCATTGCAAATTGTGCGATCCAAACGCATCTCAATATGATCTCTACCTTTACGTTTGTTGTTCCAAGTGTAACACATTCCCTTTGTAGGCACATGCGTTAAAACACAGGAGTCCGACCAAGCGCGAAATTCTTCACAAGAAATTGGAGAGGGAAGTCTACCCCCTTTTTTTTCATGAGCACCAAGCTCTGTGTTGAAATCCCCTATATAGCACCAGGGGCCAGGGTTTTGCGGTTGCAGGAGAGCCAATTCAGTCCACAAATTACGGCGAAGAGTATAGGTCGTGCTAGCATAAATCCCAGCAAAGAACAGAGAAGTATTGTCAACAGTAATCGAAAAAGACACATGCTGCATAGAGGCAAAGAGAAGCATCGATGTAACATGATCAACACAAGCCACCCATAAATTAGCTTGTCGAGAAGAACCTCTATCATTACAAGTAAAGAAATTCAGATGAAGTTGCTGCCAAAACGAAGGAGGAATAGAGATCAGATCAATCCATGGTTCAGCTCGAATTAGAATGTCTGGCTTATTCATCAGGCATAGATTTTTAAGGTAATTACGAGTTGCCTGATTCGCAATCCCTCTTGCATTCCAATAGAGGACTTTCATTAAGCAAGGTTCCTCAACCCTACCCTTGCTCGAGTTTGGATATTGGAAACTGCCCCTTTATTTTTCTTTCTTTGCTTTTTTTGTTATGACTTAGAAAGCACAACCGTGAATGGTTGTTCTGGATCTACATCAAGACGACGCTCTTTATCCAAACCAAAACTGTTATTCTGTTCACACACAACATGTTCAGTATTTAAATGGTCCTCCTCTTCAACTGCATCCCCCCACAACCGAGATATTGCATGAAGGTCCTGTTGAACTCTAGGAGCAATAGGCGAAACCTTTTCTCTACCACTGTCTAGGAGTGAGTTGGGCACGTGTTGTTGAGAGCCCTCATGTGGATTTAGCGATTGCATTCTCAAAGGAGATTCCGGATGCAAAGATGCATCATAAGAGGAGTCATCAGAAACAACGTTTTCCTCATCTTCATGGATCTCTAAACCTTTTCCATGATCTGTTTGCTGATTTGGAGCATCCAAAACAACAACTTGATCATTATGCACCTCCACATGATTTAATTCTTGGTTAGTCGCACCTTCATTGGAAATGGTCTCAGTATTAGCCTCCACATGATCATGCACGTGAACTATTTCTCCCTTATGCTCGTGAACCCTAGCAGAAACTTGCGGTTTCAAAATTCCCATTCCAACTTTCTTCAAACATTGCTCAATAGAATGACCATTAATTTTGCAGTGCTGACAGAACCTAGGAAGTTTTTCATAGGAGATACACACAAAAAAAGCATATCCCTCCCTTTCCACTAGGATTTCTTCTGGCAGAGGACTGGTAAGATCCAAATCCACCAGAATACGAGCAAAATGACCGTATGCTCTATTACGAGTGGCATCATCAAGGGAGATTGGGGTGCCAAAACTACCTGCAATTTCAAATAGTGTTCTTGGTCGCCAATACTCTTGTGGCAAATCTTGAATTCGCACCCAGCATTGTGCATTTGTTAATTTTTGCTTGTTTGGGTTAAAGTCTGTTGTCCAACATGACATCCTTAAAAGGCCTGGTTGAACATTCCATGCACCAACAGCCCAGACACTTCTAAGATCTTCAGGAGAATTGGACCACGGGGCACCATGGACATCAAAACTGAGAAGTGTTCCAAGCATTATGGTTTTTTATGCATAAGAATGTTCCTGGGATCATGGGGCACCAAAACCCAAAAGTCTTATTTTCGCACGAAAATTGCACAATGGGTCGAAAATGCACCACGAGCACCAAATTTGGACCACGGGGCACTCAGACCTCAATACTTAAAAGTGTTTCGAGCATTACGGTTTTTTATGCATAAGAATGCACTACGGATCACGGGGCACCAAAACCCAAAAGTCTTATTTTCGCACGAAAATTGCACAAATGGCCGAAAATGCACCACGAGCACCAAAATTGGACCACGAAGCACCACGGACCTCAAAACTGAAAAGTGCTCCAAGCATTATAGGTTTTTATGCATATGGATGCACCAAGGATCACAGGGCACCAAAAACCAAAAGTCTTATTTTGGCACGAAAATTGCCCTATGTGCCAAAAAGGCACCAGGGGCACCAAAATTGGACCACGGGGCATCACGGACCTCAAAACTGAAAAGTGCTCCGAGCATTATGGTTTTTTATGCAAAAGAGTGCCCGTGGTGCATTTTCAACCCATTATGCAATTTTCCTACCAAAATAAGACTTTTAGGTTTTGATGCCCCGTGATCCCTAGTGCATCCTTATGCATAAAAAACCATAATGCTCGGAGCACTTTTCAGTTTTGACGTCTGTGGTGCCCCGTGGTGCATTCTTGGCCCATTATGCAATTTTCGTGCCAAAATAAGACTTTTGAGTTTTGGTGCCCCATCATCCTAGGGGCATCCTTATGCATAAAAAAATATAATCCTCTAAGCACTTTTTAGGTTTGAGGTCTGTGATGCCCGGTGGTCTAATTTTGGTGCCTGTGGTGCATTTTCGGCCCATTGTGCAATTTTCGTGCGAAAAAAAGACTTTCTGGTTTGGGTGCCCTGTGATCCATGGTGCATTCTTATGCATAAAAAACAATAATGCTCGGAGCACTTTTCAGTTTTGAGGTCCGAGGTGCCCAGTTGTCTAATTTTGGTGCCCGTGGTGCATTTTCGGCCATTTGTGCAATTTTCGTGCGAAAATATGACTTTTGGGTTTTAGTGTCCCATGCTCCCTGGTGCATTCTTATGCATAAAAAACCATAATGCTCAGAAAAATTTTCAATTTTGAGGTCCATGGTGCCCCGTGGTCCAATTTTGGAGCCGGTAATGCATTTTCGGCCATTTGTGCAATTTTCGTGCAAAAATAAGACTTTTGGGTTTTGGTGCCCCCCATGATCCCTGGTGCATTCTTATGTATAAAAAACCATAATCCTCAGAGCAGTTTTCAGTTTTGAGGTTTGTGGTGTCCAGTGGTCCAATTTTGGTGCCCTATTGTGCATATTTGGCCCACGGTGCAATTTTCGTCCCAAAAAAGGAATTTTGGGTTTTGGTACCCTGTGATCCTTGGGGCATTCTTTTGTATTAAAAACCATAATGCTCGAAGCACTTTTCAATTTTGAGGTCTATGGTGCCCCGTGGTCCAATTTTGGTTCTCACGGCACGTAATGCAATTTTCGTGCAAAAATAAGACTTTTGGGTTTTGGTGTCCCATGATCCTTGGTGCATCCTAATGCATAAGAAGCCATAATGCTCAGAGCACTTTGCAGTTTTGAGGTCTGTGGTACCCCATGGTCTAATTTTGGTGCCCGTTGTGCATTTTCGGCCCATTATGCAATTTTCGTGCCAAAATAAGACTTTTAGGTTTTGGTGCCCCGTAATCCCTGGTGCATCCTTATGCATAAAAATCAATAATGCTTGGAGCACTTTTCAATTTTGAGGCCCGTGGTGCCCGGTGGTTCAATTTTTGTGCTCGTGGTGCATTTTCGTCCCATTGAGCAATTTTCGGGCGAAAATAAGACTTTTGGATTTTGGTGCCCCGTGATCCCTGGGGCATTCTTTTATAGAAAAAATGATAATGCTTAAAGCACTTTTCAGTCTTTAGGTCTGTGGTGCCTCGTGTTCCAATTTTGGTGCCCATGGTGCATTTTCGGCCGATTGTGCAATTATCGTATGAAAACAAGACTTTTGGGTTTTGGTGCCCCGTGATCCCTAGTGCATTCTTATGCATAAAAAACCATAATGCATGGAGCACTTTTCAGTTTTCAGGTCCGAGGTGCCCCGTGGTCCATTTTTCGTGCCCATGGTGCATTTTCGGCCCGTTGTGCAATTTTCGTGCGAAAATAAGACTTTTGGGTTTTGGTGCCCTGCGATCCCTGGTGCATTCTTTTGTATAGAAAACCATAATTCTCAAAACACCTTTCAATTTCGAGGTTCGAGGTGCCCCGTGGTCCAATTTTGGTGCCCGTGGTGCATTTTTGGTCATTTGTGCAATTTTTGTTCGAATAAAGACTTTTGGGTTTTGGTGCCCCGTGATCCCTCATGCATTCTTATGCATAAAAAACCATAATGCTCGGAGCACTTTTCTGTTTTGAGGTCCGAGGTGCCCCGTGGTCCAATTTTGGTGCCCATGGTGCATTTTCGACCCATTGTGCAATTTTCGTGCGAAAATAAGACTTTTGGGTTTTGGTGCCCTGTGATCCCTAGTGCACTCTTATGCATAAAAAAACATAATGCTCGGATCACTTTTAAGTATTGAGGTCCGAGGTGCCCCGTGGTCCAATTTTCGTGCCAATGGTGCATTTTCGGCCATTTGTACAATTTTCGTGCGAAAATAAGACTTTTGGGTTTTGGTGCCCCGTGACCCCTATTGCATTCTTATGCATAAAAAACTATAATGCTCAGACAACTTTTAAGTATCGAGGTCCGAGGTGCCTCGTGGTCCGATTTTGTTGCCCGTGGTGCATTTTCGGCCCATTGTACAATTTTCGTGCAAAAGTAAGAATTTTGGGTTTTGGTGCCTCGTGATCCCTGTTGCATTATAATGCATAAAAAAATTTAATGCTCAGATTACTTTTAAGTATTGAGGTCCGAGGTGCCCCGTGGACCAATTTTGGTGTCGTTAGTGCATTAACGACCCTTTGTACAATTTTCATGGGAAAATAAGACTTTTGGGTTATGGTGCCCCGTGATACGCAGTGCATTCTTATGCATAAAAAAACCATAATTCTTGGAGCACTTTTCAATCTTGAGGTCCAAGGTGCCCCGTGGTCCAATTTTGGTGCCCATGGTGCAATTTCGGCCCATTGTGCAATTTTCCTACCAAAATAAGACTTTTAAGTTTTGATGCCCCATGATCCCTGGTGCATCCTTATGCATAAAAAATCATAATGCTCGGAGCACTTTTCAGTTTTGACGTCTGTGGTGCCCCGTGGTGCATTCTTGGCCCATTATGCAATTTTCGTCCCAAAATAAGACTTTTGAGTTTTGGTGCCCCATGATCCTAGGGGCATCCTTATGCATAAAAAACTATAATCCTCTAAGCACTTTTTAGGTTTCAGGTCTGTGATGCCCCGTGGTCCAATTTTGGTGCCGATGGTGCATTTTCAGCCATTGGTGCAATTTTCACGCGAAAATTAGACTTTTGGGTTTTGGTGCCCTGTGATCCCTCGTGCATTCTTATGCATAAAAAAACATAATGCTCGGAGCACTTTTCAGTTTTGAAGTCCGAGGTGCCCTGTAGTCCAATTGTTGTGCCCGTGGTGCATTTTGGCCCATTGTGCAATTTTCGTGCGAAAATAATACTTTTGGGTTTTGGTGCCCCGTGATCCCTGGTGCATTCTTATGCATAGAAAATCATAATGCTCGGAACACTTTTCATTTTTGAGGTCCGTGGTTCCCCGTGTTCCAATTTTTGTGCCAGTGGTGCATTCTCGACCCATTGTGCAATTTTCGTGCGAAAATAAGACTTTTGTGTTTTGGTGCCCCGTGATCCCTGGTGCATTCTTATGCATAAAAAACCATAATGTTTAGAACAATTTTCAGTCTTGAAATTCGTGGTGCCCCGTTGTCGAATTTTTGTAACTGTGGTGCATTTTTGGCCATTTGTGCAATTTTCGTGCGAAAATAAGACTTTTGTGTTTTGGTGCCCCGTGATCGCTGGTGAATTCTTAGGCATAAAAAACCATAATGCTCGAAGCACTTTTCAGTTTTGAGTTTCGAGGTTCCCCGTGGTCTAATTTTGGTGCCCGTGGTGCATTTTCGGCCCATTGTGCAATTTTCGTGCGAAAATCAGACTTTTGGGTTTTGGTGTCCCGTGATTCCTAGTGCTTTTCTTATGCATAAAATATCATAATGCTTGGAGCACTTTTCAATTTTCAGGTCCGAGGTGCCCCGTGGTCCAATTTTGGTGCCCGTGGTGCATTTTCGAGCCATTGTGTAGTTTTCATACGAAAGTAAGACTGTTTGGTTTTGGTTCCCAGTGATCCCTGGTGCATTCTTATGCATAAAAAACCATAATTCTCGAAGCACTTTTCGGTTTAGAGGTCCGAGGTGCCCCGAAGTCAAATTTTGGTGCCTGTGGTGCATTTTCGGCCCATTGTGCAATTTTCGTGCGAAAATAAAAATAAAACATTTTGGTTTTAGTGCCCCGTTATCCTTGGTGCATTCTTATGCATAAAAAATCATAATGCTTGGAGAACTTGTCAGTTTTGAGGTATGTGGTGCCCCGTGGTCCAATTCTAGTGCTTGCGGTGCATTTTTTACGATTTGTGAAATTTTCGTGCAGAAATAAGACTTTTGACTTTTGGTGCCCCGTGATCCCTGGTGCATCCGTATGCATAAAAAATCATAATGCTTGGAGCACTTTTAAGTTTTGAGGTCCGTGGTACCCCGTGGTCCAATTTTGGTGCCAGTGGTGCATTTTCGGCCATTTGTGCCATTTTCATGCGGAAATATGACTTTTTGGCATTGGTGCCCTGTGAACCCTAGTGCATTCTTATCCATATAAAACCATAATGCTAATAGCACTTTTCAGTTTTGAGGTCCGAGGTGCCCCGTGGTCCAATTTGGGTGCCCGTGGTGCATTTTCGGCCCATTGTGCAATTTTCGTACGAAAATCAGACTTTTGGGTTTTGGTGCCCCGTGATCCCTGGTGCATTCTTATGCATAAAAAACCATAATGCTTGGAGCAATTTTAAGTTTTGAGGTCCGAGGTGCCCTGGGGTCCAATTTTGGTGCCCGTGGTGCATTTTCGGCCCTTTGTGCAATTTTCTTGATAAAATAAGACCTTTGGGTTTTGGTGCTTCGTGATCCCTGGTGCATTCTTATGCATAAAAAACCATAATGCGTCGAGCACTTTTCAGTTTTGATGTCCGTAGTGCCCCGTGGTCCAATTTTGGTGCCGGTGGTGCATTTTCGGCCATTTGTGCAATTTTCGTGCGGAAATATGACTTTTTGGAATTCATACCCTGTGAACCCTGGTGCATTGTTATCTGTATAAAACCATAATGCTCGTAGCACTTTTCAATTTTGAGGTCTGAGGTGCCCCGTGGTCCAATTTTGGTGCCCGTGGTGCATTTTCGGCTCTTTGTGCAACTTTCATGGGAAAATAAGACTTTTGGGTTTTGGTGCCCCATGATCCTTGGTGCATTCTAATGCATAAAAACCATAATGCTCGAAGCACTTTTCAATTTTGAGTTCCGAGGTGCCCCATGGTCCAATTTGGGTGCCCGTGGTGCATTTTCGGCTCTTTGTGCAACTTTCGTGGGGAAATAAGACTTTTGGGTTTTGGTGCCCCATGATCCTTGGTGCATTCTAATGCATAAAAACCATAATGCTCGAAGCACTTTTCAATTTTGAGTTCCGAGGTGCCCCGTGGTCCAATTTTGGTGCCCGTGGTGCATTTTCGTCCCATTAATCAATTTTCATGCGAAAATCAGACTTTTGGATTTTGGTGCTCCGTGATCCCTGGTGCATACTTATGCATAAAAAACCATAATGCATGGAGCACTTTTAAGTTTTGAAGTCCGAGGTGCCCCGGGGTCCAATTTTGGTGCCTGTGCTGAATTTTCGGCCCTTTGTGCAATTTTCGAGCTAAAATAAGACTTTTGGGTTTTTGTGCCTCGTGAACCCTAGTGCATTCTTATGCATAAAAAACCATAATGCTTTGAGCACTTTTTAGTGTTGAGGTCCGCGGTGCCCCGTGGTCCAATTTTTGTGCCGGTGGTGCATTTTCGGCCATTTGTGCAATTTTCGTGCGGAAATATGACTTTTTGGCATTGGTGCCCTGTGAACCCTGGTGCATTCTTATCCATATAAAACCATAATGCTCATAGCACTTTCAGTTTTGAGGTTCGAGGTGTCCCGTGGTCCAATTTTGGTGCCAGTGGTGCATTTTCGACCCTTTGTGCAATTTTCGTGCGAAAATAAGACTTTTGGGTTTTCGTGCCCCATGATCCTTGGTGCATTCTAATGCATAAAAAACCATAATGGTCGAAGGACTTTTCAGTTTTGAGTTTCGAGGTGCCCCGTGGTCCAATTTTGGTGCCCGTGGTGCATTTTCGGCCCATTGTGCAATTTTCGTGTGAAAATCAGACTTTTGGATTTTGGTGCCCTGTGATCCCTAGTGCTTTCTTATGCATAAAATACCATAATGCTCAGAAAACTTATCAGTTTTGAGGTTCGTGGCACCCGGTTGTCCAATTTTGGTGCCGGTGGTGCATTTTCGGCCATTTGTGCAATTTTCGTGTGAAATATGACTTTTTGGCATTGGTGCGCTGTGAACGTTGGTGCATTCTTATCCATATAAAACCATAACGCTCGTAGCACGTTTCAGTTTTGACGTCCGAGGTGCCCCATGGTCCAATTTTGGTGCCCGTGGTGCATTTTCGACGATTCGGCAATTTTCGTGCAAAAATAAGGCTTTGGGTTTTAGTGCCCTGTGAACCCTGGTGCATTCTTATACATAAAAAACCATAATGCTTGGAGCACTTTTAAGTTTTGAAGTTCGAGGTGCCCCGTGGTCCAATTTTGGTGCCCGTGGTGCATTTTCGGCCCACTGTACAATTTTCGTGCGAAAATAAGACCTTGGGGTGTTGGTGCTCCGTGATCCCTGGTGCATTTGTATGCATAAAAAACCATAATGCTTGGAATACTTTTCAGTTTTGAAGTCCGTGATGCCCCGTGGTCCAATTTTGGTGTCGGTGGTGCATTTTCGACCATTTGTGCAATTTTCGTGCGAAAATAAGACATTTGGGTTTCCCTGATCCCTGGGGCATTCTTATGCATAAAAAACCATAATTCTTGGAGCACTTTTCAGTTTTTAGTTCCGTGGTGCCCCGTGGTCCAATTTTGGTGCATGTGGTGCATTTTCGGCCATTTGTGAAATTTTCGTGCAAAAATAAGACTGTTGCGTTTTGGTGCCCCGTGATTCCTAGTGCATTCTTACGCATAAATAACCATAATGCTAGGTATAGTTTTCAGTCTTGAGGTTTGTGGTGCCCCGTGGTCCAATTTTGGTGCCGGGGGTGCATTGTCAGCCATTTGTGCAATTTTCGTGCGAAAATAAGACTTTTGGATTTTGATGCCCCGTGATCCCTGGTGCATTCTTATGCATAAAAAATCATAATGCTTGAAGCACTTTTTAGTTTTGAGGTCCGAGGTGCCCCGTGGTCCAATTTGGGTTCCCATGGTGCATTTTTGGACTATTATGAAATTTTCGTGCGAAAATAAGACTTTTGGGTTTTGGTGCTCGTGATCCCTGGTGCATTCCTATGCATAAAAAACCATAATCCTCAGAGAACTTTTTAGTTTTGAGGACCGAGGTGCCCTGTGGTCCAATTTTGGTTCCCATGGTGCATTTTCCTCCCATTGTGCAATTTTCATGCAAAAATAAAACTTTTGGGTTTTGGCGCCCTGTGATCCCTGGTGCATTCTTATGCATAAAAAACCATAATTCTTGGAGCACTTTTCAGTTTTGAGGTCCGAGATGCCTCGTGGTCCAATTTTGGTGCCCGTGGTGCATTTTCGGCGATTTGTGCAATTTTCGTACGAAAAGAAGGCTTTGGGTTTTGGTGCCCTGTGAACCCTTGTGCATTCTTATGCATAAAAAACCATAATGCTTGGAGAACTTTTCAATTTTGAGGTCCGCGGTGCCCCGTGGTCCAGTTTTGGTGCACGTGGTTCATTTTCGGCCCATTATGCAACTTTCGTACCAAAATAAGACTTTTGGTTTTTGGTGCCCCGTGATCCTTGGTGCATTCTAATTCATAAAAAATCATAATGCTCGGAATAGTTTTCAGTCTTGAGGTTCGTGGTGCCCCGTGGTCTAATTTTGGTGCTGTGGGTGCATTTTCGGCCATTTGTGCAATTTTCATGCGAAAATAAGACTTTTGGGTTTTGGTGCCCCGTGATCCCTGGTGCATTCTTATGCATAAAAAACCATAATTCTCGGAGAATTTTTAAGTTTTGATGCCCGAGGTGCCCCGTGGTCCAATTTTGGTTCCCGTGGTGCATTTTCCTCCCATTGTGCAATTTTCATGCGAAAATAAGACTATTGGATTTTGAGCCCCCGTGATCCCTGGTGCATTCTTATGCATAAAAAATCATAATGCTAGAAGCACTTTTCAGTTTTGAGGTTCAAGGTGCCCGTGGTCAAATTTGGGTGCCCTTGTTGCATTTTTGGCCTATTGTGAAATTTTCGTGCGAAAATAAGACTTTTGGGTTTTGGTGCCTCGTGTTCCCTAGTGCATTCTTATGGATAAAAAACCATAATCCTCAGAGAACTTTTAAATTTTGAGGCCCAAGGTGCCCCGTGGTCCAATTTTGGTTCCCGTGGTGCATTTTCCTCCCATTGTGCAATTTTCATGCGAAAATAAGACTTTTGGGTTTTGGCGCCCCGTGATCCTTGGTGCAGTCTTATGCATAAAAAACCATAATCCTTGGAGCACATTTCAGTTTTGAGGTCTGTAGTGCCCTGTGGTACAACTTTAGTGCCCGTGGTGCATTTTCGGCCATTTGTGAAATTTTCATGCGAAAATCAGACTTTTGGGTTTTGGTACCCCGTGATCCCTAGTGCTTTCTTATGCATAAAAAACCATAATGCTCAGAAAACTTATTAGTTTTGGGGTTCGTGGTGCCCGGTTGTCCTATTTTGGTGCCGGTGGTGAATTTTCGACCATTTGTCCAATTTTTGTGCGAAATATGACGTTTTGGCATTGGTGCCTTGTGAACCTTGGTGCATTCTTATCCATATAAAACCATAATGCTCATAGCACTTTTCAGTTTTGAGGTCCGAGGTGCCCCGTGGTCCAATTTTGGTGCCTGTGGTGCATTTTCGGCGATTTGTGCAATTTTCGTGCGAAAATAAGGATTTGGGTTTTGGTGCCCTGTGAACCCTGGTGCATTCTTTTGCATAAAAAATCATAATGCTTGGAGCACTATTCAGTTTTGAGGTCCGAGGTTCCCCGTGGTCCAATTTTGGTGCACGTGCTGCATTTTCGGCCCATTATGTAACTTTCGTGCGTAAATAAGACGTTTGGGTTTTGGTGCCCCGTGATCCCAGGTGCATTCTTATGCATAAAAAACCTTGATGCTCAGAGGACTTTTAAGTTTTGAGGTCCTTGGTGCCAGGTGGTCCAGTTTTGGTGCCGGTAATGCATTTTCAGCCATTTTATGCAATTTTCGTGTGAAAATAAGACTTTTGGGTTTTGGTGCCGCATGATCCCTAGTGCATTCTGACGCAGAACAAACCATAATGCTCCTAACACTTTTCAATTTTGAGGTTTGTGGTGGCCCGTGGTCCAATTTTGGTGCTGGTAATGCATTTTCGGCCATTTGTGCAATTTTCGTGGGAAAATAAGACTTGTGGTGCCCCGTGATCCCTAGTGCATTCTTATGCATAAAAAACATTAGTGCTCAGAGCACTTTTTGAAATGTAGAGATTCACAGTAGAAGGGGGGTTGAACAGTGTGTAAGTTATATTATTAAGAAAAAAACTTTTCGCAAAGATGGAGATAAAATATCTTAGGTTTCACAAGGGACTTGTAAAACATAAGATCACAAGTATCGTCCAATAGTTAAATTGATAGTTTAGTGAAACTTCGTTTTCTTGGTAATCGTCCAGGCGTAAATAAGAGATTTTCGTAAGTAGGATATAAAGAACCTTGTGTGCAAAGTGTGAAGAAATAACTTAAGAGAATAGCAAGTAAGCTTGAAAGCGATAGAGTCAAAACACTTGGTTTATACTGGTTCACTCAACCTGAACTACGTCCAGTTCTCCTTCAAAAACTTTGAAGGGTTCCACTAATCAAGTTCTGATTACAAACAAGTATTATATACCCTACCACTCCTAGCTACAAGTATTCTCTAGGCCACTTCTGGCACACCTTTAATCTCCCCCTGAGATTAAAAAACACCCAAGTATTCTTTGTCACTAAGCCACTCCTAGCTTTCAAAACAGAAACTGTTTGAGTACAAGTTAAATAAACAGCTCTCACAGAGAGGATATTACAATAAAAACTCAATTACACAGAATAACTTACCAAAGCTAAGTAGATTGCTCTTTTCGCACAAGTGTAGGTCATCCAATCGATTTGGCAGAGTTACAACTCTTCTAAAAACTTGAAAAATTCTCTCTGCAAAACGTGAGCTTGTTCCTCTATTTATAGGCATCTTGGAGAAGATATCCGTTGTGGGATCTGTGCCTTTGCCAATAACCGTTCTCTCACAATCATATCACCGTTGCTACGTGTCAGCTTGGGGTGGAGAGATGGAGGAGACAACAATACATGCAGTGCCTCCACTACTTGTACGATTTCTACAGAGAGAGGCTTTTCTTCCCCTTGTGGTACACTTTTCGAATATTCAAATGAAATGTCACATTAGAATAGAGAGGGAATAATAGAACATTTCAGAGAATCATCATCGAAAAGCATAAGTGTACTTCTACTCAATTATGGACACATTATATAACTGTTTGCTAGAGAGGGATGATGTAAGTTATATATACGTTGGAAGCTTCCTTGAATGGACGCAGTGTTTACACACTGGTTTTCTCAATGCATTTGGACGCATGTTTTATAATCAGTGTATTGGACGCTGAATTTTACACTTAACGAAAATAGTTGCTCATTGGACGTACTGTACACATAGAAACATAATGATTGAGTTTAAGAAATACAATACCATTGAGGCATTGGACGGCGTAGAACCTATAAAACTCAAACATAGATCATTAGATACTTCAAAATTTAACTTTATTTGTTATCGTCAAAATCGAAGTTTGAAGGGTTGGACATCGTCCAAAGTCTTAGATTCTAACAATCTCCCCCTTTTTATGATGACAAATAATACTAAATTTTGATGTGTGCAAATATATAATCATATTAAAGAATATCAGAGTAGATGATTGAATGATTATTTTATGCCAGTGTATGTTGACAGGGTGAGAAAGGTATGGAATGAAGTACTCCCCCTGAGTTCAACATTTCTCATGTATTTAATAAAGCAATATATATCAGATAACACTGCATGATAAGAATGTATCAGAGACGATAGTTATCAGAGTGAAAAGCATATCATAGATATGGATGCGGAAATTATGATCAAAAACACCTCATATGTATTCAATGAACGGCCTCAGCGGTTTCACAGAGTAGTGTAACAACAAAAAAATACTCTATGACATCAAAAATTCCAATTTCTCCCCCTTTGTCATCAACAAAATAAAAAAAGGTTTGAAAGATGGAAAAATGATTTGACCATCATGGTCACCTAGGGCTGTTGAGGTGGATCTTGTGGTGGTATTGGTGGTTGTTCTGGTGGTGCTTGAGGAGGTGGTGCAGGGTGGTTAACAGGTGGTTGTTGTTGAGGTATGGGTTGAACAGGAGGAACTGATGAATAATAGTGCCGATGAGGTTAGCAGCAGTGGATTGAATTTGACTTACCAACATCTGTGAGAGGTGCATGAACTGATCAGTAATAGCATTCTGCAACATTAATCGGTGTTGTGCGGCTTCTGCTTGTTGTCTTTCCTAAAAGGCACGAAGAGTAGCTTTGGTTTCCAGTTGTTGTCTTAGAGCCTATTGAACAATCTCGTTCACTCTGTCCTCAGAGACTCCTTGAGGTTCGACAAAGTGCAAGGGAATAATAGCCCTTGGACTTGAAGACCCTCTAGGAATCATTTGTCTGGTTCTAGAGTGTGCTTCATTGGACGCACAAATAATTGGTTGGCTTGTGGCAACCTCTGGAGTAGGCTTTTCAGCAGTGGACTCCTTTGGTTGTGGCGCTTCAGTCTCAGCCATATGTTGCAAAGCTTCATCTTTGGACGTGCCAGATTGGACTATTTATTCCTCATGAGAGGTGACAAAGTGTTCCACGTCCACTTGTACCTATGACTGTAAGTCCAAATGAATGAGCATATTAGTGACTTTTGCAGAGGCTTCATCCAATTCTGCTTGTGTGATTGTTGGTTGAGGCTTCCTGAGTGTCTGCCCACACAATTTGACGCTAAAAGATCATGGTGTCAAAAGTGCCTAGGGGCCTTGTTACCTTTCCAGTCTTATCAAAAAGGTGATTCCAGGTATGTGAGGAAGATGAGAGTTGAACCTTTTCATCTCTACTAGGCATCTCTGTGCCATAGTACTTAAACCCTTTCTTCTTTCCAGCATCATATAGAGGTAGTTTAGGACATACCTTATCAAGTACAAACTTGATATCCGTGGAACGTCTGATGCGGAGGTTAGGTGGATAAGCAACAGCCTGGTCTTGAATGTACATTTGTGAACGTCTGATGCCAAGATCGTCATAATCACTGGGCTGAAAGTTGAGCACTGGAGTTCCAGGTGGTAGTGGAAGAAATTTTGTGATGGAAGTCCAGATGTGAACATCTTTGACCCATTGCACCTCTGGATGCTGGTTTGCCTTGGATGGGTCCAGACTTTCTTTTATGGCTAATTGCAGTTCAGCATCCAATTCATCAAGATTGCTGGGAGATGACTTCTTTGTTGCTGGCTTCCTCTTCCTTTGAGTCTTGCCCTTTTGTTCAGCCACAGTTTTAGCAATATTTGATGCAATTTCAACCTCTGGCTCAGGAGGTACATCTTCAGCTGGACACACCCTTTGTTGAGTACCAGTTGGACATGTATAAGGTCGTTCCATCCGAACCAGGTTTGGATAAGATTCTCTCGTCCAAGTTGGTGGAGGATTGTTGATAATGGTTCCTTCTGGTAATAAAGCAAATTCAGTAGATTGAGGATGAACATAGTCATACCTAGTCCATTCAGGTGCAGATACTGAAGTCAGACTCCTCTCTAGTGGTTCCTGTCGAGCTCTCCAAATAACATCACTTTTCTTACAATAGTTCTGTTCATACCTTGTAAGGAATGCAACAGGAAACCTTTCCTTGTCTTCTTCTTCTTTTGTCTTCCCCTTTGGTGGAATCGTCCGTTGAGGCCATGCATCTCTCCAAGCATCCCTTGGACGCACAAATCTTGATAAGTTTAATTTGAGAGTTGGACGCTGTGTTGATGTGATTGTTGAAGCAACTGTTGGAGCAGGTTGTGGAGCACTTGTAGATTCGTTCTCAGTGTCTTGAGAGGTGGGGAGTTTAATTAGAACTTTCCTTGGCCTTGCTGCCTGAGTTTTTACTCGTCTAGGTACTTTAGTAGGAAAGACTTTGGCACCAGTTTTTGGTGCATCAGATACCTTTTGTTTCTTCTGCTGTGCAGACTCCATCTCTTGAGCTTTTCTTTTAATCTGGCAAATGGGCATTTGATCCTCATCATCGGAGTTGTTAAGCATTTTCAGTTTGCGAACTCTAGATTTTTTTTATGCAAGCTTCACTGGAGCGGTCTTTGGATGCAGCTCATCCTGTTTTGGTTTGGACGGAGCAGTCCTTGGACACTTCTCAGCAGGTGGACTGGACGGAGCAGGATCAACATGTCTTTTCTTGGTCCTTCTTTCTTTTTCTGCATCTTCTTCATACTGTTGTGACATGTGTCTTGTTACTTTCCTACTTCCTTGTTCCTTCATCAACCGTTTGATCTTTCTTCCAAGACCAAGAAGATCAATTTCTTCTTCATCATCATTTGAAATGAGTCTGCTTTGTTCATGATGTTTCTTATTTATACTGTCCTTGTCCAAATCCCTTAAGACCTTTGCTGTGAGCTTTATCTTCATTGGCTTGATGTTTGATTCACCAAATTTCTACTGTGTTGCAACTATTTCTCCTTTCTTTACAATGTTTTCATGATCATCTTCGTCCAACTCATCAAAGAAACATTGGTATACTTTCTGATCCTAGAGGATCTTATTTAGCAGTGCGGCATAGAAGATGTCATCATTTCCACCAATAGTTTTCATCATTCGCAGAATATTGATGTAAATGGTGTGAGGTAGGTTGAATGGGATACCTTCCATTAGATGAAATATCACGAACTCGTGTAAGTCTGTGACTGAGTCCTTAGACCCAGCTTTGTACAAAATGCTCTTGTTGCACACTTGCTGCCATATCTTTGCTTCTTCACATAGATTCTTGTACTCAATCTTGGATGAATCTGTAGACTTGTTCTTGCACAGTACCTTTCCAACGTAGTTTCCATATTGCTTTGCCCACTCTGACTTGTACTGGTTTTGTTCCCTGATACAACCAGTGACTTTGGTTATAGGTTCAGTAGACAAAATCACTTCTCATCCAAGCATAGTGGACACGAGTTCCCTTGAGTTCTGGAATCTTGCATTCCTCCAGAACATTCTGATCAGTTCTGGAAATATCATCTGGTTTTCGTTGAAGTATTCTCTGATTCCGCATTTTAGAAGACTTTCATCGAGATTCAGACCCAACTTTTCTAGTTTTCCAATGTCGAAGAAGTGCTCAACGTGAACAGTGGCAGCACCTTGAGACACTATAGTGGTTTCAGGATAGGTATGAATATCAAGTTCAGAGTTGCTTAAGTTAGCAGAGTTCGTCATGATGATAAAGGTTTGACATTAGGTTTTGCAGATTGTGTTTAGATTTTCTGAGAGAGAGAGAAGGAGAATGCTGGAGGTAGAAGATAATTTCGGAGAAGGGAAACTTGGTAAAGTAATTTTCTGAGTGAATTTGTCAGTTTAAGTATAGCCTCTGTTTGGAGAACACGAAATGGTTTTGGGCTTTTGTGAATATTTGAAATGGAGGTTATGCCATAAGACCCGCCATGATGAGACGTGCTGAGGATATGGGTAACTGTGTACGGTTATTAACAACTAGGTGATTCAGCATAGGGCATTAATTCGCAATTACAAAACAAAACCGTTTTGGCTATTAAAACAATGTTAAACAGAAAAAAAATATTGTCCAGTCGTTAGACTTAAGTGTAGCATATGCAGTGCACGTGCATGTCAAAGTTACCTTTGGACGACATGTCCATTGGACACTATTTATCACATTGGATGCTACATATGGATTTTAATCATTCTTTTACAAGACCCATGCCAAGTCTATTCCTCAGAAAGACGACTAGCTTGTCTTCAGTAAGGGGTTTTGTAAATATATAAGCTAGCTGATTATCTGTGGTTACAAAATGTAATTCCACAGTACCCTTCTGAACATGATCTCTTATAAAGTGATGTTTAATTTCTATATGTTTTGCCCTTGAATGCAATATTGGGTTTTTAGAAAGATCAATTGCAGCTTTGCTATCACAGAAGATGGGAATGTTACTCTCATATATGTTGTAGTCCTCAAGTTGATGCTTGATCCATAGGATTTGAGAGCAGCACTTTCCAGCTGAAATATACTCTACTTCAGCGGTGGATAGTGCAATTGTTCCTTGCTTCTTGCATATCCAGGAGACTAAGTTTCCACCAATGAAGTGACATCCTCCACTAGTGCTTTTTCTTTCAATTCTATCTCCAGCATAGTCAGCATCACAGTATCCAACTAATCTAAAATCCTTCTGCCTTTTGAAATGTAGACCAAGATTAGTTGTTCCAACAAGATATTGAAAGATTCTTTTAACAGCAGTTAAGTGAACTTCCCTTGGGTCAAATTGGAATCTGCCACATAAGCATATGCTGAACATGATGTCAGGTCTGGACGCTGTGAGGTATAGGAGTGATCCTATCATTCCTCTGTATAGGGTATTGTCCACCTTCTTTGAACCATCGACTAGTCCAAGTAATGTTGTTGGGTGCATAGGAGTTTTCATTGGCTTTGCATCTTCCATTTTGAACTTCTTGAGAAGCTCCTTACCATACTTGGTCTGATGTATGTATATGCCTTTATCAATTTGCTTGATTTGCAATCCAAGGAAGAATTTTAGTTTTCCCATCATGCTCATCTCGAATTCTATTTGCATTAACTTAGCAAATTCTTCACAAAGAGATTCGTTAGTAGCACCAAATATGATAATCAACATATACTTGAGCAATAGTGAAATTAGAAGAATAATCTTTGCGAAATAGTGTAGTGTCTACTTTTCCTCTTAAGAAACCATTTTCTAAAAGAAATGAGCTGAGTTTTTCATACCAAGCTCTCGGTGCTTGTTTTAGTCCATATAATTCTTTGTTAAGTTTGAAAACATGAATAGGAAAAGCATCACTCTCAAACCCTGGGGGTTGCTCCACATAGACTTCTTCTTTTATCAGTCCATTGAGGAATGCACTTTTTGCGTCCATTTAATATAGCTTCATATTGCTATGAGCTGCAAATGATAGTAAAATGCGAATTGCCTCTAGACGTACAACAGGTGCATAAGTTTCAGTATAATCTATACCTTCCTGTTGTGAGTAACCTTTGGCTACCAGTCTAGCTTTGTTTCTCACAACATTACCTGTTTCGTCCAATTTGTTTCTAAACACTCATTTAACTCCTACGGCTTCTTTGTTATTAGGGAGTTCTACAAGTTTCCAGACATCGTTCTTTTGCAATTGGTCAAGTTCATCTTGCATTGCTTTGACCCAGCTTTCATCTTCCAAAGCATCGTCCACAGTCTTAGGTTCTATCTGTGATATGAGTGTTGTGTGACCTTGTTGTTGAAGTGAAGATCTGGTTCTGACTCTATCCTTTGGATCACCAATGATTTGATCTTCTGGATGATGCTTCTTCATTTGCCAGTTGCGTCCAGTTGGTTCCCTTTGTTCTTCTGTTGGACTGTCCAGGGGAACATTGGACTCTTCAACTGTGACATCACTGTTGGACGTGTCTGATGATTTCCTTGCATCTTCTAGCCTAAGTTCTGCAAATGATTCATCTAGCTCTGATAATTTCTTATCAGGCTTAGTCTCATTGAACTTCACATGGATAGCTTCTTCAACAACTAAGGTTCTAGAATTATAAACTCTATATGCCTTTGAAGTTTCAGAATATCCAAGCAATATTCCTTCATCACACTTAGAATCAAATTTTCCCAAGTTATCCTTAGTGTTCAGAATGAAGCATTGACATCCAAATGGATGGAAGTAGGATATGTTGGGTCTTCTCCCTTTCCACAATTCATATGGAGTCTTTTTAAAGATTGGCCTGATATAGATTCTGTTATGTAAATAACAGGCAGTATTCACTGCTTCAGCCCAAAAGTGTTTTGGGGTTGAATTATCATTCAACATGGTTCTGGCCATCTCTTGGAGTGACCTGTTCTTCCTCTCAACAACACCATTATGTTGTGGTGTTATGGGTGTTGAGAAGTTGTGAAGGATACCATTTTCTTCACAGAACCTTTAAAAACTTTCGTTTTCGAATTCTCCCCCATGATCACTTCGGATCTAAATAATGCATACTCCTTTTTCATTTTGAATTCTTTTGCAGAAGTTATAGAAGGCCTTAAAAGGCTCATCTTTGTGAGATAGGAACATGACCCATGTCCATCTAGTATAGTCGTCCACTACAACTAATCCGTACCTCTTACCACCTACAGAGGTTGTTCTTGTGGGTCCAAACAGGTCAATATGTAACAGCTCAAGAGATTTAGAAGTGGAAACAATGTTTTTACTTTGAAAAGAATTTTTTGTAACACCCTCATTTTCGCTTTCTGTATTTGATTGTCTGTTTATTCTTAATCTTGTTTTTAAGAATTGATAAGCCCAAATAGGATAATAAAATATTAAGTCACATTATTGTGACTGATATTTTATATTCTATATAATTGAAAATTTTAATAATTATTCCAGATGAAAATTTGAAATAACTATTAAAACGACAATTATACTAGATTATCAATATTTGTGACAAATGCAAGGATAAGTATCAAATAATTATAAAGTAATTATTTGAACTTAAAATCATGTTTTATAGGTTTAAATATGATTAGGGAAATTTTCTCAAAAATTTTAGAAGACTTCTGAGGAAATTTTACAAAATGCTTTATAGGTTAGTCAATATAGGATTAATATCAAAACTTGATGAAACTGACAAAGTCAGTTCATTTTTAAGTCATACATATAAAAATATAATTTTTTATAAAATTTAGGAATTTATAGAGCTAAAATAAAATTAATGTGAATTATTGACTAAAAATACCTAACTAATTTAAATATTTCAAAAATAATTATAAAAATGTAATTTTAAGTTATAATAATAATAGTTATATATCAAAGTTTATGTTGTGGGCTGGACTATTTCCCAGTCCTGAGCCCAATACCACTGTCCGCAAAGCCCAAACCAATAACATATTCATTTAATAATTCAACATTAAATTAATTGCTTAATTGCATTTTATAAAAATAAAAAAAAATCTGGATAATTTCAACAAGATTAGCGTGCAAACCAAGTTGAGAAGTCGGCTGCCTTAGTCTCCAAGTTTTCAGAGATAATACCAAGTTTTTCTTTTATTTTAATTAGCAATTTATGTTTTAAAAATTGGACCAACACAAACACAAATCCATTCATTTCATCTGCTCCTCTCCTCACTGCACGACACCTCCCTTCTTTTCTTCTTCTCCTCCACATCAGACTCACACACACTTGCACCTCCACAAATTTTCCTTTTTCTTTCTATAAATACTCAGAGTCTGCAAGTGTTGAAAATTGGTAGCTTGTTCTTCTCTTCAAACAAGCGTAGAAGGAGGATTTAGAAGTTCAACCTCTTTTCTCTTTTCTTTGCTACTGCTGTGACTTAAGAGGTAAGGGGAAGAGTGAGACTGGTTCTTTATTATTTATCATCTTTTAGTTATTTGTTTACACCACTAATCATTTTTATTCTTACTTTTCTTTTCAAATCTTGTCTATTTTCTGTTACAGTTTGAATTTTCTTGGTATTTTTGGACTGTTTTTGTAGTTTCATTCCTTAAAGGAAACTATGTTAAATTTTCCTGATGGTTTATTTCTTTTAATTTACTAGTTCCACTAACCATTTCCTCCCCTGTTTTTCTTTCTTATTCTTGTATGTGTGTTGTTATAGTTTCGAGATCATGGTATTTTGAACCATGGTTTACTGGTTTGAGAGTTTCACACTTAAATGAAACTCTGTTATTTTTCTTATAACTTCTAAATATCTAAAATAAAACCATGACCTGTTACTTTGTATAGAAATGAAATAAAATTTTATTTTATAACCTTTATGCTCACAGGTTAGGAAAATAGACAGGGAGAGACTGAGTGCTTGTTTATTTCTAAAACTTTCTTTGAATCAAGCTTGAAGCATTCTATTCTCACAAAGTCTTAATCTTGTAAATTAAATAAGTATGGACAGCAACCATCTTCACCTTTTTTCTTTTCATTTTAGGTTCTGTTTCTGTCATACTCTTAGAGAATCAATTTCATTTTAAATTTTAATTATGTTCTAAAAAAAATGAATAATTTAGGAATAGAGGGCTTAGTTTAAATCCTAATAATAATTCCGGAGATACTTCCACTTAATTACTAGAAATTAGAAATAGTAGATAGATGTTTGGGTGTGTCCGGTTAGCAAAGAAATAACAAGAGGATTTAAAGTTTTGATTTCACTGAATTTGATAAATCCATTTTTTTTTGTCTTTTAAAGGATATTTTATAGGAATTATCTTGAAATTAATTTAAACCCTGTATATTGACTAAATATAATTTAGTTTTGTGCGACAAGGATTAGAGTGTTAGTCTTGTTTTTCAATTCATTAAGTGCTTAAATTTTTAAGGCAACACTTTTAGAAACACCAACTTCCAGTACCTCACGTTTTGCACCAAGAAACAAGTATCAAATGAGTGCTTTGTTTTCTTTAAAAAATTCATGGTCTCATACCAGGATAGATATACAATTTTTTTTATTACTTTATTAAATCCCTTATCAATATTCTCGGTTAAGTAAGGAAAAGAAAATTTTAGTCCTTTACAATCAATTTGGTCTCGGGTTAGGGACAAAAAGGAGGAATTTATTTTAGTAATTTAATAATCCTAACACCTAACTCCATCACTTAAAACCCATTTTATAAACAAATCTGGTCTTATGTTAGCTACTTGGTGGTCTCGGGTTTAAAGGAAAGGAAATGAACAATGATTCAAATTTGTTTTAATGAAATAAACACTTAAACTTATTGGGTCTTGTTATCCCTTGGTTGGTCTCAGGTTGATAAGGAAAGAAAGGACAGTTATTTTGCCACTAATAACTCTAAACATCTAAGTATATTGTTTATGATTACGATAAATGAAACTTTGGGTTAAATTCCCTTACCAATTTCTTACGTTCCTTTTTAGAAGAATAAAAATAACTAAGTTTTTAATTTTATCTTAGTTAAACCCTTATAATAATTTAGTAATATTAGTATCTCCAATTTCTAAGAATGGACGTTTATAGCCTTGTCAAGTATTTAAGGTCGACAGATAAAATTTAAGTTCTAATAATTTTATAATGTTTTCATAATTACTTGGGTCCTTATATTAGATACTTTATATATGATAAGATTCTTGATGTGGTGATTGTACTCTGATAACATTGTTTATCTGTCTGTAAGGCAGATGTGTTGATATTCTGTGTTGGTCCTCAGAGCAGCTGAGACCAGAAATATCTCTGAATTTATGATTGTTATGTTTTACTGTATGCTATGATGATGAACCTTTACATGTGGAGGTAGAGATATGTTATATATATGGATGAGAATGATCCATGAAAGATAAATAAGTCTCTATGGATGTATTTCGATAGTACGTTTTAGTTACGTAACTTGGTGTAGCCAAGTTAGGCGAAAGGCTTGAAGGGAGATGGAGCGGGAAGTTACGGTTTGGTACACCGTGAGTTGATATGCGTGACCTTGGCTAAGGTCTAAGAGGTGGAAAGCATCGAGTGTGTAACGTCCCAATGCGTAGGTCGACCCCCTAAGTTCCGGGACTAATAGTGCCAGCTCGTACACCTCGATAAGCGCAGAGACAACTTCATGATGACGCGAAGGGTATACCTCGTAACAGGGATGTGACCCCGTGGGGAGATTGCCCCGTAATTTGAGTACGCGTATATATATGTTATTGAGCGACATCGGGAATGGTGTCGAGTACCATGTGGATTGTGGAGCTACACAGGTATGGGACTGTGGCAGTGGTTGAGGTATACTTACTCCCCATCACTTCCCGAAGGTGGTATTGTGATTGATAATTGATCAATCGTGGAGTATGGATCCATACTGCATTTGGAAGGTTGAGATGTTATGACGAGATAGACACTAGGTTCCCCCGCTATTATATTAATTAATGGTAGTTATACCGTTAGTGATACATACATATATATATATATATATATATATATATATATATATATATATATATATATATATATATATATATATATATATATTAGAATCAAGTCTCACTCCTTTCTCTTTCTTGTTGTGTATGTACTTGTTGATTGCATATGTGAAGATGACGGTCTTGCCCAACAATCGA
This sequence comes from Pueraria montana var. lobata, assembly GCA_026413185.1. Classification (NCBI taxonomy): domain Eukaryota; kingdom Viridiplantae; phylum Streptophyta; class Magnoliopsida; order Fabales; family Fabaceae; genus Pueraria; species Pueraria montana. The sequence goes on from CM048646.1 coordinate 45,457,802, forward strand.
GCTCTCCTGTGGACATGGTTATTTCGGGGATTGCAGAGATTGACAAGAAGATACGAGACTTAAAGGTTAGTTTTATTCATTCCTGTTTTTGGGTAGAAATTGTGTACTACTCTGACTAGGATTATTTGATGTATGGATTGGGATTAGCTAGTACCTGATTTCTCTGTATTTATTTTCTAATACGAACTGATGTTTATTTAAAAGAAGATCATGGTTCTTTATAAAATATTTCCTGTATGCTAAATAAGCTTAATAAATGTTTCATTTAATCACACGAAAAATTCATCCTCATTTTTATAATAACTACAACTAATAAAATATTAGTGTGGGTTGTGTCTAATGTAACGGGGTGTTACATTTTTTACTTGTTTCCCTTTCTGACAGGCTTCACAAAGAAGATCATCTTTATATGACATACTTGGTAATCCTCTCACGAGGTTATGCCTATTAAGCTTTGAGATTAATCTCAAGTTGGCATGCCCAAGTCTTTTATGCCATAGCCAATTATTTTCTTTAACTGAAACTAAGCATGAAACATTTTGACTTGATAGTTCCCCAAGTTTAATCTTGTAGAGATTACCTTGCCTCTTTGCACTAAAGAGAAGGGATCCATTAGAGTTCTTGACTATACATTCACCTTTGTTAAAGGCAACATCATATCCACTATCACATAATTGTCTTATGCTAAGTAGATTGTGCTTGAGACCTTTAACGTAAAGAAAATTATCAATACAGGGATAGGTTGGTATACCAATCTTACCCACTCCAGCTATCATCCCTTTCTGATTCCCTCCGAAAGTGACTGTCCCACTAGTCTTGGGTTGGAGGCTTTGGAACATACACCTTTCTCCTGTCATGTGATGCGAGCACCCACTGTCCACGTACCATGACTAGAGTTTCTTTCCTGCTGTTAAGCATGTCTGCAACAGGAACAATTTTATCCTTAGGTACCCAGATTGACTTGGGTCCTTTCTTGTTAGTTTGAAGGGCACTGGACGCTCCCTTCTTAGGTAGGTGTCTGCATTTGGACGTTATATGTCCAGGTTTCCCACAGATGTAACACACATCTGCATCTTCGTCATGAATATATTTCTTTCCCTTATATCCATGCCTTGACCTGTCATTTGGTCTCCTACAACCTTCATATTTTAAAAGCATCTTAAGGTTGTCAGATCCCTTGACAAAGTTGGACAGATCCTTCTTTAGGCTGTCAATCTCTTCATGAAGTTTTACAACATCATGTGGTTGACCTCTTAAGGAAGTATCTGCATCAACTTTCAGAAGCTTCTCAACTAGCCTTTTGTTTTCTGTTTTGAGAGTTCGAATCTCTATGGAAAGATTCATTTCTCTAGTCCTTGAATCCTCATAGGATTTATAGGCTCGAGCAGTATCATTCCAGAGAGTTTGTCTATCCTCATTTAAGGCTTCATGTTCTTTTGAGAGCTCTGTTAACTTTTTCTGTAAATTCTTTTCACTTTCAAGTTGTTTGAGACTATTTTCTAAAACTTCTTTTTCTTTTGAAAGTGACTTGAACGATTTTTTCAAGGTTTTGTAGGCCTTTGACAGAATAGAAGAGTTTGAAAGCAAATCATGATAAGCTTCTTGAAGTGAATTTAGATCATTAAAGTTTACCTCATCTTCTTCTTCTGGTTCTGAAGAATCTGATGTAGTGTCTTCCATCAGACATATGTGTGCTTCCTCTTCCTCTTCCTCTTCATCGTTCGATGATGAGTCATCCCCCAAATCTTCCCATGTGGACATCAGAACCTTTTTACCCTTCTTTTTGTTGAAGCTTTTCTTCTTCTTGTCCTTGCTCTTGTCAAGATCTGGGCATTCTGATTTGAAGTGTCCGGGCTTTTTGCATTCATAGCATACGATTAGACTCTTCTCCTTCTTTTCTTTGAGACCTTTCTTGTTCGGGTTTCTCCATCTGGATCCACCTTTCTTCTTCCACACATAGTGGATTCTCTTGGATATGAAGGATAGCTCATCATCCTCGTCTGAGTCATCATCTTCAGAATGTTCGTCTGATGATGCTTCAGCTTGCATAGCTTTGGACGATGATGCTTTCTTTGGCTTCTGGACGCTGAGTGCCAGAGACTTGCTTTTCTTACCATCACCATCTTGTTGCAGTTCCAACTCATGTACCTTAAGGATTTCCACAAGCTCTTCTAAGGACATGTCATCTAGTCCTTTGGTTGCTCTCAAGGCTGTAACCTGTGGTCTCCATTACCTAGGCAAACTCCTTAGAATTTTGTCAATATGTTCATAGTTATTGTAATCTTTACCATGTGTTCTAAGTTCATTTAGTATGGTTTGAAACTATCAAAACATACTTTGTATGTCCTCGTTTCCTTCCATACTAAACAATTCATATTAACGAGTAAGAAGGCTAAGTTTGTTATGTTTTACCTGGGTGGAACCCTCATACGTTAACGCAAGAGTGTCCCACATTTGTTTTACACTTTTGAAACTGTGCACTTTGTTGTATTCTTGTTCAGATAGTGCACATATGATGATATTTCTGGATCTGGAGTTGAGATGAAATCTTTGTTTCTGCTCCTCCGTCCATCTAGCCTTTGGGATCTCATTGAGACTCTCATCAATTGGAATGTAGTCGCCCATCTCCACAATGTCCCACATATCAATATGACAGGATTCAAAGAATGCTATCATTCTTTGCTTCCAATAATCATAATTGACACCCTTGAAGAGTGGTGGTCTGTTCACAGCTTGTCCCTCGTTTTCCATCTTTCTTAGAATCTGGTTTCCTCTGTACTGCCAAGTACTCAACTCGAGTGGTTGAGCTCTGATGGCAACTGAATTGTAGAGATTCGCACTGGAAAGGAGGTTGAATAGTGTGTAAGTTATATTATTAAAAAAAACTTTCCGCAAAGATGGAGATAAAATATCCTAGGTTTCACAAGGGACTTGTAAAACACAAGATCACAGGTATCGTCCAATAGTTAAAAAAAAATAGTTTAATGAAACTGCGTTTTCTTGTTAATTGTCCAGGCGTAAATAAGAGATTTTCATAAATAGGATATAAAGAACCTTGTGCACAAAGTGTGAAGAAATAACTTAAGAGAATAGCAAGTAAGCTTGAAAGCGATAGAGTAAAAACACTTGGTTTATACTGGTTTACTCAACCTGAGCTACGTCCAGTTCTCCTTCAAAAACTTTGAAGGGTTCCACTAATCAAGTTCTGATTACAAACAAGTATTATATATCCTGCCACTCCTGGCTACAAGTAATCTCTAGGCCACTTCTGGCACACCTTTAATCTCCCCCTGAGAATAAAGAACACCCAAGAATTCTTTGTCACTAAGCCACTCCTGGCTTTCCAAAGAGAAACTGTTTGAGTACAAGTTAAATAAACAGCTCTGACAGAGAGGATATTACAATAAAAACTCAATTACACAGAATAACTTAGCAAAGCTAAGTAGATTACCCTTTTCGCACAAGTGTAGGTCGTCCAATCGATTTGGCAGAGATACAGCTCTTCTAAAAACTTGAAAAATTCTCTCTTCACAACATGAGCTTGTTCCTCTATTTATAGGCAGCTTGGTGAAGATATCCGTTGTGGGATCTGTGCCTTTGCTAATAGTCGTTCTCTCACAATCATATGACCGTTGCTACATGTAAGCTTGGGGTGGAGAGATGGAGGAGACAACAATACATGCAGTGCCTCCACTACTTGAACGATTTCTGCAGAGAGAGGCTTTCTGCCCCTTGTGGTACACTTTTCGAATATTCAAATGAAATGTCACATTAGAAAAGAAAGGGAATAATAGAACATTTCAGAGAATCATCATCAAAAAGCATAAGTGTACTTCTACTCAATTATGGACACATTATATAATTGTTTGCTATAGAGGGATGATGTAAGTTATATATGCGTTGGACGCTTCCTTGAATGGATGCAGTGTTTACACACTGGTTTTCTCAATGCATTTGGACGCATGTTTTATAATCAGTGTATTGAATGCTGAATTTTACACTTAACAAAAATAGTTACTCATTGGACGTATTGTACACACAGAAACATAATGATTGAGTTGAAGAAATACAATACCATTGAGGCATTGGACGGCGTAGAACCTATAAAACTCAAACATAGATAATTAAATACTTCAAAATTTAACTTTATTTATTCTCATCAAAATCGAAGTTTGAGGGGTTGGACATCGTCCAAAGTCTTAGATTCTAACACTTTTAAGTTTTGAGGTCCGAGGTGCCACGTGGTCCAATTTTCGTTCCCGTGGTGCATTTTCGGCCCATTGTGCAATTTTCATGCGAAAAAAAGACTATTCGGTTTTGGTGCCCCATGATCCCTAGTGCATTCTTATGCATACAAACCGTAATGCTCGAAGCACTTTTCAGTTTTTAGGTCCGTGGAGCCCCGTGGTCCAACTTTGGAGCCCGTGGTGCATTTACGGCCTATTGTGCAATTTCGTGCGAAAATAAGACTTTTGGATTTTGGTGCCCCATGATCCATGGTGCATTCTTATGCATAAAAAACCATAATGCTCGAAAGACTTTTCAGTTTTGAGGTCCGTGGTGCCCCGTCGTCCAATTTTGGTGCCAATGGTGCATTTTCGGCCATTTGTGCAATTTTCATGGGAAAATAAGACTTTTGGGTTTTCGTGCCCGATGATCCCTAGTGCATTCTTATGCATAAAAAACCATAATGCTCGGAGCACTTTTCAATCTTCAGGTCCGAGGTGCCCCGTGGTCCAATTTTGGTGCCCATGGTGAATTTTCGGCCCATTGTGCAATTGTCATGTGAAAATAAGACTTTTGGGTTTTGGTGCCCCGTGATCCCTGACGCATTCTTATGCATAAAAAACCATAATGCTCAAAACACTTTTCAGTTTTGAGGTCCGGGGTGCCCAGTGGTGCATTTTCGGCCATTTATGAAATTTTCGTGCGAAAATAAGACTTTTGGGTTTTGGTGCCCCGTGATCCCTGGTGCATTCTTATGCATGAAAAACCATAATTCTCGGAGAACTTTTAAATTTTGAGGTCTTAGGAGCCCCGTGGTCCAATTTTGGTGCCCATGGTGCATTTTCGGCCCATTGTACAATTTTCTTGCGAAAATAAGACTTTTGGATTTTGGTGCCCTGTGATCCATGGCGCATACTTATGCATAAAAAACCATAATGCTTAGATCACTTTTCAGTTTTAAGGTATGTGGTGCCTCGTGGTCAAATATTGGTGTCGGTGGCGCATTTTCAGCCATTTGCGCAATTTTCGTGCGAAAATAAGACTTTTGGGTTTTGGTAGCCCGTAATCCCTCGTGCATTCTTATGCATAAAAAACCATAATGCTTGGAGCACTTTTCAGTTTTGAGTTCCGAGGTTCCCCATAGTCGAATTTTTGTGCCCGTCGTGCATTTTCGGCCCATTGTGCAAATATTCGTGCGAAATTAAGAATTTTGGATTTTTGTGCCCCGTGATCCCTGGTGCATTCTTATGCATAAAAAACCATAATGCTCATAGCACTTTTCAGTTTTGAGGTCCGAGGTGCACCGTGGTCCAATTTTGGTGCACATGGTGCATTTTTGGCCCATTGTGCAATTTTCGTGCGAAAATTAGACTTTTGGGTTTTTGTGCCCCGAGATCCATGGTGCATTCTTATGCATAAAAACCATAATTCTTGGAACACTTTTCAATTTTGAGGTCCGAGGTGCACCGTGGTCCAATTTTGGTGCCCATGGTGCATTTTTGGCCCATTGTGCAATTGTCGTGCGAAAATTAGACTTTTGGGTTTTTGTGCCCCGAGATCTATGGTGCATTCTTATGCATAAAAAATCATAATGCTCGGAACACTTTTCAGTTTTGAGGTCCGTGGTGACCCGTCGTCCAATTTTGTTGCCGGTGGTGCTTTTTTGGCCATTTGTGCAATTTTCATGGGAAAATAAGACTTTTGGGTTTTCGTGCCCCGTGATGCCTATTGCATTCTTATGCATAAAAAACCATAATGCTCAGAGCACTTTTCAATCTTCAGGTCCGAGGTGCCCCGTGGTCTAATTTTGGTGCCCATGGTGAATTTTCGGCCCATTGTGCAATTTTTGTGCGAAAATAAGCCATTTGGTTTTCGTGCCCCGTGATCCCTGGTGCATTCTTATGCATAAAAAACAATAATGCTTGGAACACTTTTCAATTTTGAGGTCCGAGGTGCAACGTGGTCCAATTTTGGTACCGGTGGTGGATTTTCGGCCATTTGTGCAATTTTTGTGCGAAAATTAGACTTTTGGGTTTTGGTTCCCCGTGATCCCTCGTGCATTCTTAGGTATAAAAAACCATAATGCTCGGACCACTTTTCAATTTTGAGGTCCGAGGTGCCCCGTCGTCCAATTTTTGTGCCCATGGTGCATTTTTTGCCCATTGTGCAATTTTCATGCGAAAATAAAACTTTTGGGTTTTTGTGCCCCGTGATCCCTGGTGCATTCTTATGCTTAAAAAACCATAATGCTCAGTGTCCTTTTCAGTTTTGAGGTCCGAGGTGCACCGAAGTCCAATTTTGGTGCCCATGGTTCATTTTCGGCCCATTGTGCAATTTTTGTGCAAAAATAAGACTTTTGGATTTTGGTGCCTCATGATCCCTGGTGCATTCTTATGCATAAAAAACTATAATTCTCGGACCACTTTTAAGTATTGAGTTCCGACGTGCCCCGTGGTCCAATTTTGGTGCCCGTGGTGCATTTTAGGCCCATTATCCAATTTTCTTTCGAAAATAAGACTTTTGGGTTTTGGTGCCTCGTGACCCCTAGTGCATTCTTATGCATAAAAAACCATAATTCTCAGAATACTTTTCAGTTTTAAGGTCCGTGGTGCCCCGTGGTCCAATTTTGGTGCCAGTGGTGCATTTTCGGCCATTTCTGCAATTTTCCTAGGAAAATAAGACTTTTGGGTATTGGTGCCCCGTGATACCTAGTGCATTCTTATACATAAAAAACCATAATGCTCGGAGCACTTTTCAATTTTGCGGTGCGAGGTTCCCGTGGTCCAATTTTGGTGCCTTTTTTGCATTTTCAGCCCATTGTGCAATTTTCATGCGAAAATAAGAGATTTGGGTTTTGGTGCCCCGTGATCCCTGGTGCATTTTTATGCATAAATAACCATAATTCTCGGAAAACTTTTAAGTTTTGAGTTGTGAGGTGCCCCGTGGTCCAATTTTGGTGCACGTGATGCATTTTCGGCCCATTCTGTAATTTTCGTGCGAAAATAAGACTTTTGGGTTTTGTTGCCCTGTGATCCCTGGTGCATTCCTATGCATAAAAAACCATAATACTTGGAACACTTTTCAGTTTTGAGGTCCGTGGTGCCCCGTGGTCCAATTTTGCTGCCGGCAGTGCATTTTCGGCCATGTGTGAAATTTTCGTGCGAAATTAAGACTTTTGGGTTTTGTTGCCCTTTGATCCCAGGTGCATTATTATGCATAAAAAATGATAATGCTCAGTGAACTTTTAAGTTTTAAGGTCCGAGGTGCCCCGTGGTCCAATTTTGGTGCCCGTTGTGCATTTTCGGCTCATTGTGCAATTTTCGTGCGAAAATAACACATTTGGGTTTTGTTGCCCCGTGATCCCTGGTGCATTTTTATGCATAAGAAACCATAATGCTCGGAACACTTTTATGTTTTGAGGTCTGAGGTGCCCCGTGGTCCAATTTTGGTGCTCGTGATGCATTTTCGGCCCATTGTGCAATTTTCGTACGAAAATAAGACTTTTGGGTTCTGTTTCCCTGTGATCCCTAGTGCATTCTTATGCATAAAAAACCATAATGTTGGGGACAATTTTCAGTTTTTAGGCCCGAGGTGTCCCGTGGACCAATTTTGGTGCAGGTGGTGCATATTCGGCCCATTACGCAATTTTCTTGCAAAAATGACACTTTTGGGATTTGGTGCCCTGTGATCCCTGGTGCATTCCTATGCATAAAAAACCATAATACTCGAAGAACTTTTACGTTTTGAGGTCCGAGGTGTCTCATTGTCCAATTTTGGTGCCCGTGGTGCATTTTTGGCCCATTGTGCAATTTTCATGCGAAAATAAGACTTTTGGGTTTTGGTGCCCCGTGATCCTTGGTGTATTCTTATGCATAAAAAATATAATGCTCGGAGTACTTTACAGTTTTGAGGTCTGTGGTGCCCCGTGGTCCAATTTTGGCGCCCGTGGTGCATTTTTGGCCCATTGTGCAATTTTCATACGAAAATAAACTTTTGGGTTTTGGGGCCCCGTGATCCCTAGGGCAATTTTATGCATAAAAATCCATAATTCTCAGAACTGTTTTCAATTTTGAGGTCTGTGGTGCCCCGAGGTCCAATTTTGGTGTCGGTAATGCATTTTCGGCCATTTGTGCAATTTTCGTACGAAAATAAGACTTTTGGGTTTTGGTGCCCCGTGATCCATGGTGCATTCTTATGCAGAAAAAACCATAATGCTCGAAACACTTTTCAGTTTTGAGGTTCGTGGTGCCCCATGGTCCAATTTTTGTGTCGGTGCTGCATTTTGGGACATTTGTGCAATTTTCGTACGAAAATAAGACTTTTGGGTTTTGGTGCCCCTTGATCCTTAGTGCATTCTTATGCATAAAAAACCATAATGCTTGGAGCACTTTTCAGTTTTGAGGTCCGTGGTACCCTGTGGTCCAATTTTGGTGCCTGTGGTGCATTTTTGGCACACTCTGCAATTTTCGTGCGAAAAAAAGACTTTTGGCTTTTGGTGCCCCGTGATCCCCGGTGCATTCTTATGCATAAAAAACCGTAATGCTTGGAGCACTTTTCAGTTTTGAGGTATGTGGTGCCCCGTTGTCCAATTTTGGTGTTGGTGGTGCATTTCAGCCTTTTGTGAAAATTTAATGCGAAAATAAGACTTTTGGATTTTTGTTCACGGTGATCCATGGTGCATTCTTATGCATAAAATACCATAATTCTTTGAGAACTTTTATGTTTAGAGGTCCGAGGTGCCCCGTGGTCCAATTTTGGAGCCTGTGGTGCATTTTCGTCCCGCTGTGCAATTTTCGTGCGAACATAAGACTTTTCGGATTTGGTCCCCCAAGATCCCTGGTGCATTCTTAAGCATAAAAAACCATAATGCTCAGAGCACTTTTCAGTTTTGAGGTCCGACGTACCCCGTGGTCCAATTTTGGTGCCCGTGATGCATTTTCGGCCCATTGTGCAATTTTCGTGCGAAAATAAGACTTTTGGGTTTTGTTGCCCTGTGATCCCTGGTGCATTCTTCTGCATAAAAAACAATAATGCTAGGAGCAATTTTCAGTTGTCAGGTCTATGGTGCCCTGTGGTCCAATTTTGGTGCTCGTGGTGCATTTTCGGCCCATTGTGGAATTTTCGTGCAAAAATAAGACTTTTGGGTTTTGTTGCTCTGTGATCCCTTGTGCATTCCTATGCATAAAAAACTATATTACTCGAAACACTTTTCAGTTTTGAGGTCCGTGGTGCCCCGTGATCCAATTTTGGTGCCGGTGGTGCATTTTCGGCCATTTGTGAAATTTTCGTGTGATAATAAGACTTTTGGGTTTTGTTGCCCTTTGATCCCTTGTGCATTATTATGCATAAAAAATGATAATGCTCGGAGAACTTTTATGTTTTGAGGTCCGAGGTGCCCCGTGGTCCAATTTTGGTGCCCATTATTCATTTTCGACCCATTGTGCAATTTTCATGCGAAAATAAGACTTTTTAGTTTTGTTGCTCTGTGATCCCTTGTGCATTCTGATGCATAGAAAACCATATGACTCGAAACAATTTTCAATTTTGAGGTCCGTGGTGCCCCGTGGTCTAATTTTTGTGTCGGTGCTGCATTTCGGCCATTTGTGAAATTTTCGTGCGAAAATAAGACTTTTGGATTTTGATTCCCTTTGATCCCTGGTGCATTATTATGCATATAAACTGATAATGCTCAGAGAACTTTTAAGTTTTGAGGTCTGAGGTGCCCCGTGGTCCAATTTTGGTCCCCTTGTGCATTTTCGGCACATTGTGCAATTTTCGTGCGAAAGGAAGACATTTGGGTTTTTGTGCCCCGAGATCCCTGGTGCATTTTTATGCATAAATAACCATAATGCTCGGAACACTTTTAAGTTTAGAGGTGTGAGGTGCCCCGTGGTCCAATTTTGGTGCCTGTGGTGCATTTTCGGCCCATTGTGCAATTTTCGTGCGAAAATAAGACTTTTGGGTTTTGTTGCCCTGTGATCCCTGGTGCATTCTTATGCATAAAAAACCATAATGCTAGGAGCAGTTTTCAGTTTTCAGGTCCGTGGTGCCCCGTGGTCAAATTTTGGTGCCCGTGGTGCATTTTCGGCCCATTGTGCAATTTTCGTGCGAAAATAAGACTTTTGGGTTTTATTGCCCTGTGATCCCTGGTGAATTCTTATGCATAAAAAACCAAAAACGCTGGGAACAATTTTCAGTTTTGAGTTCCGACGTGCCCCGTGGACCAATTTTTGTCCTGGTGGTGCATTTTCGGCCCATTATGCAATTTTCATGCAAAAATAACACTTTTGGGATTTAGTGCACCATGATCCTTGGTTAATTCCTATGCATAAAAAATCATAATACTCGGATCACTTTTCAGTTTTGAGTTCGCTGGTGCTCCGTGGTCCAATTTTGGTGCGGGTGGTGCATTTTTGGCCATTTGTGAAATTTTCGAGCGAAAATAAGACTTTTGGATTTTTGTGCCCTATGATCCCTGGTGCATTATTATGTATAAAAAATTATAATTCTCGGAGAACTTTTACGTTTTGACGTCTTAGGTGTCTCGTTGTCCAATTTTGGTGCCTGTTGTGCATTTTTGGGCCATTGTTCAATTTTCATGCGAAAATAAGACCTTTGGGTTTTGGTGCCCCGTGATCCTTGGTGCATTCTTATACATAAAAAACCATAATGCTCGGAGCACTTTGCAATTTTGAGGTCTGTGGTGCCCCGTGGTCCAATTTTGGCTCCCATTGTGCAATTTTCGTACGAAAATAAGACTTTTGAGTTTTGGTGCCCTGTGATCCCTGGTGCATTCTTATGCATAAAAAACCATAATGCTCGGAACACTTTCAGTTTTGAGGTATGTGGTGCCCCGTGGTCCAATTTTGGTGCCCGTGGTGCATTTTCGGCCCATTATGCAATTTTCGTGCGACAGTAAACTTTTGGGTTTTGGGGCCCCGTCATCCCTGGTGCATTCTTTTCCATAGAAAACCATAATGCTCAGAACACTTTTCAATTTCAAGGTCTGTGGTGCCCCGTGGTCCAATTTTGGTGTCGGTAATGCATTTTCGGACATTTATACAATTTTAGTACGAAAATAAAACTTTTGTGTTTTGGTGCCCCGTCATACTTGGTGCATTCTTATGCATAAAAAACCATAATGCTTGGAGCACTTTTCAATTTTGAGGTCCATGGTACCCTATGGTCCAATTTTGGTGCCCATGGTGCATTTTCGGCACACTCTGCAATTTTCGTGCGAAAAAAAGGCTTTTGGGTTTTGGAGCCCCGTGATCCCTGGGGTATTCTTATGCATAAAAAACCATAATGCTCGGAACACTTTTTAGTTTTGAGGTTCGTGGTGCCCCATGGCCTAATTTTGGTGCCGGTGGTGCATTTTTGGCCATTTGTACAATTTTCGTGCGAAAATAAGACTTTTGGTGCATTCTGATGTATGTATATGCCTTTATCAGTTTGCTTGATTTGCAATCCAAGGAAGAATTTTTGTTCTCCCATCATGCTCATCTCAAATTCTGTTTGCATTAACTTAGCAAATTCTTCACAAAGAGATTCGTTAGTAGCACCAAATATGATATCATCAACATATTCTTGAGCAATAATGAAATTAGAAGAATAATCTTTGCGAAATAGTGTAGTGTCTACTTTTCCTCTTGAGAAACCATTTTCTAAAAGAAATGAGCTGAGTTTTTCATACCAAGCTCTCGGTGCTTGTTTTAGTCCATATAATGCTTTGTTAAGTTTGAAAACATGATTAGGAAAAACATCACTCTCAAACCTTGGGGTTGCTCCACATAGACTTCTTCTTTTATCAGTCCATTGAGGAATGCACTTTTTACGTCCATTTGATATAGCTTCATATTGCTATGAGCTGTAAATGATAGTAAAATGCAAATTGCCTCTAGACATGCAACAGGTGCATAAGTTTCAGTAAAATCTATACCTTCTTGTTGTGAGTAACCTTTGGCTACCAGTCTAGCTTTGTTTCTCACAACATTACCTGTTTCCTCCAATTTGTTTCTGAACACCCATTTAGCTCCTACGGCTTCTTTGTTATTAGGGAGTTCTACAAGTTTCTAGACATCATTCTTTTGAAATTGGTTAAGTTCATCTTGCATTGCTTTGACCCAGCTTTCATCTTCCAGAGCATCGTCCATAGTCTTAGGTTCTATCTGTGATATGAGTGTTGTGTGACCTTGTTGTTGAAGTGAAGATCTGGTTCTGACTCTATCCTTTGGATCACCAATGATTTGGTCTTCTGGATGATGCTTCTTTATTTGCTAGTTGTGTCTAGTTGGTTCCCTTTATTCTTCAGTTGGACCATCCTGGGGAACATTGGACTCTTCAACTGTGACATCACTGTTGGATGTGTCTGATGATTTCCTTGCATCGTCCAGCCTGAGTTCTGCAAATGATTCATCTAGCTCTGATAATTTCTTATCAGGCTTAGTCTCATTGAACTTCACATGGATAGCTTCTTCAACAACTAAGGTTCTAGAATTATAAACTCTATATGCCTTTGAAGTTTCAGAATATCCAAGCAATATTCCTTCATCACACTTAGAATCAAATTTTCCCAAGTTATCCTTAGTGTTCAGAATGAAGCATTGACATCCAAATGGATGGAAGTAGGATATGTTGGGTCTTCTCCCTTTCCACAATTCATATGGAGTCTTTTTAAAGATTGGCCTAATATAGATTATGTTATGTAAATAACAGGCAGTATTCACTGCTTCAGCCCAAAAGTGTTTTGGGGTTGAATTATCATTCAACATGGTTCTGGCCATCTCTTGGAGTGACCTATTCTTCCTCTCAACAACACCATTATGTTGTTGTGTTATGGGTGTTGAGAAGTTGTGAAGGATACCATTTTCTTCACAGAACCTTTAAAAACTTTCATTTTCGAATTCTCCCCCATGATCACTTCGGATCTAAATAATGCATACTCCTTTTTCATTTTGAATTCTTTTGCAGAAGTTATAGAAGGCCTTAAAAGGCTCATCTTTGTGAGATAGGAACATGACCCATGTCCATCTAGTATAGTCGTCCACTACAACTAATCCGTACCTCTTACCACCTACAGAGGCTGTTCTTGTGGGTCCAAACAGGTCAATATGTAACAGCTCAAGAGGTCTTGAAGTGGAAACAATGTTTTTACTTTGAAAAGAATTTTTTACTTGTTTCCCTTTCTGACAGGCTTCACAAAGAAGATCATCTTTATATGACATACTTGGTAATCCTCTCACGAGGTTGTTCCTATTAAGCTTTGAGATTAATCTCAAGCTGGCATGCCCAAGTCTTTTATGCCATAGCCAATCATTTTCTTTAACTGAAACTAAGCGTGAAACATTTTTGACTTGATAGTTCCCCAAGTTTAATCTTGTAGAAATTACCTTGCCTCTTTGCACTAAAGAGAAGGGATCCATTAGAGTTCTTGACTATACATTCGCCTTTGTTAAAGGCAACATCATATCCACTATCACATAATTAACTTATGCTAAGTAGATTGTGCTTGAGACCTTTAACATAAAGAACATTATCAATACAGGGATAGGGTGGTATACCAATCTTACCCATGCCAACTATCATCCCTTTCTGATTCCCTCCGAAAGTGACTGTCCCACCAGTCTTGGGTTGGAGGCTTTGGAACATACACCTTTCTCCTGTCATGTGATGCGAGTACCCACTGTCCAAGTACCATGACTAGAGTTTCTTTCCTGCTGTTAAGCATGTTTGCAACAGGAACAATTTTATCCTTAGGTTCCCAGATTGACTTGGGTCCTTTCTTGTTAGTTTGAAAGGCACTGAACGCTCCCCTCTTAGGCAGGTCTCTACATTTGGACGTTATATATCCAGGTTTCCAACAGAAGTAACACACATCTGCATCTTCGTCATGAATATATTTCTTTCCCTTATATCCATGCCCTGACCTGTCATTTGGTCTCCTACAACCTTCATATTTTAAAAGCATCTTAAGGTTGTAAGATCCCTTGACAAAGTTGGACAGATCCTTCTTTAGGCTGTCAATCTCTTCATGAAGTTTTACAACATCATGTGGTTGACCTCTTAAGGAAGTATCTGCATCAACTTTCAGAAGCTTCTCAACTAGCCTTTTGTTTTCTGCTCTTAGAGTTTGAATCTCTTTGGAAAGATTCATTTCTCTAGTCCTTGAATCCTCATAGGATTTATAGGCTCGAGCAGTATCATTCCAGAGAGTTTGTCTATCCTCATTTAAGGCTTCATGTTCTTTTGATAGCTCTGTTAACTTTTTCGGTAAATCTTTCTTTTCACTTTCAAGTTGTTTGAGACTATTTTCTAAAACTTCTTTTTCTTTTGAAAGTGACTTGGACGATTTTTTCAAGGTTTTGTAGGCCTTTGACAGAATAGAAGAGTTTGAAAGCAAATCATGATAAGCTTCTTGAAGTGAATTTAGATCATTAAAGTTTACCTCATCTTCTTCTTCTGGTTCTGAAGAATCTGATGTAGTGCCTGCCATCAGACATATGTGTGCTTCCTCTTCCTCTTCATCGTCCGATGATGAGTCGTCGTCCAGATCTTCCCATGTGGACATCAGAACCTTTTTGCCCTTCTTTTTGTTGAAGCTTTTTCTCTTCTTGTCCTTGCTCTTGCCAAGATCTGGGCAGTCTGGTTTGAAGTGTTCGAGCTTTTTGCATTCGTAGCATACGATTGGACTCTTCTCCTTCTTTTCTTTGAGACCTTTCTTGTTCGGGTTTCTCCATCTGGATCCACCTTTCTTCCTCCACATAGAGTGGATTCTCTTGGATATGAAGGATTGCTCATCATCCTCGTCTAAGTCATCATCTTCAGATTGTTCGTTTGATGATGCTTCAGCTTGCTTGGCTTTGGACGATGATACTTTCTTTGGCTTCTGGACGCTGAGTGCCAGAGACTTGCTTTTCTTGCCATAACATCTTATTGCAGTTCCAGCTCATGCACCTTAAGGATTCCCACAAGCTCTTCTAAGGACATGTCATCCAATCCTTTGGTTGCTCTCAAGGCCGTAACTTGTGGTCTCCATTGCCTAGGCAAACTCCTCAGAATTTTGTCAATATGTTCATAGTTATTGTAATCTTTACCATGTGCTCTAAGTTCATTTAGTATGGTTTGAAACCGTCCAAACATACTTTGTATGTCCTTCTTTCCTTCCATTCTAAACAATTCATATTGACGAGTAAGAAGACTAAGTTTGTTACATTTTACCTAGGTGGAACCCTCGTACGTTAACGCAAGAGTGTCCCACATTTGTTTTGCGCTTTTGAAACTGTGCACTTTGTTGTATTCTTGTTCAGATAGTGCACACATGATGATATTTCTGGCTCTAGAGTTGAGATGAAATCTTTGTTTCTGCTCCTCCGTCCATCTAGCCTTTGGGATCTCATTGAGACTCTCATCAACTGGAATGTTGTCGCCCATCTCCACAACGTCCCACATATCAATATGACAGGATTCAAAGAATGCTATCATTCTTTGCTTCCAATAATCATATTTGACACCCTTGAAGAGTGGTGGTCTGTTCACAGCTTGTCCCTCGTTTTCCATCTTTCTTAGAATCTGGTTTCCTCTGTACTGCCAAGTACTCAACCCGAGAGGCCGAGCTCTGATGCCAACTGAAATGTAGATATTCACACTAGAAGGGGGATTGAATAGTGTGTAAGTTATATTATTAAAAAAAAAACTTTTCGCAAAGATGGAGATAAAATATCTTAGGTTTCAAAAGGGGCTTGTAAAACACAAGATCACAGGTATCGTCCAATAGTTAAAATGACAGTTTAGTGAAACAGCATTTTCTTGTTAATCATCCAAGCGTAGATAAGAGATTTTCGTAAATAGGATATAAAGAACCTTGTGCGCAAAATGTGAAGAAATAACTTAAGAGAATAGCAAGTAAGCTTGAAAGCGATAGAGTAAAAACACTTGGTTTATATTGGTTCACTCAACCTGAGCTACGTCCAGTTCTCCTTCAAAAACTTTGAAGGGTTCCACTAATCAAGTTCTGATTACAAACAAGTATTATATACCCTGCCATTCTTGGCTACAAGTATTCTCTAGGCCACTTCTGGCACACCTTTAATCTCCCCCTGAGATTAAAGAACACCCAAGTATTCTTTGTCACTAAGCCACTCCTGGCTTTCCAAACAGAAACTGTTTGAGTACAAGTTAAATAAACAGCTCTCACAGATAGGATATTACAATAAAAACTCAATTACACAGAATAACTTAGCAAAGCTAAGTAGATTGCTCTTTTTGCACAAGTGTAGGTCATCCAATCAATTTGGCAGAGTTACAGCTCTTCTAAAAACTTGAAAAATTCTCTCTTCAAAACATGAGCTTGTTCCTCTATTTATAGGCAGCTTGGTGAAGATATCCGTTGTGGGATCTGTGCCTTTGCCAATAATCGTTCTCTCATAATCATATGACCGTTGCTACATGTAAGCTTGGGGTGGAGAGATGGAGGAGACAACAGTACATGCAGTGCCTCCACTACTTGTACGATTTCTGCAGAGAGAGGCTTTTCTGCCCCCTGTGGTACACTTTTCGGCCCATTGTGCAATTTTCATGCGAAAATAAGACTTTTGGGTTTTGGAGCCCAATGATCCCTGGTGCACTCTTATGCATAAAAAACCATAATGCTTGGAGCACTTTTCAGTTTTGAGGTCTGTGGTGCCCCGTGGTCCAATTTTGGTGCTGGTGCTGCATTTTCGGCCATTTGTACAATTTTTGTGCGAATAAAGACTTTTGGGTTTTGGTGCCCTGTGAACCCTACTGCTTTCTTATGCATAAAAAACAATCATGCTCATAGCAATTTTCAGTTTTGAGGTCTGAGGTGCCCCGTGGTCCAATTTTGGTGCCCGTGGTGCATTTTCGGCCATTTGTGCAATTTTTGTGCGAAAATAATACTTTTGGGTTTTACTGCCCCTTGATGCTTCGTGCATTCATATGCATAAAAAACCATAATACTCGGAACACCTTTTAGTCTTGAGGTTTGTGGTGCCCCGTGGTCCAATTTTGGTGTCGGGGGTTCATTTTCGGCAATTTGTACAATTTTCGTGCGAAAATAAGACTTTTGGGTTTTGGTGCCCCATGATACCTAGTGCATTCTTAAGCATAAAAAACCATAATCCTTGAACACTTTTCAATTTCGAGGTCCGAGGTGCCCCGTGGTCCAATTTTGGTGCCCGTGGTGCATTTTCGGCCTATTGTGCAATTTTCGTGCGACAATAAGACTTTTGGGTTTTGGTGCCCTGTGATCCCTGGTGCATTCTTATGCATAAAAACCCATAATGCTTAGAACACTTTTAATTTTTCAGGTTCGTGGTTCCTTGTGGTCCAATTTTGCTGCCGGTGGTGCATTTTCAGCCATTTGTACAATTTTCGTGCGAAAATAAGACTTTTGGGTGTTGGTGGCCCGTGATCCTTGGTGCATTGTTATGCATAAAAAACCATAATGCTTGGAACAATTTTCAGTTTTGAGGTTTGTGGTGCCCTGTGGTCCAATTTTGGTGTCGGTAATGCATTTTCAGCCATTTGTGCAATTTTCGTGTGAAAAATAAGGCTTTTGGGTTTTGGTGCCCTGTGATCCCTGGTGCATTCTTATGCATAAAAAAAGATAAAGCTCGTAGCACTTTTAAGTTTTGAGGTCCAAGGTGCCCCGTAGTCCGATTTTGGTGCCCATGGTGCATTTTCGGCCCATTGTTCAATTTTTGTGCAAAAATAAGAATTTTTGGATTTGGTGCCTCGTGATATCTAGTGTATTCTTATGCATAAAAAACCATAATGCCCAGATCCCTTTTAAGTTTTGAGGTCCTAGGTGCCCCGTGGTCCAATTTTGATACCCGTGGTGCATTTTCATCCTATTGTGCAATTTTCGTGCGAAAATAAGACTTCTGGGTTTTGGTGCCCCATGCTCCTTGGTGCATTCTTATCCATAAAATACCATAATGCTCGAAACACTTTTCAGTCTTGAGGTTCGTGGTGCCCCGTGGTCCCATTTTGGTGGGGGGTTGCATTTTCGGCCTTTTGTGCAATTTTTGTTCGAAAATAAGACGTTTGGGTTTTGGTGCCCCGTAATCCCTAGTGCATTCTTATGCAGAAAAAACCATAATTCTTGGAGCACTTTTCAGTTTTGAGGTCCGTGGTGGCACGTGGTGCATTTTCGGCCCATTGTTCAATTTTCGTGCGAAAATAAGAATTTTTATTTTTGGTGCCCCGTGATCCCTGGTGCATTCTTATGCATAAAAAACCTTAATGCTCATAGGACTTTTAAGTTTTGAGTTCCCAGGTGCCCCATTGTTTAATTTTGCTACCCGTGGTGCATTTTGGTCCCATTGTGTAATTTTCGTACGAAAATAGGACTTCTGGGTTTTGGTACCCAGTGATCCTTCGTTCATTCTTATGCATAAAATACCATAATGCTCGAAACACTTTTCAGTCTTGAGGTTCGTGGTGCCCCGTGGTCCCATTTTGGTGCCAGGGGTGCATTTCGGCCATTACTGCAATTTTCGTGCGAAAATAAGACTTTTGGGTTTTGGTGCCCCGTGATCCCTAGTACATTCTTATGCATAAAAAATCATCATTCTTGGAGCACTTTTCAGTCTTGAGGTTCATGGTGCCCCGTGGTCCCATTTTGGTGCCCGGGGTGCATTTCCGGCCATTTGGGAAATTTTCGTGCGAAAATAAGACTTTTGGGTTTTGGTTCCCCATGATCCCTGGTGCATTCTTATGCATAAAAAACCTTAATGCTCAGAGAACTTTTAAGTTTTGAGGTCCGATGTGCCCCGTGGTCCAATTTTTGTGTCGTGATGCATTTTCGGCCCTTTATGCAATTTTTGTGCGAAAATAAGACTTTTGGGTTTTGTTGCTCCGTGATCTCCGGTGCATTCTAATGCGAAAAAACCTTGATGATCATAGCACTTCTCAGTTTTGAGGTCCAATGTTCCCCGTGGTCCAATTTTAGTGCTCGTGATGCATTTTCGGCCCATTGTGCAATTTTCGTTCGAAAATAAGACTTTCGGGTTTTGGTGCCCCGTGATCCCTGTTGCATTCTTATGCATAAAAAACCATAATGCTTGAAGCACTTTTCAATTTTGAGGTCCGTGGTGCCCCATGGTCCAATTTTGGTGCCCGTGGTGCATTTTCGGCCCATTGTTCAATTTTCATGCAAAAATAAGAATTTTTGGTTTTTGTGCCCCGTGATTCCTGGTGCATTCTTATGCATAAAACACCATAATGCTCAGAGCACTTTTAAGTTTTGAGGTCTGTGATTCCTCGTGGTCCAATTTTTGTGCCAGTGGTGCATTTTCGGCCATTTGTGCAATTTTCGTGCGAAAATAAGACTTCTTGGTGTTGGTGCCCCGTGATCCTTGGTGCATTCTTATGCATAAAAAATCATAATGCTTGGATCACTTTTCAGTTTTGAGGTTTGTGGTGCCCCGTGGTCCAACTTTGGTGCCAGTAATGCATTTTCGGCCATTTGTGCAATTTTCGGGCAGAAATAAGGCTTTTGGGTTTTGGTGCCCTGTGATGCCTAGTGCATTCTTATGCATAAAAAACCATAAAGCACAGATCACTTTTCAGTTTTGAGGTCCGAGGTGCCCCGTGGTACAATTTTCGTGCCCGTGGTGCATTTTCGGCCCATTGTTCAATTTTTGTGCGAAAATAAAATTTTTGGTGTTGGTGCCCCGTGATCCCTGGTGCATTCTTATGCATAAAAAATCATAATTCTCATAACACTTTAAAGTTTTGAGGTCCCAGGTGCCCCGTGGTCCAATTTTGGTACCCGTGGTGCATTTTCGTCCCATTGTGCAATTTTCGTGCGAAAATAAGACTTCTGAGTTTTGGTGCCCCGTGATCCTTTGTGCATTCTCATGCATAAAGTACCATAATGCTCAGAACACTTTTCAGTCTTGAGGTTCGTGGTGCCCCGTGGTCCTATTTTGGTGCCAGGGGTGCATTTTCGGCCATTTGTGCAATTTTCGTGCGAAAATAAGACTTTTGGGTTTTGGTGCCCCGTAATCCCTGGTGCATTCTTATACATAAAAAACCTTGATGCTCATAGCTCTTCTCAGTTTTGAAGTCCGATGTGCCCCGTGGTCAAATTTTGGTGCTCGTGGTGCATTTTCGTCCCATTGTGCAATTTTTGTGCGAAAATAAGACTTCTGGGTTTTGGTGCCCCGTGATCCTTGGTGCATTCTTATGCATAAAATACCATAATGCTTGGAACACTTTTCAGTCTTGAGGTTTGTGGTGCCCCGTGCTCCCATTTTGGTGCTGGGGGTGCATTTTCGGCCTTTTGTGCAATTTACGCGCAAAAATAAGACTTTTGGGTTTTGGTGCCCTGTGATCCCTGGTGCATTCTTATGCATAAAAAAACATAATTCTTCGAGCACTTTTCAGTTTTGAAGTCCGAGGTGCCCCATGGTCCAATGTTCGTGCCGGTGGTGCATTTTCGACCAATTGTGCAATTATCGTGCAAAAAAAAGAGTTCTGGGTTTTGGTGTCCCGTGATCCTTGGTGCATTCTTATGCATAAAAAACCAAATTTCTTGGAGCACTTTTTAGTTTTGAGGTTCGTGGTGCTCCGTGGTCCCATTTTGGTGCCGGGGGTGCATTTTCGGCCATTTGGGAAATTTTCGTGCAAAAATAAGACTTTTGGGTTTTGGTGCCCCATGATCCATGGTGCATTCTTATGCATAAAAAACCTTAATGCTCAGAGAACTTTTAATTTTTGAGGTCCGATGTGCCTCGTGGTCCAATTTTGGTGCCGTGATGCATTTTCGGCCCTTTATGCAATTTTTGTTCGAAAATAAGACTTTTGGGTTTTGGTGCCCCGTGATCCCTGGTGCATTCCTATGCATAAAAAACCATAATGATCAGAGCACTTTTCAGTTTTGAGGTCCGAGGTGCCACGTGGTCCAATTTTGGTGCCCGTCGTGCATTTTCTGCCCATTGTGAAATTTTCGTCCGATAATAAGACTTTTGGGTTTTCGTGCCCTGTGCACCCTGCTGCATTCTTATGTATAAAAAACCATCATATTCAGAACACTTTTCATTTTTGAGGTCTGTGGTGCCCCTTGGCCCAATTTTGGTGTCGATGGTGCATTTTCGGCCATTTGTGCAATTCTCGTGCGAAAATAAGACTTTCAGGTTTTGGTGCCCCGTGATCCCTGGTGCATGCTTATGTAGAAAAATCCATAATGCTTGGAACATATTTCAGTTTTGAGGTTCGTGGTGCCACATGGTCCAATTTTGGTGCGTGTGGTGCATTTTCGGCCCATTGTGCAATTTTCGTACGAAAATAAGACTTTTTGGTTTTGGTGCCCTGTGATCCTTCGTGCATTCTTATTCATAAAAAACCATAATGCTCGGAACACTTTTCAATTTTGAGGTTCGTGGTGCCGCGTGGTCCAATTTTGGCGCCTGTGGTGCATTTTCGGCCCATTGTGCAATTTTCGTGCGAAAATTGGTTTTGGTGCCCTGTGATCCTTGGTGCATTCTTATGCATAAAAAACCATAACGCTTGGAGCACTTTTCAGTTTTGAGGTATGTGGTGCCCCGTGGTCCAATTTTGGTGCATGTAGTGCATTTTCAGCGATTTGTGAAATTTTCGTGCAAAAATAAGACTTTTGGGTTTTGGTGCCCCGTGATCCCTGGTGCATTCTTATGCATAAAAAACCATAATGCTTGGAGCACTTTTAAGTTTTGAGGTCTGAGGTGCCCCGGGGTCCAATTTTGGTGCCCGTGGTGCATTTTTTGCCCTTTGTGCAATTTTTGTGCTAAAATAAGACTTTTGGGATTTCGTGCCCCGTGATCCCTGGTGCATTCTTATGCATAAAAATCATAATGCTTCGAGCACTTTTCAGTTTTGAGGTCTGTGGTGCCCCATGGTCTAATTTTGGTGCCGGTGGTGCATTTTCGACCATTTGCGTAATTTTCGTGCGGAAATATGACTTTTTGGCATTGGTGCCCTGTGAACCCTGGTGCATTCTTATCCATATAAAACCATAATGCTCATAGCACTTTTCAGTTTTGAGGTCCAAGGTGCCCCGTGGTCCAATTTTGGTGCCTGTGGTGCATTTTAGGCCCTTTGTGCAACTTTCGTGCGAAAATAAGACTTTTGGGTTTTGGTGCCCCGTGATCCTTGGTGTATTCTAATGCATAAAAAACCATAATGCTCGAAGCACTTTTCAGTTTTGAGTTTCGAGGTGCCTTGTGGTCCAATTATGGTGCTCGTAGTGGATTTTCGTCCCATTGTGCAATATTCGTGCGAAAATCAGACTTTTGGGTTTTGGTGCCCCGTGATCCCTGGTGCATTCTTATGGACAAAAAACCATAATGCTCAGAACACTTTTCAGTTTTGAAGTCCGAGGTGCCCCGTGGTCCAATTTTGGTGCCCATGGTGCATTTTCGTACATTTTGTTCAATTTTCGTTCGAAAGTAAGACTTTTGGATTTTGGTTCCCCAAGATACCTGGTGCATTCTTATGCATAGAAAACCATAATGCTCATAGCACTTTTCAGTTTTCAGTTTTCAGGTCCGAGGTGCCCCGTGGTCCAGTTTTGGTGCACATCGTGCATTTTCGGCCCATTGTGCAACTTTCGTGCAAAAATAAGACTTTTGGGTTTTGGTGCCCCGTGATCCTTGGTTCATTCTTATGCATAATAAACCATAATTCTTGGAGAATTTTAAAGTTTTCATGTCCAAGGTGCCCCGTGGTCCAATTTTGGTGCCCGTGGTGCATTTTCGGCTCACTGTGCAATTTTCGTTCGAAAATAAGACTTTTGGATTTTGGTGTCTTGCGATCCTTGCTGCATTCTTATGCAGAAAAAACCATAATGTTCGGAAGACTTTTCAATATTGAGGTTCGTGGTGCCCCGTGGCCCAATTTTGGTGCCGGTGGTGCATTTTCGGCCATTTATGCAATTTTCGTGCGAAAATAAGATATTTGGGTTTTGATGCCCCGTAATCCCGGGTGCATTCTTATCCATAAGAAACCATAATTCTTGGTGAATTTTTCAGTTTTGATGTCCGAGGTACCCCATGGTCCAATTTTGGTGCCCGTGGTTCATTTTTGGCCCACTGTGCAATTTTCGTGCGAAAATAAGACATTTGGGTTTTGGTGCCCCGTGATCCCTAATGCATTCTTAGGCATAAAAAACCATAATTCTTGGAGCACTGTTCAGTTTGGAGGTCCGTGGTGCCCCGTGGTCCAATTTTGGTGCATGTGGTGCATTTTCGGCCATTTGTGAAATTTTCGTGTGAAAATAAGACTTTTGGGTTTTGGTGCCCCGTTATCCCTAGTGCATTCTTATGCATAAATAACCATAATGCTTTGTACAGTTTCAGTCTTGAGGTTCGTGGTTCCCCGTGGTCCAATTTTGGTGCTAGTGGTGCATTTTTCGCCATTTGTGCAATTTTCGTGCGAAAATAAGACTTTTGGGTTTTGGTGCCCCGTGATCCATAGTGCATTCTTATGCATAAAAACCACAATGCTTGGACCACTTTTAAGTATTGAGATATGAGGTTCCCCGTAGTCCAATTTTGGTGCCTGTGGTGCATTTTTGCCCCATTGTGCAATTTACGTGCGAAAATAAGACTTTTGGGTTTTGGTGCCCCTCGATCCTTGGTGCATTCTAATGCATAAAAAACCATAATGCTCGAAACAGTTTTCAGACTTGAGGTTCGTGGTACCCCGTGGTCTAATTTTTATGTCGTGGGTGCATTTTCGGCCATTTGTGCAATTTTCGTACGAAAATAAGACTTTTGGGTTTTGGTGCCCCTTGATCGCTGGTGCATTCTTATGCATAAACAACCATAATAATGCTCAGAACACTTTTCTGTTTTGAGGTCCAAGGTGCCTCGTGGTCCAATTTGGGTGCTCGTGGTGCATTTTTGGCCTATTGTAAAATTTTCGTGCGAAAATAAGACTTTTGGGTTTTGGTGCCCCGTGATCCCTGGTGCATTCTTTTGCATAAAAAACCAGAATTCTCGGAGAACTTTTCAGTTTTGAGGTTCAAGGTGCCCCGTTGTCCAATTTTGGTTCCCGTGGCGCATTTTCCTCCCATTATGCAATTTTCCTACGAAAATAAGACTTTTGGGCTTTGGTGCCCCGTGATCCATGGTGCGTTCTTATGCATAAAAAACCATAATGCTTGGAGTACTTTTCAGTTTTGAGGTCCGAGGTGCCCCGTGGTCTAATTTTGGTGCCTGTGGTGGATTTTCGGCCCATTGTACAATTTTCGTGCGAAAATAAGACTGTTGGGTTTTGGTGCCCTGTGATCCCTGGTACATTCTTATGCATAAAAAACCATAATTCCCAGAGCAATCTTCAGTTTTGAGTTATGAGGTGCCCCGTGGTCCAATTTTGGTGCACGGGGTGCATTTTCGGCCTATTGTGCAACTTTCGTGTGAAAATAAGACATTTAGGTTTTCGTACCCCATGATCCCTGGTGCATTCTTATGCATAAAAAACTATAATGCTCGGAACAATTTTCAGTTTTGAAGTCCGTGGTGCCTCGTGGTCCAATTTATACACTTTTCGTGTGAAAATAAAATTTTTGGGTTTTGGGGCCCCATGATCCCTGGTGAATGCTTATGCATAAAAAACCATAATGCTTGGAGCACTTTTCAGGGTTGAGGTCCGAGGTGCCCCGTGGTCCAATATTGGTGCCCGTGGTGCATTTTCGGCAATTTGTGCAATTTTCGTGTGAAAATAAAACTTTTGGGTTTTGGTGCCCCATGATCCCTGGTGCATTCTTATGCATAAAAAACCATAATGCTTAGAGCAATTTTCAGTTTTGAGGTCTGTGGTGCCCTGTGGTCCAATTTTGGTGCCCGCGGTGCATTTTCGGCCCATTGTGCAATCTTCGTGCGAAAATAAGACTTTTGGGTTTTTGTGCCCCCATGATCCCTGGTGCATTCTTATGCATAAAAAACCATAATGCTCAAAACACTTTTCCGTTTTGAGGTCTGTGGTACCCCGTGGTCCAATTTTGGTGCTGGTGGTGCATTTTCCGCCATTTGTGCAATTTTTGTTCGAAAATAAGACTTTTGAGTTTTGGTGTCCCGTGATCCATGGTACATTCTTATGCATAAAAACCATAATGCTTGGACCACTTTTAAGTATTGAGATATGAGGTTCCCCGTAGTCCAATTTTGGTGCATGTGGTGCATTTTTGGCCCATTGTGCAATTTACGTGCGAAAATAAGACTTTTGGGTTTTGGTTCCCCTCGATCCTTGGTGCATTCTAATGCATAAAAAACCATAATGCTCGGAACAGTTTTCAGTCTTGAGGTTCGTGGTACCCCGTGGTCTAATTTTGGTGTCGTGGGTGCATTTTTGGCCATTTGTGCAATTTTCGTGCGAAAATAAGACTTTTGGGTTTTGGTGCCCCTTGATCGCTGGTGCATTCTTATGCATAAACAACCATAATGCTCGGAACACTTTTCAGTTTTGAGGTCCATGGTGCCTCGTGGTCCAATTTTGGTGCCGGTGGTGCATTTTCGGCCATTTGTGAAATTTTCGTGCGAATATAAGACTTTTGGGCTTTAGTGCCCTGTGATCCATGGTGCATTCTTATGCATAAAAAACCATAATGCTTGGAGCACTTTTCAGTTTTGAGGTCCGAGGTGCCCCGTGGTCTAATTTTGGTGCCCGTGGTGGATTTTCGGCCCATTGTGCAATTTTCGTGCAAAAATAAGACTGTTGGCTTTTGGTGCCCTGTGATCCTTGGTACATTCTTATGCTTAAAAAACCATAATGCCCGGAGAAATCTTCAGTTTTGAGGTACAAGGTGCCCCGTTGTCCAATTTTGGTGCACGGGGTGCATTTTCGGCCTATTGTGCAACTTTCGTGTGAAAATAAGACATTTGGGTTTTGGTGCCCCATGATCCCTGGTGAATTCTTATGCATAAAAAATTATAATGCTCGGAACAGTTTTCAGTTTTGAGGTCCGTGGAGCCTCGTGGTCCAACTTTGGTGCCGGTGGTGCATTTTCGTCCATTTGTGCAATTTTCGTGCGAAAATAAGACACTTGGGTTTTGGTGCCCTGTGATCCCTAGTGCATTCTTATGCATAAAAAACCATAATTCTTGGAACACTTTTCAGTTTTGAGGTATGTGGTGCCCTGTGGTCCAATTTTGGTGCATGTGGTGCATTTTCGGCCATTTGTGAAATGTTCGTGCGAAAATAAGACTTTTAGGTTTTGGTGCCCCGTTATCCCTAGTGCATTCTTACGCATAAATAACCATAATGCTTTGTACAGTTTTCAGTCTTGAGGTTCGTGGTGCCCCGTGATCCAATTTTGGTGTCTGGGGTGCATCTTCAACCATTTGTGCAATTTTCGTGCGAAAACAAGACTTTTGGATTTTAGTGCCCCGTGATCCCTGGTGCATTCTTATGCATAAAAAATCATAATGCTTGAAGAATTTTTCTGTTTTGAGGTCCGAGGTGCCCCGTGGTCCAATTTGGGTGCCCGTGGTGCATTTTTGGTCTATTGTAAAATTTTCGTGCGAAAATAAGACTTTTGGGCTTTGGTGCCCCGTGATCCCTGGTACATTCTTTTGCATAAAAAACCAGAATTCTCGGAGAACTTTTCAGTTTTGAGGTTCAAGGTGCCCCGTTGTCCAATTTTGGTTCCCGTGGCGCATTTTCCTCCCATTATGCAGTTTTCATGCGAAAATAAGACTTTTGGGTTTTGGCGCCACGTGATCCCTGGAGCATTCTTATGCATAAAAAACCATAATGCTAGGAGCACTTTTCAGTTTTGAGGTATGTGGTGCCCCGTGGTCCAATTTTGGTGCCTGTGGTGCATTTTCGGCCATTTGTGAAATTTTCGTGCGAAATTAAGACTTTTGGATTTTGGTACCCCGTGATCTCTAGTGCATTCTTATGCATGAAAAATCATAATGCTCGGAACCCTTTTCTGTTTTGAGGTCCGTGGTGCCACGTGCTAAAATTTTGGTGCCGGTGGTGCATTTTTAGCCATTTGTGCAATTTTTGTGCGAATATAAGACTTTTGGGCTTTGGTGTCCCGTGATCCATGGTGCATTCTTATGCATAAAAAACCATAATCCTTGGAGCACTTTTCAGTTTTGAGGTCCGAGGTGCCCCGTGGTCTAATTTTGGAGCCCGTGGTGGATTTTCGGCCCATTGTGCAATTTTCGTGCGAAAATAAGACTGTTCGTTTTTGGTGCCCTGTGATCCCTGGTACATTCTTATGCTTAAAAAACCATAATGCCCAGAGCAATCTTCAGTTTTGAGGTACAAGGTGCCCCGTGGTCCAATTTTGGTGGACGGGGTGCATTTTCGGCCTATTGTGCAACTTTCGTGTGAAAATAAGACATTTGGGTTTTGGTACCCCGTGATCCCTAGTGCATTCTTATGCATAAAAAATTATAATGCTCGGAACACTTTTCAGTTTTGAGGTCCGTGGAGCCTCGTGGTTCAATTTTGGTGCCGGTGGTGCATTTTCGGCCATTTGTGCAATTTTTGTGTGAAAATAAGACATTCGGGTTTTGGTGCCCCGTGATCCCTACTGCATTCTTATCCATAAAAAACCATAATTCTTGGAGCACTTTTCAGTTTTGAGGTCCGTGGTGCCCCGTGGTCCAATTTTGGTGCATGTGGTTCATTTTCGGCCATTTGTGAAATTTTCGTGCGAAAATAAGACTTTTGGGTTTTGATGTCTCGTCATCCCTGGTGCATTCTTATGCATAAAAAACCGTAATGCTTGGAGCACTTTTCAGTTTTGAGGTCCGTGGTGCCCCGTGTTCCAATTTTGGTGCCCGTGATGGATTTTCTGCCCATTGTGCAATTTTCGTGCGAAAATAAGACTTTTGGGTTTTGGTGTCTCGTGATCTCTGGTTCACTTCTATGCGTAAAAAACCATCATGCTCGGAACACTTTTTAGTTTTGAGGTTCGTGGTGCCCCGT
The DNA here is from genome assembly GCA_026413185.1 of Pueraria montana var. lobata. Classification (NCBI taxonomy): domain Eukaryota; kingdom Viridiplantae; phylum Streptophyta; class Magnoliopsida; order Fabales; family Fabaceae; genus Pueraria; species Pueraria montana. Next base: position 45,485,975 of record CM048646.1, read on the forward strand.
GTTACAATTTTGGTACCGGTGGTGCATTTTTTGCCATTTGTACAATTTTCATGCGAAAATAAGACTTTTGGGTTTTGGTGCCCCGTGATCCCTGGTGCATTCTTGTGGATAAAAAAACCATAATGCTCGGAGAACTTTTAAGTTTTGAGGTTTGAGGTGCTCCGTGGTCCAATTTTGGTGCCCGTGGTGCATTTTCGGCCCATTGTGGAATTTTCGTGCGAAAGTAATTCTTTTGGGTTTTGGAGCCCCGTGATCCTTGGTGCATTGTTATGCATAAAAAACAATAATTTTCACAGTAGTTTTCAGTTTTGAGGTCCGAGGTGCCCCGTGGTCCCATTTTGGTGTCGGGGGTGCATTTTCGGCCATTTGTGCAATTTTCGTGCGAAAAGTCTTATTTTCGAACAAGGATCACGGGGCACCAAAAACCAAAAGTCTTAGTTTCGAACGAAAATTGCACAATGGGCCGAAAATGCACCACGGACACCAAAATATGACTACGGGCCACCTCGGACCTCAATACTTAAAAGTGCTCAGAGCATTATGGTTTTTTATGCATAAGAATGCACCAGGGATCACGGGGCACCAAAATCCAAAAGTCTTATTTTCAAATGAAAATTGCACAATGGGCCGAAAATGCATCACGGGCACCAAAATTGGACCACGGGGCACCTTGGACCTCAAAACTGAAAAGTGCTCCAAGCATTATGGTTTTTTATTCATAAGAATGCACCAGGGATCATGGGGCACCAAAACCCAGAAGCCTTATTTTCGCACGAAAATTGCACAAATCACCGAAAATGTACCTAGGGCACCAAAATTGGACCACGGGGCACCACGAACCTCAACACTGAAAAGTGTTCCGAGGATTATGGTTTTTTTTTGCATAAGAATGCACCAAGGATCATGGGGCACCATAACCCAAAAGTCTTATTTTCGCCCAAAAATTGCACAAATGGCCGAAAATGCCCCACGAGCAACAAAATTGGGCTACGGGTCACCTCGGACCTCAAAACTGAAAAGTGCTATGAGCATTATGCTTTTTTATGCATAAGAATCCACCAGCAGGGATCACGGGGCACCAAAACCCAAAAGTCTTATTTTCGAACGAAAATTGCACAATGGGCCAAAAATGCACCACAGGCACAAAAATTGGACCACGGGGAACCACGGACCTCAAAATTTTAAAAGTATTCCTAGCATTATGTTTTTTGGTGCATAAGAATGCACCAGGGATCACGGGGCACCTAAACCTAAAAGTCTTATTTTTGAACGAAAATTGCACAATGAGTCGAAAATGCACCACGAGCACCAAAATTGGACCTCGGGGCACCTCAGATCTCAATACTTAAAAGTGCCCCGAGCATTATGGTTTTTTATGCATAGGAATGCACTAGGGATCACGGGGCACCAAAACCCAAAAGTCTTGTTTTCAAACGAAAATTGCACAATGAGCCGAAAATGCATCACGGGCATCAAAAGTGGACCACGGGGCACCTCGGACCTGAAAACTTAAAAGGGCGCTAAGCAATAAGGTTTTTTATGCATAAGAATGCACTAGGGATCACGGGGCACCAAAATCCAAAAGTCTTATTTTGAAATGAAAATTGCACAATAGGCCGAAAATGCATCACGGGCACCAACATTGGACCACAGGGCACCTCGGACCTCAAAACTTAAAAGTGCTCTGAGCATTAAGGTTTTTTAAGCATAAGAATGCACTAGGGATCACGGGGCACTAAAACCAAAAAGTCTTATTTCCGCACGAAAATTGCACAAATGGCCGAAAATGCATTACCGGCACCAAAATTGGACCATGGGGCACCACAAACCACATAACTAAAAAGTGCTCCAAGCATTATATTTTTTATGCATAAGAATCCACCAACGATAACGGGGCACAAAAACCCAGAAGTCTTATTTTCGCACGAAAATTGCACAAATGGCTGAAAATGCACCATCGGCACCAAAATTGGAACACGAGGCACCACGGACCTCAAAACTTAAAAGTGTTTCAAGCAATATGGATTTTCATGCATAATAATGCACTAGGGATCACGGGGCACCAAAATCCAAAAGTCTTATTTTCGCCCGAAAGTTGTACAATGGGCCGAAAATGCACCACGGGCACCAAAATTGGACCACGGGGCACCGTCTCAAAACTGAAAAGTGCTCCAAGCATTATGGTTTTTTTCATAAGAATGAACCAGGTATCATGGGGCACCAAAACCCAGAAGCCTTATTTTCGCACGAAAATTGCACAAATCGCCGAAAATGTACCCCCGGCACCAAAATTGGACCACGGGGCACCACGAACCTCAACATTGAAAAGTGTTCCGAGCATTATGGTTTTTTTTTTCATAAGAATGCACCAAGGATCATGGGGCACCAAAACCCAAAAGTCTTATTTTCGCCCAAAAATTGCATAAATCGCCGAAAATGCCCCACGGGCACCAAAATTGGGCTACGGGTCACCTTGGACCTCAAAACTAAAAAGTGCTATGAGCATTATGCTTTTTTATGCATAAGAATGCTCCAGGGTTCACAGGGCACAAAAACCCAAAAGTCTTATTTTTGCATGAAAATTGCACAAAAGGCTGAAAATACACCTCCAGCACCAAAATTGGACCACGGGGCACCACGGACCTCAAAACTGAAAAGTGCTCCAAGCATTATGGTTTTTTATGCATAAGAATGCACCAAGGATCATGGGGCACCAAAACCCAAAAGTCTTATTTTCGAACAAATATTGCACAATGGGCCAAAAATGCACCACAAGCAGCAAAATTGGACCACGGGGAACCACGGACCTCAAAATTTTAAAAGTGTTCCTAGCGTTATGGTTTTTTCTGCATAAGATTCCACCAGGTATCACGAGGCACCTAAACCCAAAAGTCTTATTTTTGAACGAAAATTGCACAATGGGCCGAAAATGCACAACGAGCACCAAAATTGGACCTTGAGGCACCTCGGACCTGAATACTTAAAAGTGCCCCTAGCATTATGGTTTTTTATGCATAAGAATGCACCAGGGATCATACGGGTACCAAAACCCAAAAGTCTTATTTTCAAACGAAAATTGCTCAGTGGGCCGAAAAGGCATCACGGGCACCAAAAGTGGACCACCGGGCATCTCAGACCTCAAAACATAAAAAGGCGGGGAGCAATAAGGTTTTTTATGCATAAGAATGCAGCAGGGATCATGGGACACTAAAACCCAAAAGTCTTATTTTCGAACGAAAATTGCACAATGGGCCGAAAATGCACCACTGGCACCAAAATTGGACCACCGGGCACCATGGACCTCAAAACTGAAAAGTGTTCCGAGCATTACGATTTTTTAAGCATAGGAATGCACTAGGGATCACGGGGCACTAAAACCCAAATGTCTTATTTTTGCACGAAAATTGCACAAATGGCCGAAAATGGCCCACCGGCACCAAAATTGGACCATGGGGCACCACGAACCTCAAAATTGACAAGTGCTCTGAGCATTATGGTTTTTTATGCATAAGAATGCACTAGGGATCACGGGGCACCAAAACCCAAAAGTCTTATTTTTGAATGAAAATTGCACAATGGGCCAAAAATGCACCACAGGCACCAAAATTGGACGACGGGGCACCTCGGACCTCAATACTTAAAAGTGCTCCGAGCATTATGGTTTTTTATGCATAAGAATGCACCAGGGATCATAGGGCACCATAACCCAAAAGTCTTATTTTCAAACAAAAATTGCACAATGGGCCGAAAATGCATTATGGGCACCAAAATTGGACCACGGGGCACCTCGGACCTCAAAACTTAAAAGGGCTCTGAGCATTAATAAGGTTTTTTATGCATAAGAATGCACCAGGGATCATCGGGCACTAAAACCCGAAAGTCTTATTTTCGAACGAAAATTGCACAATGGGCCGAAAATGCACCTAGGGTACCAAAATTACACCACGGGGCACCTCAGACCTCAATAATTAAAAGTGCTCCAAGCATTATGGTTTTTTATGCATAAGAATGCACCAGGGATCATGGGGTCCCAAAACCCAAAAGTCTTATTTTCGTACTAAAATTTCACAAATGGCCAAAAATGCACCATCGGCACCAAAATTGGACCACGGGGCACCACGGACCTCAAAACTGAAAAGTGCTCTATGCAATATGGTTTTTTGTGGATAAGAATGCACCAGGGATCACGGGACACCAAAACCCAAAAGTCTTATTTTCGCACGAAAATTGCACAAATTGCCGAAAATGCACAATTGGCACCAAAACTGGACCACGCGGCACCACGAACCTCAAAATTGAAAAGTGTTCCATGCATTATGGCTTTTATGCATAAGAATGCACCAAGAATCACGGGGCACCAAAACCCAAAAGTCTTATTTTCAAACGAAAATTGCACAATGGGGCGAAAATGCACCACGGGCACGAAAATTGGACCACGGGGCACCTTGGACCTCAATACTTAAAAGTGCTCCGAGCATTATGGTTTTTTATGCATAAGAATGCACCAGGGATCATGGGGCACCAAAGCCCAAAAGTATTATTTTCAAACGAAAATTGCACAACGGGATGAAAATGCATCACGGTCACCAAAATTGGACCACGGGGCACCTCGGACCTCAAAACTTAAAGGTGCTCTGAGCAATAAGGTTTTTTATGCATAAGAATGCACTAGGGATCATGGGGCACTAAAACCCAAAAGTCTTATTTTCGAACGAAAGTTGCACAAATGGCCGAAAATACACCATGGACACCAAAATTGGACCACGGGACACCTCGGATCTCAAAACTGAAAAGTGTTCAAGGATTATGGTTTTTCATGCATAATAATGCACCAGGTATCATGAGGCACAAAAACCCAAAAGTCTTATTTTCACACGAAAATTGCACAAATTGCCGAAAATGAACCCCCGGCACCAAAATTGGACCACGGGGCACCACGAACCTCAAGACTGAAAAGTGCTCTGAGCATTATGGTTTCTTATGCATAAGAATGCACGAAGCATCAATGGGCACCAAAACCCAAAAGTATTATTTTCGCACAAAAATTGCACAAATGGCCGAAAATGCACCACGGGCACCAAAATTGGACCACGGGGCATCTCAGACCTCAAAACTGAAAATTGCTATGAGCATTACTGTTTTTATGCATAAGAAAGCAGCAAGGTTCATAGGGCACCAAAACCCAAAAGTCTTATTTTCGCACGAAAATTGCACAAATGGCCGAAAATGCACCACCAACACCAAAATTTGACCACGGGGCACCACAGACCTCAAAACTGAAAAGTGCTCCAAGCATTATGGTTTTTTATGCATAAGAGTGCACCAGGGATCACGGGGCTCCAAAACCCAAAAGTCTTATTTTCGCATGAAAATTGCACAATGGACCGAAAAGTGTACCACAGGGGGCAAAAAAGCCTCTCTCTGCAGACACCGTACAAGTAGTGGAGGCACTGCATGTACTGTTGTCTCCTCCATCTCTCCACCCGAAGCTGACACATAGCAACGGTCATATGATTGTGAGAGAATGGTTATTGGCAAAGGCACAGATCCCACAACGGATATCTTCACCAAGTTGCCTATAAATAGAGGAACAAGCTCATGTTTTGAAGAGAGAATTTTTCAAGTTTTTAGAAGAGCTGTAACTCTGGCAAATCGATTGGATGACCTACACTTGTGCGAAAAAGCAATCTACTTAGCTTTGCTAAGTTATTCTGTGTAATTGAGTTTTTATTGTTAGCTGTTTATTTAACTTGTACTCAAACAGTTTCTGTTTGGAAAGCCAGGAGTGGCAGGGTATATAATACTTGTTTGTAATCAGAACTTGATTAGTGGAACCCTTCAAAGTTTTTGAAGGAGAACTGGACGTAGCTCAGGTTGAGTGAACCAGTATAAACCAAGTGTTTTTACTCTATCGCTTTCATGCTTACTTACTATTCTCTTAAGTTATTTCTTCACATTTTGCGCACAAGGTTCTTTATATCCTATTTATGAAAAACTCTTATCTACGCCTGGACGATTAACAAGAAAATGTAGTTTCACTAAACTATCATTTTAACTATTGGACGATACCTGTGATCTTGTGTTTTACAAGCCCCTTGTGAAACCTAAGATATTTTATCTCCATCTTTGCGAAATTTTTTTTAATAATATAACTTGCACACTATTCAATCCCCCTTCTAGTGTGAATCTCTACATTTCAGTTGGCATCATAGCTCAGCCTCTCGGGTTGAGTACTTAGCAGTATAGAGGAAACCAGATTCTAAGAAAGATGGAAAACGAGGGACAAGCTGTGAACAGACCACCACTCTTCAAGGGTGTCATATATGATTATTGGAAGCAAAGAATGAGAGCATTCTTTGAATCCTGTCATATCGATATGTGGGACGTTGTGGAGATGGGCGACTACATTCCAGTTGATGAGAGTCTCAATGAGATCCCAAAGGCTAGATGGACGGAGGAGCAGAAACAAAGATTTCATCTCAACTCCAGAGCCAGAAATATCATCATGTGTGCACTATCTGAACAAGAATACAACAAAGTGCACAGTTTCAAAAGCGAAAAACAAATGTGGGACACTCTTGTGTTAACGTATGAGGGATCCACCTAGGTAAAACATAACAAACTTAGCCTTCTTACTCGTCAATATGAATTGTTTAGAATGGAAGGAAACAAGGACATAAAAAGTATATTTGGACAGTTTCAAACCATACTAAATGAACTTAGAGCACATGGTAAAGATTACAATAACTATGAACATATTGACAAAATTCTGAGGAGTTTGCCTAGGCAATGGAGACCACAGGTTACAGCCTTGAGAGCAACCAAAGGACTGGATAACATGTCCTTAGAAGAGCTTGTGGGAATCCTGAAGGTGCATGAGCTGGAACTGCAACAAGATGGTGATGGCAAGAAAAGCAAGTCTCTGGCACTCAGCGTCCAAAAGCCAAAGAAAGCATCATCATCCAAAGCCATGCAAGCTAAAGCATCATCAGACGAACAATCTAAAGATGATGACTCGGACGAGGATGATGAGCTATCCTTCATATCCAAGAGAATCCACTCTATGTGGAAGAAGAAAGGTGGATCCAGAAGGAGAAACCCGAACAAGAAAGGTCTTAAAGAAAAGAAGGAGAAGAGTCCAATCGTATGCTATGAATGCAAAAAAGCCTGGACACTTCAAATCAGAATGCCCAGATCTTGGCAAGAGCAAGGACAAGAAGAAGAAAAGCTTCAACAAAAAGAAGGGCAAAAAGGTTCTGATGTCCACATGGGAAGATCTGGATGATGACTCATTATCAGGCGATGAAGAGGAAGAGGAAGCACACATATGTCTGATGGCAGACATTACATCAGATTCTTCAGAACCAGAAGAAGAAGATGAGGTAAACTTTAATTATCTAAATTTACTTCAAGAAGCTTATCATGATTTGCTTTCAAACTCTTCTATTATGTCAAAGGCCTATAAAACCTTGAAAAAATCGTCCAAGTCACTTTCAAAAGAAAAAGAAGTTTTAGAAAATAGTCTCAATCAACTTGAAAGTGAAAAGAAAGATTTACAGAAAAAGTTAACAGAGCTCTCAAAAGAACATGAAGCCTTAAATGAGGATAGACAAACTCTCTGGAATGATACTGCTCGAGCCTATAAATCCTATGAGGATTCAAGGACTAGAGAAATGAATCTTTCCTTAGAGATTCAAACTCTAAAAGCATAAAACAAAAGGCTAGTTGAGAAGCTTCTAAAAGTTGATGCAGATACTTCCTTAAGAGGTCAACCACATGATGTTGTAAAACTTCATGAAGAGATTGACAGCCTAAAGAAGGATCTGTCCAACTTTGTCAAGGGATCTTATAACCTTAAGATGCTTTTAAAATATGAAGGTTGTAGGAGACCAAATGACAGGTCAGGGCATGGATATAAGGGAAAGAAATATATTCATGACGAAGATGCAGATGTGTGTTACTTCTGTGGGAAACTTGCACATATAACGTCCAAATGCAGACACCTGCCTAAGAGGGGAGCGTCCAGTGCCTTTCAAACTAACAAGAAAGTACCCAAGTCAATCTGGGTACCTAAGGATAAAATTATTCCTGTTGCAGACATGCTTAACAGCAGGAAAGAAACTCCAGTCATGGTACCTGGACAGTGGGTGCTCGCATCACATGATAGGAGAAAGGTGTTCCAAAGCCTCCAACCCAAGACTAGTGGGACAGTCACTTTTGGAGGGAATCAGAAAGGGATGATAGCTGGCGTGGGTAAGATTGGTATACCACCCTATCCTTGTATTGATAATGTTCTTTATGTTAAAGGTCTCAAGCACAATCTACTTAGCATAAGTCAATTATGTGATAGTGGATATGATGTTGCCTTTAACAAAGGTGAATGTATAGTGAAGAACTCTAATGGATCCCTTCTCTTTACTGCAAAGAGGCAAGGTAATCTCTATAAGATTAAACTTGGGGAACTATTAAGTCAAAATGTTTCATGCTTAGTTTCAGTTAAAGAAAATCATTGGCTACGACATAAAAGACTTGGGCATGCCAGCTTGAGATTAATCTCAAAGCTTAATAGGCACAACCTCATGAGAGGATTACCAAGTATGTCATATAAAGATTATCTTCTTTGTGAAGCTTGTCAGAAAGGGAAACAAGTAAAAAATTCTTTTCAAAGTAAAAACATTGTTTCCACTTCTAGACCTCTTGAGCTGTTACATATTGACATGTTTGGACCCACAAGAACAGCCTCTGTCGGTGGTAAGAGGTACGGATTAGTTGTAGTGGACGACTATACTAGATGGACATGGATCATGTTCCTATCTCACAAAGATGAGTCTTTTAAGGCCTTCTATAACTTCTGCAAAAGAATTCAAAATGAAAAGGGAGTATGCAATATTTCGATCTGAAGTGATCATGGGGGAGAAAATGGTATCCTTCACAACTTCTCAACAACCAGAACACCACAACAGAATGGTGTTGTTGAGAGGACGAACAAGTCACTCCAAGAGATGGCCAGAACCATGTTGAATGAAAATTCAACCCCAAAACATTTTTGGGCTGAAGCACTGAATACTGCCTGTAATTTACAAAACAAAATATATATCAGACCAATCTTTAAAAAGACTCCATATGAATTGTGGAAAGGGAGAAGACCCAACATATCCTACTTCCATCCATTTGGATGTCAATGCTTCATTTTGAACACTAAGGATAACTTGGGAAAATTTGATTCTAAGTGTGATGAAGGAATATTGCTGGGATATTCTGAAACTTTAAAGGCATATAGAGTTTATAATTCTAGAACCTTAGTTGTTGAAGAATCTATCCATGTGAAGTTCAATGACACTAAGCCTGATAAGAAATTATCAGAGCTAGATGAATCATTTGTAGAACTGAGGCTGGATGATGCAAGGAAGTCATCAGACACATCCAACAGTGATGTCACAGTTGAAGAGTCCAATGTTCCCCTGGACGGTCCAACAGAAGAACAAAGGGAACCAACTGGACGTAACTGGCAAATGAAGAAGCATCATCCAGAAGACCAAATCATTGGTGATCCAAAGGATAGAGTCAGAACCAGATCTTCACTTCAACAACAAGGTCACACAACACTCATATCACAGATAGAACCTAAGACTACGGACGATGCTCTGGAAGATGAAAGCTGGGTCAAAGCAATGTAAGATGAACTTGACCAATTTCAAAATGTCTGGAAACTCGTAGAACTCCCTAATAACAAAGAAGCCGTAGGAGCTAAATGGGTGTTCAGAAACAAATTGGAGGAAACAGGTAATGTTGTGAGAAACAAAGCCAGATTGGTAGCCAAAGGTTACTCACAACAAGAAGGTATAGATTATACTGAAACTTATGCACCTGTTGCACGTCTAGAGGCAATTCGCATTTTACTATCATTTGCAGCTCATAGCAATATGAAGCTATATCAAATGGACGTAAAAAGTGCATTCCTCAATGGACTGATAAAAGAAGAAGTCTATGTGGAGCAACCCCCAAGGTTTGAGAGTGATGCTTTTCCTAATCATGCTTTCAAACTTAACAAAGCATTATATGGACTAAAACAAGCACCGAGAGCTTGGTATGAAAAACTCAGCTCATTTCTTTTAGAAAATGGTTTCTCAAGAGGAAAAGTAGACACTACACTATTTCGCAAAGATTATTCTTCTAATTTCATTATTGCTCAAGTATATGTTGATGATATCATATTTGGTGCTACTAACGAATCTCTTTGTGAAGAATTTGCTAAGTTAATGCAAACATAATTCAAGATGAGCATGATGGGAGAACTAAAATTCTTCCTTGGATTGCAAATCAAGCAAACTGATAAAGGCATATACATACATCAGACCAAGTATGTTAAGGAGCTTCTCAAGAAGTTCAAAATGGATGATGTAAAGCCAATGAAAACTCCTATGCACCCAACAACAGTACTTGGACTGGACGATGGTTCAAAGAAGGTGGACAACACCCTATATAGAGGAATGATAGGATCACTCCTATACCTCACAGCTTCCAGACCTGACATCATGTTCAGCGTATGCTTATGTGGCAGATTCCAATCTGACCCAAGGGAAGTTCACTTAACTGCTATTAAAAGAATCTTTCGATATCTTGTTGGAACAACTAATCTTGGTCTACATTTCAAAAGGCAGAAGGATTTCAGATTAGTTGGATACTGTGATGCTGACTATGCTGGAGACAGAATTGAAAGAAAAAGCACTAGTGGAGGATGTCACTTCATTGGTGGAAACTTAGTCTCCTAGATATGCAAGAAGCAAGGAACAATTGCACTATCCACCGCTGAAGCAGAGTATATTTCAGCTGCAAAGTGCTGCTCTCAAATCCTATGGATCAAGCATCAACTTGAGGACTACAACATATATGAGAGTAACATTCCTATCTTCTATGATAACAAAGCTGCAATTGATCTTTCTAAAAACCCAATATTGCATTCAAGGGCAAAACATATAGAAATTAAGCATCACTTTATAAGAGATCATGTTCAGAAGGGTACTGTGGAATTACATTTTGTAACCACAGATAATCAGCTAACTGATATATTTACAAAACCCCTTACTGAAGACAAGCTAGTCCTTCTGAGGACTAGACTTGGCATGAGTTTTGTAAAAGAATGATTAAAATCCATATGTAGCGTCCAATGTGACAAACAACGTCCAATGGACATGTCGTCCAAAGGTAACTTTGACATGCACGTGCACTGCATATGCTACACTTAAGTCCAATGACTGGATGATATTTTTTTTCTATTTAACATTATTTTAATAGCCAAAATGGTTTCATTTTGTGTAATTGTGAATTAATGCCCTATGCTGAGTCACCTATTTGTTAGTAACCGTACACAATTACCCATATCCTCAGCATGTCTCATCATGGCGGGTCTTATGGCATAACCTCCATTTCAAATATTCACAAAAGCCCAAAACCATTTTGTGTTCTCCAAACAGAACCTATACTTAAACTAATAAATTCACTCAGAAAATTACTTTACCAAATTTCCCTTCTCCGAAATTATCTTCTATCTCCAGCATTCTCCTTCTCTCTCTCTCAAAAAACCTAAACACTATCTACAAAACCTAAAAATCAAACCTTTATCATCATGACAAACTCTGCTAACTCAAGAAACTCCGAACTTGATGTTCATACCTACCCTGAAACCACTATAGTGTCTCAAGGTGCTGCCACTGTTCACGTTGAGCACTTCTTCGACATTGGAAAACTAGAAAAGTTGGGTCTGAATCTCGATGAAAGTCTTCTAAAATGCGGAATCAGAAAATACTTCAACGAAAACCAGAAGATATTTCCAGAACTGATCAGAATGTTCTGGAGGAACACAAGATTCCAGAACTCAAGGGAACTCGTGTCCACTATGCTTGGATGAGAAGTGATTTTGTCTACTGAATCTAAAGCCAAAGTCACTGGCTGTATCAAGGAACAAAATCAGTACAAGTCAAAGTGAGTGAAGCAATATGGAAACTACGTTGGAAATGTAGTGTGCAAGAACAAGTCTCCAAATTCATCCAAGATTGAGTACAAGAATCTATGCGAAGAAGCAAAGATATGGCAGCAAGTGTGCAACAAGAGCATTTTGCACAAAGCTGGGTCTAAGGACTCAGTCACAGACTTACACAAGTTCGTGATATTTCATCTAATGGAAGGTATCCCATTCAAACTAGCTCACACCATTTGCATCAATATTCTGCGAATGATGAAAACTATTGGTGGAAATGATGACATCTTCTATGTCGCACTGCTAAATAAGATCCTCTTGGGTTAGAAAGTATACCAATGTTTCTTTGATGAGTTGGACAAAGATGATCATGAAAACATTGTGAGGAAAGGAGAAATAGTTGCAACACAACAGAAATTTGGTGAATCAAACATCAAGCCAATGAAGATAAAGCTCACAGCAAAGGTCCTAAGGGATTTGGATGAGGACAGTATAAATAAGAAACGTCATGAACAAAGCAATCTCATTTCAAATGATGATGATGAAGAAGAAATTGATCTTCTTGGTCTTAGAAGAAAGATCAAACGATTGATGAAGGAACAAGGAAGCAGGAAAGTAACAAGACACATGTCGCAACAGCATGAAGAAGATGCAGAAAAAGAAAGAAGGACCAAGAAAAGACATGTTGATCCTGCTCCGTCCAGTCCACCTGCTGAGAAGTGTCCAAGGACTGCTCCATCCAAACCAAAACAAGATGAGCTGCATCCAAAGACTGCTCTAGTGAAGCTTGCATCAGAAAAATCTAGAGTTCGCAAACTGAAAATGCTTGACAACTCCGATGACGAGGATCAAATGCCCATTTTCCAGATTAAAAGAAAAGCTCAAGAGATGGAGTCTACACAGCAGAAGAAACAAAAGGTATCTGATGCACCCAAAACTGGTGCCACAGTCTTTCCTACTAAAGTACCTAGATGAGTAAAAACTCAGGCAGCAAGGCCAAAGAAAGTTCTGATTAAACTCCCCACCTCTCAAGATACTGAGAGCGAATCTACAAGTGCTCCATAACCTGCTCCAACAATTGCTTCAACAGTCACATCAGCACAGCGTCCAACTCTCAAATTAAACTTATCAAGATTTGTGCGTCCAAGGGATGCTTGGAGAGATGCATGGCCTCAATGGACGATTCCACCAAAGGGGAAGACAAAAGAAGAAGAAGACAAGGAAAGGTTTCCTGTTGCATTCCTTACAAGGAATGAACAGACCTATTGTAAGAAAAGTCTGACTTCAGTATCTGCACCTGAATGGACGAGGTATGACTATGTTCATCCTCAATCTACTGAATTTACTTTATTACCAGAAGGAACCATTATCAGCAATCCTCCACCAACTTGGACGAGAGAATCTTATCCAAACCTGGTTCAGATGGAATGACCTTATACATGTCCAACTGGTACTCAACAAAGGGTCATCCAGCTGAAGATGTACCTCCTGAGCCAGAGGTTGAAATTGCATCAAATCTTGCTAAAACTATGGCTGAACAAAAGGGCAAGACTCAAAGGAAGAGGAAGCCAGCAACAAAGAAGTCATCTCCCAGCAATCTTGATGAATTGGATGTTGAACTGCAATTAGCCATTAAAGAAAGTCTGGACCCATCCAAGGCAAACCAGCGTCTAGAGGTGCAATGGGTCAAAGATGCTCACATCTGGACTCCCATCACAAAATTTCTTCCACTACCACCTGGAACTCCAGTGGTCAACTTTCAGCCCAGTGATAATGACGATCTTGGCAAACTGCTCCAGCAAATGTACATTCAAGACCAGGTTGTTGCTTATCCACCCAACCTCCACATCAGACGTTCCACGGATATCAAGTTTGTACTTGATAAGGTATGTCCTAGACTACCTCTATATGATGCTGGAAAGAAGAAAGGGTTTAAGTACTATGGCACAGAGATGCCTAGTAGAGATGAACAGGTTCAACTCTCATCTTCCTCACATACTTGGAATCACCTTTTTGATAAGACTGGAAAGCTAACAAGGCCCCTAGGCACTTTTGACACCATGATCTTCTGGCGTCAAATTGTGTGGGCAGACACTCAGGAAGGCTCAACCTCTGGATGCTCCAAGGATTCCTTCTTTCATCCTCCAGAAAGACTTGAAGTCCTGCATCCAGTCAAGACATGTCATTTCTCTGATACCTTTGCGTGCTTTCTGACTAATAATGATGATTTTCTAGAAGTTTTAAGGACACTACCAATCATCAGAAGCAACAAAGTATATGACCTTAGAAGTCTTGACCGCTCTGAATTTGTACACGAAGTCCAAAGGCTTCATGATCTTCAAAAGGCTAAAGAAGAAAGAGCTTTCCAAGAGCAAGCTGAAAGAGAACGAGCTGAACAAGCTCGCTTGGAACATGAACAAGCAGTACAAGCTGAGCAAGCTCACCTGGTGGAAATTGAAAATGAGCAAGCTGGAATTGCTAGTAAAGAAAAAGCTGAGCCGATTGCCAAACCAACAATCACATAAGCAGAATTGAATGAAGCCTTTGCAAAAGTCACTAATATGCTCATTCATTTGGACTTACAGTCTGAGGTACAAGTGGACGTGGGGCACTTTGTCACCTCTCATGAGGCACAAACAGTCCAATCTGGAACATCCAAATATGAAGCTTTGCAACATATGGCTGAGACTGAAGCGCCACAACCAAAGGAGTCCATTGCTGAAAAGCCTACTCCAGAGGTTGCCACAAGTCAACCAATTATTTGTGCGTCCAATGAAGCACACTCTGGAACCAGACAAATGATTCCTACAGGGTCTTCAAGTCCAAGGGCTATTATTCCCTTGCACTTTGTCGAACCTCAAGGAGTCTCTGAGGACAGAGTGAACGAGATTGTTCAACAGGCTCTAAGACAACAACAACTGGAAACCGAAGCTACTCTTCATGCCTTTCAGGAAAGACTATAAGCAGAAGCCGCACAACACCGATTAATGTTGCAGAATGCTATTACTAATCAGTTCATGCCCCTCTCACAGATGTTGGTAAATCAAATTCAATCCACTGCTGCTAACCTCATTGGCACTGTTATTCATCAGGTTCCTCCTGTTCAACCCATAGCTCAACAACAACCACCTGTTAACCACCATGCACCACCTCCTCAAGCACCACCAGAACAACCACCACCACCACCACAAGATCCACATCAACAGCCTTAGGTGACCATGATGGTCAAATCATTTTTCCATCTTTCAAACCTTTTTTTATTTTGTTGATGACAAAGGGGGAGAAATTGGAATTTTTGATGTCATAGAGTATTTTTTTTTGTTACACTACTCTGTGAAATCGCTGTGGTTGTTCACTGAATACATATGAGGTGTTTTTTTTATCATAATTTTCGCATCCATATCTATGATATGCTTTTCACTCTGATAACTATCGTCTCTGATACATTCTTATCATGCAGTGTTATCTGATATATATTGCTTTATTAAATACATAAGAAATGTTGAACTTAGGGGGAGTACTTCATTCCATACCTTTCTCACCCTGTCAACATACACTGGCATAAAATAATCATTCAATCATCTGCTCTTATATTCTTTAATATGATTATATATTTGCACACATCAAAATTTAGTACTATTTGTCATCATCAAAAAGAGGGAGATTGTTAGAATGTAAGACTTTGGATATTGTCCAACCCCTTAAACTTCGATTTTGATGATAACAAATAAAGTTAAATTTTGAAGTATCTAATGGTCTATGTTTGAGTTTTATAGGTTCTACGTTGTCGAATGCCTCAATGGTATTGTATTTCTTAAACTCAATCATTATGTTTCTATGTGTACAGTACGTCCAATGAGCAACTATTTTGTTAAGTGTAAAATTCAGCGTCCAACACACTGATTATAAAACATGTGTCCAAATGCATTGAGAAAACCAGTGTGTAAACACTGCGTCCATTCAAGGAAGCGTCGAACGCATATATAACTTACATCATCCCTCTATAGCAAACAGTTATATAATGCGTCCATAATTGAGTAGAATTATAGTTATGCTTTTCGATGATGATTCTCTGAAATATTCTATTATTCCCTCTCTTTTCTAATGTGACATTTCATTTGAATATTCGAAAATTGTACCACAGGGGGCAGAAAAGCCTCTCTCTGCAGAAACTGTACAAGTAGTGGAGGCACTGCATGTACTGTTGTCTCTTATTTTCACACGAAAATTTCACAAATGGCCGAAAATACACCACCGGCACCAAAATTGGACGATGGGGCACTACGGACCTCAAAACTAAAAAGTGTTCCAAGCATTACGGTTTTTTTTTCAGAAGAATGCACCAGGGATCACGGGGCACCAAAACCCAAAGGTCTTATTTTCCCACGAAAATTGCACAAATGGCCGAAAATGCATTACCGGCACCAAAATTTGACCACAGGGCACAACAGACCTCAAAATTAAAAGTGTTAGGAGCATTATGTTTTTTTTTTTTTTTCATAAGAATGCACTGGGGATCATGGGGCACCAAAACCCAAAAGTCCTATTTTCGCACGAAAATTGCACACATGGCAGAAAATGCACCATGGCCACCAAAATTGGACCACGGGCCCCCTGGAACCTCAAAACTTAAAAGTGCTCTGAGCATTAAGATTTTTTATGCATAAGAATGCACCAACGATCATGGGGCACCAAAACCCAAAAGTCTGATTTTCGCATGGAAATTGCACAAAGGGCCGAAAATGCACCACAGGCACCAAAATTGGACCACGGGGCACCTCAAACCTTAAAACTAAAAAGTGCTATGAGCATTATGGTTTTTTATTCATAAGAATGCACCAGGGATCACGAGTCACCAAAACCCAAAAGTCTTATTTTCGCACGAAAATTGCAAAAATCGCCGAAAATGGACCATCGGCATAAAACGTGGGCCACGGGGCACCACGGACCTCAAAACTGAAAAGTGTGCTGAGCATTATGGTTTTTTATGCATAAGAATGCACCAGGGTTCACAGGGCACCAAAACCCAAAAGTCTTATTTTCGCACGAAAATTTCATAAATGGCCAAAAATACAGCACTGACCCAAAAATTGGACCACGGGGCACCACGAACCTCAAGATTGGAAAGTGTTCCAAGCATTATGGTAGTTTTTATGCATAAGAATGCACCAAGGATGACGGCGCACCAAAACCCAAAAGTCTTATTTTCGAATGATAATCGCACAAAGGGCCGAAAATGCACCACGAGCACCAAAATTGGACCACGGGGCACCTCGAAACTCAAAACTGAAAAGTACTTAGAGCATTATGGTTTTTTATGCATCAGAATGCACCAGGGTTAACGGGGCACCAAAACCCAAAAGTCTTATTTTCGCCCAAAAATTGCACAAATGGCCGAAAATGCACCCCCGGCCCAAATATTGGACCACGGGGCACCACAAACCTCAAGACCGAAAAGTGTGCCGAGCATTATGGTAGTTTTTATGCATAAGAATGCACCAAGGATCATGGGGCACCAAAACCCAAAAGTCTGATTTTTGCCCGGAAATTGCACAAAGGGCCGAAAATGCACCACAGGCACCAAAATTGGACCACGGGGCACCTCAAACCTCAAAACTGAAAACTGCTATGAGCATTATGGTTTCTTATGCATAAGAATGCACCAGGTACCACTGGGTAACAAAGCCCAAAAGTCTTATTTTCGCATGAAAATTGTACAATGGGACGAAAATGCATGACAGGCACCAAAATTGGACCACAGTGCACCTCGGACCTCAAAACTTAAAAGTGCTCCAAGCATTATGGTAGTTTTTATGCACAAGAATGCACCAAGGATCACAGGGCACCAAAAGCCAAAAGTCTTATTTTTGCACGAAAATTGCATAAAGGGCCGAAAATGCACCACGTGAACCAAAATTGGACCCCTGAGCACCTCGGACGTCAAAACTGAAAAGTGCTATGAGCATTATGGTTTTTTATGCATTAGAACGCACCAGGGTTCACAGGGCACCAACACCCAAAAGTCTTATTTTTGCACGAAAATTGTACAAAGGGCCGAAAATGCACCAACGACACGAAAGTTGGACCACGGGCCACCGCGGACCTCAAAACTGAAAAGTGTTCCAAGCATTATGGTTTTTTATTGATAAGAATGCACTAGGGATCACGTGGCACCAAAACCCAAAAGTCTTATTGTCGCACAAAAATTGCACAATAGGCCGAAAATGCACCAAGGGCACCAAAACTGGACCACGGGACACCTCGACCCTCAAAACTAAAAAGTTCTATGAGCATTATGGTTTTTTATGCATAAGAATGCACCAGGGTTCACAAGGCACCAAAACCAAAAAGTCATATTTTTGCACGAAAATTGCACAAATTGTCGAAAATGCACCACCGGCACAAAAATTAGTCCATAGGGCACCACGGACCTCAAAAATGACAAAAGCTCTGAGCGTTATGGTTTTTTATGCATAAGAATGGCCCAGGGATCACGGGGAACCAAAACCCAAAAGTCTTATTGTCGCACGAAAATTGCACAATGGGCCGAAAATGCATCACAAGCACCAAAATTGGTCCACGGGGCACCTCGGACCTCAAAACCTAAAAGTGATCGGACATTATGATTTTTTATGCATAAGAATGCACCAGGGATCCAAGGGCACCAAAATCCAAAAGTCTTACTTTCGCACGAAAATTGTACAAATGGCCGAAAATGCATCACCGGCACCAAAACTGGACCACGGGGCACCACGGACCTCAAAACTTAAAAGTGCTCCAAGAATTATGGTTTTTTATGCATAAGAATGCACCAGGGATCACGGGGTACCAAAACCCAAAAGTCTTATTTTCGCACGAAAATTGTACAATGGGCCGAAAATGCATAACGGGCACCAAAATTGGACCACGAGGCACCTTGGACCTCAAAACTTAAAAGTGCTCCAAGCATTATGGTTTTTTATGCATAGGAATGCACCAGGGATCACGGGGCACCAAAACCCAAAAGTCTTATTTTCGCATGAAAATTGCACAATGGGCCGAAAATGCATAACGAGAACCAAAATTAGACCACGGGGCACGTCTGACCTCAAAACTTAAAAGTGCTCCGAGCATTATGGTTTTTTATGCATAAGAATGCACCAGGGATCACGGGGCACTAAAATCCAAAAGTCTTATTTTCTCACGAAAATTGCACAAATGGGCGAGAATGCACCCCGGGCACCAAAATTGGACCACGGGGCACCAAGAGCCTTAAGATTGAAAGTGTTCCGAGCATTGTGGTAGTTTTTATGCATAAGAATGCACCAAGGATGACGGGGCGCCAAAACACAAAAGTCTTATTTTCGCACGATAATTGCACAAAGGGCCAAAAATGCACCACGAACACCAAAATTGGACCACGGGGCACCTCGGGCCTCAAAACTGAAAAGTGCTAAGAGCATTATGGTTTTTTCTCCAGGGTTCACAGGGTACCAAGAACCAAAAGTCATGTTTACGCACAAAAATTGTACAAATGGCCGAAAATGCACCCCCGGCCCCAAAATTCGACCATGGGGCACCACGAACCTCAAGACTGAAAAGTGTGTTGAGCATTATTGAAGTTTTTATACATAAGAATTCACCAAGGATCATGGGCCACCAAAACCCAAAAGTCTGATTTTCGCATGGAAATTGCACAAAGGGCCGAAAATGCACCACAGGCACCAAAGTTGGACCACGGGGCACCTAAAACCTCAAAACTGAAAAGTGCTACGGGCATTATGGTTTTTTATGCATAAGAATGCACAAGGGATCATGAGGCACAAAAACCCAAAAGTCTTATTTTCGCACAAAATTGCAAAAATGGCCGAAAATGCACCATCGGCACAAAATTTCGACCATGGGGCACCATGGACCTCAAAACTGAAAAGTGTGCCAAGCATTATGGTTTTTTATGCATAAGAATACACCAGGGTTCACAGGGCACAAAAACCCAAAAGTCTTATTTTCGCATGAAAATTTCATAAATGGCCAAAAATGCAGCACCGGCCCCAAAATTGGACCACGGGGCACCACGAACCTCAAGACAGAAAAGTGTACCGAGCATTGTGGTAGTTTTTTATGCTTAAGAATGCATCAAGGATCATGGGGCACCAAAACCCAAAAGTCTGATTTTTGCATGAAAATTGCACAAAGGGCCGAAAATGCACCACAGGCACCAAAATTGGACCACGGGGCACCTCAAACCTCAAAATTGAAAAGTGCTATGAGCATTATGATTTTTTTATGCATAAGAATGCACCAGGTACCACTGGGTAGAAAACCCAAAAGTCTTATTTTCGCATGAAAATTGTATAATGGGACGAAATTGCATGACAGGCACCAAAGTTGGACCACAGTGCACCTTGGACCTCAAATCTTAAAAGTGCTCCAATCATTTTGGTAGTTTTTATGCATAAGAATGCACCAAAGATCATGGGGCACCAAAACCCAAAAGTCTTATTTTCGTACGAAAATTGCACAAAGGGCCGAAAATGCACCACAGGCACCAAAATTGGACCAATGGGCACCTCGGACTTCAAAACTGAAAAGTCCTATGAGCATTATGGTTTTTTATGCATAAGAATGCACCAGCGCTCACAAGGCACCAAGACCCAAAAGTCTTATTTTCGCATGAAAATTGTACAAAGGGCCAAAAATGCACCAACGGCACGAAAGTTGGACCACGGGGCACCGCAGACCTCCAAACCAAAAAGTGTTCCAAGCATTATGGTTTTTTTATGGATAAGAATGCACTAGGGATCACATGGCACCATAACCCAAAAGTCTTCTTTTTGCACAAAAATTGCACAATAGGCTGAAAATGCACGAAGGGCACCAAAACTGGACGACCGGACACCTCGACCCCCAAAACTGAAAAGTTCTATGAGCATGATGGTTTTTTATGCATAAGAATGCACCAGGGTTCACAAGGCACCAAAACCAAATAGTCATATTTTCGCACGAAAATTGCACAAATTGCCGAAAATGCACCACCGACACCAAAATTAGACTATGGGGCACCACGGACCTCAAAACTGACAAAAGCTCCGAGCATTATTCTTTTTTATGCATAAGAATACCCCAGGGATCACGGGGAACCAAAACCCAAAAGTCTTATTTTCGCACGAAAATTGCACAATGGGCCGAAAATGCATCACGAGCACCAAAATTGGCCCTCGGGACACCTCGGACCTCAAAACCTAAAAGTGATAGGACATTATGGTTTTTTATGCATAAGAATGCACCAGGGATCCCAGGGCACTGATCAGTGCATTTTCATGCACATTCTTCTACTGTTATTCTTAGGCATTTCCTTAGTTTATTTCATTAGTTTCACCATTTTAGTGTGTTTTCATATTTAAGTTTGTTTCTAGCTTTATTTAATTTTCGTATTTTATTTTCAGCATTAGCAGCTTTCAATGGAAGATTCATAACTGGAGCTACAGGAAACCTTTGTCTGGAATACCACGGCCGTGGTAGCCTAAGCACGGCCGTGCTAAGCCACCACAGCCGTGGTTAATTTACCAAGACCGTGCTCGGAAAGCACGTAGATTGGACCTCCAGACTATGCAAGGACCACAGCCGTGGTTAATTTACCACGACCATGCTCGGAAAGCACGTAGATTGGACCTCCAGACTATGCAAGGACCACGGCCGTGGTTAATTTACCACGACCGTGCTCGGAAAGCACGTAGATTGGACCTCCAGACTATGCAAGGATCACGGCCGTGGTCATCTCCTCAGCACGGCCGTGGTGATCCGCATTAGCAGTTTAAAACTTTATAAATATAGAACAGAGGGCCGCGTACTGTACACATTTTTTTGACTGTAGACTCTCATTCACTGTTCACGAAATTCTTTTAGAAGGTTTTGAACAATTGTAATGGAGAACTAAGTTCCAAAGAATCGATCTGCTGTAATCGGATTCCACTTTGAGGTTCTTTTATAAATTCCATATCAATCTGTTTCCTTTGATTTATTCTAATAATCTCAATTGATTGCTTAATTTGATTGTTGTTATAGGATATAATTCTTAAATTCGATTGGTTGTGTGATCTTGAATCAATTTCGCGTTAACGTAGCTTTTGCATTATCGCGTTTGATCGTATTTCCGTTTGCTTAATCCAGAATTCAGGAACATACGCCGTATAATTTCTATTGCGCTTGTCAGTAGTTATTATAGTCGAATAGGATCTGATCCGTTTAGGGAATTGGAATTTATAGGGATCAATGATAAGTTGGAAGTCGATACAGTAGGTTGATTCGCTTTAGCTTACTTGATAATCACAATTTATTTTAATCCCTTTTTCTTGATATCATAATCAAACCCCCCCATTAATCGTTACTGTATTGATTGATAATAATACAAGAATCCTTGAGAACGATACTCGAGTTGTCGTTGCCGTAACTATACTTTCAAAATCACTCGTTTTGATCCGTGCGCGACAGCGGATCAAATTGGCGCCGTTGCCGAGGATTCTTGTCGTTATTAATCGATATTAGAGTCATAGGTTTAGTGTTCTCGCGTTTAGGCCCTAGTTTCCCACTGTTTTGGCCAATTCGCGCAGAGTCGAAAAAATCGATTTTTGGAAAAAATTGTGTCTGATTGCAAATATTTTTTCCCTGCTGGGACCAGAAAAATTGTGCGATCAATAGTCCCGTACTCTAGAAGAGTTACGGGATGCAGACCTCAAATCGCCAAATTCCTCTTTTTTCTATTTTTAATTAATTTTTTACTGTTTTCATAGTGTCGAAAAAATCCAAAAAAATTCTCAAAATTCTAATTTCACTTCATTAGATTAATTTTGGTGTTTTTATATTTTTTTGAATTTTTTTAATCATTTTCCTTCATTCTGTTTGTTTTTGCATTTTAGGGACATTGTTGGCATTTTGACAATTGTTGCTGCATTGCTGCATTAGTCCTGGCTACTAGGTCTTCTTGTTCTGATCTCTTTGATTTTGATCCTGAGATAGAAAGAACCTTGCACACACGACGTAGAGTAGTCCAGGCTAGCAATAGTTCACTACTCGTGATTGATTCTGGCACTGATTCCGATTACTTGCATAACTTGTTTGATTCAGATTCTGAAAGTGTTTTTGATATGGCTGACCAAAGAACTTTGAGGCAGTTGGCTGCCCCTGATGTGAATTACAATGGTTTATGCATTGAGTATCCTGAAGCTGTTGCACCTTTTGAATTAAAATCTGGTTTGATACACTTGTTGCCAAGGTTTAATGGTCTTGCAGGTGAGGATCCGCATAAGCATCTGAAAGAATTCCAGGTTGTGTGTTCTACACCTTTGAGGCCTGAAGGAATCACTGAAGACCATATCAAGCTGAGAGCCTTTCCGTTTTCACTACAGGGTGCTGCCAAGGATTGGTTATACGATCTTGAACCGCATTCTATCACCACTTGGAATGATTTGAAAAAAGTCTTCCTAGAGAGATACTTTCCTGCCTCCAGAGCTGCATCAATCAGAAAGGATATATGCGGTATTAGACAAGGCAATGAGACATTGGCTGAGTATTGGGAAAGATTCAAACAGTTGGTATCCAGTTGTCCTCAGCATCAGATTACCGAGCAGTTACTGATCCAATACTTTTATGAAGGATTGCTACCTATGGATAGAAACATCCTTGATGCTGCTAGTGGTGGAGCACTTGTTGATAAGACTCCAGCAGATGCCAAGACCTTAATTCAGAACATGTCACTCAACTCCCAACAGTTCACAACCAGAAATAATTCTGCAGTCCAAACAAGGAGTGTGAACGAAATTCAGGTTTCCTCCAACAAAGCTTTAGAAACCAGAATTGACGAGCTCACCTCCTTAGTGAAACAGTTGGCAGTGGGTAAACCTCAACCAACAACCTTGTGTGGTATTTGTACTTCCGCTGAACACTCGACCGACACATGTCCTATGTTGCAAGATGAGTCGACTACCGAGTTACCCCAAGCTTATGCAGCAGCCCTTTACGGAAGCAATCAGAACAGGTACAACAACACTCCTGACCTGTCCACCAACAAATACCATCCCAATTGGAGGAACCACCCCAACCTTCGATATGGAAACCAGCAGCCCACACAGCAACAGCTAGTGTTACCCCTTCCGAGACCACAGAACACTCCACCAGCTACCACTTCTGTACCTTCTGGACCTTCATTAGAGGACCTGGTCAAGCAACTAGCTGTTACCAATCTTCAGTTTCAACAAAGAACAGAATCTAGTATTCAAACTTTGCAGACACAGATTGGACAGCTTGCCACCTCAATGAATGCCATGCAAGCCCAAGGATCGAACCAACTTCCTGCCCAAACAGTTGTGAATCCAAAAGGTCCTAATGCTGATGTGAGTGCAATTTCCTTGCGATCCAGAAAGGTTACATCTGAACCTTCTCCACCTTCTTCTGTTGTGATAGAAACTGAAAAAAAATAAAGAAAAAGAGTATGTTCCACCAGTTCCCTTCCCACATAGAGTTCTGAAAAATAAAAGGATTGAGGAGGGAGACAAAGAGAGAGAGATCTTGGATGTTTTCAGAAAAGTTGCGGTAAACATTCCGCTCCTTGATGTAATTAAGCAGGTTCCAAGGTATGCAAAGTTTCTGAAGGATTTGTGTACAAATAAGAGGAGGATGAAGGGAAGTGAAAGAGTCAACTTGGGAAGAAATATTTCTGCTTTTATTCAGCCCAAGCCTTCATGTGAAAAAGTTACCGGCGAGCAAAATGTTTCAGCTCTCACTCAAGTCTTGCCGCAAAAGTGCAAGGACCCGGGAACTTTTGCTATTCCTTGTACCATCGGGGATAGTAAATTCGAGAATTGCATGCTTGATTTAGGAGTGGGCATTAATGTTATGCCTACTTCTGTTTATAATAACCTTTGTCTTGGTCCTTTGCAGCATACAGGTTTAATCATTCAACTGGCGAACAGGAGCAATGCCCGCTCCGCGGGAGTAGTGGAAGATGTCCTTGTTCAAGTTAATGATTTGATTTTTCCTGCTGATTTCTACATTCTGGACATGGAAGGAGAAACTAAGTCAAGCAGAGCTCCCATCAGTTTAGGCAGACCGTTCATGAAAACGGCGAAAACAAAAATTGATGTTGACGATGGAACCATGTCCATGGAATTTGGTGACATTGTCGCGAAATTCAACATTTTCGATGCCATGAAACATCCCTTGGAAGAGCATTCCGTTTTTCATATTGACTTGATCTCTGAATTGGTTGATGACACTTTTTCTGAATTATTTTCACTTGATTTTCCATCTTTATTGGGTTTTGATGATGTTTACTCATGTGCTGATTGTACTGACACTAACCTTTGTGTTGTATGTGCTGAGATTGATTCTGCCGTGCAGGGTAACATGTTTCCTACAGGTGAAGTTGTTGTCGATGAAGTTGTTTATGCCACTGAGGTGCTCGACATCCCGGCTGCCCCAAACATCGAGCAGCCCCCGTCCTTAGAGTTGAAACAACTCCCTGAAAACCTGAAATATGCTTATTTGGAGAGTAATGAAAAACTCCCTGTTATAATTTCTTCTAACCTTGATTTCGATCAAGAAAATAAGCTTTTGCAGGTTTTGAAGAAGCACAAGAAGGCGATTGGGTGGACATTAGCTGACATCCCAGGGATTAGTCCTTCCATGTGTATGCACAGGATTTTGCTTGAGGATGGTGCGAAAACAGTAAGGCAGCCCCAAAGGAGGCTTAATCCTTTGATCCTCGATGTGGTGAAGAAAGAGGTAACCAAACTCTTGCAAGCAGGTATCATTTATCCTATCTCTGACAGCAAATGGGTAAGCCCAGTGCAGGTTGTACCTAAGAAATCTGGACTCACCGTGGTGAAAAATGAAAAGAATGAACTTGTCCCCACTAGAGTTCAGAACAGTTGGAGAGTTTGTATTGATTACAGAAGGTTGAACCAAGCTACTAGAAAGGATCACTTTCCTTTACCGTTCATTGACCAAATGCTTGAACGGCTTGCTGGTAAATCACATTACTGTTTTCTTGATGGTTTTTCAGGTTATTTTCAGATTCATATTGCACCTGAAGATCAAGAAAAGACCACTTTTACTTGCCCATTCGGTACTTTTGCTTACAGGAGGATGGCTTTTGGTCTTTGCAATGCTCCTGGCACTTTCCAGCGATGCATGATTAGCATTTTTGCTGATTTTATTGAAAATTGCATGGAAGTGTTTATGGATGATTTCACTGTTTATGGTTCTTCTTTTGATGCATGTTTGAACAGTTTGAATATGGTTTTAGAGAGATGCATCGAAACTGACCTTGTTTTGAATTATGAAAAATGCCATTTTATGGTTGAGCAGGGAATTGTTTTGGGCCACATTATTTCTGAAAAAGGAATTTCTGTTGACCCTGCTAAGATTGATGTGATTTCTACACTGCCTTACCCCTCTTGCATTCGCGAGATTCGTTCTTTTCTTGGTCATGCAGGTTTTTACAGGCGTTTCATCAAGGATTTCAGCAAGATAGCTCTTCCGCTGTCAAACTTGTTGAAGAATGATGTCACTTTCAACTTCGATGACAAATGCAAACAAGCATTTGACTTCTTGAAGAAAGCATTGACGTCCGCTCCCATCATCCAGCCCCCTGACTGGACCCTCCCCTTTGAGATTATGTGTGATGCTTCCAACTATGCTGTTGGAGCGGTCCTTGCACAAAGAGTTGACAAGGCTGCCCATGTTATTTATTATGCTTCTAGGACTCTAGATTCTGCACAGTCAAATTACACCACCACTGAAAAGGAACTTCTAGCTATTTTTTTGCTCTTGATAAATTCAGATCATATTTGCTAGGTTCCAAGGTTGTTGTTTTTACTGACCATGCAGCTTTAAAGTACTTGTTGAAGAAGCCGGAAGCAAAACCGAGACTGATTCGGTGGATGTTGTTGCTCCAAGAGTTTAATGTAGAGATTAAAGACAAAAATGGAGCTGAGAACGTAGTGGCTGATCACTTGAGCAGGATAGAGAGGGATGAAGATCCTTTTCCGATTCAGGATGACTTTCCTGATGAGCAGCTTTTACTTTTGCATGGAGTTACTCCTTGGTTTGCTGATATTGTTAATTATCTTGTTGCTGGTGTTTTTCCTACAGGTGCATCCAAGGCACAAATTCACAAACTCAAGAGTGATGCCAAATATTATGTTTGGGATGATCCATATCTTTGGAAGTTTGGTAGTGATCAGGTGATTAGGAGATGTGTCCCCGACTATGAGATTGAATCTATTTTACATTTTTCTCATGCATCTCAAGTAGGGGGACACTTTGGTCCGCAAAGGACTGCAAGAAAAGTCCTAGACTCAGGTTTCTACTGGCCCACTATTTTTAAGGATGCTTATGAGACTTACCGCACTTGTAAAGAGTGCCAGATAGCAGGTACAACCATCACTCGTAAGAGTGAAATGCCTCAGCAACCTATGCTTTTCTGTGAGGTATTTGATGTATGGGGAATCGACTTCATGGGTCCTTTTCCTGTATCATTTGGTTTTCTCTACATTTTACTTGCTGTTGATTACGTTTCAAAGTGGGTAGAAGCTATCCCCGCTAGGACTAATGATTCAAGAGTTGTTGCAGATTTTGTCAGGTCCAATATCTTTTGCAGGTTTGGAATACCCCGAGCCATCATAAGTGACCAAGGCACTCACTTCTGTAACCGCACCATGGAAGCTTTGCTCCGGAAGTATGGAGTTGTGCACAGAGTCTCTACTGCATATCACCCACAAACTAATGGGCAAGCTGAGATCTCAAACAGGGAGATCAAACAGGTCTTAGAGAAAATAGTGCAACCAAACAGGAAGGACTGGAGCCGCCGTCTAGAAGACGCACTTTGGGCTCAAAGAACAGCTTTCAAGACACCCATAGGGATGTCTCCTTATCGACTTGTTTTCGGTAAGGCATGTCACCTTCCTGTAGAGATAGAACACCGTGCTTATTGGGCGGTGAAAAGTTGTAACTTGGAAATGCAACAAGCAGGTATTGAAAGAAAACTCCAATTACAACAGCTTGAAGAGTTTAGGCTAGAGGCTTATGAAAGCTCTAGGATCTATAAAGAGAAAACCAAACACTTCCATGATAAAATGATTTCTAGGAAGGAATTCTCTGTGGGCCAACAGGTTTTACTGTTTAACTCCCGCCTTAAGCTTATGGCTGGGAAACTTCGATCCAAATGGATTGGCCCTTTTGTTGTTACTAATGTTTTCCCTTATGGTGCAGTAGAAATTAAAAGTGCAGGTACTGACAAAGTTTTCAAGGTCAATGGGCAGCGCCTGAAGCTATTCCATGAAAGTTCAGTGCCTGAAGATGCAACCATAGAAGAGCTTTCTTTGGAAGCGCCCAACTACACTGCAACTTGATCAGGGGGCACCCTTTCCTTTCTCTCATTCTTACTTTATAATTGAGTTCTTTTCATTGAGGACAATGTATGTCTTAAGTGTGGGGGAGGGAACCATTTGTTTTTGTTTTTGTTTTTGTTTGTTTTTGGTTTGTTTTTGTTTCAAAATAAAAAATAAAAAAAAAAATATATATATATATAAAAAATGCATGCTTTTTCGTTGATTATCTTGCTACAATTGTGAGTATTCTCTCTGTTCTTTGTCGAAAGACTTGTGGTGTGATGTGACTGATTCTTTTTGCGCATTCTTAGTTTGTATGTTTGACTAAACTCTAAATTGTTCATCACTAGTGGAAGATCTCTAACCCTTGTGAGATTTTGAGCCTAATAATGGATAACATCAAAAATCCATCTCTTTCTTTCTTGTGTGATTTCACTCATGTTTGTTAGTCTCTAGAACTTGAATTGACTCTTGTTGAAGTTTTTTGTTTACTTGTGCACACTGAATTGATAAAGGCATCTTGTTTTGTTTTGTTTTTTTTTTTTTTACCTAGTTAGCCAAAAAGCCAACCTTGATAATATCATCCCTTTGTTTGGAAGCCCCTTTGAGCCTATTATCCTTTTTTGTGTTTAAAACTCATTACAAGCCGAAAAGTGAAAAACAATGTTATCACCCTATTCAAAGGGTTGAAAGGGTCTTGTATAGAGTTGTGTGGGGTTGAACATTGTTGTTATGATGTTGGTTGGCAGAAAAAAAAAAAAAAAAAAAAAGAGAGAAGAATAAAAGGAAAAGGAGAAGAGAAATAAGTTGTGAGGTTGTTGTTCAATCACCATTGAGATATTATTTAGTTCAACTCCCGCAATTCTTTCAATTTTCTTTTAAACTCTTTGAATTTTAGCTTAGTACCCCTTTAGGATGTATCTCACCCTGACCTTGGCCAAGTTACAACCATAATAAAAGTCCTTTTGATCTTTGTGTGCAATGTATTTCAAATTGTGAATGTTAGAGTCTTTTCAAGCTTATGGTAGTACTATCTCTCATGTTGTGCTTTGAGTGTAAACAGTAACCTAAACACTTGAGAGTTGAGTGGAAACAGTTTATCTTGTGAGGATCTTGATGCTTTTGATGTACTTTTTGGTAATCTGTTTTTCATATTTACTTTGACTGTCACAAAAGAGTTACTCACTAATGTCATATTCTTTAAGCTTAGTATTAGGAGTTTGCTTGCACTTTGTATCCTGATAACCTCTAAGTTTGCATGCTCTGTTCCGTTTTTGTTTTGAAGTTTTTCTGTTTTGAATTTTTAATTTTGCTCGGAGTGCAAAAGTTTAAGTGTGGGGGAATTTGATCAGTGCATTTTCATGCACATTCTTCTACTGTTATTCTTAGGCATTTCCTTAGTTTATTTCATTAGTTTCACCATTTTAGTGTGTTTTCATATTTAAGTTTGTTTCTAGCTTTATTTAATTTTTGTATTTTATTTTCAGCATTAGCAGCTTTCAATGGAAGATTCATAACTGGAGCTACAGGAAACCTTTGTCTGGAATACCACGGCCGTGGTAGCCTAAGCACAGCCGTGCTAAGCCACCACAGCCGTGGTTAATTTACCAAGACCGTGCTCGGAAAGCACGTAGATTGGACCTCCAGACTATGCAAGGACCACAACCGTGGTTAATTTACCACGACCGTGCTCGGAAAGCACGTAGATTGGACCTCCAGACTATGCAAGGACCACGGCCGTGGTTAATTTACCACGACCGTGCTCGGAAAGCACGTAGATTGGACCTCCAGACTATGCAAGGATCACGGCCGTGGTCATCTCCTCAGCACGGCCGTGGTGATCCGCGTTAGCAGTTTAAAACTTTATAAATATAGAACAGAGGGCCACGTACTGTACACGTTTTTTTGACTGTAGACTCTCATTCACTGTTCACGAAATTCTTTTAGAAGGTTTTGAACAATTGTAATGGAGAACTAAGTTCCGAAGAATCGATCTGCTGTAATCGGATTCCACTTTGAGGTTCTTTTATAAATTCCATATCAATCTGTTTCCTTTGATTTATTCTAATAATCTCAATTGATTGCTTAATTTGATTGTTGTTATAGGATATAATTCTTAAATTCGATTGGTTGTGTGATCTTGAATCAATTTCGCGTTAACGTAGCTTTTGCATTATCGCGTTTGATCGTATTTCCGTTTGCTTAATCCAGAATTCAGGAACATACGCCGTATAATTTCTATTGCGCTTGTCAGTAGTTATTATAGTCGAATAGGATCTGATCCGTTTAGGGAATTGGAATTTATAGGGATCAATGATAAGTTGGAAGTCGATACAGTAGGTTGATTCGCTTTAGCTTACTTGATAATCACAATTTATTTTAATCCCTTTTTCTTGATATCATAATCAAACCCCCCCATTAATTGTTACTGTATTGATTGATAATAATACAAGAATCCTTGAGAACGATACTCGAGTTGTCGTTGCCGTAACTATGCTTTCAAAATCACTCGTTTTGATCCGTGCGCGACAGTGGATCAGGCACCAAAACCCAAAAGTCTTATTTTCGCACGAAAATTGTACAAATGGCCGAAAATGCTCCACCGGCACCAAAACTAGACCACGGGGCACCACGGACCTCAAAACTGAAAAGTGCTCCAAGAATTATGATTTTTTATGCATAAGAATGCACCAGGGATCACAGGGCACTAAAACCCAAAAGTCTTATTGTCGCACGAAAATTGCACAATGGGCCGAAAGTGCATCACGAGCACCAAAATTGGCCCACGGGGCAGCTCGGTCGTCAAAACCTAAAAGTGATAGGACATTATGGTTTTTTATGCATAAGAATGCACAAGGGTTCATAGGGCAC
Source organism: Pueraria montana var. lobata (assembly GCA_026413185.1). Taxonomy (NCBI): domain Eukaryota; kingdom Viridiplantae; phylum Streptophyta; class Magnoliopsida; order Fabales; family Fabaceae; genus Pueraria; species Pueraria montana. Next base: position 45,517,190 of record CM048646.1, read on the forward strand.
CAAAACCCAAAATCTTATTTTCACACGAAAATTGCACAAATGGCCGAAAATGCACCACCGGCACCAAAATTGGACCACGGGGTACCACGGACCTCAAAATTGAAAAGTGCTCCAAGAATTATGGTTTTTTATGCATAAGAATGCACCAGGGATCACGGGGCACCAAAATAAAAAAAGTCTTATTTTCGCACGAAAATTGTGCAATGGCTCGAAAATTCCCCACTGGCACCAAAATTGGACGACGGGGAACCACGAACCTCAAAACTGAAAATTGCTCCAAGCATTATGGTTTTTTATGCATAAGAATGCATCAGGGATCACGGGGCACCAAAACCAAAAAGTCTTATTTTCACACGAAAATTGTACAATGGGCCGAAAATGCATTATGGGCACCAAAATTGGACCATGGGGCACATCGGACCTCAAAACTTAAAAGTGCTCCAAGCATTATGGAAGTTTTTATGCATAAGAATTCACCAAGGATCACGGGGCACAAAAACCCAAAAGTCTTATTTGAGCATGAAAATTGCACAAAGGGCCGAAAATTCCCCATGGGCACCAAAATTGGACCACGGGGCACCTCGGACGTCAAAACGGAAAAGTGCTATGAGCATTATGGTTTTTTATGCATAAGAATGCACTAGGTTTCATAGGGTACCAAGACCCAAAAGTCTTGTTTTCGCACGAAAATTGCACGAATGACCGAAAATGCCCCATCGACACCAAAATTGGACCACGGGGAACCACGGACCTCAAAACTGAAAAGTGCTCCAAGCATTATGATTTTCTATGCATAAGAATGCACCAGGGATCACGGGGCACAAAAACCCAAAAGTCTTATTTTCGTACGAAAATTGCACAATGGGCCGAAAATGCATCACGGGCACAAAAATTGGACCACGAGGAACCTTGGACCTCAAAACTTAAAAGTGCTCCAAGCAGTATGGTTTTTTATGCATAAGAATGCACTAGGGTTCACAGGGTACCAAGACCCAAAAGTCTTGTTTTCGCACGAAAATTGTACGAATGACCGAAAATGCCCCATCGACACCAAAATTGGACCACGGGGAACCACGGACCTCAAAACTGAAAAGTGCTCGAAGCATTATGATTTTTTATGCATAAGAATGCACCAGAGATCACGGGGCACAAAAACCCAAAAGTCTTATTTTCGCACGAAAATTGCACAGTGGGCCGAAAATGTATCACGGGCACAAAAATTGGACCACGAGGAACCTTGGACCTCAAAACTTAAAAGTGCTCCAAGCATTATGGCTTTTTATGCATAAGAATGCACTAGGGATCACGGGGCACCAAAACCCAAAAGTCTTATTTTCGCATGAAAATTGCACAATGGGCCGAAAATGCGTCACGAGAACCAAAATTGGACCACGTGGCACCTAGGACCTCAAAACTTTAAAGTGCTCCGAGCGTTACGGTTTTTTATGCATAAGAATGCACCAGTGATCATGGGGCACTGAAACTTAAAAGTCTTATTTTCTTACGAAAATTGCACAAATGGCCGAGAATGCACCCCCGGCACCAAAATTGGACCACGGGGCACCACGAACGTAAAGATTGAAAAGTGTTCTGAGCATTATGGTAGTTTTTATGCATAAGAATGCACCAAGGATCACGGGCCACCAAAACCCAAAACTCTTATTTTCGCACGGAAAATGCATAGGGGCCGAAAATGCACCACGAGCACCAAAATTGGACCACGGGGCACGTCGGACCTCAAAACTGAAAAGAGCTAAGAGCATTATGGTTTTTTATGCATAAGAATGCACCATGTTTAACAGGGCACCAAAACCCAAAAGTCTTATTTTCGCCCGAAAATTCCACAAATGGCCGAAAATGCACCACCGGCATGAAAGTTGGACCACGGGGCACCACGGACCTCAAAACTGAAAAGTGTTCCAAGCATTATGTGTTTTATGGATAAGAATGCACTAGGGATCATGTGGCACGAAAACCCAAAAGACTTATTTTCTCACAAAAATTGCACAATAGGCCGAAAATGCACCAAGGGCACCAAAATTGGACCACAGGACATCTCGACCCTCAAAACTGAAAAGTTCTATGAGCATTATGGTTTTTTATGCATAAGAATGCACCAGGGTTCATAGGGCACCATAACCAAAAAGACTTATTTTCTCACGAAAATTGCACAAATGACCGAAAATGCATTACCGTCACCAAAATTGGACCATGGTGCACCACAGACCTCAAAACTGAAAAGTGTTCTGAGCATTAGGGTTTTTTGTGCATAAGAATGCACCAGGGATCACGGGGCACCAAAACCCAAAAGTCTTATTTTCGCACGAAAATTGCACAATGGGCCGAAAATGCATTACGGCCACCAAAATTGGACCACAGGGTACCTCGGACCTCAAAACTTAAAAGTACTAAGAGCATTATGGTTTTTTATGCATAAGAATGCACCATGGTTAACAGGGCACCAAAACTCAAAAGTCTTATTTTTGCCCAAAAATTACACAAATGGCCGAAAATGCACCACCGACACGAAAGTTGGACCACGAGGCACCACGGACCTCAAAACTGAAAAGTGTTCCAAGCATTATGGATTTTTATGGATAAGAATGCACTAGGGATCACGTGGCACCAAAACCCAAAAGTCTTATTTTCGCACGAAAATTGCACAATAAGCAAAAAATGCACCAAGGGTACGAAAATTGGACCACGGGACACCTCGAGCCTCAAAACTGAAAAGTTCTATGAGCATTATGGTTTTTTATGCATAAGAATGCACCAGGGTTCAAAGGGCACCAAAACCAAAATGACTTATTTTCTCACGAAAATTTCACAAATGGTCGAAAATGCATTACCGGCACCAAAATTGGACCACGGTGCACCATGAACCTCAAAACTGAAAAGTGTTCCGAGTATTAGGATTTTTTGTGCATAAGAATGCACCAGGGATCACGAGGTACCAAAACCCAAAAGTCTTATTTTCGCATGAAAATTGTACAATGGGCCGAAAATGCACCATGGGCACCAAAATTGGACCATGGAGCAACTCGGACCTCAAAACTTAAAATTTCTGCGAGCATTATGGATTTCTTTGCATAAGAATGCACCAGGGTTCACGGGGCACCAAAACACAAAAGTGTTATTTTCACAGGAAAATTGCACACATGGCGGAAATGCACCCCCGGCCCCAAAATTGGACCACAGGGCACCACAGACCTCAAAACTGAAAAGTGCTCCAAGCATTATGATTTTTTATGCATAAGAATGCACCAGGGATCACGGGGCACCAAAACCCAAAAGTCTTATTTTCGCACGAAAATTGCACAATGGGCCGAAAATGCATCATGGGCACCAAAATTGGACCACGACGCACCTTGGACCTCAAAACTTAAAAGTGCTCCAAGCATTATGGTTTTTTAAGCATAAGAATACACTAGGGATCACGGGGCACCAAAACCCAAAAGTCTTATTTTCGCAAGAAAATTGCACAATGGGCCGAAAATGCATCACGGGAACCAAAATTGGACCACGGGGCACCTCGGACCTAACAACTTAAAAGTCCTACGAGCGTTATGGTTTTTTATGCATAAGAATGCACCGGGGATAATGGGGTACTAAAACTTAAAAGTCTTATTTTCTTACGAAAATTGCACAAATGGCCAAGAATGCACCCCCGGCACCAAAATTGGACCACGGGGCACCACGAACCTCATGATTGAAAAGTGTTCCGAGCATTATGATATTTTTTATGCATAAGAATGCACCAAGGATCATAGGGCACAAAAACCCAAAGGTCTTATTTTCGCACAAAAATTGCACAGAGGACCGAAAATGCACCACGAGCACCAAAATTGGACCACGGGGCACCTCAGACCTCACAACTGAAAAGTGCTCTGAGCATTAGGGTTTTTTGTGGATAAGAATGCACCAGGGATCACGGAGCACCCAAAAGTTTTATTTTCGCACAAAAATTGCACAAATGCTCGAAAATGCACCATCGGCACGAAAATTGAACCACGGGGCACCACGGACCTCAAAAAGTAAAAGTGTTCCAAGAATTATGGTTTTTTATGCATAAGAATGCACCAGGAGTCACGGGGCACAAAAACCCAAAAGTCTTATTTTCGCACGAAAATTGCACTATAGGCCAAAAATGCACCAAGGGCACCAAAATTGGACCACGGGACACCTCGACGCTCAAAACTGAAAATTTCTATGAGCATTATGGTTTTTTATGCATAAGAATGCGTCAGGGTTCATAGGGCACCAAAACCAAAAAGACATATTTTCACACGAAAATTGAACAAATTGTCGAGAATGCACCATCGGCACCAAAATTGGACGACGGGGCACCACGGACCTCAAAACTAACAAAAGCTCCAAGCATTATGATTTATTATGCATAAGAATGCACCAGTGATCACGGGGAATCAAAACCCAAAAGTCTTATTTTCGCACGACAATTGCACAATGGGCCGAAAAAGCACCACGGGCAGCAAAATCGGACCACGGGGCACGTCGGACCTCAAAACTAAAAAGCGCTCTGAACATTAGGATTTTTTATGCATAAGAATGCACCAGGGATCACGGGGCACCAAAACCCAAAAGTTTTATTTTCGCACAAAAATTGAACAATGGGCCGAAAATACACCACGGGCACCAAAATGGACCATGGAGCAACTCGGACCTCAAAACTTAAAATTTCTCCAAGCATTATGGATTTCTATGCATAAGAATGCACCAGGGTTCACGGGGCACCAAAACACAAAAGTGTTATTTTCGCACGAAAATTGCAAAAATGGCAGAAAATGCACCCCGGCCCCAAAATTGGACCACGGGGCACCACGAACCTCAAGACTGAAAAGTGTTCCGAGCATTATGGTAGCTTTTATGCATAAGAATGCACCAAGGATCACGGGGCACCAAAACCCAAAAGTCTTATTTGCACACAAAAATTGCACAAAGGGCTGAAAATGCACCACGAGCACCAAAATTGGACCACGTGGCACCTCGGACGTCAAAACTGAAAAGTGCTATGAGCATTATGGTTTTTTATGCATAAGAATGCACCAGGGTTCATAGGGTACCAAAACCCAAAAGTCTTATTTTCGCACGAAAATTGTACAATGGGCTGAAAATGCACCACGGGCACCATAATTGGACCACGGGGCACCTCGGACCTCACAATTGAAAAGTGCTCTAAGCATTAGGGTTTTTTATGCATCTGAATGCACCTGGGATCACGGGGCACCAAAACCCAAAAGTTTTATTTTCGCACAAAAATCGCACAAATGGCTGAAAATGCACCATCGGCACGAAAATTGAACCACGGGGCATCGCGGACCTCAAAAATTAATAGTGCTCCAAGCATTATGGTCTTTTATGCATAAGAATGCACTAGGGATCATGGGGCACCAAAATCCAAAAGTCTTATTTTCGCACAAAAATTGTACAATGGGCCGAAAATGCACCATGGGCACCAAAATTGGACCATGACGCACCACGGACCTCATAACTGAAAAGTGTTCCGAGCATTATGGTTCTTTATGCATAGGAATGCAACTGGGATCACGGGGCACCAAAACCCAAAAGTCTTATTTTCGCACAAATATTGCACAATGGGCCGAAAATGCACCACGGGCACCATAATTGGACCACGGGGCACCTCGGACCTCACAACTGAAAAGAGCTCTAAGCATTAGGGTTTTTTATGCATAAGAATGCACCAAGGATCATGGGGTACCGAAACTCACAAGTCTTATTTTCGCACGAAAGTTACATAAATGGCCGAAAATGCACTACCGGCACCAAAATTGGACCACGGGGCACCTCGGACCTCAAAACTCAAAAGTGCTTCGAGCATTATGGTTTTTAATTCATAAGAATGCACCAAGGATCAAGGGGCACCAAAACCCAAATGTCGTATTTTTCGTATGAAAATTGCACAAATGGCCGAAAATGCACCACCGTCACCAAAATTGGACCACAGGGCACCTCGGACCTCAAAACTGAAAAGTGCTCCATGTATTATTTTTTCTTATGCATAAGAATGCACCAGGGTTCACAGGGTACCAAAACCCAAAAGTCTTAATTTCACATGAAAATTGCACGAATGGCCGAAAATACATTACCGACACCAAAATTGGACCATCGGGCACCACGAATCTCAAGATTGAAAACTTTTCCAAGCATTATGCTTTTTTATGCATAAGAATGCGCCAAGGATCACGGGGCACCAACAACCAAAAGTCTTACTTTGCACAAAAAATGCACAATGGTCCGAAAATGCATCACGGGCACAAAAATTGGACCACGGTGTACCTCGGACCTCAAAACTAAAAAGTCTTCCTAGCATTATGGTTTTTCATGCATAAGAATGCACCAGGGATCACGGGGCACCAAAACCCAAAAGTCTTATTTTCGCATGAAAATTTCACAAATCGCCTTAAATGCACCACAGGCACGAAAATTGGACCACGGGGCACCACGGACCACAAAACTGAAAAGTGCTCCAAGCATTATGATTTTTTATGCATAGGAATGCAACAGGGATCATGGGGCACCAAAACCCAAAAGTCTTATTTTTGCACAAAAATTGCACAAAGGGCCGAAAATGCTCCCGCAACACCAAAATTGGACCACGGGCACCAAAACCAAAAAGTCTTATTTTCGCACGAAAATTTCATAAATCGCCGAAAATGGACCACAGTCACCAAAATTGGACCACAGGGTACCACAAACCTCAAAATTGAAAAATGCTCCAACCATTACGGTTTTTAATGCATAAGAATGCACGAAGGATCACAGGGCACCAAAACCAAAAATTATTATTTTCGCACGAAAATTGCACAATGGGTCGAAAATGCACCACAGGCACTAAAATTAGACCTCGGGGCACCTCGGTCCTCAAAACTGAAAAGCGCTTCGAGCATTATGGTTTTTTATGGATAAGAATGCACCAGGAATCATGTGGAACCAAAACCCAAAAGTCTTAGTTTCGCATGAAAATAGCACAATGGGTCGAAAAAGCACCACGGGCACCAAAATTGGACCACGGGGCACCTCGGACCTCAAAATTGAAAAGTGTTTCGAGCATTATGATTTTTTATGCATAACAATGCACTAGGAATCATAGGGCACCAAAACCCAAAAGTTTTATGTTCGCACGAAAATTGCACAAATAGCCAAAAATGCACCACGGGCACCAAAATTGGACCACGGGGAACCTTAGACCTCAAAACTGAAAAGTGCTTCAAGCATTATCGTTTTTTAAGCATAAGAATGCACCAGGGATCATGGGGTACCTAAACCCAAAAGTCTCATTTTCGCACGAAAATTGCACAAATGGTAAAAAATGCACCCACGGCACCAAAATTAGACCACGGGGCACCACGAACCTCAAATCGGAAAAGTGTTTCGAGCATTATAGTTTTTTATACATAACAATGCACCAGGGATCACGGGGCACCAAAACCCAAAAGTCTTATTTTCGTACGAAAGTTGCACAATGGGTCGAAAATGCACCACGGGCACCAAAATTGGACCACGGGGCACCTCGGACCTCAAAACTAAAATGTGTTCCGAGCATTATGATTTTTCATGCATAAGAATGCACCAGGGATCACGGGGCACCAAAACCCAAAAGTCTTCTTTTCGCACGAAAATTGGATAATGGGCCGAAAATGTACCACGGGGTACCTCAGACCTCGAAACTTAAAAGTGCTCCAAGCATTATGGTTTTTTATGCATAGGAATGCACTAGGGATCACGAGGCACCAAAACCCAAAAGTCTTATTTTCGCACGAAAATTGCACAAATGGCTGAAAATGCACCACCAGCACCAAAATTGGACAACGGGGCACCTCGGACCTCAAAACTGAAAAGTACTTTGAGCATTATGGTTTTTTAGGCATACGAATGCAGCATGGATCATAGTGCACCAAAACCCAAAAGTCTTATTTTCGCACAAAAGTTGCACAATGGGCCGAAAATGCACCACGTGCACCAAAATTGGACCATAGGGCACCTCGGCCCTCAAAACTGAAAAGTGCTCCAAGCATTATGGTTTTTATGCATCAGAAGACACCAGGGTTCACAGGGCACCAAAATCCAAAAGTCTTATTTTCGCATGAAAATTGCACAAATGGCCGAAAATACATTCCCGACACCAAAATCGAACCACCGGGAACCACGAATCTCAAGACTGAAACATTTTCCAAGCATTATGTTTTTTTATGCATAAGAATGCGCCAAGGATAACGAGGCACCAAAACCCAAAAGTCTTATTTTCGTACGAAAATTGCACAATGGGCCGAAAATGCACCACTGGCACAAAAATTGGAGCACGGGGCACCTCGGACCTCAAAACTAAATTGTTTTGAGCATTATGGTTTTTCATGCATAAGAATGCACCAGGGATCACGGGGCACCAAAACCCAAAAGTCTTATTTTGGCACGAAAATGCACCACGGGGCACCTCGGACCTCAGAACTTAAAAGTGCTCCCAGCATTATGGTTTTTTATGCATAAGAATGCACCAGGGATCATGGGGCACCAAAACCCAAAAGTCTTATTTTCGCACGAAAATTGCACAAATGGCTGAAAATGCACAACCGGCACCAAAATTGGACAACGAGGCACCTCAGATGTAAAAACTGAAAAGTACTTTGAGCATTATGGTTTTTTATGCATAGGAATGCAGCAGGGATCACAGTGCACCAAAACCCAAAGGTCTAATTTTCGCATGAAATTTGCACAATGGGCCGAAAATGCACCACGTGCACCAAAATTGGACCATGGGGCACCTCGGACCTCAAAACTGAAAAGTGCTCCAAGCATTATGATTTTTATGCATCAGAATACACCAGGATTCACAGGGCACCAAAACCCAAAAGTCTTATTTTCGCATGAAAATTGCACAAATGGCCGAAAATACATTCCCGACACCAAAATTGAACCACCGGACACCACGAATCTCAAGACTGAAATATTTTCCAAGCATTATGGTTTTTTATGCATAAGAATGCGCCAAGGATCATGGGGCACCAGAACCCAAAAGTCTTATTTCGCATGAATATTGCACAATGGGCCGAAAATGCACCATGGGCACAAAAATTTGAGCACGGGGCACCTCGGACCTCAAAACTAAATTGTTTTGAGCATTATGGTTTTTCATGCATAAGAATGCACCAGGGATCACGGGGCACCAAAACCCAAAAGTCTTATTTTGGCACGAAAATGCACCACGGGGCACCTCGGACCTCAGAACTTAAAAGTGCTCCCAGCATTATGGTTTTTTATGCATAAGAATGCACCAGGGATCATGGGGCACCAAAACCCAAAAGTCTTATTTTCGCACGAAAATTGCACAAATGGCTGAAAATGCACAACCGGCACCAAAATTGGACAACGAGGCACCTCAGATGTAAAAACTGAAAAGTACTTTGAGCATTATGGTTTTTTATGCATAGGAATGCAGCAGGGATCACAGTGCACCAAAACCCAAAGGTCTAATTTTCGCATGAAATTTGCACAATGGGCCGAAAATGCACCACGTGCACCAAAATTGGACCATGGGGCACCTCAGACCTCAAAACTGAAAAGTGCTCCAAGCATTATGATTTTTATGCATCAGAATACACCAGGATTCACAGGGCACCAAAACCCAAAAGTCTTATTTTCGCATGAAAATTGCACAAATGGCCGAAAATACATTCCCGACACCAAAATTGAACCACCGGACACCACGAATCTCAAGACTGAAATATTTTCCAAGCATTATGGTTTTTTATGCATAAGAATGCGCCAAGGATCATGGGGCACCAGAACCCAAAAGTCTTATTTCGCATGAATATTGCACAATGGGCCGAAAATGCACCATGGGCACAAAAATTTGAGCACGGGGCACCTCGGACCTCAAAACTAAATTGTTTTGAGCATTATGGTTTTTCATGCATAAGAATGCACCAGGGATCACGGGGCACCAAAACCCAAAAGTCTTATTTTGGCACGAAAATGCACCACGGGGCACCTCGGACCTCAGAACTTAAAAGTGCTCCCAGCATTATGGTTTTTTATGCATAAGAATGCACCAGGGATCATGGGGCACCAAAACCCAAAAGTCTTATTTTCGCACGAAAATTGCACAAATGGCTGAAAATGCACAACCGGCACCAAAATTGGACAACGAGGCACCTCAGATGTAAAAACTGAAAAGTACTTTGAGCATTATGGTTTTTTATGCATAGGAATGCAGCAGGGATCACAGTGCACCAAAACCCAAAGGTCTAATTTTCGCATGAAATTTGCACAATGGGCCGAAAATGCACCACGTGCACCAAAATTGGACCATGGGGCACCTCGGACCTCAAAACTGAAAAGTGCTCCAAGCATTATGATTTTTATGCATCAGAATACACCAAGATTCACAGGGCACCAAAACCCAAAAGTCTTATTTTCGCATGAAAATTGCACAAATGGCCGAAAATACATTCCCGACACCAAAATTGAACCACCGGACACCACGAATCTCAAGACTGAAATATTTTCCAAGCATTATGGTTTTTTATGCATAAGAATGCGCCAAGGATCATGGGGCACCAGAACCCAAAAGTCTTATTTCGCATGAATATTGCACAATGGGCCGAAAATGCACCATGGGCACAAAAATTTGAGCACGGGGCACCTCGGACATTAAAACTAAAAAGTGTTCCGAGCATTATGGTTTTTCATCAAAAGAATGCACCAGGGATCACAGGGCACCAAAACCCAAAAGTCTTATTTTCGCACGAAAATGCACCACGGGGCACCTCGGACCTCAAAACTTAAAAGTGCTCCCAGCATTATGGTTTTTTATGTATAAGAATGCACCAGGGATCACGGGGCACCAAAACCCAAAAGTCTTATTTTCGCACGAAAATTGCACAAATGGCTGAAAATGCACCACCGGCACCAAAATTGGACAACGAGGCACCTCAGATGTAAAAACTGAAAAGTACTTTGAGCATTATGGATTTTTATGCATAGGAATGCAGCAGGGATCACAGTGCACCAAAACCCAAAAGTCTAATTTTCGCACGAAATTTGCACAATGGGCCGAAAATGCACCACGTGCACCAAAATTGGACCATGGGGCACCTCGGACCTCAAAACTGAAAAGTGCTCCAAGCACTATGGTTTTTATGCATCAGAATACACCAGGATTCACAGGGCACCAAAACCCAAAAGTCTTATTTTCGCATGAAAATTGCACAAATGGCCGAAAATACATTCCCGACACCAAAATTGAACCACCGGGCACCACGAATCTCAAGACTGAAATATTTTCCAAGCATTATGGTTTTTTATGCATAAGAATGTGCCAAGGATCATGGGGCACCGGAACCCAAAAGTCTTATTTCGCATGAATATTGCACAATGGGCCGAAAATGCACCCCGGGCACAAAAATTGGAGCACGGGGCACCTCGGACCTCAAAACTAAAAAGTGTTCCGAGCATTATGGTTTTTCATTATAAGAATGCACCAGGGATCACGGGGCACCAAAACCCAAAAGTCTTATTTTTGCAAAAAAAAAATTCACAAATGGCTGACAATGCATAACCGGCACCAAAATTGGAGCACGGGCCACCTCAAACCTCAAAATTAAAAAGTATTCCATGCATTTTGGTTCTTTATGCTTAAGAATGCTCCAGGGATCACGAGGCACCAAAATCCAAAAGTCTAATTTTAGCACACAAATTCCACAATGGGCCGAAAATGCACCACGGGCACCAAAATTGGACCACGGGGCACCTCGGACCTCAAAACTAAAAAGTGTTCCGAGCATTATGCTTTTTCATGCATAAGAATGCACCAGGGATCACGGGGCACCAAAACCCAAAAGTCTTATTTTCGGAGGAAAATTAACCACGGGGCACCTCGGACTTCAAAACTTAAAAGTGCTCCCAGCATTATGGTTTTTTATGCATAAGAATGCACCAGGGATCACGGGGCACCCAATCCCAAAAGTCTTATTTTTGCACGAAAATTGCACAAATGGTTGAAAATGCACCACCGGCACCAAAATTGGACAACGGGGCACCTCAGACCTCAAAATTGAAAAGTACTTTGAGCATTATGGTTTTTTATGCATAGGAATGCAATAGGGATCAAAGTGCACCAAAACCCAAAAGTCTAATTTTCGCACGAAAGTTGCACAATGGGCCAAAAATGCACCACGTGCACCAAAATTGGACCATGGGGCACCTCGGACCTGAAAACTGAAAAGTGCTCCAAGCATTATGGTTTTTGTGCATCAGAATACACCAGGATTCACAGGGCACCAAAATCCAAAAGTCTTATTTTCGCATGAAAATTGCACAAATGACCGAAAATACATTCCCGACAATAAAATTGAACCACCGGGCACCACGAATCTCAAGACTGAAATATTTTCCAAGCATTATGGTTTTTTATGCATAAGAATGCGCCAAGGATCACGGGGCACCAAAACCCAAAAGTCTTATTTTCGCACGAAAATTGCACAATGGGCCGAAAATGCACCACGGGCACAAAAATTGGAGCACGGGGCACCTCGGACCTCAAAACTAAAAAGTGTTCCGAGCATTATGGTTTTTCATCATAAGAATGCACTAGGGATCACGGGGCACCAAAACCCAAAAGTCTTATTTTTGCAAAAAAAAATTCTTAAATGGCTGAAAATGCATAACCGGCACCAAAATTGGACCACAGGCCACCTCAAACCTCAAAATTAAAAAGTGTTCCGTGCATTTTGGTTCTTTATGCTTAAGAATGCTCCAGGGATCACGGGGCACCAAAACCCAAAAGTCTAATTTTAGCACGAAAGTTCCACAATGGGCCGAAAATGCACCACGGGCACCAAAATTGGCCCACGGGGCACCTCGACCTCAAAACTAAAAAGTGTTCCGAGCATTATGGTTTTGAATGCATAAGAATGCACCAGGGATCACGGGGCACCAAAATCCAAAAGTCTTATTTTCGCACGAAAATTGCATAATGGGCAGAAAATGCACCACGGGGCACCTCGGACCTCAAAACTTAAAAGTGCTCCCCGCATTATTGTTTTTTATGCATAGGAATGCAGCAGGGATCACAGTGCACCAAAACCCAAAAGTCTTATTTTCGCACGAAAATTGCACAAATGGCCAAAAATACATTCGCGACACCAAAATTGAACCACCGGGCACCACGAATCTCTAGACTGAAATATTTTCCAAGCATTATCATTTTTTATGTATAAGAATGCGCCAAGGATCACGGGGGGCCAAAACCCAAAAATCTTATTTTCGTACGAAAATTGCACAATGGGCCGAAAATGCACCACAGGCACCAAAATTGGACCACGGGGCACCTCGGACCTCAAAACTAAAAAGTGTTCAGAGCATTATGGTTTTTCATGCATAAGAATGCAACAGGGATCACGGTCACTAAAACCCAAAAGTCTTATTTTTGCAAAAATATTTCACAAATGGCTGAAAATGCACAACCGGCACCAAAATTGGACCACAGGGCACCTCCAACCTCAAAATTAAAAAATGTTCCGAGCATTTTGGTTCTTTATGCTTAAGAATGCTCCAGGGATCACTGGGCTCCAAAACCCAAAAGTCTAATTTTCGCACGAAAATTCCATAATGGGCCGAAAATGCACCACGGGCACCAAAATTGAACCACGGGGCACCTCGGACCTCAAAATTAAAAAGTGTTCCAAGCATTATAGATTTTTATGCATAAGAATGCACCAGGGATCACGGGGCACCAAAACCCAAAAGTCTTACTTTCGCACGAAAATTGCACAAATGGCCGAAAATGCACCACGGGGCACCTCGGACCTCAAAACTTAAAAGTGCTACGAGCATTATGGTTTTTTATGCATAAGAATGCACCAGGGATCACGGGGCACCAAAACCCGAAAGTCTTATTTTCGCACGAAAATTGCACAAAGGGCTGAAAATGCACCACGAGGCACCTCAGACCTCAAAACTTAAAAGTGCTTCAAGCATTATGGTTTTTTATGCATAAGAATGCACCAGGGATCATGGGGCACCAAAACCCAAAAGTCTTTTTTTCGCACGAAAATTGCACAAATGGCTGAAAATGCACCACGGGGCACCTCGGACCTCAAAACTTGAAAGTGCTCCCAGCATTATGGTTTTTTATGCATAAGAATGCACCAGGGATCACGGGGCACCAAAACCCAAAAGTCTTATTTTCGCACGAAAATTGCACAAATGGCTGAAAATGCACCACCGGCACCAAAATTGGACAACGGGGCACCACGGACCACAAAATTGAAAATTGTTCAAAGCATTATGCCTTTTTATGCATAAGAATGCACCAGGGATCCCGGGGAACCAAAACACAAAAGTCTTATTATCGGTCGAAAATTGCACAAATGGCAAAAAATGAACCATCGGCACCAAACTTGGACCATGGGGCACCACAGACCTGAAAACTGAAAAGTGTTCCGAGAATTATGGTTTTTTATGGATAAGAATGCATAAGGATCATGAGGAACCAAAACCCAAAAGTCTTATTTTCGCACGAAAATTGCATAATGGGCCGAAAATGCACCACGGGCACCAAAATTGGACCACGGGGCACCTCGAACCTCAAAATTCAAAAGTTCTATGAGCATTACGGTTTTTTATGCATAACAATGCACCTGGGATCACGGGGCACCCAAACCTAAAAGTCTTATGTTTGCAAAAAAATTTCACAAATGGCTGAAAATGCATAACCGACACCAAAATTGGACCACAGGGCATCTCAAACCTCAAAATTAAAAAGTGTTTCGAGCATTTTGGTTCTTTATGCTTAAGAATGGTCCAGGGATCATGGGGCACCAAAACCCAAAAGTCTAATTTTCGCACTAAAATTCCACAATGGGCCGAAAATGCACCACGGGCACCAAAATTGGACCACGGGGCACCTCGGACTCAAAACTAAAAAGTGTTCTGAGCATTATGGATTTTTATGCATAAGAATGCACCAGGGATCACGGGGCACCAAAATCCAAAAGTCTTATTTTCGCACGAAAATTGCATAATGGAACGAAAATGCACCAAGGGGCACCTCGGACCATAAAACTTAAAAGTGTTCGGAGCATTATAGTTTTTTATGCATAAGAATGCACCAGGGATCACGGGGAACCAAAACCCAAAAGTCTTATTTTCGCACGAAAATTGCACAAATGGCTGAAAATGCACCACCGGCACCAGAATTGGACAACGGGGCACCACTGACCTCAAAACTGAAAATTGGTCAAAGCATTATGGTTTTTTATGCATTAGAATGCACCAGGGATCCCGGGGAACCAAAACACAAAAGTCTTATTATCGGTCGAAAATTGCATAAATGGCAAAAAATGAACCATCGGCACCAAACTTGGACCATGGGGCACCACAGACCTCAAAACTGAAAAGTGTTCCGAGAATTATGGTTTTTATGGATAAGAATGCATAAGGATCAATAGGCACCAAAACCCAAAAGTCTTATTTTTGCACGAAAATTGCATAATGGGCCGAAAATGCACCACGGGCACCAAAATTGGACCACGGGGCACCTCGAATCTCAAAATTTAAAAGTTCAATGAGCATTATGGTTTTTTATGCATAACAATGCACCTAGGATCACGGGGCACCCAAACCCAAAAGTCTTATTTTTGCAAAAAAATTTCACAAATGGCTGAAAATGCATAACCGGCACCAAAATTGGACCACAGGGCACCTGAAACCTCAAAATTAAAGTGGTCCGAGCATTATGGTTCTTTATGCTTAAAAATGCTCTAGGTATCACGGGGCACCAAAACCCAAAAGTCTAATTTTCGCACAAAAATTCCACATTGGGCCGAAAATGCACCACGGGCACCAAAATTGGACCACGGGGCACCTCGGACCTCAAAACTAAAAACTGTTCTGAGCATTATGGATTTTTATGCATAAGAATGCACCAGGGATCACGGGGCACCAAAAACCAAAAGTCTTATTTTCGCACGAAAATTGCATAATGGGACGAAAATGCACCAAAGGGCACCTCGGACCTTAAAACTTAAAAGTGTTCGAAGCATTATAGTTTTTTATTCATAAGAATGCACCAGGGATCACGGGGCACCAAAACCCAAAAGTCTTATTTTCGCACGAAAATTGCACAAATGGCTGAAAATGCACCACAGGGCACCTCGGACCTCAAAACTTAAAAGTGCTCCTAGCATTATGGTTTTTTATGCATAAGAATGCACCAGGGATCACGGGGAACCAAAACCCAAAAGTCTTATTTTCGCACGAAAATTGCACAAATGGCTGAAAATGCACCACCGGCACCAAAATTGGACAATGGGGCACCACGGACCTCAAAACTGAAAATTGTTCCAAGCATTATGGTTTTTTATGCATAAGAATGCACCGGGGATCCCGGGGAACCAAAACACAAAAGTCTTATTATCGGTCGAAAATTGCACAAATGGCAAAAAATGAACCATCTGCACCAAACTTGGACCATGGAGCATCACAGACCTCAAAACTGAAAAGTGTTCCGAGAATTATGGTTTTTTATGGATAAGAATGCATAAGGATCATGAGGCACCAAAACCCAAAAGTCTTATTTTCGCACGAAAATTGCATAATGGGCCGAAAATGCACCACGGGCACCAAAATTGGACCACGGGGCACCTCGAACCTCAAAATTCAAAAGTTCTATGAGCATTATGGTTTTTTATGCATAACAATGCACCTGGGATCACGGGGCACCCAAACCCAAAAGTCTTATTTTTGCAAAAAAAATTCACAAATGGCTGAAAATGCATAACCGGCACCAAAATTGGACCACAGGGCATCTCAAACCTCAAAATTAAAAAGTGTTTCGAGCATTTTGGTTCTTTATGCTTAAGAATGGTCCAGGGATCACGGGGCACCAAAACCCAAAAGTCTAATTTTCGCACTAAAATTCCACAATGGGCCGAAAATGCACCACGGGCACCAAAATTGGACCACGGGGCACCTCATACTCAAAACTAAAAAGTGTTCTGAGCATTATGGATTTTTATGCATAAGAATGCACCAGGGATCACGGGGCACCAAAATCCAAAAGTCTTATTTTCGCACAAAAATTGCATAATGGGCCGAAAATGCACCACGGGGCACCTCGGACCTCAACACTTAAAAGTGTTCGGAGCATTATAGTTTTTTATGCATAAGAATGCACCAGGGATCACGCGGCACCAAAACCCAAAAGTCTTATTTTAGCACGAAAATTGCACAAAGGCTGAAAATGCACCACGGGGCATCTCGGACCTCAAAATTTGAAAGTTCTCCGAGCATTATGGTTTTTTATGCATAAGAATGCACCAGGGATCACGGGGCACCAAAACCCAAAAGTCTTATTTTCGCACGAAAATTGCACAAATGGCTGAAAATGCACCACCGTCACCAAAATTGGACAATGGGGCACCACGGACCTCAAAACTGAAAATTGTTCCAAGCATTATGGTTTTTTATGCATAAGAATGCACCAGGGATCCCGGGGAACCAAAACACAAAAGTCTTATTATCGGACGAAAATTGCACAACTGGCAAAAAATGAACCATCGGCACCAATAATGGACCATGGGGCACCACAGACCTCAAAACTGAAAAGTGTTCCGAGAATTATGGTTTTTTATGGATAAGAATGCATAAGGATCATGAGGCACCAAAACCCAAAAGTCTTATTTTACCACGAAAATTGCATAATGGGCCGAAAATGCACCACGGGCACCAAAATTGGACCACGGGGCACCTCGGACCTCAAAATTTAAAATTTCTATGAGCATTATGGTTTTTTATGCATAACAATGCACCTAGGATCATGGGGCACCCAAACCCAAAAGTCTTATTTTTGCAAAAAAATTTCACTAATGCCTGAAGATGCATAACCGGCACCAAAATTGGACCACAGGGCACCTCAAACCTCAAAATTAAAAAGTGTTCCGAGCATTTTGGTTCTTTTTGCTTAAAAATGGTCAAGGGATCACGGGGCACCAAAACCTAAAAGTCTAATTTTCGCACGAAAATTCCACAATGGGCGAAAATGCACCACGGGCACCAATATTGGACCACGGGGCACCTCGGACCTCAAAACTAAAAAGCGTTCCGAGCATTATGGATTTTTATGCATAAGAATGCACCAGGGATCACGGGGCACCAAAATCCAAAAGTCTTATTTTCGCACAAAAATTGCATAATGGGCTGAAAATGCACCACGGGGCACCTCGGACCTTAAAACTTAAAAGTATTCGGAGCATTATAGTTTTTTATACATAAGAATGCACCATGGATCACGGGGCACCAAAACCCAAAAGTCTTATTTTCGCACGAAAATTGCACAATTGGCTGAAAATGCACCACGGGGCACCTCGGACCTCAAAACTGAAAAGTGCTCCGAGCATTATGGTTTTTTATGCATAAGAATGCACCAGGGATCACGGGGCACCAAAACCCAAAAGTCTTGTTTTCGCACGAAAATTGCACAAATGGCTGAAAATGCACCACCGGCACCAAAATTGGACAACGGGGCACCACTGACCTCAAAACTGAAAATTGTTCAAAGCATTATGGTTTTTTATGCATAAGAATGCACCAGGGATCCCGGGGAACCAAAACATAAAATTCTTATTATCGGTCGAAAATTGCACAAATGGCAAAAAATGAACCATCGGCACCAAACTTGGACCATGGGGCACCACAGACCTCAAAACTGAAAAGTGTTCCGAGAATTATGGTTTTTTATGGATAAGAATGCATAAGGATCACGAGGCACCAAAACCCAAAAGTCTTATTTTCGCACGAAAATTACATAATGGGCCGAGAATGCACCATGGGCACCAAAATTGGACCACTGGGCACCTCGGACATCAAAATTTAAAAGTTCTATGAGAATTATGGTTTTTTATGCAAAACAATGCACCAGGGATCACGGGGCACCCAAACCCAAAAGTCTTATTTTTGCAAAAAAAAATCACAAATGACTGAAAATGCATAACTGGCACCAAAATTGGACCACAGGGCATCTCAAACCTCAAAATTAAAAAGTGTTCCGAGCATTTTGGTTCTTTATGCTTAAGAATGGTCCAGGGATCACGGGGCACCAAAACCCAAAAGTCTAATTTTCGCACTAAAATTCCACAATGGGCCGAAAATGCACCACGGGCACCAAAATAGGACCACGGGGCACCTCGGTCTCAAAACTAAAAAGTGTTCCGAGCATTATGGATTTTTATGCATAAGAATGCACCAGGGATCACGGGGCACCAAAATCCAAAAGTCTTATTTTCTCACAAAAATTGCATAATGGGCCGAAAATGCACCACAGGGCACCTCGGACCTCAAAACTTAAAAGTGTTCCGAGCATTATAGTTTTTTATGCATAAGAATGCACTAGGGACCACGAGGCACCAAAACCCAAAAGTCTTATTTTCGCACGAAAATTGCACAAAGGCTGAAAATGCACCACGGGGCACCTCGGACCTCAAAACTTGAATGTGCTCCGAGCAATATGGTTTTTTATGCATAAGAATGCACCAGGGATCACGGGGCACCAAAACCCAAAAGTCTTTTTTTCGCACGAAAATTGCACAAATGGCTGAAAATGCACCACGGGGCACCTCGGACCTTAAAACTTGAAAGTGCTCCAAGCATTATGGTTTTTTATGCATAAGAATGCACCAGGGATCACGGGGCACCAAAACTCAAAAGTCTTATTTTCGCACGAAAATTGCACAAATGGCTGAAAATGCACCACCGGCACCAAAATTGGACAACGGTGCACCACGGACCTCAAAAATGAAAATTGTTCCAAGCATTATGGTTTTTTATGCATAAGAATGCACCAGGGATCCCGGGGAACCAAAACACAAAAGTCTTATTATCGGACGAAAATTGGACAAATGGCAAAAAATGAACCATCGGCACCAATATTGGACCATGGGGCACCACAGACCTCAAAACTGAAAAGTGTTCCGAGAATTATGGTTTTTTATGGATAAGAATGCATAAGGATCATGAGGCACCAAAACCCAAAAGTCTTATTTTCGCACGAAAATTCCACAATGGGCCGAAAATGCACCACGGGCACCAAAATTGGACCACGGGGCACCTCGGACCTCAAAACTAAAAAGTGTTCCGAGCATTATGGATTTTTATGCAGAAGAATGCACCAGGGATCACGGGGCACCAAAATCCAAAAGTCTTATTTTCGCATGAAAATTGTATAATGGGCCGAAAATGCACCACGGGGCACCTCGGACCTCAAAACTGAAAATTGTTCCAAGCATTATGGTTTTTTATGTATAAGAATGCACCAGGCATCTCAGGGAACCAAAACACAAAAGTCTTATTATCGGACGAAAATTCCACAAATGGCAAAAAATGAACCATCGGCACCAAAATTGGACCATGGGGCACCACAGACCTCAAAATTGAAAAGTTTTCTAAGAATTATGGTTTTTTATGGATAAGAATGCATAAGGATCATGAGGCACCAAAACCCAATCGTCTTATTTTAGCACGAAAAATGCATAATGGGCCGAAAATGCACCAAGGGCACCAAAATTGGACCACGGGGCACCTTGGACCTCAAAATTTAAAAGTTCTATGAGCATCATGGTTTTTTATGCATAACAATGCACAAGGGATCACAGGGCACCGAAACCCAAAAGTCTTATTTTTGCAAAAAAATTTCACAAATGGCTGAAAATGCATAACCGGCACCAAAATTGGACCACAGGGCACCTCAAACCTCAAAATTAAAAAGTGTTCTGAGCATTTTGGTTCTTTATGCTTAAGAATGCTCTAGGTATCACTGGGCACCAAAACCTAAAAGTCTAATTTTTGCACCAAAATTTCACAATGGGCCGACAATGCACCACGGGCACCAAAATTGGACCACGGGGCACCTCGGACCTCAAAACTAAAAGGTGTTTCGAGCATTATGGTTTTTCATGCATAAGAATGCACCAGGGATCACGGGGCACCAAAATCCAAAAGTCTTATTTTCGCATGAAAATTGCATAATGGGCCAAAAATGCACCATGGGGCACCTCGGACCTCAAAACTTAAAAGTGCTCCGACCATTATAGTTTTTTATGCATAAGAATGCACCAGGGATCACGGGGAACCAAAACGCTTGTCTTATTATCGGACGAAAATGGCACAAATGGCAAAAAATGAACCATCGGCACCAAAATTGGACCATGGGGCACCACAGACCTCAAAACTGAAAAGTGTTCCGAGAATTATGGTTTTTTATGGATAAGAATGCATAAGGATCATGAGGCACCAAAACCCAAAAGTCTTATTTTCGCACGAAAATTGCATAATGGGCCGAAAATGCACCACGGGCACCAAAATTTGACCACAAGGCACCTCGGACCTAAAAATTTAAGAGTTCTATGAGCATTATGGTTTTTTATGCATAAAAATGCACCATGGATCACGGGGCACCAAAACCCAAAATTCTTATTTTTGCAAAAAAAAATTCACAAATGGCTGAAGATGCACCACTGGCACCAAAATTGGACCACAGGGCACCTCAAACCTTAAAATTAAAAAGTGTTCCGAACATTTTGGTTCTTTATGCTTAAGAATGCTCCAGGGATCACGGGGCACCAAAACCTAAAAGTCTAATTTTCGTACGAAAATTCCACAATAGGCCGAAAATGCACCACGGGCACTAAAATTGGACCACGGGGCACCTTGGACCTCAAAACTTGAAAGTGCTATCAGTATTATGGTTATTTATGCATAAGAATGCACCAGGGATCACGGGGCACCAAAACCCAAAAGTCTTATTTTCGCAAGAAAATTGCTCAAATGGCCGAAAATGCACCACGGGCACCAAAATTGGACCACAGTGCACCTCGGACCTCAAAACTGAAAAGTGCTTTGAGTGTTAAGGATTTTTATGCATAACAATGTACCAGGGATCATAGGGCACCAAAACCCAAAAGTCTTATTTTCTCACGAATGTATCACAATGGGTCAAAAATGCCCCATGGGCACCAAAATTAGACCACGGGGAACCTCGGATCTCAAAACTGAAAAGTGCTTCGAGCATTATGTTTTTTATGCATAAGAATACACCAGGGATCAAAGGGCACCACAACCCAAAAGTCTTATTTTCGCACGAAAATTGCATAATGTGCCGAAAATGCACCACGGGCACCAAAATTCGACCACGGGGCACCTCGGACCTCAAAACTAAAAAGTGCTTCGGGCATTATGGTTTTTTATGCATAGGAATGCACCAGGGATCACGGGGAACCAAAACCCAAAAGTCTTATTTTCGCACAAAAATTGTACAAATGGCTGAAAATGCACCCACGACACCAAAATTGGACCACAGGGCACCACGAACCTCAAGAATAAAAACTGTTCAGAGAATTATGGTTTTTTATGCATAAGAATGCACCAGGGATCACAGTGCTCCAAAACCCAAAAGTCTTATTTTCGCATGAAAATTGCACAATGGGCCGAAAATGCACCACGGGCACCAAAATTGGACCACGGTTAAGCTCAGTCCTCAAAAATGAAAGGTACTCTGAGCATTATGGTTTTTTATGCATAAGAATGCACCAGGGTTCACAAGGCACCAAGACCCAAAAGTCTTATTTTTGCACGAAAATTGCACAAATGGACGAAAATGCACCCCCGACGTCAAAATTGGACCATCGGGAACCACGAATCTCAAGACTAAAAATTGTTCTGAGCATTATGGTTTTTTATGCATGAGAATGCACCAGGCTTCACAGGGCTCCAAAATCCAAAAGTCTTATTTTCGCATGAAAATTGCACAAATGGCCGAAAATGGCCCACTGGCACCAACATTCGACCACGGGGCACCACAGACCTCTAAACTGAAAAGAGTTCTAAGCATTATTGTGTTTTATGTATAAGAATGCCCCAAGCATCATGGGGAACCAAAACCCAAAAGTCTTTTTTTCGCACGAAAATTGCACAATGGGCCGAAAGTGCACCACTGGCACGAAAATTGGACCACGGGGCACCTCAGACCTCAGTACTTAAAAGTGCTTTGAGCATTATGGTTTTTTATGCATAGGATTGCACCAGGGATCACGGGGCACCAAAACCCAAAAGTCTTATTTTTGCACGAAAATTGCAAAATGGGCCAAAAATGCACCACGAGCACCAGAATATGACCACGGGGCACCTCGGACCTCAAAACTTAATAGTTATCCAAGAATTATGGTTGTTTATGCATAAGAATGCACCAGGGATCACGGGGCACCAAAACCCAAAAGTCTTATTTTCACACGAAAATTTCACAAATGGCCGAAAATGCATCACCGGCACCAAAGTTGGACCACGGAGCTCCACGGACCTCCAAACTGAAAAGTGCTCAAGCATTATGATTTTTTATGCATCAGAATGCACCAAGGATCACAGGGCACCAAAAGCCAAAAGTCTTATTTTCGAATGAAAATTGCACAAATGGCCGAAAAAGCACCACCGACACCAAAATTCGAACACAGGGCACCACGAATGTAACACCCCAAAAATTACAACCCAGTAAGTAGGAACATGAGTAACTTAATTTGAAATTAATGGAAATTTATTCATTTGTTTTACATAAGTACAAAAAACGTGTTTTGAGTAATTAAAATATAGTTAGTGATTAATTGAGTAAATAAGAAAAATGATGGAAAATAAACAACATGAGTAATTTGTTATAATAGTCAAATAGGAAAAATTTATAAAATGATATATATATATATATATATATATATATATATATATATATATAATGTTCTCTGTAATCAATTTCTATGTGATAATTTCTTGAAAACTAAATGCTTGTAATAAAAGTTTCTCTTTGAGTAACTCTTTGTAATTAATTCTCTAGAATTAATTCTCTGTAGTTACTTTTCTGTATGAATTGTCTATAAGTTTCTTTATAGAGTTTTATACAATTATTAAATTTCATGTGTGTATATTTGGATTTAAAATCTCAACGTGTATGTAATTAAATTCCTAATATTATTATTAGTAATTAAATTACCTACGATCAATTACTACCCTGAAAATTTCAACTTAGTTATATAAGTATATATGTATAGATATTTATAAATATGTATATATTTATATATTTCTCTGTAAGTAACTCTCTGGAATTAATTTCCTACAATTAATTCTCTTAGTTACTTTCTTGTGTTTTTGCCTATAAGCTGCCTGTAGAATTTTGTGTAATTAAATTTTCTGTGTTATTTTATTTCTTTTAGTCATATGCAGCATGATACGTACTTAATATTCAAGTACTCAAAATTTGAATATGAGTGACTGTCTGATATGTCTGCTAGTAATTAATTGAGTTGAGATTAATTACTAGTAGTGATTATTTATAATAGCTATTGCTATGCACTAATTCATTTATTGTTTGCAAATTGGTTTTAAGTATTTTAATTATATTAAATTATAGTAACTTGCACACCAAGTTAACTCTTATAAAATTTATCTGTAAATAACTTCTTTACAGAGGAAATTTTATTTGAGCCACTAGAAAAGTTTTATTACTAGAAGTTTTATAAAATTAATTAGATGTTTGGAATTAAGTTTTAAAATTTTAAAAGCCATCTCTTTACGATTACACAGTGTAAACTAAACTGAGTAACTAAACTCTCTAACCTCAATTGCATGACAACTAACCTACATGCAAGCCACAAGGGCTTGACACCTAGCCTAAACTCAACACCTAACCACCCCAAAACCACGGCCACTCCCCTAAGCTCACACACTCACTCACTAATCCTCCTAACAAGAAAAAATTACACACACAAAATTCTCTCTTCTCTCACATCTTTTCCTTCCTTGGCCGAGACACCAACAAGAGAAGGGGAAGCCATTTTTGGAGCTTGAAGCTTTGCATGTAAGCCATTGACAGCCCTCATCCTCTCTACCTAGTCTCCCCTTCATCTCTTCTTCCTTTCTCTCAGCTGGAACCAAGAACCAAGGTGAGGGAACTATCCTGTGGACTCTTTGTTTTCTTTTCTTGTTGAGAATATGGTTAAGGGCTGGGGGCCTTAACCATAGCATACATGCATGCCTCCATTGCTGAGAATTGAGATGTGTTTGAATTGTTTGTTGAGTTGAAAGTGGATGGGTGGTGTTGAATTCTCTTTGGCAGTAGTTGTGAGCCTTTGCATGTAAGGAGTAAGTTCATTTTCATCTTGTAATTGGAATGAAAATGGCTCTGGAAACAAGTGAGATCATGTACCTTTTTCTCAAAAATGGTTTTGATCAAGTTTTCTTTGAAAATTGTTAACTAAAAATTCGTTGGCAGTGGCTGTCCTTTCGTTTAGCATGGAACAGCCCTCACTGTTTTGCCATTTTTGAAAGATCTAACCGTTGGTTTTTCGTAAAATTTGTTTTGAATGAAAATAGACATAAAATTAAACAACTTTTATGTTAACATCTTTGAAAAATAATTTCATCTTGGGGTTAATATAAGGCTCGAAAGTGGACTGTCCTGTTTTGGGGTTTCACTGGAACAGGGCTCGGTTTTTGTTAAAATTATCCCTATGTACTTAATGTTTTTGAAAGTTAATTAAACCTTTAAAAACTAGACAAAATAATATTTTTAACCATGTATATTACCAAAATTTCCAAGCATAATTTATAAATTATTTTTTTCAAAAGAAACAAACCAATTGTTTAGGACCCTGTTTTGATGTCAAAATTGTAAGCTGTTAGTAATATTTTTACTGGAAATAATAGAAAATGAATTTAGAAGCAAGAAATACCTTTTTGGAAACATCAAGGGGTTAGCTTTAAACTGTAAAAAGTTTCAGTTAATTTAGTTTTGGGAAGTGGGAGAAATTTACATTTCTTTGAGCTATGTTCAGTGGGCACTAAAAATCTGGAGTTTCTGACTTAGAAAATTCTTTTATAAAATTTTATAGATGTTGATTTTATAAGTGAGACACCTTTCTATAAACTAGATTTCAAGAGCTTCGATTTGATACAAAAATATTTAAATTCCGAGGTCATTTGCTTGTTTCAGTGAGAGCTCACATTCAGTATCATCAATGAAAATTTGACTCAATAGTCAAATGTGATTATTAATACGTGCACTTTTGTCATTTTACCTTTAACTAATATTTTGATTATGTGAGATAATGGATATAA
This sequence comes from Pueraria montana var. lobata, assembly GCA_026413185.1. Taxonomy (NCBI): domain Eukaryota; kingdom Viridiplantae; phylum Streptophyta; class Magnoliopsida; order Fabales; family Fabaceae; genus Pueraria; species Pueraria montana. The sequence continues at coordinate 45,543,374 of CM048646.1, forward strand.
TATAACCATTATTTTGATTGATTCATTTAAGTCTCAAGGAGGAAAACCTTGAGTATTTGATATTGAAAGTGTGGTTTTCTCTGTTTTGGTGATACGGTCTCTCGACCGTAGTTTGAATCTGGTGGTAAAATTGTTTGTTGGTGTGATGTGTCTACAAGACTCGACACGAGTACTTGTAGTAACTAGAATTGATTTCTAGTGTCAATAGAAAAATTGATATTCAAAGATAAATATAACTTGTATAGTGAGCACATTTAAATGATCTAAGAGATTTATTTATTTATTTTATTTTCATTTAGTTTATTAATATAAATTAATAAATGAACTCTTTCTTTTATGCATTGGACATAGAAAAGGATTTACTTTTGGGTTTTGGTGCCCTGTGATCCCTGGTACATTCTTATTCATAAAAAACCATAATGCTCATAGCACTTTTCAGTTTTGAGGTCCGAGGTGCCCCGTGGTCCAAATTTGGTGCCCGTGGTGCATTTTCGGCCCATTGTACAATTTTAGTGAGAAAATAAGAATTTTGGGTTTTGGTGCCCCATGATCCCTGGTGCATTCTTATGCATAAAAAATCATAATGCTTAGAACACTTTTAAGTTTTGAGGTCCCAAGTGCCCCTAGTCCAATTTTGGTACCCGTGGTGCATTTCGTCCCATTGTGCAATTTTCGTGCGAAAATAAGACTTCTGGGTTTTGGTGCCCCGTGATCCTTTGTGAATTCTTATGCATAAAATAACATAATGCTTGGAACACTTTTCAGCCTTGAGGTTTGTGGTGCCCCGTGGTCCCATTTTGGTGCCGAGGGTGCATTTTTGGCCATTTCTGTAATTTTTGTACGAAAATAAGACTTCTGGGTTTTGGTGCCCCGTGATCATTTGTGCATTCTTATGCATAAAAAATCATAATACTCAGAACACTTTTCAGTTTTGAAGTCCGTGGTGCCCCGTGGTCCAGTTTTAGTGCCCGTGGTGCATTATTGGCCCATTGTGCAATTTTTGTTTGAAGATAAGACTTTTGGATTTTGGTTCCCCGTGATCCCTGGTGCATTCTTATGGATAAAAAACCATAATGCTCGGAACACTTTTTAGTTTTGAGGTTCGTGGTGCCCCGTAGTCCAATTTTGGTGCCGGTTGTGCATTTTCAGCCATTTGTGCAATTTTCGTTCGAAAATAAGACTTTTTGGTTTGGGAACCCCGTGATCCCTAGCGCATTCTCATCCATAAAAACCATAATGCTTTGAGCACTTTTCAGTTTTGAGGTCCGTGGTGCCTCGTGTTCCAATTTTGGTGCCGGTGGTGGTTTTTCTGCCATTTATGAAATTTTCATGCGAAAATAAGACTTTTGGGTTTTGGTGTCCCGTGATCCCTGGTGCATTCTAATGCATAAATAACCATAAGTCTCAGAGAACTTTTAGGTTTTAAGGTCCGAGGTGCCTCGTGGTCCAATTTTGGTTCCTGTGGTGCATTTTCTACCCATTGTGCAATTTTCATGCGAAAATAAGACTTTTGGGTTTTGGTGCCCCATGATCCCTAGTGCATTCTTATGAAGAAAAAACCATAATGCTCCAAACAGTTTTAAGTCTTGAGGTCTGTGGTGCCCCGTGGTCCAGTTTTGGTGCCGGTGGTGCATTTTCAGCCATTTGTGCAATTTTTGTGCGAAAATAAGACTTTTGGGTTTTGGTGCCCCATGATCCCTAGTGCACTCTTATGCAGAAAAAACCATAATGCTCGGAACACTTTTAAGTCTTGAGGTTTGTGGTGCCCCGTGGTCCAATTTTGGTGCCGGTGGTGCATTTTTGGCCATTTGTGAAATTTTCGTGCGAAAATAAAGCTTTTGGGTTTTCGTATCCCATAATCGCTGGTGCATTGTAATGCATAAAAAATCATAATGCTCAGAGAACTTTTAAGTTTTGAGGTCCGATGTGCCTCGTGGTCCAATTTTGTTGCCCGTGTTGCATTTTCGACCCATTGTGCAATTTTCGTGCGAAAATAAGACTTTTGGGTTTTGGTGCCCTGTGATCCCTGGTGCATTCTTATGCAGAAAAAACCATAATGTTCATAACACTTTTCAGTTTTGAGGCTTGTGGTGCCCCTTGGTCCAATTTTTGTGCCGGTAATGCATTTTCGGCCATTTGTGCAATTTTCGTGCGAAAATAAGACTTTTGGGCTTTGGTGCCCCGTGATCCCTGGTGCATTCTTATGCAGAAAAAAACCATAATGCTCAGAACACTTTTCAGTTTTGAGGTTTGTGGTGCCCCGTGGTCAAATTTTGGTGTTGGTGATGCATTTCCGGCCATTTGTGCAATTTTTGTGCGAAAATAAGACATTTGGGTTTTGGTGCCCTATGATCACTAGTGCATTCTTATCCATAAAAAACCATAATGCTTGGAGCACTTTTCAGTTTTGAGGTCCATGGTGCCCCGTGGTCCAATTTTGGTGTCAGTGGTGCATTTTTTGCCATTTGTTAAATTTTCGTGCGGAAATAAGGCTTTTGGGTTTTGGTGCCCGTGATCCCTGGAGCATTCTTATGCATAAAAAACCATAATGCTCATAGAACTTTTAAGTTTTGAGTTCCGAGGTGCCCCATGGTCCAATATTGCCGCCCGTGGTGCATTTTTGGCCCATTGTGTAATTTTCGTGCGAAAATAAGACTTTTGGGTTTTGGTGCCCCGTGATCCCTGATGCATTCTTATGCATTAAAAACCTTATTGCTCAGAGCAATTTTAAGTTTTGAGGTCCGAGGTGCCCCTTGGTCTAATTTTGGTGCCCGTGATGCATGTTCGGCCCATTGTGCAATTTTCGTTCGAAAATAAGACATTTTGGTTTTGGTGCCCTGTGATCCATGGTGGATTCTAATGCATAAAAAACCATAATGCTCGGAACACTTTTCAGTTTTGAGGTTCGTGGTGCCCCGTGGTCCAGTTTTGTTGCCGGTGGTGCATTTTCGGCCATTTGTATAATTTTCGTGCGAAAATAAGACTTCTGGGATTTGGTGCCCTGTAATCCCTGGTGCATTCTTATCCATAAAAAAACATAATTCTTGGAGAACTTTTCAGTTTTAAGATCTGTGGTGCCCTGTGGTCCAATTTTGGTGCCGGTGGTGCATTTTCGGCCATTTGTGCAATTTTCGTGCAAAAATATGACTTTTGGCTTTTGGTGCCCCGTGATCCCTATTGCATTCTTATCCATACAAAATCATAATGCTTGGAACACTTTTCAGTTTTGAGGTCCGTCGTGCCCCGTGGTCCAATTTTGGTGCCGGTGGTGCATTTTCGGCCATTTGTGAAATTTTCGTGCAAAAATAAGACTATTGTGTTTTCGTGTCCCGTGATCCCTGGTTCATTCTAATGTGTAAAAAACCATAATGCTCAGAGAACTTTTAAGTTTTTAGGTCTGAGGTGCCTCGTGGTCAAATTTTGGTGCCCGTGGTGCTTTTACAGCCCTTTGTGCAATTTTCGTGCAAAAATAAGACTTTTGCGTTTTGGTGCCATGTGAACCTTGGTGCATTCTTATGCAGAAAAAACCATACTATTCGGAACACTTTTCAGTTTTGATGTTCCTTGTGCCCCGTGGCACAATTTTTGTGCTGGTAATGCATTTTCGGCCATCTGTGCAATTTTGGTGCGAAAATAAGACTTTTGGATTTTGGTGCCCCGTGATCCCTACTGCATTCTTATGCAGAAAAAACGATAATCCTTGGAACAATTTTCAGTTTTGAGGTTCGTGGTGCCCCGCGGTCCAATTTTGGTGCCGGTGGTGCATTTTCGGCTGTTTGTGCAATTTTCGTGCGAAAATAAGACGTTTGGGTTTTGGTGGCTCATAATCACTGGTGCATTCCTATGCATAAAAAACCATAATGCTCAGAGAACTTTTGTGTTTTGAGGTCTGTGGTGCCCCGTGGCCGAATTTTGGTGCCTGTGGTGCATTTTCGGCCATTTGTTAAATTTTAGTGCGAAAATAGGACTTTTGGGTTTTGGTGCCCCGTGATCCCTAGTGCATTCTTATGCATAAAAAACCATAATGCTCGGAACTCTTTTCAAATTTGATGTCCGTGGTGCCCCGTGGTCCAATGTTGGTGCCGGTGGTGCATTTTCGGGAATTTGTGCAATTTTCATGCGAAAATAAGACTTTTGGATTTTGGTACCCTGTGATCCCTGGTATATTCTTATGCATAAAAAACCACATAATGCTCGGAGCCCTTTTAAGCTTTGAGGTTCGAGGGGTCCCGTTGTCCAATTTTGGTGCCCGTAGTGCATTTTCGGCCCATTGTGCAATTTTCGTGCGAAAATAAGACTTTTGGGTTTTGGTGCCCGTGTTCTCTAGTGCATTCTAATGCATAAAAAACCATAATTCTCGGAGAACTTTTCAGTTTTGAGGTCCGAGGTTCCCCGTGGTCCAATTTTGGTGCCCGTGGTGCATTTTCGGCCCATTGTGCAATTTTCGTGCAAAAATAAGACTTTTGGGTTTTGGTGCCCCATGATCCCTGGTGCATTCTTATCCATAAAAAACCATAATTCTTAGAGCACTTTTCAGTTTTGAGGTCCGTGGTGCCCCGTGGTCCAATGTTGGTGCCAGCGGTGCATTTTCGGCTGATTGTGCAATTTTCATGCAAAAATAAGACTTTTGGGTTTTCTTGTCCCGTGATCCCTGGTACATTCTTATGCATAAAAAACCATAATGCTCAAATTACTTTTCAGTTTTGAGGTCCGAGGTGCCCCGTGGTCCAATTTTGGTGCCCATGGTGCATTTTCAGCCCATTGTTCAATTTTAGGGCGAAAATAAGACTTTTGGGATTTGGTGCCCCGTGATCCATGGTGCATTCTTATGCATAAAAAACCGTAATGATCATACCACTTTTAAGTTTTGAGGTCCGAGGTGTCCCACGGTCCAATTTTGATGCTCCTGGTGCATTTCATCCCATTGTACAATTTTCCTACGAAAATAAGACTTTTCAGTTTTGGTGCCCCGTAATCCCTGCTGCGTTCTTATGCATAAAAAATCATAATACTCGGAGCAGTTCAATTTTCGGCACATTGTGCAATTTTCATGCGAAAATAATTTGAGTTTTGGTGCCCCGTGATCCCTGGTGTTTTCTTATGCATAAAAAACCATAATGCTCGAAACTCTTTTCAGTTTTGAGATCCCTGTTGCCCCGTGGTCCAATGTTGGTGCCGGTGGTGCATTTTTGGCAATTTGTGCAATTTTCATGCGAAAATAAGACTTTTGGGTTTTGGTGCCCCGTGATCCTTGGTATATTCTTATGCATAAAGAACCATAATGGTCGGAGCACTTTTAAGTTTTGAGGATCGAGGGGCCCCGTTGTCCAATTTTGGCGCCCGTGGTGCTTTTTCGCCCCATTGTGCAATTTTCGTGCTAACATAAGACTTTTGGGTTTTGGTGCCCCGTGATCCCTGGTGCATTCTTATGCATAAAAAAACGTAATACATGGAGCACTTTTCAATTTTGAGGTCCGAGGTGCCCCATGGTCCAATTTTGGTGTCCGTGGTGCATTTTCGGCCCATTGTGCAATTTTCATGCGACAATAAGACTTTTGAGTTTTGGTGCCCCATGATCCCTGGGGCTTTCTTATGCATAAAAACACCATAATGCTCAGAACTCTTTTTAAATTTGAGGTCCGTGGTACCCCATGGTCCAATGTTGGTGCTGGTGGTGCATTTTCGGCAATTTGTGCAATTTTCATGCGAAAATAAGACTTTTGGGTTTTGGTACCCCGTGATCCCTGGTAAATTCTTATGCACAAAAAACCATAATGCTCGGAGCACTTTTAAGTTTTGAGGTCCGAGGGGTCTCGTGGTTCAATTTTGGTGCCCGTGGTGCATTTTCGGCCCACTGTGCAATTTTCGTGCGAAAATAAGACTTTTGGGTTTTGGTGTCTTGCGATCCCTGCTACATTCTTATGCAGAAAAAACCATAATGTTCGGAAGACTTTTCAATATTGAGGTCCGTGGTGCCCCTGGCCCAATTTTGGTGCCGGTAATGCATTTTCGGCCATTTGTGCAATTTTCGTGCGAAAATAAGACTTTTGGGTTTTGGTGCCCTATTAGCCCTGGTGCATTCTTATGCATCAAAAACCATAATCCTCATAGCACTTTTCAGTTTTGAGGTCCGAGGTGCCCCGTGGTCCCATTTTGGTGCCCGTGGTGCATTTTCGGCCCATTATGCAATTTTCCTACCAAAATAAGACTTTTAGGTTTTTGTGCCCCGTGATCCCTGGTGCATCCTTATGCATAAAAAACCATAATGCTCAGAGTACTTTTCAGTTTTGAGGTCTGTGGTGCCCGTGGTGCATTTTCGACCCATTGTTCAATTTTCGTGCGAAAATAAGACTTTTGAGTTTTGGTGCCCCGTGATCCCTGGTGCTTTCTTATGCATAAAAACCCATAATGCTCGGAACTCTTTTACAATTTGAGATCCATGGTGCCCCGTGGTCCAATGTTGGTGCCGGTGGTGCATTTTCGGCAATTTGTGCAATTTTAATGTGAAAATAAGACTTTTGGGTTTTGGTACCCCGTGATCCCTGGCAAATTCTTATGCATAAAAAACCATAAAGCTCGGAGCACTTTAAAGTTTTGAGGTCCAAGGGGCCTCGTTGACCAATTTTGGTGCCCGTGGTGCATTTTCAGCCTATTGTACAATTTTCGTGCCAAAATAAGACCTTTGAGTTTTGTAGCCCCATGATCCTAGGGGCATCCTTATCCATAAAAAACCATAATGCTCTAAGCACTTTTTAGGTTTGATGTCTGTGATGCCCCGTGGTCTAATTTTGATGCCTGTGGTGCATTTTCAACCCATTGTGCAATTTTCGTGCGAAAATAAGACTTTTGGATTTTGGTGCCCAGTTGTCTAATTTTGGTGCCCGTGGTGCATTTTCGGCCATTCATGCAATTTTCGTGCAAAAATATGACTTTTGGGTTTTGGTGTCCCGTGATCCCTGGTACATTCTTATGCATAAAAAACCATAATGCTTGGAACACTTTTTAGTTTTGAGGTCTATTTTGCCCCGTGGTCCAATTTTGGTGCCGGTAATGCATTTTCGGCCATTTGTGCATTTTTCATGCGAAAATAAGACTTTTGGGTTTTGGTGCCCCGTGATCCCTGGTGCATTCTTATGCATAAAAAACCATAATACTCGGAGAACTTTTCAGTTTTGAGGTCTGTGGTGTCCGGTGGTCAAATTTTGGTGCCCCGTTGTGCATATTTGGCCCACGGTGCAATTTTCGTCCCCAAAAAAGAATTTGGGTTTTGGTGCCCCGTGAACCCTGGTGTATTCTTTTGCATAATAAACCATTATGCTAGGAGAACTTTTCAGTTTTGAGGTCTGTGGTGCCCCGTGGTACAATTTTGGTCCTCACGGCACATAATGCAATTTTCGTGCAAAAATAAGACTTTTGGGTTTTGGAGCACCGCGATCCTTGGTGCATCCTAATGCATAAAAAGCCATCATGCTCAGAGCACTTATTCTGTTTTGAGGTCCCAGGTATCCCATGGTCTAATTTTGGTGCCCGTGGTGCATTTTCGGCCCATTATGCAATTTTCGTGCCAAAGTAAGACTTTTAGGTTTTGGTGGTTTTGGTGCCCCCGTGCTCCCTGGTGCATCCTTATGCATAAAAATCCATAATGCTCGGAGTAATTTTTAGTTTTGAGCTCCGTGGTGCCCCATGGTTCAATTTTTGTGCTCGTGGTGCATTTTCGTCCCTTTGTACAATTTTCGTGCGAAAATAATACTTTTTGGTTTTGGTGCCCTATGATCCCTGGTAGATTCTTATGCATAAAAAATGATAATGCGCAAAGCACTTTTCAGTGTTTAGGTCTGTGGTGCCTCGCGGTCCAATTTATGGGCCCGTGGTGAATTTTTGGCACATGGTGCAATTTTCGTGCGAAAATAAGACTTTTGGGTTTTGGTGCCCTGTGATCCCTGGTGCATTCTTATGCATAAAAAACCATAATGCTCAAAGCAGTTTTCAGTTTGGGGGTCCGAGGTGCCCGATGGTCCAATTTTGGTGCCCTTGGTGCATTTTCGGCCCATTGTGTAATTTTGGTGCGAAAATAAGACCTTTCGGTTTTGGTGCCCAGTGATCCTTGGTGCACCCTTATGCATAAAAAACCATAATGCTCTGAGCACTTTTCAGTTTTGAGGTACGTGGAGCCCCGCGGTCCAATTTTGGTGTCGGGAGTGCATTTTCGGCCATTTGTGCAATTCTCGTGCGAAAATAAGAGTTTTGGGTTTTGGTGCCCTGTGATCCCTGGTGCATTAATATGCATAAAAAACCATAATACTCAAAGCACTTTTCAGTTTTGAGGTCTGAGGTGCCCCGTGGTCCAATTTTTGTGCCCGTGGTGCATTTTTGGCACATTGTGCATTTTTCATGCGAAAATAAGACTTTTGGGTTTTGGTGCCCTGTGATCCCTAGTGCATTCTTATGCATAAAAAACCATAATGCCCAGACCACTTTTAAGTATTGAGGTCCGAGGTGCCCCGTGGTCCAATTTTCGTGCCAATGGTGCTTTTTCGGCCCATTGTGCAATTTTCATGCGAAAGTAAGCCTTTTGGGTTTTCATGCCCAGTGATCCCTGGTGCATTCTTATTCATAAAAAACCAAAATGGTCACAACACTTTTCAGTTTTGAGGTTCGAGGTGCCCCGTGGTCTAATTTTAGGGCCCGTGGTGCATTTTCGGCCCATTGTGCAATTTTCGTGCGAAAATAAGACTTTTGGATTTTGGTGCCCCATGATCCCTGGTGCATTCTTATGCCTAAAAAATCATAATACCCAGAAAAATTTTCAGTTTTGAGGAACGTGGTGCCCCGTGGTCCAATTTTGGTGCCGATGGTTATATTTCGGCCATTTATGCACTTTTCGTGCGAAAATAAGACTTCTGAGTTTTGGTGCCTCATCATCCCTGGTGCATTCTTATGCATAAAAACCATAATGCTCAGACCACTTTTAAGTGGTGAGGTCCGACGTGCCCCGTGGTCCAATTTTGGTGCCCGTGTTGCATTTTCAACCATTTGTGCAATTTTCGTGCGAATATAAGACTTTTGGGTTTTGGTGCCCTTTGAACCCTGGTGCATTCTTAGGCATAAAAAATCATAATGCTCAGAATAGTTTTCAATCTTTAGATTCGTCATTCCCGGTGGTCCAATTTTGGTACCCGTGGTGCATTTTCGGCCCATTGTGTAATTTTCGTGCGAAAATAAGACTTTTCGATTTTGGTGCCCAGTGATCCCTGGAGCATTCTTATGCATAAAAAACTATAATGCTCAGAGCACTTTTATGTTTTCAGGTTCGAGGAGCCCCGTTGTCCAATTTTGGTGCCTGTGGTGCATTCTCGGCACATTGTGCAATTTTAATGCGAAAATAAGACTTTTGGGTTTTGGTGCCCCATGATCCTTGCTGTATTCTAATGCATAAAAAACCATAATGCTCAGAACAGTTTTCTGTCTTGAGATTCGTGGTGCCCCGTCGTCCAATTTTGGTGTCGTGGGTGCATTTTCGGCCATTTGTGCAATTTTCGTGCTAAAATAAGACTTTTGGGTTTTTGTGTCCCTTAATCCCTGGTGCATTCTTATGCATAAAAAACCATAATGCTCGGAGAACTTATAAGTATTGAGGTTCGAGGTTCCCCGTGGTCCAATTTTGGTGCACGTGGTGCATTTTCGGCCCATTGTACAATTTTCGTGCGAAAATAAGACTTTTGGGTTTTGGTAGCCCGTGATCCTTTATGCGTTCTTATGCATAAAAAACCATAATGCTCGGAATACTTTTCAATTTTGAAGTCCGTGATGCCCCGTGGTCCAATTTTGGTGCCGGTGGTGCATTTTCAGTCATTTGAGCAATTTTCGTGCGAAAATAAGACTTTTGGGTTTTGGTACCCCGTGATCCCTGGTGCATTCTTATGCGTAAAAAACCATAATTCTCGGAACAGTTTTCAGTCTTGAGGTTCGTGGTGCCCCGTGGTCCAATTTTAGTGCCGTGGGTGCATTTTCAGCCATTTGTGCAATTTTCGTGCGAAAATAAGACTTTAGGATTTTGGTGCCCCGTGATCCCTAGAGCATTCTTATGCATAAAAAAACAATAATGCTTGAAGCACTTTTCAATTTTGAGGTTCGAGTTGCCCCGTGATCAAATTTTTGTGCTCGTCGTGCATTTTCGGCCCATTGTGCAATTTTCGAGCATTATGGTTTTTTATGCATAGGAATGCACCAGGGATTATGCGGCAGCAAAACCCAAAAGTCTTATTTTCGAACGAAAATTGCACAATGGGCAAAAAATGCACCAAGAGCACCGAAATTGGACCACGGGGCACCTCGGACCTCAATACTTAAAAGTGGTCCGAGCATTAAAATATTTTATGCATAAGAATGCACTAGGGATCAATGGGTCCAAAACCCAAAAGTCTTATTTTCGCATGAAAATTTCACAATCAGCCGAAAATGCACCAGGGGCACCAAAATTGGACCACGGGGCTCCTCGGACCTCCATACTTAAAAGAGGTGCAAGCATTATAGTTTTTTATGCATAAGAATGCACCAGCGATCATGGGGCAACAAAACCCAAAAGTCTTACTTTCGCATGAAAATTGCACAAATGGCCGAAATTGCACCTCCAGCACCAAAATTGGACCACAGGGAACCACGGTCCTCAAAACTCAAAAGTGTTCCAAGCATTATCGATTTTTATGCATAAGAATGCACCATGGATCACGGGGAACCAAAACCCAAAAGTCTTATTTTCGCACGAAAATTGCACAATTGGTCGAAAATGCACCACGGGCACCAAAATTGGACCACGGGGCACCTCGGACCTCAAAATTGAAAAGTGCTCTGAGCATTATGGTTTTATGCATAAGAATGCACCAGGGATTACGGGGCACCAAAATCCAAAAGTCTTATTTTCGCACGAAAATTGCACAACGGGCCGAAAATGCACCATGTGCACCAAAGTTGGACCACGGGGCACCTCGGACCTCAAAACTGAAAAGTGCTCCGAGCATTACGGTTTTTTATGCATAAGAATGCACCAGGGATCATGGGGCACCAAAATGCAAAAGTCTTATTTTCAAACGAAATTTGCACAAATGGTCGAAAATGAACCACCGGAACAAAAATTGAACAACGGGGCACCACAGACCTCTAAACTCACAAGTGTCCCAAGCATTATCGATTTCTATGCATAAGAATGCACCATGCATCACGAGGCACCAAAATTGGACCACGCAATACTTAAAAGTTCTCTGAGCATTATGGTTTTTTATGCAGAAGAATGCACTAGGGATCACGGAGCACCAATACCCAAAAGTGTTATTTTCGAACAAAAATTTCACACATGCCCAAAAATGCACAACCGACACCAAAATTGGACCTCAAAACTGAAAAGTGTTCCGAGCATTATGGTTTTTTTAGGCTTAAGAATGCACTAGGGATCATGGGGAACCAAAACCCAAAAGTCTTATTTTCGCACGAAAATTGTACAAATGCCCGAAAATGCACCACCGGCACCAAAATTCGACCACAGGGCACCCCGGACCTCAAAACTGAAAAGTGTTTCGAGCATTATGGTTTTTATACATAAGAATGCACCAGGGATCACGGGGCACCAAAAGCCAAAAGTCTTATTTTTGCACAAAAATTGCACAATGGGCCGAAAATGCACCACGGGTATCAAAATTGGACCATGGGCACCTCGGACCTCAAAACTTAAAAGTGCTCTGAGCATTATGGTTTTTATGCATAAGAATGCACCAGGGATTACGTGGCACTAAAGTGCAAAAGTCTTATTTTCGCAAGAAAATTGCACAATGGGCCGAAAATGCACCACGCGCACCAAAATTGTACCACGGGGCACCTCAGACCTCAAAACCTAAAAGTGCTCTGAGCTTTATGGTTTTTTATGCATAAGAATGCATTAGGGATCACGGGGCACCAAAACCTAAGAGTCTTATTTTCGCATGAAAATTGCACAAATGGTCGAATATGCACCACTGGCAACAAAATTGGACCACAGGGCACCACGGACCTAAAAACTAAAGGTGTTGCAAGCATTATGGTTTTTTATGCATAAGTATGCATCAGGGATCACAGGGCACCAAAATCCAAAAGTCTTGCTTTTGCACGAAAATTGCACAATGGGCCCAAAATGCACCATGGGCACCAAAGTTGGACCACGGGGCACCTCGGACCTCAAAACTGAAAAGTGCTCCGAGCATTATGGTTTATTATGCATAAGAATGCACTAGGGATCATGCGGCACCAAAACCCAAAAGTCTTATTTTCGCACGAATATTGCACAATGGGCCGAAAATGCACTACGGGCACCAAAATTGGACCACGGGACACCTTGGACCTCAAAACTGAAAAGTGCTCTGAGCATTATGGTTTTTATGCATAAGAATGCACCAGGGATTACGGGGCACCAAAACCCAAAAGTCTTACTTTCACACAAAAATTGCACAGTGGGCCGAAAATGCACCATGTGCACCAAAATTGTACCACGAGACACCTTAGACGTCAAAAATTAAAAGTGCTCCGAGCAGTATTGTTTTTTATGCATAAGAATGCACAAGGGATCTCTGGGCACCAAAACAAAAAAGTCTTACTTTTGCACAAAAATTGCACAAATGGTCAAATATGCACTACCGGCACCAAAATTGGACCACAGGGCACCACGGACCTGAAAACTGAAAAGTGTTGCAAGCATTATGGTTTTTTATGCATAAGAATGCACCAGGGATCACGGGGCACCAAAATCCAAAAGTCTTATTTTTGCACGAAAATTGCACAATGGGTCGAAAATGCACCATGGGCACCAAAGTTAAACCACGGGGCACCTCGGACCTCAAAAATGAAAAGTGCTTCAAGCATTATGTTTTTTTTATGCATTAGAATGCCCCAGGGATCACGGGGCACCAAAATCCAAAAGTCTTATTTTCGCACTAAAATTGTACAATGGGCCGAAAATGCAACATGGGCACCAAAATTGCACCAGGAGGCACCTCGGACCTCAAAACTAAAAAGTGTTTCGAGCATTATGGTTTTTTATGCATAAGAATGCGCCAAGGATCACGAGGCACCAAAATCCAAAATTCTTATTTTCGCACGAAAATTGCACAATGGGCCGAAAATGCACCATGGGCACCAAAGTTAAACCACAGGGCACCTCGGACCTCAAAAATGAAAAGTTCTTTGAGAATTATGTTTTTTTATGCATTAGAATGCCCCAGGGATCACGGGGCACCAAAATCCAAAAGTCTTATTTTCGCACGAAAATTGTACAATGGGCCGAAAATGCACCATGGGCACCAAAATTGCACCACGAGGCACCTCGGACCTCAAAAATGAAAAGTGTTTTGAGCATTATGGTTTTTTATGAATAAGAATGCCCCAAGGATCACGGGGCACCAAAACCCAAAAGTCTTGTTTTCGAACGAAAATTCCAAAAATGGCCGAAAATGTACCATCGGAACAAAAATTGGACCATGGACCTCAAAGCTCAAAAGTGTTCCAACCATTATCGATTTTTATGTATAAGAATGCTCCATGAAACATGGGGCACCAAAATTCAAAAGTCTTATTTTCGCACGAAAATTGTACAATGGGCCGAAAATGCACGATGGGCAACAAAATTGCACCACGAGGCACCTCGGACCTCAAAACTGAAAAGTGTTTCGAGCATTATGGTCTTTTATGCATAAGAATGCCCCAAGGATCACGGGGCACCAAAACCCAAAAGTCTTGTTTTCGAACGAAAATTCCAAAAATGGCCGAAAATGCACCATCGGAACAAAAATTGGACCATGGACCTCAAAGCTCAAAAGTGTTCCAACCATTATTGATTTTTATGCATAAGAATGCACCATGAAACACGGGGCACCGAAATCCAAAAGTCTTATTTTCGCATGAAAAGTGCACAATGGGCCGAAAATGCACCATGGGCACCAAAATTGCACCACGAGATACCTCGGACCTCAAAACTAAAAAGTGCTCCGAGCATTATGGATTTTTATGCATAAGAATGCAGCAGGGGTCATGGGGAACAAAAACCCAAAAGTCTTATTTTCGCACGAAAATTGCGCAATGGGCCGAAAATGCACCACGGGCACCAAAATTGGACCACGGGGCACCTCGGACCACAATACTTAAAAGTGCTCCGAGCATTATGGTTCTTTATACATAAGAATGCACTAGGGATCACGGGGCACCAAAACCCAAAAGTCTTATTTTCGCACGAAAATTGCACAATGGGCAGAAAATGCACCATGGGCACCAAAATTGCACCACGATGCAACATGGACCTCAAAACTGAAAAGTGTTCCGAGCGTTATGGTTTTTCATGCATAAGAATGCACCAAGGATCATGGGGCACCAAAACCCAAAAGTCTTAGTTTCGTATGAAAATTGCAAAATGGGCCGAAAATGCACCACGGACACCAAAGTTAGACCACGGGACACCTTGGACTTCAAAACTGAAAAGTGTTTCAAGCATTATTGTTTTTTATGCACAAGAATGCACCAGGGATTATGGGGAACCAAAAGCCAAAAGTCTTATTTTCGAACGAAAATTTCACACATGCCCAAAAATGCACCACCGGCACCAAAATTGGACCACGGGGCACCCTGTACCTCAAACTGAAAAGTGTTTCAAGCATTATGGTTTTTTATGCATAAGAATGCACTAGGGATCACGGGGCACCAAAACCCAAAAGTGTTATTTTCGAACGAAAATTTCACACATGCCCAAAAATGCACCACCGACACCAAAATTGGACCACGGGGCACCCTGGACCTCAAAACTGAAAAGTGTTTTGAGCATTATGGTTTTTTATGCATAGGAATGCACTAGGGATCACGGGGCACCAAAACCCAAAAGTGTTATTTTCGAACGAAAATTTCACACATGTCCAAAAATGCACCACTGGCCCCAAAATTGGACCACGGGGCACCCTGTACCTTAAAACTGAAAATTTTTTCGAGCATTATGGTTTTTTATGCATAAGAATGCACCAAGGATCATGGGGAACCAAAACCCAAAAGTCTTATTTTCGCACGAAAATTGCACAAATGGGTAGAAAATGCACTACGGGCACCAAAATTAGACCACGGGGCACCTCAGACCTCAATACTTAAAAGTGGTCTGAGCATTATAGTTTTTTATGGATAAGAATGCACCATGGATCGCGGGGCACCAAAACCAAAACGTCTTATTTTCGCACGAAAATTGCACAATGGGTCGAAAATGCACCACGAGCACCAAAATTGGACCACGGGGCACCTCGGACCTCAAAACTTAAAAGTGCTCTGAGCATTATGGTTTTTATGCATAAGAATGCACCAGGGATTATGGGGCACCAAAACCCAAAAGTCTTATTTTCGCACGAAAATTGCACAATAGGCCGAAAATGCACCATGGGCACCAAAGTTTGACCACGGCGCACCTTGGACCTCAAAACTGAAAAGTGCTTCGAGCATTATGGTTTTTTATGCATAAGAATGCACCAGGGATCACGGGGAACCAAAAAGCAAATGTCTTATTTTTGCATGAAAATTGCACAAATTGTCAAAAATGCACCACCGGAACCAAAATTGAACCACGAGGTACCATGGACCTAAAAACTCAAAAGTGTTCTAAGCATTATTGATTTTTATGTATAAGAATTCACCATGGATCATGGGGAACCAAAACACAAAAGTCTTATGTTCGCACGAAAATAGCACAAATAGGTCAAAAATGCGCCACGGGCACCAAAATTAGACCACGGGGCACCTCGGACCTCAATACTTAAAAGTTATCTGAGCATTATAGTTTTTTATGCATAAGAATGCACCACGGAGCATGGGGCACCAAAACCGAAAAGTCTTGTTTTCGAACGAAAATTGCAAAATTGGCCGAAAATGCACCACCGGAACAAAAATTGGACCACGGACCTCAAAGCTCAAAAGTGTTCCAAGCATTATCAATTTTTATGCATAAGAATGCACCTTGGATCACGGGGCACCAAAACCCAAAAGTCTTATTTTCGCATGAAAAGTGCACAATGTGCCGAAAATGCACCATGGGCACCAAAATTGGACCACAGGGCACCTCGGACCTCAATACCTAAAATTATTCTGAGCATTATGGTTTTTTATACATAAGAATGCACCAGGGATCACGGGGCACCAAAACCCAAAAGTCTTATTTTCGCACGAAAATTGTACAATGGGCAAAAAATGCACCATGGACACCAAAATTGGACCACGGGGCACCTCGGACCTCAATACCTAAAAGTACTCTGAGCATTATGGTTTTTTATACATAAGAATGCACCAGGGATCACGGGGCACCAAAACCCAAAAGTCTTATTTTCGCACGAAAATTGCACAATGGGCAAAAAATGCACCACGGGCACCAAAATTGGACCACGGGGTACACTGTACCTCAAAACTGAAAAGTGTTTCGAGCATTATGGTTTTTTATGCTTAAGAATGCACCAGGGATCATGGGGAACCAAAACCCAAAAGTCTTATTTTTGCACAAAAATTGCACAAATGGGCCGAAAATGCACCACGGGAACAAAAATTAGACCACGGGGTACCTCATACCTCAATACTTAAAAGTGGTCTGACCATTATAGTTTTTTATGGATAAGAATGCACCATGGATCGCGGGGCACCAAAATCCAAATATCTTATTTTCACACGAAAATTGTACCTATGGCCGAAAATGCACCACCGGAACCAAATTTGGACCATGGGGCACCACAGACCTCAAAACTCAAAAGTGTTCCAAGCATATTCGATTTTTATGCATAAGAATGCACCAAAACCCAAGCCACCAAAACCCAAAAGTGTTATTTTCGCACGAAAAGTGTACAATGGGCCGAAAATGCACCATGGGCACCAAAATTGCACCACGAGGCACCTCGGACCTCAAAATTGAAAAGTGTTTCGAGCATTATGGTTTTTTATGCATAAGAGTGCACCAGGGATCATGGCGCACCAAAACCCAAAAGTCTTATTTTCCCACGAAAATTGCACAATGGGCCGAAAATGCACCATGGGCACCAAAGTTGGACCACGGGGAACCTCGGACATCAAAACTGAAAAGCGCTCCAAGCATTATGGTTTTTTATCCATAAGAATGCACCAGGGATCACGGGGAACCAAAAAGCAAATGTCTTATTTTCGCACGAAAATTGCACAAATGGCCGAAAATGCACCACCGGAACCAAAATTGGACCACGAGGCACTTTTAAGTATTGAGGTCCGAGGTGACCCACATGGTCCAATTTTGGTGCCCGTGGTGCATTTTCGGCCCATTGTCCAATTTTCGTGCGAAAATAACACTTTTGGGTTTTGGTGAACTGTGATTCCTAGTGCATTCTTATGCATAAAAAACCATAATGCTCGGAACACTTTTCAGTTTTGAGGTCTGTGGTGCCCCAAGGTCCAATTTTGGTGCGGTGGTGTATTTTCAGCCATTTGTGCAATTTTCGTTGGAAAATAAGACTTTTGGATTTTGGTGCCCCGTGATCCCTAGTTCATTCTTATGCATAAAAAACGATAATGCTCATAGCACTTCTCAATTTTGAGGTCCGAGGTGCACCGTGGTCCAATTTTGGTGCCCATGGTGCATTTTCGGCCCATTGTGCAATTTTCGTGCAAAAATAAGACTTCTGGGTTTTGGTGCCCCGTGGTCCAATTTTGGTGTCAGTGGTGCATTTTCAGCCATTTGTACAATTTTTGTGCGAAAATTAAACTTTTTGGTTTTGGTGCCCCGTGATCCCTCGTGCATTCTTATACATAAAAAACCATAATGCTTGGAACACTTTTCAGTTTTGAGGTCCGTGGTGCCCCGTTGTCGAATTTTGGTGCCGATGGTGCATTTTCAGCCAGTTGTGCAATTTTCGTGCGAAAATTAAACTTTTGGGTTTTGGTTCCCTGTGATCCCTCATGCATTCTTACGTATAAAAAACCATAATGCTTGGACAACTTTTCAGTTTTGAGGTCTGAGCTGCCCCGTAGTCCAATTTTTGTTGTCGTGGTGCATTTTCGGCCCATTGTGCAATTTTCGTGCGAAAATAATACTTTTGGGTTTTTGTGCCCCATGATCCCTGGTGCATTCTTATGATTAAAAAACCATAATGCTCGGCGCACTTTTCAGTTTTGAGATCCGAGGTGCACCGTGGTCCAATTTTGGTGCCCATGGTACATTTTCGGCCCATTGTGCAATTTTCGTGCAAAAATAAGACTTTTGGGTTTTGTTGCCCCGTGATCCCTGGTGCATTCTTATGCATAAAAAACCATAATGCTTGTAGCACTTTTAAGTATTGAGGTCCGAGGTTCCCCGTGGTCCAATTTTGGTGCCCGTGATGCATTTTCGGCACTTTGTGCAATTTTCGTGCGAAAATAAGACTATTGGGTTTTGGTGCCCCCATGATCCCTGGTGTATTGTTATGCATAAAAAACCATAATGCTAGGAGCAATTTTCAATTTTGAGGTCCGTGGTGCCCCGTGGTCCAATTTTGGTGCCGGTGGTGCATTTTCAGCCATTTGTACAATTTTCGTGCGAAAAATAGACTTTTTGGTTTTGGTGCCCTGTGATCCCTGGTGCATTCTTATGCATAAAAAACCATAATGCTCATAGTACTTTTCATTTTTGAGGTCCGAGGTGCCCCGTAGTCCAGTTTTCGAGCCCGTGGTGCATGTTCGACCCATTGTGCAATTTTTGTGCAAAAATAAGACTTTTGGGTTTTTGTGCCCCATGATCCCTAGTGCATTCTTATGTATAACAAATGCTCGGAGCACATTTCAGTTTTGAGGTCCGAGGTGCCCCGTTGTGTAATTTTGGTGCCCGTGGTGCATTTTTGGCCTATTATGCAATTTTCTTGCAAAAATAAGACTTTTGGGATTTGGTGCCCCATGCTCCATGGTGCATTCTTCTGCATAAAAAACTATAATGCTCAGACCACTTTTAAGTATTGACTCCGAGGTGCCCTGTGGTCCAATTTTGGTGCCCGTGGTACATTTTAGGCCCATTATCCAATTTTCGTGCGAAAAAAAGACTTTTGGGTTTTCGTGCCCTGTGTTCCTTGGTGCATTCTTATGCATAAAAAACCATAATGCTCTAAAGTCTTTTCCGTTTTGAGGTCCGTGGTGCCCCGTGGTCCAATTTTGGTGCCGGTGGTGCATTTTCAGCCATTTGTGCAATTTTCATGGGAAAATAAGACTTTTGGGTATTGGTGCCCCGTGATCCCTAGTGCATTCTTATGCATAAAAAACCATAATGCTCGGAGCAGTTTTCAATTTTGAGGTCCGAGGTGCCCGTGGTCCAGTTTTGGTGCCGGTGGTGCATTTTCGGCCATTTGTGCAATTTTCGTTCAAAAATTAGACTTTTGGGTTTTGGTGCATCGTAATCCCTGGTGCATTCTTATGCATAAAAAATGATAATGCTCGGAATACTTTTTAGCTTTGAGGTCCGGGCTGCCCCGTGGTCGAATTTTGGTGCCGGTGGTGCATTTTCTGCCATTTGTGCAATATTCGTGTGAAAATAAGACTTTTGGATTTTTGTTCTTCGTGATCCCTGGTGCATTCTTATGCATAAAAAACTGTAATGCTCGGATCAATTTTCAGTTTTGAGATCCGGGGTGCCCCGTGGTCCAATTTTGGTGTCGGTGGTGCATTTTCGGCCATTTGTGCAATTTTCGTGTGAAAATAAGACTTTTGGATTTTGGTGCCCCATGAACCCTGGTGCATTCTTATGCATAAAAAACCATAATGCTCGGAACACTTTTCAGTTTTGAGGTCCGTGGTGCCTCGTGGTCCAATTTTGGTGTCGATGGTGCATTTTCAGCCATTTGTGCAATTTTCGTGCGAAAATTAGAATTTTGGATTTTGGTGCCCCGTGATCCCTCGTGCATTCCTATGCATAAAAAACCATAATGCTTAGAGTACCTTTCAGTTTTGAGGTCCAAGGTGCCCCGTAGTCCAATTTTTGTTGCCATGGTGCATTTTCGACCCATTGTGCAATTTTCGTGCGAAAATAATACTTTTGGGTTTTTGTGCCCCGTGATCCCTGGTGCATTCTTTTGCATAAAAAACCATAATGCTCTTAGCACTTTTCAGTTTTGAGGTCCGAGGTGCCCCGTAGTCTAGTTTTCGAGCCTGTGGTGCATGTTCGACCCATTGTGCAATTTTCGTGCGAAAATAAGACTTTTGGGTTTTTGGGCCCCATGATACTTGGTGCATTCTTATGTATAACAAACCATCATGCTCGGAGCACTTTTCAGTTTTGAGGTCCGATGTGCCCCGTAGTCCAGTTTTCGAGCCCGTGCTGCATCTTCGACCCATTGTGCAATTTTCGTGCGAAAATAAGACTTTTGGGTTTTGGTGCCCCGTGATCCCTGGTGCATTCTTATGCATAAAAAACCATAATGCTCGGAACATTTTTATGTTTTGACGTCCGAGGTGCCTCGTGGTATAAGTTTGGTGAACGTGGTGCATTTTCGACCCATTGTACAATATTCGTGCGAAAATTAGGCTTTTGGGTTTTGGTGCCCAATAATTCCTAGTGCATTCTTATGCATAAAAACCATAATGCTCATAGCACTTTTCAGTTTTGAGGTCTGAGGTGCCCCGTGGTCCAATTTTAGTGCCCGTGGTGCATTTTTAGGCCCATTGTGCAATTTTCGTGCGAAAATAAGACTTTTGGGTTTTGGTGCCCCATGATCCATGGTGCATTCTTATGCATAAAAAACCATAATGCTAGGAAAACTTTTCAGTTTTGAGTTCCGTGGTGCCCCGTGGTCGAATTTTGGTGCCGGTGGTGCATTTTCGGCCATTTGTGCAATTTTTGTGCGAAAATAAGACTTTGGGGTTTGGGTGCCCCCTGATCTCTGGTGCATTCTTATGCATTAAAAACTATAATGCTAAGACCACTTTTAAGTATTGAGGAACGAGGTGCCTCGTGCTCCAATTTTGGTGCCCATTATGCAATTTTCGTGCGAAAATAAGACTTTTGGGTTTCGTGCCCCGTGATCCCTAGTGCATTCTTAAGCATAAAAAACCATAATGCTCAGAGCATTTTTAAGTTTTGAGGTCCGAGGTGCCCCGTGGTCCAATTTTGGTGCCCGTGGTGCTTTTTCAGCCCATTGTGCAATTTTCGTGCGAAAGTAAGACTTTTGGATTTTGGTGCTCCGTGATCCCTGGTGCATTCTTATGTATAAAAAACTATAATACACATACCACTTTTAAAAATTGAGTTCCAAGGTGCCCCGTGGTCCAATTTTGGTGCCCGTGGTGCATTTCGGCCCATTGTACAATTTTCGTGCGAAGATAAGACTTTTGGGTTTTGGTGCCCCGTGATCCCTCGCGCATTATTATGCATAAAAAACCGTAATGCTCAGAGCACTTTTAAGTACTGTGGTCCAAGGTGCCCCGTGGTCCAATTTTGGTGCCCGTGGTGCATTTTCGGCCCATTGTGCAATTTTTGTGCGAAAATTAGACTTTTGGGTTTTGGTACCCCGTGATCCATGGTGCATTGTTATCCATAAAAACAATAATGATCTGAACACTTTACAATTTTGAGGTCCGGGGTGCACCGTGGTCCAATTATGGTGCCGATGGTGCATTTTCGGCCATTTGTACAATTTTCGTGCGAAAATAAGACTTTTGGGTTTTGTTGCCCCGTGATCCCTGGTGCATTCTTATGCATAAAAAAACTATAATGCTCGAACCACGTTTAAGTATTGAGGTCCGAGGTTCCCTGTGGTACAATTTTGGTGCCTGTGGTGCATTTTCTGCCCATTGTTCAATTTTGGTGCTTGTGGTGCATTTTCGGTCCATTGTTCAATTTTCGTGCGAACATAAGACTTTTGTGTTTTGGTGCCCGTGATCCCTAGTGCATTCTTAAGCATAAAAAACCATAATGCTCAGAGCACTTTTCAATTTTGAGGTCCGAGTTGCCCCGTGGAAAAAGTTTGGTGCCGGTGGTTTACTTTCAACCATTTGTTCAATTTTCGTGCGAAATTATGTCTTTTGGGTTTTGTTGCCCCGTGATCCCTGGTGCATTCTTATGCATAAAAAACTATAATGCTCAGACCACTTTTAAGTATTGAAGTCCGTGGTGCCCCGTGGAAAAATTTTGGTGCCGCTGGTGCATTTTCGGCCATTTGTGCAATTTTCGTGCGAAATTAAGACTTTTGGGTTTTGTTGCCCCGTGATCCATGGTGCATTCTTATGCATAAAAAACTATAATGCACGGACCACTTTTAAGTATTGAGTTCCGAGGTTCCCCGTAGTCCAATTATGTGCCCGGGTGGATTTTCGGCCCATTGTGCAATTTTCGTACGAAAATAAGACATTTGTGTTTTGGTGCCCCGTGATCCGTAGTGCATTCTTATGCATAAAAAACCATAATGCTCAGAGCACTTTTCAATTTTGAGGTCCGACATGCCCCTTGGTCTAATTTTGGTGACAATGGTGCATTTTCGGCCCATTGTGCAATTTTTCTGCGAAAATAAGACTTGTGGGTTTTGGTGCCCCGTGATCCCTGTGCATTCTTATGCATAAAAAACCATAATGCTCCAAACACTTTTCAGTTTTAAGGTCCGTGGTGCACCGTGGTCCAATTTTGGTGCCGGTGGTGTATTTTCGATCATTTATGCAATTTTCGTGCAAAAATAAGCCTTTTGGGTTTTGGTGCCCCGTGATCGCTGGAGCATTCTTATGCATAAAAAACAATAATGCTCGGACCACTTTTAAGTATTGAGGTCCGAGGTGCCCCGTGGTCCAATTTTGGTGCCCATGGTGCATTTTCAGCCATTTGTACAATTTTCGTCCAAAAAATAAGACTTTTGCGTTTTGGTGCCCCGAGATCCTTGGTGCATTCTTATGCATAAAAAGCTATAATGCTCGGAGTACTTTTCAGTTTTGAGGTCCGAGGTGCACCGTGGACCAATTTTGGTGTCGGTGCTGCATTTTCCGCCATTTGTGAAATTTTGGTGCGAAAATAAGACTTTTGGGTTTTGGTGTGCCGTGATCCCTGGTGCATTCTTATGCATAAAAAACTATAATGCTCGAACCACTTTTAAGTATTGATGTCCGAGGTGCCCCGTGGTCTAATTTTGGTGCCCGTGGTGCATTTTCGGCCCATTGTGCAATTTTCATGCGAAAATAATACTTTTAGGTTTTGGTGCCCCGTAATCCATGGTGCATTCATATGCATAAAAAAGCATAATGCTTGGATCACTTTTCAGTTTTGAGGTCCGTGGTGCCCCGTGGTCCAATTTTGTTGCCGGTGGTGCATTTTGGCCATTTGTGCAATTTTCGTGCGAAAATAAGACATTTGGATTTTGGTGACTTGTGATCCCTAGTGCATTATTATGCATTAAAAACAATAATACTTCGAGCAGTTTTCAATTTTGAGGTCTGAGGTGCCTTGTGGTCCAATTTTTGTGCCCATGGTGCATTTTGGGCCCCTTGTGCAATTTTCATGCGAAAATAAGACTTTTGGGTTTTGGTGCCACATGATCCCTGGTGCATTCCTATGCATAAAAATCACAATGCTTAGAACACTTTTCAGTTTTGAGGTCCAAGGTGCCCCGATGTCTGATTTTGGTGCCCGTGGTGCATTTTCGGCCCATTGTGCAATTTTCGTGCAAAAATAAGACGTTTGGGTTTTGGAGCCCCGTGATCCGTGGTGCATTCTTATGCATAAAAAACCATAATTCTTGGACCACTTTTAAGTATTGAGATCCGAGTTGACCCGTCGTCCAATTTTGTTGCCCGTGGAGCAGTTTTTGCCCATTGTGCAATTTTCGTGTGAAAATAAGACTTTTGGGTTCTGGTGCCCCGTGATCCCTAGTGCATTCTTATGCATAAAATATCATAATGCTCAGTACACTTTTCAGTTTTCAGGTCCGTGGTGCCCCGTGGTCCAATTTTGTTGCCGGTGGTGCATTTTCGGCCATTTGTGGAATTTTCATGGGAAAATAAGAATTTTGGGTTTTGGTGACCCGTGATCCCTAGTGCATTCTTATGCATAAAAACCATAACGCTCAGAGCACTTTTCAATTTTGAGGTCCGAGGTTCCCCATGGTCCAATTTTGTGCCTGTGGTGCATTTTTGGCCATTTGTGAAATTTTCGTGCGAAAAGAAGACTTTTGGATTTTGGTGCCCCGTGATTCCTGGTGCATTCTGTTGCATAAAAAACCATAATGCTCAGAGCACTTTTCAATTTTGAGGTCCGACGTGCACCGTGGTCCAATTTTGGTGCCCGTGGTGCTTTTTCGGCCCATTGTGCAATTTTGGTGCTTCATGGTCCCTGGTGCATTCTTATGAAAAAATCCATAATGCTCGGAGCACTCTTAATTTTTGAGGTCCGAGGTGCCCCGTGGTCCAATTTTGGTGCCCGTGCCACAAACCTCAAAACTGAAAAATGTTCCAACCATTATGGTTTTTTATGCATAAGAAAGCACCAGGGATCACGGGGCACCAAAACCCAAAAGTCTTATTTTCGCACGAAAATTGCACAATGGGTTGAATATGCACCACAAGCACCAAAATTTGACAACGGGGCACCTCGGACCTAAAACCTTAAAAGTTCTCCCAGCATTATGATTTTTTATGCATAAAAATGCGTCGGGGATCACAGGGTACCAAAACCCAAAAGTCTGATTTTCACACGAAAATTTCACAATGGGTTGAAAATGCACAACGGGCACCAAAATTAGACCACTGGGCACCTTAAACCTCAATACTTAAAAGTGCTCCGAGCATTATGGTTTTTTATGCATAAGAATGTACCAGGGATCACGGGGCACAAAAACCCAAAAGTTTTATTTTCGGACGAAAATTGCACAATGGACAGAAAATGCACCACGGGCACCAAAATTGGACAACGAGCCACTTTGGACCTCAAAATTAAAAAGTGCTCCGAGCATTATGTCTTTTTATGCATAAGAATGGACCAGGGATCACGGGGCACCAAAATCCAAAAGTCTTATTTTCGTTCAAAAATTGCACAATGGTCCGAAAATGCACCACAAACATCAAAATTGGACCAGGGAGCACCACGAACCTCAAAACTGAAAAGTGCTCTGAGCATTATGATTTTTATGCATAAAAATGCACCAGGAATCACAGGGCACCAAAACCCAAAAGTCTTATTTTCGCAAGAAAATTGCACACTGTGCCAAAATTTCACCACAGTCACCAAAATTGGACCACGGAGCACGTCAGACCTCAAAACTTAAAAGTTCTCCAAGCATTATGATTTTTTATGCGTAAGAATGCACCAGGGATCACGGGCACCAAAACCCAAAAGTCTTATTTTAACTAAAAATTTTACAAATGGCAGAAAATGCACCACTGGCACAAAAATTGGACCGCGGGCCACCCCGGACCTCAAAACTGAAAAGTGCTCCGAGCATTATGGTTTTTTATGGATAAGAATGCACCAGGGATCACGATGCAACCAAACCCGAAAGGCTTTTTCTCGCACGAAAATTGAACAATGGGCCGAAAATGCATCACGGTCACCAAAATTGGACCACGGGGCACCACGAACATCAAAACTGAAAAGTGCTACGAGCATTATGGTTTTTTATGCATAAGAATCCACTAGGGATATGGGGTGCAAAAACCCAACTCTTATTTTTGCACAAAAATTGCACAATAGGCCGAAAATGCATCACGGGCACCAAAATTGGACCACGGGGCACCTCGGACCTCAAAACTGAAAAGGCTCCAAGCATTATAGTATTTTGTGCATAAAAATGCACCAGCGATCATGGGGCACCAAAACCCAAAAGTCATATTTTTGAACAAAAAATGCACAATGGGCCAAAAATGAATCACGGGCACCAAAATTCGACCACGGGGCACCTCGGACCTCAAAACTTAAAAGTCCTCCAAGTATTATGGTTTTTTATGCATAAGAATGCACCAGGGATCACGGGGCACCAAAACAGAAAAGTCTTATTTTCGCACGAAAATTGCACAATGGGCCGAAAATGCATCACAGGCACCAAAATTGGACCACGGGGAACCACGGACCTCAAAACTGAAAAGTACTCCAAGCATTATGGTTTTTTATGCATAAGAATGGTCCAGGATTCACTGGGCATCAACACCCAATAGTCTTATTTTCGCACGAAAAGTTCACAATAGGACGAAAATGCATCACGGGCACCAAAATTGGACCGCGGGCTACCCTGGACCTCAAAACTGAAAAGTGCTCCGAGCATTATGGTTTTTTATGCATAAGAATGCACCAGCGATATGGGGTACAAAAACCCAAAAGCCTTTTTTTCGCACGAAAATTGCATAAATTGCTGAAAATGCACCACCGGCACCAAAATTGGACCACGGGGCACCACTGACCTCAAAACTGAAAAGTGCTCCAAGTATTATGGTTTTTTATGCATAAGAATGCACCAGGGATCACAGGGCACCAACACCCAAAAGTCATATTTTTGCACGAAAATTGCACAATAGGATGAAAATGCATCACGGGCATGAAAATTTGACCATGGGGCACCTCGGATCTCAAAACTTAAAAGTGCTCCAAGCATTATGGGTTTTTTATGTATAAGAATGCACCAGGGATCATGGGGCACCAAAATCCAAAAGTCTTATTTTCGCACATAAATTGCACGATGGGCAGAAAATCCATTGCAGGCACCAAAATTGGACCACGGGGCACCTCGGACCTCAAAACTTAAAAGTGCTCCGAGCATTATGATTTTTTATGCATAAGAATGCACCAGTGATATGTGGTACAAAAACCCAATAGCCTTATTTTCGCACGAAAATTGCATAAATGGCCGAAAATGCATTACCGGCACCAAAATTGGACCACGGGGCACCACGGACCTCAATACTTAAAAGTGGTCTGAGCATTATGGTTTTTTGTGCATAAGAATGCACCAGTGATCACGGGGCACCAAAACCCAAAATTCTTATTTTCGCACGAAAATTGCACAAATAGCCGAAATTACACCACCGGCACCAAAATTGGACCACAGGGCATCACGGACCTCAAAACTGAAAGGTGGTCAAAGCATTATGATTTTTTATGCATAAGAATGCACCAGGGATCATGGGGCACCAAAACCCAAAAGTGTTATTTTCGCACGAAAATTGCACAATGGGTAGAAAATCCATCACAAGCACCAAAATTGAACCACGGGGCACCTCGGACCTCAAAACTTAAAAGTGCTCTGCGCATTATGGTTTTTTATGCATAAGAATGCACCAGGGATATGTATTACCATAAGGAACATATCATGAATTTCTCTGAATATTTTTTTCTTTCTCTTGTTTAAAACAAGTTATGAATATATAAGGTCTACTTTTTTTTTTTTACAGTGAAAACAGTTGAGACGAAGTTGTTAATAATAGATTACCGAGAGAAATGGGTAAAAGAAACTTCCACCCAAGATTTAATAGTTGATCTATTCTTTAGCTAGGCAAAGTCCATCTTGTTGCGATAGAAACGAATAAGAAATAAGTTTTGGCTAGTGTAATAAAGATACCAATTATCGTTACAAAAACTCCATATGTTTGATTTATTTGAAAAAAGTCAGAAATGAATATGTATGGAATAGAGATATTTGAATCACCAAAGTAAAGAATTGTTACAAATAAGGAAGAAATGAATAGGTTTAAATAGGAAGCAACGTAAAATAAACCAAATTTGATACCCGAATATTCGGTTTGATAACCCGCTACTAGTTCTTCTTCCGCTTCCAGTAAATCAAAAGGTAATCTTTCACATTCTGCTAGGGAAGAGATTAGAAAAATGATGAAACCCATAGGTTGACGCCACAAATTCCATCCCCAAAAACCATATTTTGATTGTGCATCAACTATATCAATTGTACTTAAATTGTTAGATAATCCTAGTCTCGGTGATGACATTACTGTTACCATCTCTATTATAGAACCGTACATGAGATTTTCACCTCATACGGCTCCTTTAAAGCCTTAAAGAAATCTAAGGACCGGTCCGATTATTTATCCCTTGATATATCTCTAAGGTAGATAATAGTCGATTTTATCGGACGGTTCTGAATTAGACCTATTGAATTATGTCTGTTCTAATAATTTTTTTAAAATAAATACATTTAATAAAGAAAAATACATTTTAACATTTCTTTAAATAAATAAAAAAATAGAAAAGGTACTTCTGAATTGATCTCATCCTTTAAAAAATTCAAATTGAAATTTGTTGAGTAATAACTAAATTCTTCTATAAAATACTCTTTTAAAATTATCAATAACTCCCTCATCATTTTAGATTACGAAAAAGAATTACATGTTCATTTTCTAAATTATGACATGAATTCTATCCCCATAAATTAAATATGGATATAAGACAAAAAAGAAAAAGGGAATCACTTTTTTTTTTTCGTTCTTATCCTAGTATTTTTTGTGCAAGTATAATAAAAGGGGACTTAAATTAAAGGATTATTTGGTTCCTGATAGTTATTTACTTAATCAATGGATGGAAGTATACTCTGGATCGGAATTGTGCGGAGTACTGCCTTATTTTTTCTACCAACGGAAAGCCCCAATTAGTATTCTTTTTCTATTATACATAAATTATACATAAATGTTCTTTTGGATATTTTTAAAAATATACGTTACTAATCCTTTGTGTATTTTGGTGTTTCTAACCATCCATTCCTTTTTTTATTAATCCCTTATTTATGTTAATATATGTATGCTAATTCATACAAATGATATTGAAAATTGAAAAAGGGTTGGTCTTTTACGCCCGCTTCAAGACAGGATGACTAATCAACCAACCTTGGGAGAAACAACCACTTCTACCTATAATTTAATTCACTTAATTCTTATACATAGAAAATGAGACTTAATATTTTTACTGCAATTTAAAATCATCATCCTTTCTATTAACTATAACTAATATAGTATTCTATAAATTATATTCAAAATAAGCTGTTTTATTGCACTCATATAACTATCTGATTAAATTCTTCAATCTGAATGCGAAAAATAAGAAAATAAATTGAATAGATATCTACTTTACTACAAAGTACTATAAAGAGAGGGGTATAGCAAATACTATAAAAAAATTTCTGTCTCAACAAATCGCACGTAGAGATATCGATAACACACATAGAGTTAATGGTATTTCATAACTAATCGATTGAGCAGCCGCTCGTAGACCACCCAAAAAGGAATATTTATTATTTGACCCATATCCTGACATAGGAAGTCCAATGGGAGCAATACTTGAAATAGCAATCCATAAAAAAACACCAATATTCAGATCAGATAAAACAAAGTTATAGCCAAAAGGAATTACTGAATAGCTTATTATAATGGATATGACTGATATAGATGGTCCTATACTGAATATACGAATATCTCCTCTAGATGGAATAAGATTCTCTTTGAAAAGTAATTTTGTTCCATCTGTTAGAGCTTGAAGAACTCCAAAAGGACCAGTGTATTCAGGTCCAATACGTTGTTGGATCCCTGGGGATATTTCTCTTTCTAATCATACAATTGCTAGTACACTTATTGTAATTCCCAATATAAGAATCAAAATAGGGGAAAATACCCATATAATTCCATATATCTCTTTAAAAGATTCCAATCTGAAAAAAAATGGATATCTTGTATTTCTGTTAAATCAATTATCATTTCAATGATCAACTTCTCCCATAATAATATCTATGCTACCTAGTATTGTCATAATATCGGCCAATTTCATTCTTTTAACTAATTGAGGAAGAATTTGCAAATTGATAAACCTGGCAGATGAATTTTCCATCTCCAAGGAAAACCATTTTGATCCCCTATTAGAAAAATTCCCAATTCTCCCTTGGGGGCTTCAATTCTTACATAAAGTTCTTGTTTTGGCAATTCAAAAGTTGGAGACGATTTTTTACTAATAAATTGATATTCAAACTCATTCCATTCTGGCTCTTTTTCTTTATCAAAGCATCGAATTTCTAAATTTTCATATGGTCTGCCGGGAATTCCTTCCAAAGCCTGTTGAATAATTTTTATGGATTCCACCATTTCACCAATTCGAACTAAATAACGAGGTAATGAATCTCCTTCTTTTTGCCATTGAACTTCCCAATCAAATTCTTCATAACATTCATAATTATCCACTTTACGAAGATCCCATTGTATTCCGGAAGCCCAAAGCATCAGTCCTGATAAACCCCAATTTATTACTTCCTTTATATCAACTACACCTACCCCCTCAACCCGTTCTAAAAAAATAGGATTTCGCGTAATAAGTTTTTGATATTCAAAAATTCTTGTTAAAAAATAATCGCATAAATCATAACATTTATCTACCCAACCATAAGGTAGATCAGTCGCTACCCCCCCCCCCCCCCCCCCCGATACGAAAAAATTATGCATCATTCTCATACCCGTCGCAACTTCAAATATATCATATATTAATTCTCTTTCTCTGAAAATATAGAAAAAGGGAATTTGTGCACCAATATCTGCCATAAAGGGTCCTAGCCATAGTAGGTTAGAAGCTATACGACTTAACTCCAACATTATTACTCGGATATAACTGGCTCTTTTAGGTACTTGAATATTTCCCAACTGTTCTGGTCCATTTACAGTTATTGCTTCTGTGAACATAGTAGCTAAATAGTCCCAACGTGTTACATAAGGCAGATATTGTATATTTGTTCGGTTTTCCACTATTTTTTCCATTCCTCTGTGTAAATAACCCAATATTGGTTCACAATCAATAACATCCTCACCATCTAGACTAACAATAAGTCTAAGAACACCATGCATTGATGGGTGGTGAGGCCCCATATTGACTATCATGAAGTCCTTTCTTGTAGTTGAGATATTCATAGGTTTTTCCTCGATTTATTCTTTTATGAATCGCTTAAAAAAAGTTCATCAAAATTAATTCAAGATCTAATAAATCGAATAATTGAGAATTACTCTTCAATTTAACGAATTTGTGACTCCCGAATATCAAACTGATTTATTAATTTTTTGTACCATATTCTATCTTTCTTTGACAGATAAGATAGTAATCTTTGCCGTATTCCCAAAATTTTACGTAAACCTCTTTGAGATAAATAGTCTTTTTGGTGCATTTCAAAATGTGAAGTAAGTCTTCGTATTCTATTGGTAAATTTGAATATTTGAAATTCAATCGATCCCGGGTTTTTTTCTTTTTTTTTCTTGTGAAATAACAGGTATAAATGAATTTTTTACCATAAAAAAATGAAAGTTTTTCCCTTCTCCTCTCTTTTTATAGATATTTTTATTGATCAGCAATAGTAATGACACTAATTTTGAATTTTTTATATAAATCTAAATTTACTTAAAAATTCTTGATTTTTTTACAATCGAATTAATTCTTATAAATTTAATCAATCCAATTTAAATAGATATAAGGGAGACTATTTTTATAGATTCAACATCAAAAATTGTATACTTAAAAAAAAGAGAATTTTGTTGATTCTTTTGTTATCTAACATATACATCAGTGAATTAGTATCAATGCCATACCATAATGCGTGTCTTTATTTATGTTATGTATCTATCTATCTATCTATATATATATATATATATATATATATTCATTTGTCTTCTATTTACCATATCTATATGGTAAATAGAAGACAATTTTCGATTAACGAATTTTCACTCAAGGATACATATGTATCCTTACTATACTGAAATGGCTTCCATTATGGGTATTAAACCAATAGCGATTTATACAAGCTAAATCTTCTAATCGATATTTTGGCCAAATTTTTTTTTGAAATTCATTAGTTTTTTTTTATCTTTCTCAAAATATTTTCTTTTTTAGGTCAAAAGTTAAAAACAATTTTGGACTTTATTTTCATTATAAAATATTGTGTTTCTATGCATACTATTTATATTATTTGGATTTAAACAAATTAGAATTCTCAATTCTCTACGACGTCTAGCGGATAAAATGTTTTTTTTTTTGGCAAGAAGAAAGAGCTACTAAGGTGTCCATAGAACCTCTAATCCCAACTATGTTGGCACCAGAGGACCTACTCCTCACCCGAAGCAGACTCCAAATTTATTAAACGAAAGGAAAAAGAGAGTACAAGAAGAAACATGGGGAAAACATCGAACCCCATGAATAAGAAACAGCAAAAGCTAAAGCTAAGACTAGAAACATCAAAACTAGTCAAAAAGCCTAGAATCACAGTACAAAAAAGACTAACAGAATCTGTAATTTGGAAGACTAAGTCTATCTCTCCACAAAGTATCTCGGATAAAGCTTGGAGATAAATCCCACCAAGTAAAGCCGTGAACTTGAAGTGCATAATTTGCCAAACTGTCAGCGCAACCATTTCCCTCTCTATAGATATGGGATATACGGAAGGACATTAAACGGGAAAGAGCAATACAATTCCTCCAACGGGCTCTAAATTTCCAGGGCACCATATCCACAACATCAAAGGCTTGAACTACTGCTAATGAGTCACACTCAAGCCATAATTTCGACCAACCTTTTTCAAAAGCAATTTCGATTGCTGTCATAGCAGCATGTAACTCTGCATGAAAAGCAATGAAAATGGGAAGAGAAAGTGCAAAGCAGCCCAACAGATCACCAACATGATTTCTAAAAATACCACCACAAGCAGCCGGGCCAGGACATCCCTTCGCTGCCCCATCCACATTACATTTTATCCATTCAGGCAATGGAGGATACCAATTCACTGTGATAATTTTAGGAGCGCATTTAGTATGACCGGTAACACGAATTTTTTTAAATAAAACAAACTCCTCCATAGAATTAGACATGGTCCCAGCTGAGAAGTTACCGGATAAAGAAGCAGCAGCAATTGTCTTGTTCAAAATGAAAGTTTTCGATAAAGGGCCATTATGGAATCTACTGTGATTTCTGCTAAACCAAATAAGATCAGCCAAATGTATCATTAAGGAGATAAAAACATCAAGAGCCTGAGAGCTCGTTGCTATTTGGGCAGTTTCCAGAAGCTGCAGAGGGGATGAAAGATCAATATTCCGCTGAATAAGGTGCCCCAAAGACGTCCAAAGATCACAAGCAAAAGAGCACTCCAAGAACAGATGAGCTGCTGTTTCAGCAAAAGCACCACAGTGAGAGCAAAATTTTTTCTATTATCTTTTGATCTCTTATTCTTGTAATGTATTTATCAAAATTTTTCTTATTAAGATGAATTTTTTCTGGGTATTTGTGATAAATTTTGTATTTATTCTTATGAATTAATGAAAGACGCATGGTTTGATACATAAAAAATTGTTTGTTGTTTTTTCAAGACAGGCGAACTGGTTCGATAACAAATATTTCTTTTTTCGTAAATTTGTTATTTTTATTTTTCCTTAAGCCTAGAAGAGTTAAATTCTTCTGATTTTGAATCATCATAATATCTAGACCAACTTCTCCTCTTTGAATAGAGGCTATAGTAATTTCTCTTAAATTTTTCAATCTAATCAGGAGACAATATACTTTGACATTGTTAAATATTCTTTGACCTAAGAAATTATTCCAATTTAAATGTAAAATCCAAAAATTTCTTAGTAAGAAATTTACTTCTGCCTCCATCTTGTTCTTATCTTTCTTTTTCTTTATACCCTTACTATTCTTTTAACTGCCTGATCCTACATAATCGTTTTCAATATCTTTTTCTTGGTTTGAGATAGATAATTCAAGATTTATTTGATCGGGGGATTTTGCTTTTGCCTGATTTCGAGTCTCTAACTCCAATTCAAGAGATTCATTTTTTTTCAATGGTCCAAAAATATCTATTATTTTTTTCTTTCTAGTAATGTTATTTTTGTTTTCACTAACATTTTGATTTACATTAGAATGTAAAAAAAGTAATTTGATTGGTATAACCTGCGAGTTACCCCTATATGCATTATAAAAAATCACAAATTTTGAAAAGAACTAAAATTCTGGATTCCCATCCAGTCAAAATACTTTCTATCCAGATTTTTTTTCCATATCTAGAATAGCATCTTCCGATATATAATTCTTGATAAAGATATTATCTATGATATCAAATAAGTATTTTTTATACGTGTTGTAATTAGAAGAAATCACTTGGTTTTTATTTGCTTGAAATAGGGATCTATATCCATAAATATATGAGTCTTTCTTATCTGCATAATTGATCAAATTATAGGAAAAAAGATTGTATCTATATTGTTTTCTAATTTTTTTTAATGCATCTACTTGTTGTTCTTTGTAAAGAATTAATCGGCTTTTTTCATATAAATCCCATTCGGTTAAATCTTTCTTTTGAGCTATACGACATTCAGTGATTCTATTTCTCCATTTTTGTGGTACTAATCTGGACCATCTACTTTTAGATAAGTCATATTGATAATAATGATCCTTTAACCAATTTGTCCATTGATTTATTACAGAATTCAGAGGGTTCTTATGTTTTAATTTAGAATGAAATATTTCTTATGCTCCAAAAAAAGAATCCTTTATTTCATTTTTCAGAAAAAAAAATTCCATGATATTGAAAAATAGATTTTAACTTATATATTTTTATGTTAATAATTCAGGTTTGTAATAATTTAAAAAATACATATGCTTGTGACAAAAAGGAGATGTCACAAGAATTATGTGAATTCGTATTTCTAATATTAAAATATTTGTGTAAAATTGAAATAAAGAGAATTATACTTTGATTTGTTTTATAAGTTCTTTCTGCATTTGCTTCATTATCGTAAATGGATTTATTTAACAAATTTTTTTGTTAATTCAAGAAAAAGTTGTATATTCATCCTCGGAATACAAATGATATATAGAAAGATATCTGTGTATATCCTTTTCAAGAAAACTTTTTTAAAAGAATGTGATTTGCGAGTTAATCGAGCATTTCTTCTTCTTTGTA
The DNA here is from genome assembly GCA_026413185.1 of Pueraria montana var. lobata. NCBI lineage: Eukaryota > Viridiplantae > Streptophyta > Magnoliopsida > Fabales > Fabaceae > Pueraria > Pueraria montana. The sequence goes on from CM048646.1 coordinate 45,578,275, forward strand.
ATATCTGCAAATTTAATATCACGGGGCACCAAAATCCAAAAGTGTTATTTTCGCACGAAAATTGCACAATGGGTAGAAAATCCATCACGAGCACCAAAATTGGACCACAGGGCACCTCGGACCCCAAAACTTAAAAGTGCTCTGCGCATTATGATTTTTTATGCATAAGAATGCACCAGGGATATGGGGTACAAAAACCCAAAAGTCTTATTTTTCGCATGAAAATTGCATAAATGGCCGAAAATGCATTACCAGCACCAAAATTGGACCACGGCCATGGACCTCAAAATTGAAAAGTGTTTTGAGCATTATGGTTTTTTATGCATAAGAATGCACCAGGGATCACGGGGCACCAAAACCCAAAAGTCTTATTTTCGCACGAAAATTGTACAATGTGCCGAAAATGCACCACGGAGCACCTCGGACCTCAAAACTTAAAAGTTCTCCGAGCATTATGGTTTTTTATGCACAGGAATGCACCAGGGATCACGGGGCACCAAAATCCAAAAGTCTTATTTTCGAACAAAAATTTTACAAATGGCCGAAAATGCACCACTGGCACCAAAATTTGACCACGGGGCACCACGGACCTCAAAACTGACAAATGCTCCAAGCATTATGATTTTCTATGCATAAGAATGCACCAGGGATCAAAGGGCACCAAAACCCAAAAGTCTTATTTTCGCACGAGAATTGCACAAATGGCCGAAAATGCACCACCGACACCCAAACTGAAAATTGTTCCAAGCATTATGGTTTTTTATGCATAAGAATTCCCCAGGGATCAGGGGGCACCAAAACCCAAAAGTCTTATTTTCGCACGAAAATTGAACAATGGGCCGAAAATGCACCACGCCCACCAAAATTGGACCACGGGGCATCTCGGACCTGAAAACTCAAAAGTTCTCCAAGCATTATGATTTTCTATGCATAAGAATGTACGAGGGATCACGGGGCACCAAAACCCAAAAGTCTTATTTTCGCACGAAAATTGCACAAATGGCCGAAAATGCACCATCGACACCAAAATTTGACCACGGGGCACCACAAACCTCAAAACTCCAAAGTGTTCCGAGCATGATGGTTTTTTATGCATAGGAATGAGCCATGGATCGTGGGGCACCAAAACCCAAAAGTCTTATTTTCGCACAAAAGTTGCATAACGGGCAGAAAATCCATCACGGGCACCAAAATTGGACCACGGGGCACCTCGGACCTCAAAACTTAAAAGTGCTCCAAGCATTATGGTCTTTTATGCATAAGAATGCACCAGGGATATGGGGTACAAAAACCCAAAAGCCTTATTTTCGCACGAAAATTGCATAAATGGCAGAAAATACATTACCGGCACCAAAATTGGACCACGGGGCACCACGAACCTCAAGATTGAAAATGTTCCGAGCATTATGGTAGTTTTTTTTCATAAAAATACACTAGGGATCACAAGGCACCAAAACCCAAAAGTCTTATTTTCGCACGAAAATTGCACAATGGGCAGAAAATGCACCCCCGACACCAAAATTAGACCACGGGGCACCACGAACCTCAAGACTGAAAATGTTTCGAGCATTATGGTTGTTTTTATGCATAAGAATGCACTAAGGATCACAGGGCACGAAAATCCAAAAGTCTTATTTTCGCACAAAAAATGCACAAATGGCCGAAAATGCACTACCGACACCAAAATTGGACCACGGGGCACCACGAACCTCAAAACTGAAAAGTGTTCTAAGCATTATGGTTTTCTATGCATAAGAATGCACCACAGATCACGAGGCACCGAAATCCAAAAGTCTTATTTTCGAACGAAAATTGCACAATGGGCATCAAAATTGGACCACGGGGCACCTCGGACCTCAAAACTGAAAAGTGCTCTGAGCATTATGATTTTTTATGAATAAAAATGCACCAGGGATCACGGGGCACCAAAACCCAAAAGTCTTATTTTCGCACGAAAATTGCACAATGTGCCAAAAATGCACCACGGGCACCAAAATTAGACCACGGAGCACGTCTGACCTCAAAAATTAAAAGTTCTCCAAGCATTATGGTTTTTTATGCGTAAGAATGCACCAGGAATCACGGGCACCAAAACCCAAAAGTCTTATTTTCGCACGAAAATTTTACAAATGGTCGAAAATGCATCACCGGCACCAAAATTGGACCACAGGGCACCTCGGATCTCAAAACTGAAAAGTGCTACAAGTATTATGGTTTTTTATGCATAAGAATGCACCAGGGATCACGAGGCACCAAAACCTAAAAGTTTTTATTTTCGCCCGAAAATTGCACAAATGGCCGAAAATGCACCACCAGCACCAAAATTGGAGCACGGGGCACCACAGACCTCAAAACTCAAAAGTATTCCAAGAATTATGGTTTTTTATGCATAAGAATGCCCAAGGGATCACGGGGCACCAAAACCCAAAAGTCTTATTTTCGCACAAAAATTGCACAATGGGCTGAAAATGCACCACGGGCACCAAAATTGGGCCATGGGGCACCTCGGGCCTCAAAACCGAAAAGTGCTAGGAGCATTATGGTTTTTTATGCATTAGAATGCACCAAGGATCACAGGGCACAAAAACCCAAAAGTCTTATTTTCGCACGAAAGTTGCATAATGGGCCGAAAATGCACCACGTGCACCAAATTTGGGCCACGGGGCACCTCGGACCTCAAAACTGAAAAGTGCGCCAAGCATTATGATTTTTTATGCATAAGAATGCACAAGGGTTCATAGGGCACCAAAACCCAAAGCCTTATTTTGGCACGAAAATTGCACAAATCCCCGAAAATGCACCACGGGCACCAAAATTGGACCACGGGGCACCTCAGACCTCAAAACTGAAAAGTGCTATGAGCATTAGTGTTTTATATGGATAAGAATGCACCAGGGTTCACAGTGCACCAATGCCAAAAAGTCATATTTCGCATGAAAATTGCACAAATGGCCGAAAATGCACCACCGGCACCAAAATTAGACAACCGGGCACCACGAACCTCAAAACTGATAAGTTTTTCGAGCATTATGGTTTTTTATGCATAAGAAAGCACTAGGGATCACAGGGCACCAAAACCCAAAAGTCTGATTTTCGCATGAAAATTTCACAATTGGCCGAAAATGCAGCACAGACACCAAAATTGGACCACGGGGCACCACAAGCCTCAAAATTGAAAAGTGCTCCAAGCATTATGGTTTTTTATGCATAAGAATGCACCAGGGATCACGGGGCACCAAAACCCAAAAGTCTTATTTTGGCATGAAAATTGCACAATGGGAGGAAAATCTACTACGGGAACCAAAATTGGACCACGGGGTACCTTGGACCTCAAAACTGAAAAGTTCTCTAAGGATTATGGTTTTTTGTGCATAAGAATGCACCAGGGATCACGGGGCACCAAAACCTAAAAGTCTTATTTTCGCACGAAAATTTCACAATAGGCCAAAAATACACCACGGGCACCCAAATTGGACCACGGGGCACCTCGAACCTCAAAACTGAAATGTTCTTCAAGCACTATGATTTTTTATGCATAAGAATGCACCAGGGATCACGGGGCACAAAAATCCAAAAGTCTTATTTTCGCATGAAAATTGCACAAATGGCTGAAAATGCACCCCCGACACAAAAATAGGACCATGGGGCACCACGAACATCAAGACTGAAAACTATACCTAGCATTATGGTTATTTATGCGTACGAATGCACTAGGGATCACAGGGCACCAAAACCCTAAAGTGTTATTTTCGCACTAAAATTGCACAAATGGCTGAAAATGAACCACATGCACCAAAATTGGACCACGGGCGACCACGGACCTCAAAACTGAAAAGTGCTCCAAGAATTATGGTTTTTTATGCATAAGAGTGCACCAGGGATCACGGGGCACCGTAACCCAAATGTCTTATTTTCGCACGAAAATTGCACAAATGGCCGAAAATGCACCACCAGCACCAAAATTAGACAACTGGGCACCTCGGACCTCAAAACTGAAAAGTGATCCGAGCATTATTGTTTTTTATGCATAAGAAAGCACCGTGGATCACGGGGAACCAAAATCCAAAAGTCTTATTTTCACACGAAAATTGCACAAATGGCCGAAAATGCACCACCGGTACCAAAATTGGACCACGGGGAACCACAGACCTCAAAACTGACAAGTGCTCCAAGCATTATGGTTTTTTATGCATAAGAATGCACCAAGGATCATGGGGCACCAAAACCCACAAGCCTTATTTTCGCAAGAAAATTGCACAAATAGTCGAAAGTGCACCACCGGCACCAAAATTGGACCACGGGGCACCACAGACCTCAAAACTGAAAATTGTTCCAAGCATTATGGTTTTTTATGCATAAGAATTCCCCAGGGATCAGGGGGCACCAAAACCCAAAAGTCTTATTTTCGCACGAAAATTAAACAATGGGCCGAAAATGCACCACGCCCACCAAAATTGGACCACGGGGTATCTCGGACCTGAAAACTCAAAAGTTCTCCAAGCATTATGATTTTCTATGCATAAGAATGCACGAGGGATCACAGGGCACCAAAACCCAAAAGTCTTATTTTCGCATGAAAATTGCACAAATGGCCATCTTATGCATAATATACCATAATGCTCGGAACACTTTTCAGTTTTGAGGTCCGTGGTACCCGTTGTCTAATTTTTGTGCCGGTGGTGCATTTTCAGCCATTTGTGAAATTTTCGTCCTAAAATAAGACTTTTGGGTTTTGGTGCCCCATGATCCCTGGTGTATTCTTATGCATAAAAAACCATAATGCTTGGAGCACTTTTAAGTCTTCAGGTTCGTGGTGCCCCGTTGTCCAATTTTGGTGCTGGTGGTGCATTTTTGTCGATTTGTGCAATTTTCGTGCGAAAACAAAACTTTTGGGTTTTGGTGCCCCATGATCCCTGGTGCATTCTTATGCATAAAAAACCATAATGCTCATAGCACTTTTCAGTTTTGAGGTCCGAGGTGCTCCGTGGTCCAATTTTGGTGCCGGTGGTGCATTTTCGACCCTTTGTTCAATTTTCGTGCGTAAATAAGACTTTTGGGTTTTGGTCCCCTGTGATCCCTGGTGCATTCTTATGCAAAAAAAAAAAAGCCATAATGGTCAGAGCACTTTTCAGATTTTAGGTTCGAGGTGCCCCGTGGTCCAATTATGGTGCCCGTGGTGCATTTGCGGCCCTTTGTGCAATTTTCGTGCGTAAATAAGACTTTTGGGTTTTGGTGCCCCGTGATCCCTGGTGCATTCTTATGCATAAAAAATCATAATGCTTGGAGCACTTTTCAGTTTTAAGGTTCGAGGTGCCCCGTGGTCCAATTTTGGTGTTAGTGGTGCATTTTCGGCACTTTGTGCAATTTTTGTGCGAAAATAAGACTTTTAGGTTTTGGTGCCCCTTGATCCCTGGTGCATTCTTATACATAAAAATCCATAATGCTCGGAACACTATTCAGTTTTGCGGTGTGTGGTGCCCCGCGGTCCAATTTTGGTGCCGGTATTGCATTTTCGACCACTGGTGCAACTTTCGTACGAAAATAAAACTTTTGGATTTTGGTGCCCTGTGATCCCATGGTGCATTCTTATGCATAAAAAACCATGATTCTTGGAGCACTTTTCAATTTTGAGGTCCGAGATGCCCCATGCTCCAATTTTGGAGCCCGTGGTGCATTTACGGCCCTTTGTGCAATTTTCGTGCGTAAATAAGACTTTTGGGTTTTGGTGCCCCATGATCCCTGGTGCATTCTTATGCATAAAAAACCATAATTCTTGGAGCACTATTCAGTTTTATTGTTCGTGGTGCCCCGTGTTCCAATTTTAGTGCCGGTGGTGCATTTTCGGCCATTTGGGAAATTGTGTGAAAATAAGACTTTTAGGTTTTGGTGCCCCATGATCCCTGGTGCATTCTTACGCATAAAGATCCATAATGCTCAGAACACCGTTAAGGTTTGAGGTGTGTGGTGCCCCGCAGTCTAATTTTGGTGTCGGTAATGCATTTTCGGCCATTTGTTCAACTTTCGTACGAAAATAAAACTTTTGGATTTTGGTGCCCCGTGATCCCATGGTGCATTCTTGTGCATAAAAAACCATGATTCTTGGAGCACTTTTCAGTTTTGAGGTCCAAGGTGCCCCGTGCTCCAATTTTGGAGCCTGTGGTGCATTTACGGCCAATTAATCATTTTTCATGTGAAAATAAGACTTTTGGGTTTTGGTTCACCGCGATCCTTGGGGCCATCTTATGCATAATATACCATAATGCTCGGAACACTTTTCAGTTTTGAGGTCCGTGGTGCCCCGCTGTCTAATTTTGGTGTCGGCGGTGCATTTTCGGCCATTTGTGAAATTTTCGTCTGAAAATAACACTTTTGGGTTTTGGTGCCCCGTGATCCCTGGTGCATTCTTATGCATAAAAAAAATAATGCATAGAGCACTTTTAAGTCTTGAGGTTTGTGGTGCCCCATTGTCCAATTTTGGTGCTGGTGGTGCATTTTCGTCCATTTGTGCAATTTTTGTGCAAAAATAAAACTTTTGGGTTTTGTTGCCCAATGATCCCTGGTGCATTCTTATGCATAAAAAACCATAACGCTCATAGCACTTTTCAATTTTGAGGTCTGAGGTGCCCCGTGGTCCAATTTTGGTGCAGGTGGTGCATTTTCGGCCCATTGTGCAATTTTCGTGCGAAAATAAGACTTTTGGGTTTTGGTGTCCTGTGATCTCTAGTGCATTCTTATCCAGAAAAACCCATAATGCTTAGAGCACTTGTCAGTTTTGAGGTCCGAGGTGCCCCGTGGTCAAATTTTGGAGCCCGTGGTGCAGTTTCGGCCATTTGTGCAATTTTTGTGCGAAAATAATACTTTTGGCTTTTGGTGCCCCTTGATCCTTCATGCATTCTTATGCATAAAGAACCATAATGCTCGGAATACTTTTCAGTGTTGAGGTTCGTGGTGCCCCGTGGTCCAATTTTGGTGCCGGGGGTTCATTTTTGGCGATTTGTGCAATTTTCGTGCGAAAATAAGACTTTTGGGGTTTTCGTGCCCTGTCATCCCTGGTGCATTTTTATGCATAAAAAACCATAATGCTCAGAGCATTTTTCAGTTTTGTGGTTCGAGGTGCCCCGTGGTCCAATTTTGGTGCCGGTGGTGCATTTTCGACCATTTGTAAAATTTTCGTGCGAAAATAAGACTTTTAGGTGTTGGTGTCACGTGATCCTTGGTTCATTCTTATGCGTAAAATACCATAATGCTTGGTGTCGGGGTGTATTTTCGGCCGATTGTGCATTTTTCGTGCGAAAATAAGACTTTTGGGTTTTGTTGTCCTGTGATCCCTGGTGCATTCAAATGCATAAAAAACCATAATGCTCAGAGAAATTTGAAGTTTTCAGGTCCGAGGTGTCTCGTGGTCCAATTTTGGTGCCAGTGGTGCATTTTTGGCCCATTGTGCAATTTTCGTACGAAAATAACATTTTTGGGGTTTGGTGCCCTGTCATCTCTAGTGCATTCTTATCCAGAAAAAAGCATAATGCTTGGAGCACGTGTCTGCTTTGAGGTCCGAGGTGCCCCGTGGTCAAATTTTGGAGCCCGTGGTGCAGTTTCTGCCATTTGTGCAATTTTTGTACGAAAATAATACTTTTGGCTATTGGTGCCCCTTGATCCTTCAGGCATTCTTATGCATAAAAAATCATAATGCTCGAAATACTTTTCAGTGTTGAGGTTCGTGGTACCCCATGGTCCAATTTTGGTGCCGGGGGTTCATTTTTGGCGATTTGTGCAATTTTTGTGCGAAAGTAAGACTTTTGGGGTTTGGTGCCTGTGATCTCTGGTGCATTCTTATCCATAAAAAACCATAATGCTTGGAGCACTTGTCTGTTTTCAGGTCCGAGGTGCCCCGTGGTCAAATTTTGGAGCCTGTGGTGCAGTTTCGGCCATTTATGCAATTTTTGTGCGAAAATAATACTTTTGGCTTTTGGTGCCCCTTGATCCTTCATGCATTCTTATGCATAAAAAACCATAATGCTCGGAATACTTTTCATTGTTGAGGTTCGCGGTGCCCCATGGTCCATTTTTGGTGCCGGGGGTTCATTTTTTGGCTATTTGTGCAATTTTTCTGTGAAAATAAGACTTTTGGGTTTTGGTGTCCCGTGATCCCTGGTGCATTTTTATGCATAAAAAACCATAATGCTCAGAGCATTTTTCAGTTTTAGGTCCGAGGTGCCCCGTGGTCCAGTTTTGGTGCCGGTGGTGCATTTTCGGTCATTGTAAAATTTTCATGCGAATATAAGACTTTTAGGTTTTGGTGTTGCGTGATCCTTGGTGCATTCCTATGCATAAAATACCATAATGCTCGGAACACTTTTCAGTCTTGAGGTTCATGGTGCCCCGTTGTCCCATTTTGGTGTCGGGGGTGCATTTTCTGCCCATTGTGCAATTTTCGTGCGAAAATAAGACTTTTGGGTTTTGGTGTCATGTGATCCCTAGTGCATTCAAATGCATAAAAGACCATGATGCTCAGAGAAATTTGAATTTTTGAGGTCCGAGGTGCCTCGTGGTCCAATTTTGGTGCCCGTGATTCATTTTCGGCCCATTCTGCAATTTTCGTGCGAAAATAAGACTTTTGGGGTTTGGTGCCCTGTGATCTCTAGTGCATTCTTATCCAGAAAAAACCATAATGCTTGGAGCACTTGTCTGTTTTCAGCTCCGAGGTGCCCCGTGGTCAAATTTTGGAGCCCGTGGTGCAGTTTCGTCCATTTGCGCAATTTTTGTGCGAAAATAATACTTTTGGATTTTGGTGCCCCTTGATCCTTCATGCATTCTTATGCATAAAAAACCATAATGCTCGGAATACTTTTCATTGTTGACGTTCGCGGTGCCCCATGGTCCAATTTTGGTGCCGGGGGTTCATTTTTTGGCTATTTGTGCAATTTTTCTGTGAAAATAAGACTTTTGGGTTTTGGTGTCCCGTGATCCCTGGTGCATTTTTATGCATAAAAAACCATAATGCTCAGAGCATTTTTCAGTTTTAGGTCCGAGGTGCCCCGTGGTCCAGTTTTGGTGCCGGTGGTGCATTTTCGGTCATTGTAAAATTTTCATGCGAATATAAGACTTTTAGGTTTTGGTGTTGCGTGATCCTTGGTGCATTCCTATGCATAAAATACCATAATGCTCGGAACACTTTTCAGTCTTGAGGTTCATGGTGCCCCGTTGTCCCATTTTGGTGTCGGGGGTGCATTTTCGGCCCATTGTGCAATTTTCGTGCGAAAATAAGACTTTTGGGTTTTGGTGTCATGTGATCCCTAGTGCATTCAAATGCATAAAAGACCATGATGCTCAGAGAAATTTGAAGTTTTGAGGTCCGAGGTGCATCGTGGTCCAATTTTGGTGCCCGTGATTCATTTTCGGCCCATTCTGCAATTTTCGTGCGACAATAAGACTTTTGGGGTTTGGTGCCCTGTGATCTCTAGTGCATTCTTATCAAGAAAAAACCATAATGCTTGGAGCACTTGTCTGTTTTCAGGTCCGAGGTGCCCCGTGGTCAAATTTTGGAGCCCGTGGTGCAGTTTCGGCCATTTGCGCAATTTTTGTGCGAAAATAATACTTTTGGCTTTTGGTGCCCCTTGATCCTTCATGCATTCTTATGCATAAAAAACCATAATGCTCGGAATACTTTTCATTGTTGAGGTTCGCGGTGCCCCATGGTCCAATTTTGGTGCCGGGGGTTCATTTTTTGGCTATTTGTGCAATTTTTCTGTGAAAATAAGACTTTTGGGTTTTGGTGTCCCGTGATCCCTGGTGCATTTTTATGCATAAAAAACCATAATGCTCAGAGCATTTTTCAGTTTTAGGTCCGAGGTGCCCCGTGGTCCAGTTTTGGTGCCGGTGGTGCATTTTCGGTCATTGTAAAATTTTCGTGCGAAAATAAGACTTTTGGGTTTTGGTGTCATGTGATCCCTAGTTCATTCAAATGCATAAAAGACCATGATGCTCAGAGAAATTTGAAGTTTTGAGGTCCGAGGTGCCTCGTGGTCCAATTTTGGTGCCCGTGGTTCATTTTCGGCCTATTCTGCAATTTTCGTGCGAAAATAAGACTTTTGGGGTTTGGTGTCCTGTGATCTCTAGTGCATTCTTATCCAGAAAAAACCATAATGCTTGGAGCACTTGTCTGTTTTCAGGTCCGAGGTGCCCCGTGGTCAAATTTTGGAGCCCGTGGTGCAGTTTCGTCCATTTGCGCAATTTTTGTGCGAAAATAATACTTTTGGATTTTGGTGCCCCTTGATCCTTCATGCATTCTTATGCATAAAAAACCATAATGCTCGGAATACTTTTCATTGTTGAGGTTCGCGGTGCCCCATGGTCCAATTTTGGTGCCGGGGGTTCATTTTTTGGCTATTTGTGCAATTTTTCTGTGAAAATAAGACTTTTGGGTTTTGGTGTCCCGTGATCCCTGGTGCATTTTTATGCATAAAAAACCATAATGCTCAGAGCATTTTTCAGTTTTAGGTCCGAGGTGCCCCGTGGTCCAGTTTTGGTGCCGGTGGTGCATTTTCGGTCATTGTAAAATTTTCATGCGAATATAAGACTTTTAGGTTTTGGTGTTGCGTGATCCTTGGTGCATTCCTATGCATAAAATACCATAATGCTCGGAACACTTTTCAGTCTTGAGGTTCATGGTGCCCCGTTGTCCCATTTTGGTGTCGGGGGTGCATTTTCGGCCCATTGTGCAATTTTCGTGCGAAAATAAGACTTTTGGGTTTTGGTGTCATGTGATCCCTAGTGCATTCAAATGCATAAAAGACCATGATGCTCAGAGAAATTTGAAGTTTTGAGGTCCGAGGTGCATCGTGGTCCAATTTTGGTGCCCGTGATTCATTTTCGGCCCATTCTGCAATTTTCGTGCGACAATAAGACTTTTGGGGTTTGGTGCCCTGTGATCTCTAGTGCATTCTTATCAAGAAAAAACCATAATGCTTGGAGCACTTGTCTGTTTTCAGGTCCGAGGTGCCCCGTGGTCAAATTTTGGAGCCCGTGGTGCAGTTTCGGCCATTTGCGCAATTTTTGTGCGAAAATAATACTTTTGGCTTTTGGTGCCCCTTGATCCTTCATGCATTCTTATGCATAAAAAACCATAATGCTCGGAATACTTTTCATTGTTGAGGTTCGCGGTGCCCCATGGTCCAATTTTGGTGCCGGGGGTTCATTTTTTGGCTATTTGTGCAATTTTTCTGTGAAAATAAGACTTTTGGGTTTTGGTGTCCCGTGATCCCTGGTGCATTTTTATGCATAAAAAACCATAATGCTCAGAGCATTTTTCAGTTTTAGGTCCGAGGTGCCCCGTGGTCCAGTTTTGGTGCCGGTGGTGCATTTTCGGTCATTGTAAAATTTTCGTGCGAAAATAAGACTTTTGGGTTTTGGTGTCATGTGATCCCTAGTTCATTCAAATGCATAAAAGACCATGATGCTCAGAGAAATTTGAAGTTTTGAGGTCCGAGGTGCCTCGTGGTCCAATTTTGGTGCCCGTGGTTCATTTTCGGCCTATTCTGCAATTTTCGTGCGAAAATAAGACTTTTGGGGTTTGGTGTCCTGTGATCTCTAGTGCATTCTTATCCAGAAAAAACCATAATGCTTGGAGCACTTGTCTGTTTTCAGGTCCGAGGTGCCCCGTGGTCAAATTTTGGAGCCCGTGGTGCAGTTTCGGCCATTTGTGCAATTTTTGTGCGAAAATAATACTTTTGGCTTTTGGTGCCCCTTGATACTTCATGCATTCTTATGCATAAAAAACCATAATGCTCGGAATACTTTTCATTGTTGAGGTTCGCGGTGCCCCATGGTCCAATTTTGGTTCCGGGGATTCATTTTTTGGCTATTTGTGCAATTTTTCTGTGAAAATAAGACTTTTGGGTTTTGGTGTCCCGTGATCCCTAGTGCATTTTTATGCATAAAAAACCATAATGCTCAGAGCATATTTCAGTTTTAGGTCCGAGGTGCCCCGTGGTCCAGTTTTGGTGCCGGTGGTGCATTTTCGGTCATTGTAAAATTTTCATGCGAATATAAGACTTTTAGGTTTTGGTGTTTCGTGATCCTTGGTGCATTCCTATGCATAAAATACCATAATGCTCGGAACACTTTTCAGTCTTGAGGTTCATGGTGCCCCGTTGTCCCATTTTGGTGTCGGGGGTGCATTTTCGGCCCATTGTGCAATTTTCGTGCGAAAATAAGACTTTTGGGTTTTGGTGTCATGTGATCCCTAGTGCTTTCAAATGCATAAAAGACCATGATGCTCAGAGAAATTTGAAGTTTTGAGGTCCGAGGTGCATCGTGGTCCAATTTTGGTGCCCGTGATTCATTTTCGGCCCATTCTGCAATTTTCGTGCGAAAATAAGACTTTTGGGGTTTGGTGCCCTGTGATCTCTAGAGCATTCTTATCCAGAAAAAACCATAATGCTTGGAGCACTTGTCTGTTTTCAGGTCCGAGGTGCCCCGTGGTCAAATTTTGGAGCCCGTGGTGCAGTTTCGTCCATTTGCGCAATTTTTGTCCAAAAATAATACTTTTGGCTTTTGGTGCCCCTTGATCCTTCACGCATTCTTATGCATAAAAAACCATAATGCTCGGAATACTTTTCATTGTTGAGGTTCGCGGTGCCCCATGGTCCAATTTTGGTGCCGGGGGTTCCTTTTTTGGCTATTTGTGCAATTTTTCTGTGAAAATAAGACTTTTGGGTTTTGGTGTCCCGTGATCCCTGGTGCATTTTTAGCATAAAAAACCATAATGCTCAGAGCATTTTTCAGTTTTAGGTCCGAGGTGCCCCGTGGTCCAGTTTTGGTGTCGGTGGTGCATTTTCGGCCATTTGTAAAATTTTCATGCGAATATAAGACTTTTAGGTTTTGGTGTTGCGTGATCCTTGGTGCATTCCTATGCATAAAATACCATAATGCTCGGAACACTTTTCAGTCTTGAGGTTCATGGTGCCCCGTTGTCCCATTTTGGTGTCGGGGGTGCATTTTCGGCCCATTGTGCAATTTTCGTGCGAAAATAAGACTTTTGGGTTTTGGTGTCATGTGATCCCTAGTGCTTTCAAATGCATAAAAGACCATGATGCTCAGAGAAATTTGAAGTTTTGAGGTCCGAGGTGCATCGTGGTCCAATTTTGGTGCCCGAGATTCATTTTCGGCCCATTCTGCAATTTTCGTGCGAAAATAAGACTTTTGGGGTTTGGTGCCCTGTGATCTCTAGAGCATTCTTATCCAGAAAAAACCATAATGCTTGGAGCACTTGTCTGTTTTCAGGTCCGAGGTGCCCCGTGGTCAAATTTTGGAGCCCGTGGTGCAGTTTCGTCCATTTGCGCAATTTTTGTGCAAAAATAATACTTTTGGCTTTTGGTGCCCCTTGATCCTTCATGCATTCTTATGCATAAAAAACCATAATGCTCGGAATACTTTTCATTGTTGAGGTTCGCGGTGCCCCATGGTCCAATTTTGGTGCCGGGGGTTCCTTTTTTGGCTATTTGTGCAATTTTTCTGTGAAAATAAGACTTTTGGGTTTTGGTGTCCCGTGATCCCTGGTGCATTTTTAGCATAAAAAACCATAATGCTCAGAGCATTTTTCAGTTTTAGGTCCGAGGTGCCCCGTGGTCCAGTTTTGGTGTCGGTGGTGCATTTTCGGCCATTTGTAAAATTTTCATGCGAATATAAGACTTTTAGGTTTTGGTGTTGCGTGATCCTTGGTGCATTCTTATGCATAAAATACCATAATGCTCAGAACACTTTTCAGTCTTGAGGTTCGTGGTGCCCCGTTGTCCCATTTTGGTGTCGGGGTGCATTTTCGGCCCATTGTGCAATTTTCGTGCGAAAATAAGACTTTTGGGTTTTGGTGTCATGTGATCCCTAGTCCATTCAAATGCATAAAAGACCGTGATGCTCAGAGAAATTTGAAGTTTTGAGGTCCGAGGTGCCTCGTGGTCCAATTTTGGTGCCCGTGGTTCATTTTCGGTCCATTCTGCAATTTTCGTGCGAAAATAAGACTTTTGGGGTTTGGTGCCCTGTGATCTCTAGTGCATTCTTATCCAGAAAAAACCATAATGCTTGGAGCACTTGTCTGTTTTCAGGTCCGAGGTGCCCCGTGGTCAAATTTTGGAGCCCGTGGTGCAGTTTCGTCCATTTGCGCAATTTTTGTCCAAAAATAATACTTTTGGCTTTTGGTGCCCCTTGATCCTTCACGCATTCTTATGCATAAAAAACCATAATGCTCGGAATACTTTTCATTGTTGAGGTTCGCGGTGCCCCATGGTCCAATTTTGGTGCCGGGGGTTCCTTTTTTGGCTATTTGTGCAATTTTTCTGTGAAAATAAGACTTTTGGGTTTTGGTGTCCCGTGATCCCTGGTGCATTTTTAGCATAAAAAACCATAATGCTCAGAGCATTTTTCAGTTTTAGGTCCGAGGTGCCCCGTGGTCCAGTTTTGGTGTCGGTGGTGCATTTTCGGCCATTTGTAAAATTTTCATGCGAATATAAGACTTTTAGGTTTTGGTGTTGCGTGATCCTTGGTGCATTCCTATGCATAAAATACCATAATGCTCGGAACACTTTTCAGTCTTGAGGTTCATGGTGCCCCGTTGTCCCATTTTGGTGTCGGGGGTGCATTTTCGGCCCATTGTGCAATTTTCGTGCGAAAATAAGACTTTTGGGTTTTGGTGTCATGTGATCCCTAGTGCATTCAAATGCATAAAAGACCATGATGCTCAGAGAAATTTGAAGTTTTGAGGTCCGAGGTGCCTCGTGGTCCAATTTTGGTGCCCGTGGTTCATTTTCGGCCCATTCTGCAATTTTCGTGCGAAAATAAGACTTTTGGGGTTTGGTGCCCTGTGATCTCTAGTGCATTCTTATCCAGAAAAAACCATAATGCTTGGAGCACTTGTCTGTTTTCAGCTCCGAGGTGCCTCGTGGTCAAATTTTGGAGCCCGTGGTGCAGTTTCGTCCATTTGCGCAATTTTTGTGCGAAAATAATACTTTTGGCTTTTGGTGCCCCTTGATCCTTCATGCATTCTTATGCATAAAAAACCATAATGCTCGGAATACTTTTCATTGTTGAGGTTCGCGGTGCCCCATGGTCCAATTTTGGTGCCGGGGGTTCATTTTTTGGCTATTTGTGCAATTTTTCTGTGAAAATAAGACTTTTGGGTTTTGGTGTCCCGTGATCCCTGGTGCATTTTTATGCATAAAAAACCATAATGCTCAGAGCATTTTTCAGTTTTAGGTCCGAGGTGCCCCGTGGTCCAGTTTTGGTGCCGGTGGTGCATTTTCGGTCACTGTAAAATTTTCATGCGAATATAAGACTTTTAGGTTTTGGTGTTGCGTGATCCTTGGTGCATTCCTATGCATAAAATACCATAATGCTCGGAACACTTTTCAGTCTTGAGGTTCATGGTGCCCCGTTGTCCCATTTTGGTGTCGGGGTGCATTTTCGGCCCATTGTGCAATTTTCGTGCGAAAATAAGACTTTTGGGTTTTGGTGTCATGTGATCCCTAGTGCATTCAAATGCATAAAAGACCATGATGCTCAGAGAAATTTGAAGTTTTGAGGTCCGAGGTGCATCGTGGTCCAATTTTGGTGCCCCTGCTTCATTTTCGGCCCATTCTGCAATTTTCGTGCGAAAATAAGACTTTTGGGGTTTGGTGCCCTGTGATCTCTAGTGCATTCTTATCCAGAAAAAACCATAATGCTTGGAGCACTTGTCTGTTTTCAGGTCCGAGGTGCCCCGTGGTCAAATTTTGGAGCCCGTGGTGCAGTTTCGTCCATTTGCGCAATTTTTGTGCAAAAATAATACTTTTGGCTTTTGGTGCCCCTTGATCCTTCATGCATTCTTATGCATAAAAAACCATAATGCTCGGAATACTTTTCATTGTTGAGGTTCGCGGTGCCCCATGGTCCAATTTTGGTGCCGGGGGTTCATTTTTTGGCTATTTGTGCAATTTTTCTGTGAAAATAAGACTTTTGGGTTTTGGTGTCCCGTGATCCCTGGTGCATTTTTATGCATAAAAAACCATAATGCTCAAAGCATTTTTCAGTTTTAGGTCCGAGGTGCCCCGTGGTCCAGTTTTGGTGCCGGTGGTGCATTTTCGGCTATTTGTAAACTTTTTGTGCGAATATAAGACTTTTAGGTTTTGGTGTTGCGTGATCCTTGGTGCATTCTTATGCATAAAATACCATAATGCTCGGAACACTTTTCAGTCTTGAGGTTCGTGGTGCCCCGTTGTCCCATTTTGGTGTCGGGGGTGCATTTTCGGCCCATTGTGCAATTTTCGTTCGAAAATAAGACTTTTGGGTTTTGGTGTCATGTGATCCCTAGTGCATTCAAATGCATAAAAGACCATGATGCTCAGAGAAATTTGAAGTTTTGAGGTCCGAGGTGCCTCGTGGTCCAATTTTGGTGCCCGTGGTTCATTTTCGGCCCATTCTGCAATTTTCGTGCGAAAATAAGACTTTTGGGGTTTGGTGCCCTGTGATCTCTAGTGCATTCTTATCCAGAAAAAACCATAATGCTTGGAGCACTTGTCTGTTTTCAGGTCCGAGGTGCCCCGTGGTCAAATTTTGGAGCCCGTGGTGCAGTTTCGGCCATTTGTACAATTTTTGTGCGAAAATAATACTTTTGGCTTTTGGTGCCCCTTGATCCTTCATGCATTCTTATGCATAAAAAACCATAATGCTTGGAATACTTTTCATTGTTGAGGTTCGCGGTGCCCCATGGTCCAATTTTGGTGCCGGGGGTTCATTTTTTGGCTATTTGTGCAATTTTTCTGTGAAAATAAGACTTTTGGGTTTTGGTGTCCCGTGATCCCTGGTGCATTTTTATGCATAAAAAACCATAATGCTCAAAGCATTTTTCAGTTTTAGGTCCGAGGTGCCCCGTGGTCCAGTTTTGGTGCCGGTGGTGCATTTTCGGCTATTTGTAAACTTTTCGTGCGAATATAAGACTTTTAGGTTTTGGTGTTGCGTGATCCTTGGTGCATTCTTATGCATAAAATACCATAATGCTCGGAACACTTTTCAGTCTTGAGGTTCGTGGTGCCCCGTTGTCCCATTTTGGTGTCGGGGGTGCATTTTCGGCCCATTGTGCAATTTTCGTTCGAAAATAAGACTTTTGGGTTTTGGTGTCATGTGATCCCTAGTGCATTCAAATGCATAAAAGACCATGATGCTCAGAGAAATTTGAAGTTTTGAGGTCCGAGGTGCCTCGTGGTCCAATTTTGGTGCCCGTGGTTCATTTTCGGCCCATTCTGCAATTTTCGTGCGAAAATAAGACTTTTGGGGTTTGGTGTCCTGTGATCTCTAGTGCATTCTTATCCAGAAAAAACCATAATGCTTGGAGCACTTGTCTGTTTTCAGGTCCGAGGTGCCCCGTGGTCAAATTTTGGAGCCCGTGGTGCAGTTTCGGCCATTTGTACAATTTTTGTGCGAAAATAATACTTTTGGCTTTTGGTGCCCCTTGATCCTTCATGCATTCTTATGCATAAAAAACCATAATGCTTGGAATACTTTTCATTGTTGAGGTTCGCGGTGCCCCATGGTCCAATTTTGGTGCCGGGGGTTCATTTTTTGGCTATTTGTGCAATTTTTCTGTGAAAATAAGACTTTTGGGTTTTGGTGTCCCGTGATCCCTGGTGCATTTTTATGCATAAAAAACCATAATGCTCAGAGCATTTTTCAGTTTTAGGTCCGAGGTGCCCCGTGGTCCAGTTTTGGTGCCGGTGGTGCATTTTCGGCCATTTGTAAAATTTTCGTGCGAATATAAGACTTTTAGGTTTTGGTGTTGCGTGATCCTTGGTGCATTCTTATGCATAAAATACCATAATGCTCAGAACACTTTTCAGTCTTGAGGTTCGTGGTGCCCCGTTGTCCCATTTTGGTGTCGGGGGTGCATTTTCGGCCCATTGTGCAATTTTTGTGCGAAAATAAGACTTTTGGGTTTTGGTGTCATGTGATCCCTAGTGCATTCAAATGCATAAAAGACCATGATGCTCAGAGAAATTTGAAGTTTTGAGGTCCGAGGTGCCTCGTGGTCCAATTTTGGTGCCTGTGGTTCATTTTCGGCCCATTCTGCAATTTTCGTGCGAAAATAAGACTTTTGGGGTTTGGTGCCCTGTGATCTCTAGTGCATTCTTATCCAGAAAAAACCATAATGGTTGCAGCACTTGTCTGTTTTCAGGTCCGAGGTGCCCCGTGGTCAAATTTTGGAGCCCGTGGTGCAGTTTCGGCCATTTGTGCAATTTTTGTGCGAAAATAATACTTTTGGCTTTTGGTGCCCCTTGATCCTTCATGCATTCTTATGCATAAAAAACCATAATGCTCGGAATACTTTTCATTGTTGAGGTTCGCGGTGCCCCATGGTCCAATTTTGGTGCCGGGGGTTCATTTTTTGGCTATTTGTGCAATTTTTCTGTGAAAATAAGACTTTTGGGTTTTGGTGTCCCGTGATCCCTGGTGCATTTTTATGCATAAAAAAACCATAATGCTCAGAGCATTTTTCAGTTTTAGGTCCGAGGTGCCCCGTGGTCCAGTTTTGGTGCCGGTGGTGCATTTTCGGCCATTTGTAAAATTTTCGTGCGAATATAAGACTTTTAGGTTTTGGTGTTGCGTGATCCTTGGTGCATTCCTATGCATAAAATACCATAATGCTCGGAACACTTTTCAGTCTTGAGGTTCATGGTGCCCCGTTGTCCCACTTTGGTGTCGGGGGTGCATTTTCGGCCCATTTTGCAATTTTCGTGCGAAAATAAGACTTTTGGGTTTTGGTGTCATGTGATCCCTAGTTCATTCAAATGCATAAAAGACCATGATGATCAGAGAAATTTGAAGTTTTGAGGTCCGAGGTGCCTCGTGGTCCAATTTTGGTGCCCGTGGTTCATTTTCGGCCCATTTTGCAATTTTCGTGCGAAAATAAGACTTTTGGGGTTTGGTGCCCTGTGATCTCTAGTGCATTCTTATCCAGAAAAAACCATAATGCTTGGAGCACTTGTCTGTTTTCAGGTCCGAGGTGCCCTGTGGTCAAATTTTGGAGCCCGTGGTGCAGTTTCGGCCATTTGCGCAATTTTTGTGCGAAAATAATACTTTTGGCTTTTGGTGCCCCTTGATCCTTCGTGCATTCTTATGCATAAAAAACCATAATGCTCGGAATACTTTTCATTGTTGAGGTTCGCGGTGCCCCATGGTCCAATTTTGGTGCCGGGGGTTCGTTTTTTGGCTATTTGTGCAATTTTTCTGTGAAAATAAGACTTTTGGGTTTTGGTGTCCCGTGATCCCTAGTGCATTTTTATGCATAAAAAACCATAATGCTCAGAGCATTTTTCAGTTTTAGGTCCGAGGTGCCCCGTGGTCCAGTTTTGGTGCCGGTGGTGCATTTTCGGCCATTTGTAAAATTTTCGTGCGAATATAAGACTTTTAGGTTTTGGTGTTGCGTGATCCTTGGTGCATTCCTATGCATAAAATACCATAATGCTCGGAACACTTTTCAGTCTTGAGGTTCATGGTGCCCCGTTGTCCCACTTTGGTGTCGGGGGTGCATTTTCGGCCCATTTTGCAATTTTCGTGCGAAAATAAGACTTTTGGGTTTTGGTGTCATGTGATCCCTAGTTCATTCAAATGCATAAAAGACCATGATGCTCAGAGAAATTTGAAGTTTTGAGGTCCGAGGTGCCTCGTGGTCCAATTTTGGTGCCCGTGGTTCATTTTCGGCCCATTCTGCAATTTTCGTACGAAAATAAGACTTTTGGGGTTTGGTGCCCTGTGATCTCTAGTGCATTCTTATCCAGAAAAAACCATAATGCTTGGAGCACTTGTCTGTTTTCAGGTCCGAGGTGCCCTGTGGTCAAATTTTGGAGCCCGTGGTGCAGTTTCGGCCATTTGCGCAATTTTTGTGCGAAAATAATACTTTTGGCTTTTGGTGCCCCTTGATCCTTCGTGCATTCTTATGCATAAAAAACCATAATGCTCGGAATACTTTTCATTGTTGAGGTTCGCGGTGCCCCATGGTCCAATTTTGGTGCCGGGGGTTCATTTTTTGGCTATTTGTGCAATTTTTCTGTGAAAATAAGACTTTTGGGTTTTGGTGTCCCGTGATCCCTAGTGCATTTTTATGCATAAAAAACCATAATGCTCAGAGCATTTTTCAGTTTTAGGTCCGAGGTGCCCCGTGGTCCAGTTTTGGTGCCGGTGGTGCATTTTCGGCCATTTGTAAAATTTTCGTGCGAATATAAGACTTTTAGGTTTTGGTGTTGCGTGATCCTTGGTGCATTCTTATGCATAAAATACCATAATGCTCAGAACACTTTTCAATCTTGAGGTTCGTGGTGCCCCGTTGTCTCATTTTGGTGTCGGGGGTGCATTTTCTGCCCATTGTGCAATTTTTGTGCGAAAATAAGACGTTTGGGTTTTGGTGTCGTGTGATCCCTAGTGCATTCAAATGCATAAAAAACCATAATGCTCAGAGAAATTTGAAGTTTTGAGGTCCGAGGTGCCTCGTGGTCCAATTTTGGTACCCGTGGTGCATTTTTGGCCTATTGTGCAATGTTCATGAGGAAATAAGACTTTTGGGTTTTGGTGCCCTGTGATCTCTGGTGCATTCTACCCTATAAAAAACCATAATGCTTATAGTACTTTTCAATTTTGAGGTCCGTGGTGCCCCGTGGTCCAATTTTCGTGCCGGTGGTGCATTTTCGGCCATTTGTAAAATTTTCATGTGAAAATTAGACTTTTAGACGTTGGTGTCGCGTGATCCTTGGTTCATTCTTGTGCATAAAATACCATAATGCTTGGAACACTTTTCACTCTTGAGGTTCGTGGTGCCCCGTTGTCCCATTTTGGTGTCGGGGTGTATTTTTGGCCCATTGTGCAATTTTCGTGCGAAAATAAGACTTTGGGGTTTTGGTGTCCTGTGATCCCTGGTGCATTCAAATGCATAAAAAACCATAATGCTCAGAGAAATTTGAAGTTTTGAGGTCCGAGGTGCCTCATGGCCCAATTTTGGTGCTAGTGGTGCATTTTCGGCCCATTGTACAATTTTCGTGCGAAAATAAGACTTTTGGGTTTTGGAGCCCAGTGATCTCTAATGCATTCTTATCCAGAAAAATCCATAATGCTTGGAGCACTTGTCAGTTTTGAGGTCCGAGGTGCCCCATGGTAAAATTTTGGAGCCCGTGGTGCAGTTTCGGCCATTTGTGCAATTTTTGTGCGAAAATAATACTTTTGGCTTTTGGTGCCCCTTGATCCTTCATGTATTCTTATGCATAAAAAACCATAATGCTCGGAATACTTTTCAGTGTTGAGGTTCGTGGTACCCCATGGTCCAATTTTGCTGCTGGGGGTTCATTTTTGGCGATTTGTGCAATTTTCACTGAAGTCCGAGATGCCCCACGGTCCAATTTTGGTGCCCATGGTGCATTTTCGGCCCATTGTGCAATTTTCGTGCGAAAATAAGACTTTTTGGTATTGGTGCCCTGTGATCCTTGCTGCATTCTTATGCATAAAAAACCATAATTCTCGAAACAGTTTTTAGTCTTGAGATTCGTGGTGCCCGGTGGTCCAATTTTGGTGCCAGGGGTGCATTTTCAACCATTTGTACAATTTTTGTACGAAAATAAGACGTGTGGGTTTTGGTTCCCTGTGAACCCTGGTGCATTCTTAAGCAAACAAAACCATAATGCGTGGAACACTTTTCTGTTTTGAGGTCCGAGGTGCCCCGTTGTCCAATTTTGGTGCCAGGGGTGCATTTTCGGCCATTTGTGCAATTTTCGTGCGAAAATAGGACTTTTGGATTTTGGTGCCCCGTGATCCCTGGTGCATTCTTATGCATAAAAAATCATAATGCTAGCAGTACTTTTAAGTTTTGAGGTTCGAGGTGTCCCGTGGTCCAATCTTGGTGCCCGTGGTGCATTTTCTGCCCATTGTGCAATTTTCATTCTAAAATAAGACTTTTGGGTTTTGGTGCCCCGTGATCCCTGGTGCATTCTTATGCATAAAACACCATAATGGTTGGAGTACTTTTCAGTTCTGAGGTCCGTGGTGCCTCGTGATCCAAATTTGGTGCCGGTGGTGCATACTCGGTCGTTTGTGCAATATTCGTGCGAAAATAAGACCTTTGGGTTTTGGTGACCCGTGATCCCTGGTGCATTTTTATACATAAAAAACCATTATGCATGGAGCACTTTTCAGTTTTGAGGTCCATGGTGCCCCGTGGTCCAATTTTGGTGTCTGTGGTGCATTTTCGGCCATTTGTGAAATTTTCGTGCGAAAATAAGGCTTTTGGGTTTGGGTGCCCCATGATACTTGGTGCATTCTTATGCATAAAAAACCATAATTCTCAGAGAACTTTTAAGTTTCGAGGTCCGAGGTGCCCCGTGGTCCAATTTTTGTGCCCGTGGTGCATTTCGGCCCATTGTGTAATTTTCGTACGAAAATAAGACTTTTGGGTTTTGGTGCCCATGATCCCTGGTGCATTCTTATGCATAACCAACCATAATGCTCAGAACAGTTTTCAGTCTTGAGATTCATGGATCTCGGTGGTCCAATTTTGGTGCGGGGGTAGCATTTTAGGCCATTTGTTCAATTTTCATGCGAAAATAAGACTTTTGGGTTTTGGTGCCCTGTGAACCCTGGTGCATTCTTATGAACAAAAAACCATAATGCTCAGAGCACTTTTTAGTTTCGAGGTTCGAGGTGCCTCGTGGTCCAATTTTGGTGCACGTGGTGCATTTTCGGCCCTTTGGGAAATTTTCGTGCAAAAATAAGACTTTTGGGTTTTGGTGACCCGTGATCCTTGGTGCACTCTTATGCATAAAAACCATAATGCTCGGAGGACTTTTCAGTTTGAAAGTCCGAGGCGCACTGTGGTCCAATTTTGGTGCCCATGGTGCATTTTCGGCCCATTGTGCGATTATCGTGCGAAAATAAGACTTTTGGGTTTTGGTGCCACGTGATCCCTGGAGCATGCTTATGCTTAAAAAAAACTATAATGCTCAGAGCACTTTTATGTATAGAGGTCCGAGGTGCTCCGTGGTCCAATTTTGGTGCCGGGGGTTCATTTTTTGGCTATTTGTGCAATTTTCCTGTGAAAATAAGACTTTTGGGTTTTGGTGCCCTGTGCTCCCTGGTGCATTCTTATGCATAAAAAACCATAATGCTCATAGCACTTTTCAGTTTTGAGGTCCGAGGTGCCTCGTGGTCAAATTTTGGTGCCCGTGGTGCATTTTCGGCACATTGTGCAATTTTCGTGCGAAAATAAGACTTTTGGGTTTTGGTACCCCATGATCCTTGGTGCATTCTTATGCATAAAAAACCATCATGCTCATAGCACTTTTCAGTTTTCAAGTCCGAGGTGCCCATGGTCCAATATTGGATCCGGTGGTGCATTTTCGACCTTTTTTGCAATTTTCGTGCGTAACTAAGACTTTTGGGATTTGGTGCCCTGTGATCCATGGTGCATTCGTATGCATAAAAAACCAAAATGCTTGGAACACTTTTAATATTTGAGGTCCGTGGTGCCCCATGGTTCAATTTTGTTGCCGGTGGTGCATTTTCGGCCATTTGTGCAATTTTTGTGCGAAAATAAGACTTTTGGGTTTTTGTGCCCGTGATCCCTGGTGCATTCTTATGCATCAAAAACCATAATGCTCGGAAGTCTTTTCAGTTTTGAGGTCCGTGGTGCCCCGTGGTCCAATATTGCTACCGTTGGTGCACTTTCGGCCAATTGTGCAATTTTCGTGCGAAAATAATACTTTTGGGTTTTGGTGCACCATGATCCTTGGTGCATTCTAATGCATAAAAAACAATAATGCTCAGAGGACTTTTAAGTTTCGAGGCCTGAGGTGTCCCGCGGTCCAATTTTGGTGCCCGTGGTGCATTTTCAGTGTATTATGCAATTTTCATGCGAAAATAAGACTTTTGGGTTTCGGTACACAGTGATCCCTGGTGCATTCTTATGCATAAAAAACCATAATGCTCATAGCACTTTTCAGTTTTGAGGTCCGAGGTGCCCCGTGGTCCTATTTTGGTGCCGGTGGTGCATTTTCGGCCCTTTATGCAATTTCCGTGCGTAAATAAGACTTTTGATTTTGGTGCCCCGTGATCCCTGGTGCATTCTTACACATAAAAAACCATAATGCTCAGAGCACTTTTCAGTTTTGAGGCTCGAGGTGCCCAGTGGTCCAATTTTGGTGCAAGTGGTGCATTTTCGGCCCATTGTGCAATTTTCCTGTGAAAATAAGACTTTTGGGTTTTGGTGCCCTGTGATCCCTGGTGCATTCTTATGCATAAAAAACCATAATGCTCATAGCACTTTTCAGGTTTGAGGTCCAAGGTGCCTCGTGGTCAAATTTTGGTGCCTGTGGTGCATTTTCGGCACATTGTGCAACTTTCGTGCGAAAATAAGACTTTTGGGTTTTTGTACCCCATGATCCTTGGTGCATTCTAATGCATAAAAAACCATCATGCTCATAGCACTTTTCAGTTTTTAGGTCCGAGGTGCCCATGGTCCAATTTTGGATCCGGTGGTGCATTTTCGACCTTTTTTGCAATTTTCGTGCGTAACTAAGACTTTTGGGATTTGGTGCCCTGTGATCCATGGTGCATTCGTATGCATAAAAAACCAAAATGCTTGGAACACTTTTAATATTTGAGGTCCGTGGTGCCCCATGGTTCAATTTTATTGCCGGTGGTGCATTTTCGGCCATTTGTGCAATTTTTGTTCGAAAATAAGACTTTTGGGTTATGGTGCCCGTGATCCCTGGTGCATTCTTATGCATCAAAAACCATAATGCTCGAAAGTCTTTTCAGTTTTGAGGTCTGTGGTGCCCCGTGGTCCAATATTGCTACCATTGGTGCACTTTCGGACCATTGTGCAATTTTCCTGTGAAAATAAGACTTTTGGGTTTTGGTGCCCTGTGATCCCTGGTGCATTCTAATGCATAAAAAACCATAATGCTCGTAGCACTTTTAAGTTTCGAGGTCTGAGGTGTCCCGCGGTCCAATTTTGGTGCCCGTGGTGCATTTTCAGTGTATTATGCAATTTTCATGCGAAAATAAGACTTTTAGGTTTCGGTACACAGTGATCCCTGGTGCATTCTTATGCATAAAAAACCATAATGCTCATAGCACTTTTCAGTTTTGAGGTCCGAGGTGCCCCGTGGTCTTATTTTGGTGTCGGGGGTGCATTTTCGGCCCTTTATGCAATTTCCGTGCGTAAATAAGACTTTTGATTTTGGTGCCCCGTGATCCCTGGTGCATTCTTACACATAAAAAACCATAATGCTCAGAGCACTTTTCAGTTTTGAGGCTCGAGGTGCCCAGTGGTCCAATTTTGGTGCAAGTGGTGCATTTTCGGCCCATTGTGCAATTTGCCTGTGAAAACAAGACTTTTGGGTTTTGGGGCCCTGTGATCCCTGGTGCATTCTTATGCATAGAAAACCATAATGCTCATAGCACTTTTCAGTTTTGAGGTCCGAGGTGCCTCGTGGTCAAATTTTGGTGCCCGTGGTGCATTTTCGGCACATTGTGCAATTTTCGTGCGAAAATAAGACTTTTGGGTTTTGGTACCCCATGAGACTTGGTGCATTCGTATGCATAAAAAACCATAATGCTTGGAACACTTTTAATATTTGAGGTCCGTGGTGCCCCATGGTTCAATTTTGTTGCCGGTGGTGCATTTTCGGCCATTTGTGCAATTTTTGTGCGAAAATAAGACTTTTGGGTTTTGGTGCCCGTGATCCCTGGTGCATTCTTATACATCAAAAACCATAATGCTCGGAAGTCTTTTCAGTTTTGAGGTCCGTGGTGCCCCGTGGTCCAATATTGCTACCGTTGGTGCACTTTCGGCCATTTGTGCAATTTTCATGCGAAAATAATACTTTTGGGTTTTGGTGCACCATGATCCTTGGTGCATTCTAATGCATAAAAAACCATAATGCTCAGAGGACTTTTAAGTTTCGAGGCCTGAGGTGTCCCGCGGTCCAATTTTTGTGCTCGTGGTGCATTTTCAGTGTATTATGCAATTTTCATGCGTAAATAAGACTTTTGGGTTTCGGTACACAGTGATCCCTGGTGCATTCTTATGCATAAAAAACCATAATGCTCATAGCACTTTTCAGTTTTGAGGCCCGAGGTGCCCCGTGGTCCTATTTTGGTGCCGGGGGTACATTTTCGGCCCTTTATGCAATTTCCGTGCGTAAATAAGACTTTTGATTTTGGTGCCCCGTGATCCCTGGTGCATTCTTACACATAAAAAACCATAATGCTCAGAGCACTTTTCAGTTTTGAGGCTCGAGGTGCCCAGTGGTCCAATTTTGGTGCAAGTGGTGCATTTTCGGCCCATTGTGCAATTTTCCTGTGAAAATAAGACTTTTGGGTTTTGGTGCCCTGTGATCCCTGGTGCATTCTTATGCATAAAAAACCATAATGCTCATAGCATTTTTCAGGTTTGAGGTCCGAGGTGCCTCATGGTCAAATTTTGGTGCCTGTGGTGCATTTTCGGCACATTGTGCAACTTTCGTGCGAAAATAAGACTTTTGGGTTTTTGTACCCCATGATCCTTGGTGCATTCTAATGCATAAAAAACCATCATGCTCATAGCACTTTTCAGTTTTTAGGTCCGAGGTGCCCATGGTCCAATTTTGGATCCGGTGGTGCATTTTCGACCTTTTTTGCAATTTTCGTGCGTAACTAAGACTTTTGGGATTTGGTGCCCTGTGATCCATGGTGCATTCGTATGCATAAAAAACCAAAATGCTTGGAACACTTTTAATATTTGAGGTCCGTGGTGCCCCATGGTTCAATTTTATTGCCGGTGGTGCATTTTCGGCCATTTGTGCAATTTTTGTGCGAAAATAAGACTTTTGGGTTATGGTGCCCGTGATCCCTGGTGCATTCTTATGCATCAAAAACCATAATGCTCGAAAGTCTTTTCAGTTTAGAGGTCCGTGGTGCCCCGTGGTCCAATATTGCTACCATTGGTGCACTTTCGGCCCATTGTGCAATTTTCCTGCGAAAATAAGACTCTTGGGGTTTCGTGCCCCATGATCCCTAGTGCATTCTAATGTATAAAAACCATAATGCTCATAGCACTTTTATGTTTCGAGGTCTGAGGTGTCCCGCGGTCCAATTTTGGTGCCCGTGGTGTATTTTCAGTGTATTATGCAATTTTCATGCGTAAATAAGACTTTTGGGTTTCGGTACACAGTGATCCCTGGTGCATTCTTATGCATAAAAAACCATAATGCTCATAGCACTTTTCAGTTTTGAGGTCCGAGGTGCCCCGTGGTCCTATTTTGGTGCCGGGGTTACATTTTTGGCCGTTTATGCAATTTCCGTGCGTAAATAAGACTTTTGATTTTGGTGCCCCGTGATCCCTGGTGCATTCTTACACATAAAAAACCATAATGCTCAGAGCACTTTTCAGTTTTGAGGCTCGAGGTGCCCAGTGGTCCAATTTTGGTGCAAGTGGTGCATTTTCGGCCCATTGTGCAATTTGCCTGTGAAAACAAGACTTTTGGGTTTTGGGGCCCTGTGATCCCTGGTGCATTCTTATGCATAGAAAACCATAATGCTCATAGCACTTTTCAGTTTTGAGGTCCGAGGTGCCTCGTGGTCAAATTTTGGTGCCCGTGGTGCATTTTCGGCACATTGTGCAATTTTCGTGCGAAAATAAGACTTTTGGGTTTTGGTACCCCATGATCCTTGGTGCATTCGTATGCATAAAAAACCATAATGCTTGGAACACTTTTAATATTTGAGGTCTGTGGTGCCCCATGGTTCAATTTTGTTGCCGGTGGTGCATTGTCGGCCATTTGTGCAATTTTTGTGCGAAAATAAGACTTTTGGGTTTTGGTGCCCGTGATCCCTGGTGCATTCTTATACATCAAAAACCATAATGCTCGGAAGTCTTTTCAGTTTTGAGGTCCGTGGTGCCCTGTGGTCCAATATTGCTACCGTTGGTGCACTTTCGGCCATTTGTGCAATTTTCATGCGAAAATAATACTTTTGGGTTTTGGTGCACCATGATCCTTGGTGCATTCTAATGCATAAAAAACCATAATGCTCAGAGGACTTTTAAGTTTCGAGGCCTGAGGTGTCCCGCGGTCCAATTTTTGTGCTCGTGGTGCATTTTCAGTGTATTATGCAATTTTCATGCGTAAATAAGACTTTTGGGTTTCGGTACACAGTGATCCCTGGTGCATTCTTATGCATAAAAAACCATAATGCTCATAGCACTTTTCAGTTTTGAGGCCCGAGGTGCCCCGTGGTCCTATTTTGGTGCCGGGGGTACATTTTCGGCCCTTTATGCAATTTCCGTGCGTAAATAAGACTTTTGATTTTGGTGCCCCGTGATCCCTGGTGCATTCTTACACATAAAAAACCATAATGCTCAGAGCACTTTTCAGTTTTGAGGCTCGAGGTGCCCAGTGGGCCAATTTTGGTGCAAGTGGTGCATTTTCGGCCCATTGTGCAATTTTCCTGTGAAAATAAGACTTTTGGGTTTTGGTGCCCTGTGATCCCGGTGCATTCTTATGCATAACAAACCATAATGCTCATAACACTTTTCAGTTTTGAGGTCCGAGGTGCCTCGTGGTCAAATTTTGGTGCCCGTGGTGCATTTTCGGCACATTGTGCAATTTTCGTGTGAAAATAAGACTTTTGGGTTTTGGTACCCCATGATCCTTGGTGCATTGTTATGCATAAAAAACCATCATGCTCATAGCACTTTTCAGTTTTCAGGTCCGAGGTGCCCATGGTCCAATATTGGATCCGGTGGTGCATTTTCGACCTTTTTTGCAATTTTCGTGCGTAACTAAGACTTTTGGGATTTGGTGCCCTGTGATCCATGGTGCATTTGTATGCATAAAAAACCAAAATGCTTGGAACACTTTTAATATTTGAGGTCCGTGGTGCCCCATGGTTCAATTTTTTTGCCGGTGGTGCATTTTCGGCCATTCGTGCAATTTTTGTGCGAAAATAAGACTTTTGGGTTTTTGTGCCCGTGATCCCTGGTGCATTCTTATGCATCAAAAACCATAATGCTCGGAAGTCTTTTCAGTTTTGAGGTCCGTGGTGCCCCGTGGTCCAATATTGCTACCGTTGGTGCACTTTCGGCCAATTGTGCAATTTTCGTGCGAAAATAATACTTTTGGGTTTTGGTGCACCATGATCCTTGGTGCATTCTAATGCATAAAAAATGATAATGCTCAGAGGACTTTTAAGTTTCGAGGCCTGAGGTGTCCCGCGGTCCAATTTTGGTGCCCGTGGTGCATTTTCAGTGTATTATGCAATTTTCATGCGAAAATAAGACTTTTGGGTTTCGGTACACAGTGATCCCTGGTGCATTCTTATGCATAAAAAACCATAATGCTCATAGCACTTTTCAGTTTTGAGGTCCGAGGTGCCCCGTGGTCCTATTTTGGTGCCGGTGGTGCATTTTCGGCCCTTTATGCAATTTCCGTGCGTAAATAAGACTTTTGATTTTGGTGCCCCGTGATCCCTGGTGCATTCTTACACATAAAAACCCATAATGCTCAGAGCACTTTTCAGTTTTGAGGCTCGAGGTGCCCAGTGGTCCAATTTTGGTGCAAGTGGTGCATTTTCGGCCCATTGTGCAATTTTCCTGTGAAAATAAGACTTTTGGGTTTTGGTGCCCTGTGATCCCTGGTGGATTCTTATGCATAACAAACCATAATGCTCATAGCACTTTTCAGTTTTGAGGTCCGAGGTGCCTCGTGGTCAAATTTTGGTGCCCGTGGTGCATTTTCGGCACATTGTGCAATTTTCGTGTGAAAATAAGACTTTTGGGTTTTGGTACCCCATGATCCTTGGTGCATTCTTATGCATAAAAAACCATCATGCTCATAGCACTTTTCAGTTTTCAGGTCCGAGGTGCCCATGGTCCAATTTTGGATCCGGTGGTGCATTTTCGACCTTTTTTGCAATTTTCGTGCGTAACTATGACTTTTGGGAGTTGGTGCCCTGTGATCCATGGTGCATTCGTATGCATAAAAAACCATAATGCTTGGAACACTTTTAATATTTGAGGTCCGTGGTGCCCCATGGTTCAATTTTGTTGCCGGTGGTGCATTTTCGGCCATTTGTGCAATTTTTGTGCGAAAATAAGACTTTTGGGTTTTGGTGCTCGTGATCCCTGGTGCATTCTTATGCATCAAAAACCATAATGCTCGGAAGTCTTTTCAGTTTTGAGGTCCGTGGTGCCCCGTGGTCCAATATTGCTACCGTTGGTGCACTTTCGGCCATTTGTGCAATTTTCATGCGAAAATAAGACTCTTGGGGTTTCGTGCCCCATGATCTCTAGTGCATTCTAATGTATAAAAACCATAATGCTCATAGCACTTTTATGTTTCGAGGTCTGAGGTGTCCCGCGGTCCAATTTTGGTGCCCGTGGTGCATTTTCAGTGTATTATGCAATTTTCATGCGTAAATAAGACTTTTGGGTTTCGGTACACAGTGATCCCTAGTGCATTCTTATGCATAAAAAACCATAATGCTCATAGCACTTTTCAGTTTTGAGGTCCGAGGTGCCCCGTGGTCCTATTTTGGTGCCAGGGTTACATTTTTGGCCGTTTATGCAATTTCCGTGCGTAAATAAGACTTTTGATTTTGGTGCCCCGTGATCCCTGGTGCATTCTTACACATAAAAAACCATAATGCTCAGAGCACTTTTCAGTTTTGAGGCTCGAGGTGCCCAGTGGTCCAATTTTGGTGCAAGTGGTGCATTTTCGGCCCATTGTGCAATTTTCCTGTGAAAATAAGACTTTTGGGTTTTGGTGCCCTGTGATCCCTGGTGCATTCTTATGCATAAAAAACCATAATGCTCATAGCACTTTTCAGTTTTGAGGTCCGAGGTGCCTCGTGGTCAAATTTTGGTGCCCGTGGTGCATTTTCGGCACATTGTGCAATTTTCGTGCGAAAATAAGACTTTTGGGTTTTGGTACCCCATGATCCTTGGTGCATTGTTATGCATAAAAAACCATCATGCTCATAGCACTTTTCAGTTTTCAGGTCCGAGGTGCCCATGGTCCAATATTGGATCCGGTGGTGCATTTTCGACCTTTTTTGCAATTTTCGTGCGTAACTAAGACTTTTGGGATTTGGTGCCCTGTGATCCATGGTGCATTTGTATGCATAAAAAACCAAAATGCTTGGAACACTTTTAATATTTGAGGTCCGTGGTGCCCCATGGTTCAATTTTTTTGCCGGTGGTGCATTTTCGGCCATTCGTGCAATTTTTGTGCGAAAATAAGACTTTTGGGTTTTTGTGCCCGTGATCCCTGGTGCATTCTTATGCATCAAAAACCATAATGCTCGGAAGTCTTTTCAGTTTTGAGGTCCGTGGTGCCCCGTGGTCCAATATTGCTACCGTTGGTGCACTTTCGGCCAATTGTGCAATTTTCGTGCGAAAATAATACTTTTGGGTTTTGGTGCACCATGATCCTTGGTGCATTCTAATGCATAAAAAATGATAATGCTCAGAGGACTTTTAAGTTTCGAGGCCTGAGGTGTCCCGCGGTCCAATTTTGGTGCCCGTGGTGCATTTTCAGTGTATTATGCAATTTTCATGCGAAAATAAGACTTTTGGGTTTCGGTACACAGTGATCCCTGGTGCATTCTTATGCATAAAAAACCATAATGCTCATAGCACTTTTCAGTTTTGAGGTCCGAGGTGCCCCGTGGTCCTATTTTGGTGCCGGTGGTGCATTTTCGGCCCTTTATGCAATTTCCGTGCGTAAATAAGACTTTTGATTTTGGTGCCCCGTGATCCCTGGTGCATTCTTACACATAAAAACCCATAATGCTCAGAGCACTTTTCAGTTTTGAGGCTCGAGGTGCCCAGTGGTCCAATTTTGGTGCAAGTGGTGCATTTTCGGCCCATTGTGCAATTTTCCTGTGAAAATAAGACTTTTGGGTTTTGGTGCCCTGTGATCCCTGGTGGATTCTTATGCATAACAAACCATAATGCTCATAGCACTTTTCAGTTTTGAGGTCCGAGGTGCCTCGTGGTCAAATTTTGGTGCCCGTGGTGCATTTTCGGCACATTGTGCAATTTTCGTGCGAAAATAAGACTTTTGGGTTTTGGTACCCCATGATCCTTGGTGCATTCTTATGCATAAAAAACCATCATGCTCATAGCACTTTTCAGTTTTCAGGTCCGAGGTGCCCATGGTCTAATTTTGGATCCGGTGGTGCATTTTCGACCTTTTTTGCAATTTTCGTGCGTAACTATGACTTTTGGGAGTTGGTGCCCTATGATCCATGGTGCATTCGTATGCATAAAAAACCATAATGCTTGGAACAGTTTTAATATTTGAGGTCCGTGGTGCCCCATGGTTCAATTTTGTTGCCGGTGGTGCATTTTCGGCCATTTGTGCAATTTTTGTGCGAAACTAAGACTTTTGGGTTTTGGTGCCCGTGATCCCTGGTGCATTCTTATGCATCAAAAACCATAATGCTCGGAAGTCTTTTCAGTTTTGAGGCCCGTGGTGCCCCGTGGTCCAATATTGCTACCGTTGGTGCACTTTCGGCCATTTGTGCAATTTTCATGCGAAAATAAGACTCTTGGGGTTTCGTGCCCCATGATCCCTAGTGCATTCTAATGTATAAAAACCATAATGCTCATAGTACTTTTATGTTTCGAGGTCTGAGGTGTCCCGCGGTCCAATTTTGGTGCCCGTGGTGCATTTTCAGTGTATTATGCAATTTTCATGCGTAAATAAGACTTTTGGGTTTCGGTACACAGTGATCCCTGGTGCATTCCTATGCATAAAAAACCATAATGCTCATAGCACTTTTCAGTTTTGAGGTCCGAGGTGCCCCGTGGTCCTATTTTGGTGCCGGGGTTACATTTTTGGCCGTTTATGCAATTTCCGTGCGTAAATAAGACTTTTGATTTTGGTGCCCCGTGATCCCTGGTGCATTCTTACACATAAAAAACCATAATGCTCAGACCACTTTTCAGTTTTGAGGCTCGAGGTGCCCAGTGGTCCAATTTTGGTGCAAGTGGTGCATTTTCGGCCCATTGTGCAATTTTCCTGTGAAAATAAGACTTTTGGGTTTTGGTGCCCTGTGATCCCTGGTGCATTCTTATGCATAACAAACCATAATGCTCATAGCACTTTTCAGTTTTGAGGTCCGAGGTGCCTCGTGGTCAAATTTTGGTGCCCTTGGTGCATTTTCGGCACATTGCGCAATTTTCGTGCGAAAATAAGACTTTTGGGTTTTGGTACCCCATGATCCTTGGTGCATTCTTATGCATAAAAAACCATCATGCTCATAGCACTTTTCAGTTTTGAAGTCCGAGGTGCCCATGGTCCAATTTTGGATCCGGTGGTGCATTTTCGACCTTTTTTGCAATTTTCGTGCGTAACTATGACTTTTGGGAGTTGGTGCCCTGTGATCCATGGTGCATTCGTATGCATAAAAAACCATAATGCTTGGAACACTTTTAATATTTGAGGTCCGTGGTGCCCCATGGTTCAATTTTGTTGCCGGTGGTGCATTTTCGGCCATTTGTGCAATTTTTGTGCGAAAATAAGACTTTTGGGTTTTGGTGCCCGTGATCCCTGGTGCATTCTTATGCATCAAAAACCATAATGCTTGGAAGTCTTTTCAGTTTTGAGGTCCGTGGTGCCCCGTGGTCCAATATTGCTACCGTTGGTGCACTTTCGGCCATTTGTACAATTTTCATGCGAAAATAAGACTCTTGGGGTTTCGTGCCCCATGATCCCTGGTGTATTCTAATGTATAAAAACCATAATGCTCATAGCACTTTTAAGTTTCGAGGTCTGAGGTGTCCCGCGGTCCAATTTTGGTGCCCGTGGTGCATTTTCAGTGTATAATGCAATTTTCATGCGAAAATAAGACTTTTGGGTTTTGGTACACAGTGATCCCTGGTGCATTCTTATGCATAAAAAACTATAATGCTCATAGCACTTTTCAGTTTTCAGGTCCGAGGTGCCCCGTGGTCCTATTTTGGTGGCGGTGGTGCATTTTCAGCCATTTGTGCAATTTTTGTGCGAAAATAAGACTTTTGGGTTTTGGTGCCCGTGATCCCTGGTGCATTCTTATGCATCAAAAACCATAATGCTCGGAAGTCTTTTCAGTTTTGAGGTCCGTGGTGCCCCGTGGTCCAATATTGCTACCGTTGGTGCACTTTCGGCCCATTGTGCAATTTTCCTGTGAAAATAAGACTTTTGGGTTTTGGTGCCCTGTGATCCATGGTGCATTCTAATGCATAAAAAACCATAATGCTCGTAGCACTTTTAAGTTTCGAGGTCTGAGTCGTCCCGTGGTCCAATTTTGGTGCCCGTGGTGCATTTTCAGTGTATTATGCAATTTTCATGCCAAAATAAGACTTTTGGGTTTCGGTACACAGTGATCCCTGGTGCATTCTTATGCATAAAAAACCATAATGCTCATAGCACTTTTCAGTTTTGAGGTCCGAGGTGCCCCGTGGTCCTATTTTGGTGCCGGGGGTGCATTTTCGGCCCTTTATGCAATTTCCGTGCGTAAATAAGACTTTTGATTTTGGTGCCCCGTGATCCCTGGTGCATTCTTACACATAAAAAACCATAATGCTCAGAGCACTTTTCAGTTTTGAGGCTCGAGGTGCCTAGTGGTCCAATTTTGGTGCAAGTGGTGCATTTTCGGCCCATTGTGCAATTTGCCTGTGAAAACAAGACTTTTGGGTTTTGGGGCCCTGTGATCCCTGGTGCATTCTTATGCATAGAAAACCATAATGCTCATAGCACTTTTCAGTTTTGAGGTCCGAGGTGCCTCGTGGTCAAATTTTGGTGCCCGTGGTGCATTTTCGGCACATTGTGCAATTTTCGTGCGAAAATAAGACTTTTGGGTTTTTGTACCCCATGATCCTTGGTGCATTCTTATGCATAAAAAACCATCATGCTCATAGCACTTTTCAGTTTTCAGGTCCGAGGTGCCCATGGTCCAATTTTGGATCCGGTGGTGCATTTTCGACCTTTTTTGCAATTTTCGTGCGTAACTAAGACTTTTGGGATTTGGTGCCATGTGATCCATGGTGCATTCGTATGCATAAAAAACCATAATGCTTGGAACACTTTTAATATTTGAGGTCCGTGGTGCCCCATGGTTCAATTTTATTGCCGGTGGTGCATTTTCGGCCATTTGTGCAATTTTTGTGCGAAAATAAGACTTTTGGATTTTGGTGCCTGTGATCCCTGGTGCATTCTTATGCATCAAAAACCGTAATGCTCGGAAGTCTTTTCATTTTTGAGGTCCGTGGTGCCCCGTGGTCCAATATTGCTACCGTTGGTGCACTTTCGGCCATTTGTGCAATTTTCATGCGAAAATAAGACTCTTGGGGTTTCGTGCCCCATGATCCCTGGTGCATTCTAATGTATGAAAACCATAATGCTCAGAGCACTTTTAAGTTTCGAGGTCTGAGGTGTCCCGCGGTCCAATTTTGGTGCCCGTGGTGCAATTTCAGTGTATTATGCAATTTGCATGCGAAAATAAGACTTTTGGGTTTCGGTACACAGTGATCCCTGGTGCATTCTTATGCATAAAAAACCATAATGCTCATAGCACTTTTCAGTTTCGAGGTCCGAGGTGTCCCGTGGTCCTATTTCGGTGCCGGTGGTGCATTTTCGGCCCTTGATGCAATTTCCGTGCGTAAATAAGACTTTTGATTTTGGTTCCCCGTGATCCCTGGTGCATTCTTAAACATAAAAAACCATAATGTTCAGAGCACTTTTCAGTTTTGAGGCTCGAGGTGCCCACTGGTCCAATTTTGGTGCAAGTGGTGCATTTTCGGCCCATTGTGCAATTTTCCTGTGAAAATAAGACTTTTGGGTTTTGGTGCCCTGTGATTCCTGGTGCATTCTTATGCATAAAAAACCATAATGC
The DNA here is from genome assembly GCA_026413185.1 of Pueraria montana var. lobata. Taxonomy (NCBI): domain Eukaryota; kingdom Viridiplantae; phylum Streptophyta; class Magnoliopsida; order Fabales; family Fabaceae; genus Pueraria; species Pueraria montana. The sequence goes on from CM048646.1 coordinate 45,614,194, forward strand.
TCATAGCAATTTTCAATTTTGAGGTCCGAGGTGCCTCGTGATCAAATTTTGGTGCCCGTGGTGCATTTTCGGCACATTGTGCAACTTTCGTGCGAAAATAAGACTTTTGGGTTTTGGTACCCCATGATCCTTGGTGCATTCTAATGCATAAAAAACCATCATGCTCATAGCACTTTTCAATTTTCAGGTCCGAGGTGCCCATGGTCTAATTTGGGATCCGGTGGTGCATTTTCGATCTTTTTTGCAATTTTCGTGCGTAACTAAGACTTTTGGGATTTGGTGCCCTGTGATCCATGGTTCATTCGTATGCATAAAAAACCATAATGCTTGGAACACTTTTAATATTTGAGGTTCGTGGTGCCCCATGGTTCAATTTTGTTGCCGGTGGTGCATTTTCGGCCATTTGTGCAATTTTTGTGCGAAAATACGACTTTTGGGTTTTGGTGCCCGTGATGCCTGGTGCATTCTTATGCATCAAAAACCATAATGCTCGGAAGTCTTTTCAGTTTTGAGGTCCGTGGTGCCCCGTGGTCCAATATTGCTACCGTTGGTGCACTTTCGGCCATTTGTGCAATTTTCATGCGAAAATAAGACTCTTGGGGTTTCGTGCCCCATGATCCCTGGTGCATTCTAATGTATAAAAACCATAATGCTCAGAGCACTTTTAAGTTTCGAGGTCTGAGGTGTCCCGCGGTCCAATTTTGGTGCCCGTGGTGCAATTTCAGTGTATTATGCAATTTTCATGCGAAAATAAGACTTTTGGGTTTCGGTACACAGTGATCCCTGGTGCATTCTTATGCATAAAAAACCATAATGCTCATAGCACTTTTCAGTTTTGAGGTCCGAGGTGCCCCGTGGTCGTATTTCGGTGCCGGTGGTGCATTTTCGGCCCTTTATGCAATTTCCGTGCGTAAATAAGACTTTTGATTTTGGTGCCCCGTGATCCCTGGTGCATTCTTATACATAAAAAACCATAATGCTCAGAGCACTTTTCAGTTTTGAGGCTCGAGGTGCCCAGTGGTCCAATTTTGGTGCAAGTGGTGCATTTTCGGCCCATTGTGCAATTTTCCTGTGAAAATAAGACTTTTGGGTTTTGGTGTCCTGTGATCCCTGGTGCATTCTTATGCATAAAAAACCATAATGCTCATAGCACTTTTCAGTTTTGAGGTCCGAGGTGCCTCGTGGTCAAATTTTGGTGCTCGTGGTGCATTTTCGGCACATTGTGCAACTTTCGTGCGAAAATAAGACTTTTGGGTTTTGGTGCCCCATGATCCTTGGTGCATTCTAATGCATAAAAAACCACCATGCTCATAGCACTTTTCAGTTTTCAGGTCCGAGGTGGCCATGGTCCAATTTTGGATCCGGTGGTGCATTTTCGACCTTTTTCGCAATTTTCGTGCGTAACTAAGACTTTTGGGATTTGGTGCCCTGTGATCCATGGTGCATTCGTATGCATAAAAGACCATAATGCTTGGAACACTTTTAATATTTGAGGTCCGTGGTGCCCCATGGTTCAATTTTGTTGCCGGTGGTGCATTTTCGGCCATTTGTGCAATTTTTGTGCGAAAATAAGACGTTTGGATTTTGGTGCCCGTGATCCCTGGTGCATTCTTATGCATCAAAAACCATAATGCTCGGAAGTCTTTTCAGTTTTGAGGTCCGTGGTGCCCCGTGGTCCAATATTGCTACCGTTGGTGCACTTTCGGCCATTTGTACAATTTTCATGCGAAAATAAGACTCTTGGGGTTTCGTGCCCCATGATCCCTAGTGCATTCTAATGTATAAAAACCATAATGCTCAGAGCACTTTTAAGTTTCGAGGTTTGAGGTGTCCCGCGCTCCAATTTTGGTGCCCGTGGTGCATTTTCAGTGTATAATGCAATTTTCATGCGAAAATAAGACTTTTGGGTTTCGGTACACAGTGATCCCTGGAGCATTCTTATGCATAAAAAACTATAATGCTCATAGCACTTTTCAGTTTTCAGGTCCGAGGTGCCCCGTGGTCCTATTTTGGTGGCGGTGGTGCATTTTCGGCCCTTTATGCAATTTCTGTGCGTAAATAAGACTTTTGATTTTGGTGCCCCGTGATCCCTGGTGCATTCTTATACATAAAAAATCATAATGCTCAGAGCACTTTTCAGTTTTGAGGCTCGAGGTGCCCAGTGGTCCAATTTTGGTGCAAGTGGTGCATTTTCGGCCCATTGTGCAATTTTCCTGTGAAAATAAGACTTTTGGGTTTTGGTGCCCTGTGATCCCTGGTGCATTCTTATGCATAAAAAACCATAATGCTCGGAGCACTTTTTAGTTTTGAGGACCGTGGTGCCCCGTGGTCCAATTTTGGTGTCAGTGGTGCATTTCCGGCCATTTGTGCAATTTTCGTGCGAAAATAAGACTTTTGGGTTTTGGTGCCCCGTGATCCTTGGTGCATTCCTATGCATAAAAAACCATAATTCTTGGAACATTTTTCATTCTTGAGATTCATGGTGCTCGGTGGTCCAATTTTGGTGCCAGGGGTGCATTCTTGGCCATTTGTGCAATTTTCGTGCGAAAATAAAACATTTGGGTTTTGGTACCCATTGAACCCTAGTGCATTCTCATGCATAAAAAACCATCATGCTCGGAGCACTTTTTAGTTTTGAGGTCCAAGGTGTCCCGTGGTCCAATTTTTGTGCACCTGGTGCATTTTCGGCCCATTATGCAATTTTCATGCGAAAATAAGACTTTTTAGTATTGGTGCCCCGTGATCCTTGTTGCAATCTTATGCATAAAAAATTGTAATGCTCAGAACAATTTTCAGTCTTGAGGTTCGTGGTGCCCCGTGGTCCAATTTTGGTGCCGAGGGTGCATTTTCAGCCATTTGTGCAATTTTTTAGCGAAAATAAGACTTTTGGGTTTTGGTGACCCGTGATCCATGGTGCATTCTTATGCATAAAAAACCATAATGCTCAAAGCACTTTTAAGTATTGAGATCCGAGGTGCCCCGTGGTCCAATTTTGGTGCCTGTGGTGCATTTTCGGCTCATTGTGCAATTTTCGTGCGAAAATAAGACTTTTGGGTTTTGGTGCCCCATGATCCCTAATGCATTCTTATGCATAAAAAACCATAATGCTTGGAACACTTTTCAGTTTTGATGTCCGTGGTGCCCCGTGGTCCAATTTTGGTGTTGGGGTGCATTTTCTACCATTTGTGCAATTTTCGAGTGAAAATAAGACTTTTGGATTTTGGTACCCTATGAACCCTGGTGCATACTTATGCATAAAAAACCATAATGTTCAAAGCACTTTTCAGTTCTGAGGTCCGAGGTGCCTCGTGGTCCAATTTTGGTGCCTGTGGTGCATTTTCGGCCATTTATGAAATTTTCGTGCGAAAAAAGACTTTTGGATTTTGGTGCCCCGTAATCCCTGGTGCATTCTTATGCATAAAAAACCATAATGTGCGGAGCACTTTTCAGTTTTAAGGTCCGAGGTGCACCGTGGTCCAATTTTGGTGCCCATGGTGCATTTTCGGCCCGTTGTGCAATATTCGTGCAAAAATAAGACTTTTTGGTTTTGGTGCCCCGTGATCCCTGGTGCATTCTCATGCATAAAAAACCATAATGCTTGGAACACTTTTCACTTTTGAAGTCCGAGGTTCCCCGTGGCTCAATTTTGGTGCCCGTGGTGCATTTTCGGCGCATTGTGCAATTTTTGTGCGAAAATAAGACTTTTGGATTTTGGTGCCCCATGATCCCTGGTGCATTATTATGCATAAAAAACCATAATGCTCAAAACTCTTTTTAGTTTTGAGGTCCGTCATACCCCGTGGTCCAATGTTGGTGCCGGTGGGGCATTTTCGGCCGTTTGTGCAATTTTCATTCGAAAATAAGACTTTTGGGTTTTGGTGCCCCGGGATGCCTGGTGCATTCTTATGCATAAAAAACCATAATGCTCGGAGCACTTTTCAGTTTTGAGGTTCGATGTGCCCCGTGGTCGAACTTTGGTGCCTGTGGTGTATTTTCGGACCATTGTGCAATTTTCGTGCGAAAATAAGACTTTTGGATTTTGGTTCCCCGTGATCCCTTGAGAATTCTTATGCATAAAAAACCATAATGCTCGAAGCACTTTTCAGTTTTGAGATCCGAGGTGCCCCGTGGTCTAATTTTGGTGCACCTGGTGGATTTTCGGCCCATTGTGCAATTTTCATGCAAAAATAAGACTTTTGGATTTTTTTGCCCAGTGATCTATGGTGCATTCATCTGCATAAAAAACCATCATGCCCGGAACAATTTTAAGTCTTGAGGTTCATGGTGCCCCGTGGTCCAATTTTGGTGCCGGGGTTTATTTTCGGCCATTTGTGCAATTTTCGTGCGAAAATAAGACTTTTGGGTTTTGTTGCCCCGTGATCCGTGGTGCATTCTTATGCATAAAAAACCATAGTTCCTAGAACAGTTTTCAGTCTTGAGGTTCGTGGTGCCCCGTGGTCCAATTTTGGTGCCGGGGGTGCATTTTCGGCCACATGTGCAATTTTCGTGCGAAAATAAGACTTTTGGGTTTTGGTGCCCCGTGATCCCTGGTGCTTTATTATGCATAAAAAAACCATAATGCTCGGAACTCTTTTCAGTTTTGAGGTCCGAGGTGCCCCGTGGTCCAATTTTGGTGCCTGTGGTTCATTTTCGGCCATTTGTGCACCTTTCATGCGAAAATAAGACTTTTGGGTTTTGGTACCCCGTGATCCCTGGTGCATTCTTATGCATAAAAAACAATAATGCTTAGAGCAATTTACAGTTTTGAGGTCCGAGGTGCCCTGTGGTCAAACTTTGGTGCATGTGGTGCATTTTCAGCCCATTGTGCAATTTTCGTGTGAAAATAAGAGTTTTGGGTTTTGGTGCCCCGTGATCCCTGTTGCATTCTTCTGCATAAAAAACCATAATGCTCGGAGCACTTTTTAGTTTTGAGGTTCGATGTGCCCCGTGGTTGAACTTTGGTGCCCGTGGTGTATTTTCGGCCCATTGTGCAATTTTCGTGCGAAAATAAGACTTTTGGATTTTGGTACCCCGTGATCCCTTGAGAATTCTTATGCATAAAAAACCATAATGCTCGAAGCACTTTTCAGTTTTGAGGTCCGAGGTGCCCCGTGATCTAATTTTGGTGCACCTGGTGGATTTTCGGCCCATTGTGCAATTTTCATGCAAAAATAAGACGTTTGGGTTTTGTTGCCCAGTGATCTATGGTGCATTCATCTGCATAAAAAAGCATCATGCCCGAAACTATTTTAAGTCTTGAGGTTCATGGTGCCCCTTGGTCCAATTTTGGTGCGGGGGTTTATTTTCGGCCATTTGTGCAATTTTCGTGCGAAAATAAGACTTTTGGATTTTGTTGCCCCGTGATTCGTGGTGCATTCTTATGCATAAAAAACCATAGTTCCTAGAACAATTTTCAATCTTGAGGTTCGTGGTGCCCCGTGGTCCAATTTTGGTGCCGGGGGTGCAATTTCGGCCATATGCGCATTTTTCGTGCGAAAATAAGACTTTTGGGTTTTGGTGCCCCGTGATACCTTGTGCATTCTTATGCATAAAAAACCTTAATGCTTAGAGTACTTTTAAGTTTTGAGGTCCGAGGTGCCCCACAGTCCAATTTTGGTGCCAGTAATGCATTTTCGCCCATTTGTGCAATTTTCGTGCGAAAATAAGACTTTTGGGTTTTGGTGCCTCATGATCCCTAGTACATTCTTAAGCAGAAAAAACCACAATGCTCCTAACACTTTACACTTTTGAGGTCTGTGGTTCCCTGTGGTCCAATTTTGGTGCCGGTAATGCATTTTCGGCCATTTGTGCAATTTTCGTGGGAAAATAAGACGTTTGGGTTTTGGTGCCCCATGATCCCTGGTGCATTCTTATGAATAAAAAACCATAATGCTTGGAACATTTTTCAATTTTGAGGTGCGTGGTGCCCCGTGGTCCAATTTTGGTGCTGGTAGTGCATTTTCGGCCATTTGTGTAATTTTCGTGCGAAAATAAGACTTTTGGGATTTGGTGCCCCATGATCCTTGGTGCATTCTTATGCAGAAAAAACCATAATGCTCGAAGTACATTTCAGTTTTGAGGTACGAGGTGCCCCGTGGTCCAATTTTGGTGCCCGGGGTGTATTTTCGGCCCATTGGGTAATTTTTGTGCGAAAATAAGACTTTTGGGTTTTGGAGCGCCGTGATCCCTGGTGCATTCTTATGCATAAAAAACCATAATGCTCATAGCTCTTTTCAGTTTTGAGGTCCGAGGTGCCCCGTGGTCCTATTTTGGTTGCGGTGGTGCATTTTCGGCCCTTTATGCAATTTCCGTGCGTAAATAAGACTTTTGATTTTGGTGCCCCGTGATCCCTGGTGCATTCTTATACATAAAAAATCATAATGCTCAGAGCACTTTTCAGTTGTGAGGCTCGAGGTGCCCACTGGTCCAATTTTGGTGCAAGTGGTGCATTTTCGGCCCATTGTGCAATTTTCCTGTGAAAATAAGACTTTTGGGTTTTGGTGCCCTGTGATCCCTGGTGCATTGTTATGCATAAAAAACCATAATGCTCGGAGAACTTTTAAGTTTTGAGGTTCGAGGTGCCCCGTGGTCCGATTTTGGTGCCCGTGGTTCATTTTCGGCCCATTGTTCAATTTTTGTGCAAAAATAAGAAATTTGGATTTTGGTGCCCCGTGATCCCTGGTGGATTCTTAAGCATGAAAAACCATGATGCTCATAGCACTTTTAAGTTTTGAGGTCCCAGGTGCCCTGTGGTCCAATTTTGGTACTCGTGGTGCATTTTCGTCCCATTTTGCAATTTTCGTGCGAAAATAAGACTTCTGGGTTTTGGTGCCCCGTGATCCTTGGTGCATTCTTATGCATAAAATACCATAATGCTCGAAAGACTTTTCAGTCTTGAGGTTCGTGGTGTCCCGTGGTCCCATTTTGGTGCCGGGGGTGCATTTTCGGCCATTTGTGCAATTTTCGTGCGAAAATAAGACTTTTGGGTTTTGGTGCCCCGTGATTCCTGGTGCATTCTTATGCATAAAAAACCTTAATGCTTAGAGTACTTTTAAGTTTTGAGGTCCGAGGTGTCCCATGGTCCAATTTTGGTGCCAGTAATGCATTTTCGCCCATTTGTGCAATTTTCGTGCGGAAATAAGACTTTTGGGTTTTGGTGCCTCATGATCCCTAGTACATTCTTACGTAGAAAAAACCACAATGCTCCTAACACTTTTCAATTTTGAGGTCTGTGGTACCCCGTGGTCCAATTTTGGTGCCGGTAATGCATTTTCGGCCATTTGTGCAATTTTCGTGGGAAAATAAGACGTTTGGGTTTTGGTGCCCCATGATCCCTGGTGCATTCTTATGAATAAAAATCCATAATGCTTGGAACACTTTTCAATTTTGAGGTCCGTGGTGCCCCGTGGTCCAATTTTGGTGCCGGTGGTGCATTTTCGCCCATTTGTGAAATTTTCGTGCGAAAATAAGACTTTTGGTGCCCCATGATCCCTGGTGCATTCTTATGCATAAAAAACATTAATGCTTGAAGCACTTTTTGAAATATAGAGATTCACACTAGAAGGGGGGTTGAATAGTGTGTAAGTTATATTATTAAAAAAAAAAAGCTTTTCGCAAAGATGGAGATAAAATATCTTAGGTTTCACAAGGGACTTGTAAAACACAAGATCACAGGTATCTTCCAATAGTTAAAATGATAGTTTAGTGAAACTGCGTTTTCTTGTTAATCGTCCAGGCATAAATAAGAGATTTTCACAAATAGGATATAAAGAACCTTGTGCGCAAAGTGTGAACAAATAACTTAAGAGAATAACAAGTAAGCTTGAAAGTGATAGAGTAAAAACACTTGGTTTATACTGGTTCACTCAACCTGAACTACATCCAGTTCTCCTTCAAAAACTTTGAAGGGTTCCACTAACCAAGTTCTAATTACAAACAAGTATTATATACCCTGCCACTCCTGGCTACAAGTATTCTCTAGGCCACTTCTGGCACGCCTTTAATCTCCCCCTGAGATTAAAGAACACCCAAGTATTCTTTGTCACTAAGCCACTCTTGGCTTTCCAAACAGAACTGTTTGAGTACAAGTTAAATAAACAGCTCCCACAGAGAGGATATTACAATAAAAACTCAATTACACAGAATAACTTAGCAAAGCTAAGTAGATTGCTCTTTTCGCACAAGTGTAGGTCGTCCAATCAATTTGGCAGAGTTACAGCTCTTCTAAAAACTTGAAAAATTCTCCTTCAAAACATGAGCTTGTTCCTCTATTTATAGGTAGCTTGGTGAAGATATCCGTTGTGGGATCTATGCCTTTGCCAATAACCGTTCTCTCACAATCATATGACCGTTGCTACGTGTCAGCTTGGGCTGGAGAGATGGAGGAGACAACAGTACATGCAGTGCCTCCACTACTTGAACGATTTCTGTAGAGAGAGGCTTTTCTGCCCCCTATGGTACACTTTTCGAATATTCGAATGAAATGTCACATTAGAAAAGAGAGGGAATAATAGAACATTTCAGAGAATCATCATCGAAAAGCATAAGTGTACTTCTACTCAATTATGGACGCTTTATATAACTGTTTACTAGAGAGGGATGATGTAAGTCATATTTGCGTTGGACGCTTCCTTGAATGGATGCAGTGTTTACACACTGGTTTTCTCAATGCATTTGGACGCATGTTTTATAATCAGTGTATTGGACGCTGAATTTTACACTTAACAAAAATAGTTGCTCATTGGACATACTGTACACATAGAAACATAATGATTGAGTTTAAGAAATACAATACCAGTGAGGCATTGCACGGCGTAGAACCTATAAAAGTCAAACATAGATCATTAAATACTTCAAAATTTAACTTTATTTGTTCTCATCAAAACCGAAGTTTTAGGGGTTGGACATCGTCCAAAGTCTTAGAATCTAACACTTTTAAGTTTTGAGGTCCGAGGTGTCCGTGATGCATTTTCGGCCCATTATGCAATTTTCATGCGAAAAAAATACTTTTGAGTTTTCGAGCCTCGTGATCCCTAGTGCATTCTTATGCATAAAAAACCATAATGCTTGTAGCACTTTTCAGTTTTGAGGTCCGTGGCCCCGTGGTCCAATTTTGGTGCCGGTGGTGCATTTTCGGCCATTTGTGCAATTTTCGTAAGAAAATAAGACATTTGGGTTTTGGTGCCCTGTGAACCCTGTTTCTTTCTTATGCATAAAAAAATGTAATGCTCATAGCAATTTTCAGTTTTGAGGTCCGAGGTGCCACGTGGTCCAGTTTTGGTGCCCGTGGTGCATTTTCGGCCATTTGTGCAATTTTGTGCGAAAATAATACTTTTGGGTTTTGGTGCCCCTTGATCCTTCATGCATTCTTACGAATAAAAAACCATAATGCTCAAAACACGTTTCAGTGTTGAGGTTCGTGGTGCCCCGTGGTCCAATTTTGGTGCTCGGGGTTCATTTTCGGCGATTTGTGCAATTTTCGTGCGAAAATAAGACTTTTGGTTTAGGTGCCCCATGATCCCTGGTGCATTCTTATGCATAAAAAACCATAATCCTCTAACACTTTCATTTTTGAGGTCCGAGGTGCCCCATGAACCAATTTTGGTGCCCGTGGTGCATTTTCGACCCATTGTGCACTTTTAGTGCGGAAATAACACTTTTGGGTTTTGGTGCCCCGTGATCCCTGGTGCATTCTTATGCATAACAACCCATAATACTTGGAACACTTTTGAGTTTTGAGGTCCGTGGTTCCTTGTGGTCCAATTTTGGTGCCGGTGGTGCATTTTTGGCCATTTGTGCAATTTTCGTGCGAAAATAAGACTTTGGGGTGTTGGTGCCCCGTGATCCTTGGAGCATTCTTATGCATAAAAAACCATAATGCTTGGAGCACTTTTCAGTTTTGAGATTTGTGGTGCCCCGTGGTCTAATTTCGGTGTCGGTAATGCATTTTCAGCCATTTGTGCAATTTTCGTGCGAGAATAAGGCTTTTGGGTTTTGGTGTCTTGTGGTCCCTGGTGCATTCTTATGCAAAAAAACCATAAAGCTTGGAGCATTTTTCAGTTTTGAGGTCTGAGGTGCCCCGTGGTCCAGTTTTGGTGCCCGTGGTGAATTTTCAACCCATTGTTGAATTTTCGTGTGAAAATAAGAATTTTTAGTTTTGGTGCCCCGTGATCCCTGGTGCATTCTTATGCATTAAAAACCATAATGCTCAGAGCACTTTCAAGTTTTGAGGTCCCAGGTGCCCCGTGGTCCAATTTTGGTACCCGTGGTGCATTTTCGTCCCATTGTGCAATTTCCGTGCGAAAATAAGGCTTCTGGGTTTTGGTACTCCGTGATCCTTGGTGCATGCTCTTGTATAAAATACCATAATGCTCGTAATACTTTTCAATCTTGAGGTTCATGGTGCCCCGTGGTCCCATTTTGGTGCGGGGGTGCATTTCGGCCTTTTGTGCAATTTTCGTGCGAAAATAAGACTTTTGGATTTTGGTGCCCCGTGATCCCTGGTGCATTCTTATGCAGAAAAAACCATAATTCTTGGAGCACTTTTCAGTTTTGAGGTCTGTTGTGCCCCATGGTCCACTTTTGGTGCACGTGGTGCATTTTCAACCAATTGTTCAAATTTCGTGCAAAAATAAATTTGTTTGGTTTTGGTTCCCCGTGATCCCTGGTGCATTCTTATGCATAAAAAACCATAATGCTCGAAACACTTTTAAGTTTTGAGGTCCGTCGTTCCTCGTGGTCCAATTTTGATGACGGTGGTGCATTTTCGACCATTTGTTCAATTTTCATGCGAAAATAAGACTTTTGGGTGTTGGTGCCCCGTGATCCTTGGTGCATTCTTATGCATAGAAAACCATAATGCTTGGAGCACTTTCCAGTTTTGAGGTTCGTGGTGCCCCGTGGTCCAATTTTGGTGCGGCTAATGCATTTTCTGCCATTTGTGTAATTTTTGTGCGAAAATAACACTTTTGGGTTTTGGTGCCTTATGAAACCTGGTACATTCTTATGCATAAATATCCATCATGCTCAGAGCACTTTTCAGTTTTGAGGTTCGAGGTGCCCCGTGGTCCAATTTTGGTGTCTGTGGTGCATTTTCGGCCCATTTTTCAATTTTCGTGCGAAAATAAGAATTTTGGGTTTTGGTGCCCCGTGATCCCTGGTGCATTCTTATGCATCAAAAACCATAATGCTCATAGCACTTTTAACTTTTGAGGTCCCAAGTGCCCCATGGTCCAATTTTGGTACCCGTGGTGCATTTTTATCCCATTGTGCAATTTTCGTGCAAAAATAAGACATCTGGGTTTTGGTGCCCTGTGATCCTTGGTGCATTCTTATGCATAAAATAGCATAATGCTAGAAACACTTTTCAGTCTTGAGGTTCGTGGTGCCCCGTGGTCCATTTTTCGTGCCGGGGGTGCATTTTCAGCCTTTTGTGCAATTTTCGTGCGAAAATAAGACTTTTGGGTTTTGGTGCCCCATGATCCCTTGTGCATTCTTATGCATAAAAAACCATAATTCTTGGAGCACTTTTCAGTTTTGAGGTTCGTGGTGCCCCGTGGTCCAATTTTGGTGCGGCTAATGCATTTTCTGCCATTTGTGTAATTTTTGTGCGAAAATAACACTTTTGGGTTTTGGTGCCTTATGAAACCTGGTACATTCTTATGCATAAATATCCATCATGCTCAGAGCACTTTTCAGTTTTGAGGTTCGAGGTGCCCCGTGGTCCAATTTTGGTGCCTGTGGTGCATTTTCGGCCCATTTTTCAATTTTCGTGCGAAAATAAGAATTTTGGGTTTTGGTGCCCCGTGATCCCTGGTGCATTCTTATGCATCAAACACCATAATGCTCAGAGCACTTTTAACTTTTGAGGTCCCAAGTGCCCCATGGTCCAATTTTGATACCCGTAGTGTATTTTTCTCCCATTGTGCAATTTTCGTGCAAAAATAAGACATCTGGGTTTTGGTACCCTGTGATCCTTGGTGCATTCTTATGCATAAAATAGCATAATGCTCGAAACACTTTTCAGTCTTGAGGTTCGTGGTGCCCCGTGGTCCACTTTTGGTGCCGGGGGTGCATTTTCAGCCTTTTGTGCAATTTTCGTGCGAAAATAAGACTTTTGGGTTTTGGTGCCCCATGATCCCTTGTGCATTCTTATGCATAAAAAACCATAATTCTTGGAGCACTTTTCAGTTTTGAGGTTCGTGGTGCCCCGTGGTCCAATTTTGGTGCGGCTAATGCATTTTCTGCCATTTGTGCAATTTTTATGCGAAAATAACACTTTTTGGTTTTGGTGCCTTATGAAACCTGGTATATTCCTATGCATAAATATCCATCATGCTCGGAGCACTTTTCAGTTTTGAGGTTCGAGGTGCCCCGTGGTGCATTTTCAGCCCATTTTTCAATTTTCGTGCGAAAATAAGAATTTTGGGTTTTGGTGCCCCGTGATCCTTGGTGCATTCTTATGCATCAAAAACCATAATGCTCAGAGCACTTTTAAGTTTTGAGGTCCAAAGAGCCCCATGGTCCAATTTTGATACCCGTGGTGCATTTTTATCCCATTGTGCAATTTTCGTGCAAAAATAAGACATCTGGGTTTTGGTGCCCTGTGATCCTTGGTGCATTCTTATGCATAAATACCATAATGCTTGGAAAAATTTTCTGTCTTGAGGTTCGTGGTGCCCCATGGTCCACTTTCGGTGCCAGGGGTGCATTTTCAGCCTTTTGTGCAATTTTCGTGCGAAAATAAGACATTTGGGTTTTGGTGCCCCATGATCCCTTGTCCATTCTTATGCATAAAAAACCATAATTCTTGGAGCATTTTTCAGTTTTGAGGTTCGTGGTGCCCCGTGGTCCAATTTTGGTGCGGCTAATGCATTTTCTGCCATTTGTGCAATTTTTGTGCGAAAATAATACTTTTGGGTTTTGGTGCCTTATGAAACCTGGTACATTCTTATGCATAAATATCCATCATGCTCGGAGCACTTTTCAGTTTTGACGTCCGAGGTGCCCCGTGGTCCAATTTTGGTGCCCGTGGTGCATTTTCAGCCCATTTTTCAATTTTCGTGCGAAAATAAGAATTTTGGGTTTTGGTGCCCCGTGATCCCTGGTGCATTCTTATGCATCAAAAACCATAATGCTAAGAGAACTTTTAAGTTTTGAGGTCCCAAGTGCCCCATGGTCCAATTTTGATACCCGTGGTGCATTTTTATCCCATTGTGCAATTTTCGTGCAAAAATAAGACATCTGGGTTTTGGTGCCCTGTGATCCTTGGTGCATTCTTATGCATAAATACCATAATGCTTGGAAAAATTTTCAGTCTTGAGGTTCGTGGTGCCCCGTGGTCCACTTTCGGTGCCAGGGGTGCATTTTCAGCCTTTTGTGCAATTTTCGTGCGAAAATAAGACATTTGGGTTTTGGTGCCCCATGATCCCTTGTGCATTCTTATGCATAAAAAACCATAATTCTTGGAGCATTTTTCAGTTTTGAGGTTCGTGGTGCCCCGTGGTCCAATTTTGGTGCGGCTAATGCATTTTCTGCCATTTGTGCAATTTTTGTGCGAAAATAATACTTTTGGGTTTTGGTGCCTTATGAAACCTGGTACATTCTTATGCATAAATATCCATCATGCTCGGAGCACTTTTCAGTTTTGACGTCCGAGGTGCCCCGTGGTCCAATTTTGGTGCCCGTGGTGCATTTTCAGCCCATTTTTCAATTTTCGTACGAAAATAAGAATTTTGGGTTTTGGTGCCCCGTGATCCCTGGTGCATTCTTATGCATCAAAAACCATAATGCTAAGAGCACTTTTAAGTTTTGAGGTCCCAAGTGCCCCATGGTCCAATTTTGATACCCGTGGTGCATTTTTATCCCATTGTGCAATTTTCGTGCAAAAATAAGACATCTGGGTTTTGGTGCCCTGTGATCCTTGGTGCATTCTTATGCATAAATACCATAATGCTCGGAAAACTTTTCAGTCTTGAGGTTCGTGGTGCCCCGTGGTCCACTTTCGGTGCCAGGGGTGCATTTTCAGCCTTTTGTGCAATTTTCGTGCAAAAATAAGACTCTTGGGTTTTGGTGTCCCATGATCCCTTGTGCATTCTTATGCATAAAAAACCATAATTCTTGGAGCACTTTTCAATTTTGAGGTTCGTGGTGCCCCGTGGTCCAATTTTGGTGCGGCTAATGCATTTTCTGCCATTTGTGCAATTTTTATGCGAAAATAACACTTTTTGGTTTTGGTGCCTTATGAAACTTGGCATATTCCTATGCATAAATATCCATCATGCTCGGAGCACTTTTCAGTTTTGAGGTTCGAGGTGCCCCGTGGTCCAATTTTTGTGCCCGTGGTGCATTTTCAGCCCATTTTTCAATTTTCGTGCGAAAATAAGAATTTTGGGTTTTGGTGCCTCGTGATCCCTGGTGCATTCTTAGGCATCAAAAACCATAATACTCAGAGCACTTTTAAGTTTTGAGGTCCCAAGTGCCCTATGGTCCAATTTTGGTACCCGTGGTGCATTTTTATGCCATTGTGCAATTTTCGTGCAAAAATAGGACATCTGGGTTTTGGTGCCCTGTGATCCTTGGTGCATTCTTATGCATAAAATACCATAATGCTCGGAACACTTTTCAGTCTTGAGGTTCGTGGTGCCCCGTGGTCCACTTTCGGTGCTGGGGGTGCATTTTCAGCCTTTTGTGCAATTTTCGTGCGAACATAAGACTTTTGGGTTTTGGTACCCCATGATCCCTTGTGCATTCTTATGCATAAAAAACCATAATTCTTGGAGCACTTTTCAATTTTGAGGTTCGTGGTGCCCCGTGGTCCAATTTTGGAGCGACTAATGCATTTTCGGCCATTTGTGCAATTTTTGTGCGAAAATAAAACTTTTGGGTTTTGGTGCCTTATGAACCCTGGTACATTCTTATGCATAAATATCCATCATGCTCGGAGCACTTTTCAGTTTTGAGGTCCGAGGTGCCCCGTGGTCTAATTTTGGTGCCCGTGGTGCATTTTCGGCCCATTTTTCAATTTTCGTGCGAAAATAAAAATTTTGGGTTTTGGTGCCCTATGATCCCTAGTGCATTCTTATGCATCAAAAACCATAATACTCAGAGCACTTTTAATTTTTGAGGTCCCAGGTGCCCCGTGGTCCAATTTTGGTACCCGTGGTGCATTTTTATCCGATTGTGCAATTTTCGTGCAAAAATAGGACATCTGGGTTTTGGTGCCCTGTGATCCTTGGTGCATTCTTATGCATAAAATACCATAATGCTCGGAACACTTTTCAGTCTTGAGGTTCGTGGTGCCCCGTGGTCCACTTTCGGTGCCGGGGGTGCATTTTTAGCCTTTTGTGCAATTTTCGTGCGAACATAAGACTTTTGGGTTTTGGTGCCCCATGATCCCTTGTGCATTCTTATGCATAAAAAACCATAATTCTTGGAGCACTTTTCAGTTTTGAGGTTCGTGGTGCCCTGTGGTCCAATTTTGGTGAGACTAATGCATTTTCGGCCATTTGTGCAATTTTTGTGCGAAAATAAATCTTTTGGGTTTTGGTGGCTTATGAACCCTGGTACATTCTTATGCATAAATATCCATCATGCTCGGAGCACTTTTCAGTTTTGAGGTCCGAGGTGCCCCGTGGTCTAATTTTGGTGCCCGTGGTGCATTTTCGGCCCATTTTTCAATTTTCGTGCGAAAATAAGAATTTTGGATTTTGGTGCCCTATGATCCCTAGTGCATTCTTATGCATCAAAAACCATAATACTCAGAGCACTTTTTAGTTTTGAGGTCCCAGGTGCCCCGTGGTCCAATTTTGGTACCCGTGGTGCATTTTCGTCACATTGTGCAATTTTCGTGCGAAAATATGACTTCTGAGTTTTCGTGCCCCATGATTCTTGGTGCATTATTATGCATAAAATATCATAATTCTTGGAACACTTTTAGGTCTTGAGGTTTGTGGTGCCCAGTGGTCCAATTTTGGTGCTGGTAATGCATTTTCGGCCCTTTGTGCAATTTTCGTACGAAAATTAGACTTTTGGGTTTTGGTGCCCCATGATCCCTGGAGCATTCTTTTGCATAAAAAATATAATTCTTGGAGCACTTTTCTGTTTTGAAGTCCGTGGTGCCCCGTGGTCCAATTTTGGTGCCCATGGTGCATTTTCGGCCCATTGTTCAATTTTCGTGCAAAAATAAGAATTTTTGGTTTTGGTGCCCCGTGATCCTTGGTGCATTCTTATGCATAGAAAACGATAATGCTCAGAGCACTTTTCTTGAGGTCCGTAGTTCCTCGTGGACCAATTTTGGTGCCGGTGGTGCATTTTCGGCCATTTGTGCAATTTTCGTGCGAAAATAAGACTTTTGGGTGTTGGTGCCCCGTGATCCTAGGAGCATTCTTTTGCATAAAAAACCATAATGCTTGGAGCACTTTTCAGTTTTGAGGTTTGTGGTGCCCCGTGGTTCAATTTTGGTGCCGGTAATGCATTTTCGACCATTTGTGCAATTTTCATGCGAAAATAAGGCTTTTGGGTTTTGGTGCCCCGTGATCCCTGGTGCATTCTTATGCATAAAAAATCATAATGCTCGGAGCTCTTTTCAATTTTGAGGTCCGAGGTGCCCCGTGGACCAATTTTGGTGCCCACGGATCATTTTCGGCCATTTGTACAAATTTCATAGGAAAATATGACTTTTGGGTTATGGTTCCCCATGATCCCTGGTGCATTCTTGTGCATAAAAAATCATAATGCTCGGAGCACTCTTCAATTTTGAGGTCCGAGGTGCCCCGTGGACCAATTTTGGTGCCCACGGTGCATTTTCGGCCATTTGTGCAATTTTGGTGCGAAAATAAGACTTTTGGGTTTTGGTGCCCCGTGATCCCTGGTGCATTCTTATACATAAAAAATTATATTGCTCGGACCACTTTTAAGTATTGAGGTCCGAGGTGCCCCGTGGTCCAATTTGGTGCCCGTGGTGCATTTTCGGCCCATTGTACAATTTTCGTGCGAAAATAAGACTTTTGGGTTTTGGTGCCCCGTGATCCCTGGTGCATTCTTTTGCATGAATAACCATAATGCTCAGAGCAATTTTCATTTTTGAGGTCTGAGGTGCCCCGTTGTCTAATTTTGGTGCCCGTTGTGCATTTTCGACCCATTGTGCAATTTTCGTGCTAAAATAAGACTTTTGGGTTTTGGTGCCCCGTGATCCCTGGTGCATTCTTATACATAAAAAACTATAATGCTTGGACTACTTTTAAGTATTGAGGTCCGAGGTGCCCCATGGTCCAATTTTGGTGCCCGTGGTGCATTTTCGGCCCATTGTGCAATTTTCGTGCGAAAATAAGACTTTTGGGTTTTGGTGGCCCATGATCCTTGGTGCATTCTAATGCATAAAAAACCATAATGCTCGGAATAGTTTTCAGTCTTGAGATTCGTGGTGCCCGATGGTCCAATTTTGGTGCCGGAGGTGCATTTTCGCCTATTTGTGACAGGGCTCTCACCAATCGATGATGACTCGTAATTTCTGTCGGGATTGCCAAGTCGGCTATGTGACTAGCGTCACAACTCGGTGCCATATATCCCCCAAGGACTGCCTCCTTATGATCATCTCTCAGGTACCAACTGTGGTCATCTAATGCTCTGAGGACTGACTCCTCAACACTCTCCTCACCGAGTTTTTTTTTTCTTCATCGCCTGTGGGTTTCCTGCTGCACATGGTACAGGTACGGACGAATTTACGCCGAGCTAAAGGTACCACCTCTACGCTCACATATGCATATATAAATAAGGACTTTGCCTTTATCGCTACATCGTAACGATCTCATCACCCCAGGTGATGCGTCATTCGCAATCCGACCTTTGTTCATAGATAACTCGCAGAAGAAATATCCCATGCGACTTTCTTACATTCTTGAAGTTCCAGAGATCTGACGTACTCTCGTATCTTCATAGTACAACTCTCAACTCACATAAGTCACAGCGTGTCATATATTTTATTATGTTTTATATATTCCTTACCCTCTCATGTGTCTTATGATTTTTAAAAAAAATATTTATACTCACCATTATTCCTCCACGCAAAGGTCCTAAATCCTTTTCTATGTCCAATGCATAAAAGAAAGAGTTCATTTATTAATTTATATTTAATAAACTAAATGAAAAAAAAATAAAAAAAATCTCTTGGATCATTTAAATGTGCTCACTATACAAGTTATATTTTTCTTTGAATAGCAATTTTGCTATTGACACTAGAAATCAATTCTAGTTACTACAAGTACTCGCGTCGAGTCTTGTAGACACATCACACCAACAAACAATTTTACCACCAGATTGAAACTACTGTTGAGAGACCGTATCACCAAAACAGAGAAAACCACACTTTCAATATCAAATGCTCAAGGTTTTCCTCCCTGTGACTTAAATGAATCAATCAAAATAATGGTTATATTATATCCATTATCTCACAGAATCAAAATATTAGTGAAACAAGGTAAAATGACAAAAGTGCACGTATTAATAATCACATTTGACTATTGAGTCAAATTTTCATTGACGGTACTGAATGTGAGCTCTCACTGAAACAAGCAAATGACCTCAGAATTTAAATATTTTTGTATCAAATCGAAGCTCTTGAAATCTAGTTTATATAAAGGTGTCTCACTTATAAAATCAACATCTAGAAAATTTTATAAAAAAATTTCTAAGTCAGCAATTCTAGATTTTTAGTGTCCACTGAACATAGCTCAAAGAAATGTAAATTTCTCCCACTTCCCAAAACTAAATTAACTGAAACTTTTAAAGTTTAAAGATAACCCCTTGGTCTTTCCAAAAAGGTATTTCTTGCTTCCAAATTCATTTTCTATTGTTCCCAGTAAAAATATTACTAACAGCTTACAATTTTGACATCAAAACAGGGTCCTAAACCATTTGTTTGTTTCTTTTAAAAAAATAATTTATAAATTATGCTTGGAAATTTTTGTAATATACATGGTTAAAAATATTATTTTGTCTAGTTTTTAAAGGTTTAATTAAATTTCAAAAACATTTAGTACACAGGGACAATTTTAACAAAAACCGAGCCCTGTTCCAGTGAAACCCCAAAACAGGACAGTCCACTTTCGAGCCATATATTAACCCCAAGATGAAATTATTTTTTCAAATATGTCAACATAAAAGTTGTTGAATTTTATGTCTATTTTCATTCAAAACAAATTTGATGAAAAATCAACGGTTAGATCTTTCAAAAATGGCAAAACAGTGAGGGCTATTCCATGCTAAACGAAAGGACAGCCACTGCCAACGAATTTTTAGTTAACAATTTTCAAAGAAACCTTGATCAAAACCATTTTTGAGAAAAAGGTACATGATCTCACTTGTCTCCAGAGCCATTTTCATTCCAATTACAAGATGAAAATGAACTTACTCCTTACATGCAAAGGCTCACAACTACTGCCAAAGAGAATTCAACACCACCCATCCACTTTCAACTCAACAAACAATTCAAACACATCTCAATTCTCAGCCATGGAGGCATGCATGTATGCTATGGTTAAGGCCCCCAGCCCTTATCCATATTCTCAACAAGAAAAGAAAACAAAGAGTCCACAAGAGAGTTCCCTCACCTTGGTTCTTAGTTCCAGCCGAGAGAAAGGAAGAAGAGATGAAGGGGAGACTAGGTAGAGAGGATGAGGGATGTCAATGGCTTACATGCAAATCTTCAAGCTCCAAAAATGGCTTCCCCTTCTCTTGTTGGTGTCTCGGCCAAGGAAGGAAAAGAGGTGAGAGAAGAGAGAATTTTGTGTGTGTAAATTTTGCTTGTTCGGAGGATTAGTGAGTGAGTGTGTGAGCTTAGGGGTGTGGCCGTGGGTTTTGGGGTGATTAGGTGTTGAGTTTAGGCTAGGTGTCAAGCCCTTGTGGCTTGCATGTAGGTTAGTTGTCATGCAATTAAGGTTAGAGAGTTTAGTTACTCGGTTTAGTTTACACAGTGTAATTTTACACTGTGTAATCGTAAAGATATGGCTTTTAAAATTTTAAAACTTAATTCCAAACATCTAATTAATTTTATAAAACTTCTAGTAATAAAACTTTTCTAGTAGCTCAAATAAAATTTCCTCTGTAAATAAGTTATTTACAGATAAATTTTATAAGAGTTAACTTGGTGTGCAAGTTACTATAATTTAATATAATTAAAATACTTAAAACCAATTTGCAAACAATAAATTAATTAGTGCACAGCAATAGATATTATAAATAATCACTACTAGTAATTAATCTCAGCTCAATTAATTACTAGCAAACATATCAGATAGTCACTCATATTCAAATTTTGAGTACTTGAATATTAAGTACGCATCACGCTGCACATGACTAAAAGAAATAAAATAACACAGAAAATTTAATTACACAAAATTCTACAGGCAGCTTACAGGCAAAAACACAAGAAAGTAACTAAGAATTAATTGTAGGAAATTAATTCCAGATAGTTACTTATATATATATATATATATATATATATATTTGGCAAGAAGAAAGAGCTACTAAGGTGTCCATAGAACCTCTAATCCCAACTATGTTGGCACCAGAGGACCTACTCCTCACCTGAAGCAGACTCCAAATTTATTAAACGAAAGGAAAAAGAGAGTACAAGAAGAAACATGGGGAAAACAACGAAGCCCATGAATAAGAAACAGCAAAAGCTAAAGCTAAGACTAGAAACATCAAAACTAGTCAAAAAGCCTAGAATCACAGTACAAAAAAAACTAACAGAATCTGTAATTTGGAAGACTAAGTCTATCTCTCCACAAAGTATCTCGGATAAAGCTTGGAGATGAATCCCACCAAGTAAAGCCATGAACTTGAAGTGCATAATTTGCCAAACTGTCAGCGCAACCATTTCCCTCTCTATAGATATGGGATATGCGGAAGGACATTAAACGGGAAAGAGCAATACAATTCCTCCAACGGGCTCTAAATTTCCAGGGCACCATATCCACAGCATCAAAGGCTTGAACTACTGCTAATGAGTCACACTCAAGCCATAATTTCGACCAACCTTTTTCAAAAGCAATTTCGATTGCTGTCATAGCAGCATGTAACTCTGCATGAAAAGCAATGAAAATGGGAAGGGAAAGTGCAAAGCAGCCCAACAGATCACCAACATGATTTCTAAAAATACCACCACAAGCAGCCGGGCCAGGACATCCCTTCGCTGCCCCATCCACATTACATTTTATCCATTCAGGAAATGGAGGATACCAATTCACTGTGATAATTTTAGGAGCGCATTTAGTATGACCGATAACACAAATTTTTTTAAATAAAACAAACTCCTCCATAGAATTAGACATGGTCCCAGTTGAGAAGTTACCGGATAAAGAAGCAGCAGCAATTGTCTTGTTCAAAATGAAAGTTTTCGATAAAGGGCCATTATGGAATCTACTGTGATTTCTGCTAAACCAAATAAGATCAGCCAAATGTATCATTAAGGAGATAAAAACATCAAGAGCCTGAGAGCTCGTTGCTGGTTGGGCAGTTTCCAGAAGCTGCAGAGGGGATGAAAGATCAATATTCCGCTGAATAAGGTGCCCCAAAGACGTCCAAAGATCATAAGCAAAAGAGCACTCCAAGAACAGATGAGCTGCTGTTTCGGCAAAAGCACCACAGTGAGAGCAAATGGAAGCAAATGAGATGCCACATTTCTGGAGATTGTCATCAGGAGGCAATCTATTATAGATCTAGCGCCAAAAGAAAAAAGCTTTTGAGGGAGGAATCCCAGCACGCCAAACCAACTTACTCCATGCTACTGGCTGTGTATGGGGTTGAAAAAACTTGATTGCATCTTTGAAAAGCAAAAGCCCCGAATCAGATGGGCACCACACCTGAACGTCTTCAACTGCCTCCAAAGGAATGGTAACACCTTTAATTTGTTGAACCAATTGGGGGAAAAGATGCTCAAACAAAGGCGGAAAAACCCATTGCTTGTTAAAGATAAAGTCAGCCACCGATGCTGTCAAAAGTCTATTTGTATCCATAGGAATATTCAATAATTCAGATATTGGACTAGAAAGCCAAGTATCCGTCCAGAACGAAATGTGCTTACCATTTCCAAGTTGCCAAGCAGAATTATTCAGAATGATTGGAATGTAAGGCTTTATTCCAATCCAAATGGAGGAGGGAACATGAGATGTTCTAGGGATGCCCTTCTTAAAGAACCTGCTGCACCCCAAACAGGCCCAGTGGCAATTAGAAGTGAGCAAAGACCAACCAAGTCTAAGAATGGCAGCTTTATTAACTATCTTTAGGGGACAAATACCAAGACCACCCAACTCCACCGGCAAACAGATTTTCTTCCAAGCAACAGTGACTAATTTAGATTTGTCTGCATCCCCAGTCCAAATAAAATTTCGAATCCAAGAGTCAAGCATATTTAGCATAGCCACAGGCCATGCATAGATGTGAAAGGAGTATAAAAGCAAGCTTTGTATGACAGATTTAATGAGTTGAACTCTTCCCATAAAGGAAAGAAGCTTACCTCTCCAAGATCCCAATTTACACCGAACTTTATCCATAATTGGTTGCAGATATATTTTCTTTGGACGTCCAGCAAACAGGGGAACCCCAAGGTATGTAAAAGGAAGGGACCCCTTAGAGAATCCCAAAATTTCTTTGATAGTCTGTAATCTATTACCCTCATGCAGAGAATAAAATTTGCATTTGGAGGGATTAAAAAATTGACCTGATGCTTCCCCATAGTCACCGAAAAGAGACATAAGATGTTGTAAGCTACGTTTAGTGCCTTTGCCAAAAACAAGGATGTCATCAGCGAAAAATGCATGGCTGGGAGTACAGATGCCATTTGGACCACTCATAGGCTGGAATAAACCCCTATCTACCAAGGAAGAAATACCACGACTAAGCACTTCCTCCACGAGACAAAATAAGAGAGGAGACAGGGGGTCTCCTTGGCGAACACCCCACTTGCAGGAAAAGAATCCAATTGGTTTACCATTGATGGAAAAGGAGAGCTTGGCAGACAAAAGAATGACATGAATCCAATTAACAAATTTATCCTCAAAACCAAAAGCTCACAGAACATCAAGAAGAAAATTCCAGTCCAAAGTGTCAAAAGCTTTGCGAATATCAAATTTCATGATTAAATTTCCCCCAACAGTGCGATGCTTAAGCAGATTGACCGCTTCAGAAGCAACACAAATACAATATATAAATATATATAAATATATATACATATATACTTATATAACTAAGTTGAAATTTTCAGGGTAGTAATTGATCATAGGTAATTTAATTACTAATAATAATCTTAGGAATTTAATTACATACACGTTAAGATTTTAAATCCAAATACACACACATGAAATTTAATAATTACATAAAACTCTATAAACAAACTTACAGACAATTCATACAGAAAAGTAACTACAGAGAATTAATTCTAGAGAATTAATTACAAAGAGTTACTCACAGAGAAACTTTTATTACAAGCAATTAGTTTTCAAGAAATTATCACATAGAAATTGATTATAGAGAACATTATATATATATATATATATATATATATATAATTTTATAAATTTTCCTATTTGACTATTATAACGACATACTCATGTAGTTTATTTTCCATCATTTTTCTTATTTACTCAATTAATCACTAACTATATTTTAATTACTCAATACACATTTTTTTTCTTATGTAAAACAAACAAATAAATTTCCATTAATTTCTAATTAAGTTACTTATGTTCCTAATTACTGGGTTGTAATTTTTGGGGTGCCCCGTGGTACAATTTTGGTGCCGGTGGTGCATTTTCGGCCATTTGTGCAATTTTCATGCGAAAATAAGACTTTTGGGTTTTGGTGCCCAGTGATCCGTGGTACATTCTTATGCATAAAAAATCATAATGCTTGGAGCACTTTTCAATTTGGAGGTCCGTGGTGCCCCGTGGTCCAATTTTGGTACCGGTGATGCATTTTCGGCCATTTGTGAAATTTTCGTGTGAAAATAAGACTTTTGGATTTTGGTTCCCCGTGATCCCTGCTTCATTCTTATGCATGAAAAACCATAATGCTCGGAGCACTTTTAAGTTTTGTGGTCCGAGGAGCCCCGTGGTCCAATTTTGGTGCATGTGGTGCATTTTCGGCCCATTGTGCAATTTTCGTGCGAAAATAAGACTTTTGGGTTTTGGTGGCCCATGATCCTTGGTGCATTCTAATGCATAAAAAACCATAATGCTCGGAACAGTTTTCAGTCTTGAGATTCGTGGTGCCCGATGGTCCAATTTTGGTGCCGGAGGTGCATTTTCGCCTATTTGTGCAATTTTTGTACGAAAATAAGACTTTTGGATTTTGGTGCCTTGTGAACCCTGGTGCATTCTTATGCATAAAAAATCATGATTCAGACCACTTTTCAGTTTTGAGGTCCGAGGTGCCCCGTGGACCAATTTTGGTGCCCGTGGTGCATTTTCGGCCCATTGTGCAATTTTTGTGCGAAAATAAGACTTTTGGATTTTGGTGCCCCATGATCCCTGGTGCATTCTTATCAATAAAAAACCTTAATGCTCATAGCTCTTTTCAGTTTTCAGGTCCGAGGTGCCTCGTGGTCCAATTTTTGGCCCGTGGTGCATTTTCAGCCCATTGTGCATTTTTCATGCGAAACTAAGACTTTTGGGTTTTGGTGCCCTGTGATCCCTGGTGCATTCTTATGCATAAAAAATCATAATGCTTGGGGCACTTTTCAGTTTTGAGGTCTGTGGTGCCCCGTGGTCCAATTTTGGTGTCGGTGATGCATTTTCGGCAATTTTTGAAATTTTCGTGTGAAAATAAGACTTTTTGATTTTGGTGCCCCGTGATGCCTCTTTCATTCTTATGCATAAAAAACCATAATTCCCAAAGAACTTTTAAGTTTTGAGGTACGAGGTGCCCGTGGTCCAATTTTGGTGCCCGTGGTGCAATTTCGGCCCATTGTGTAATTTTCGTGCGAAAATAAGATTTTTAGGTTTTGGTGCCCCGTGAACCCTGGTGCATTCTTATGCATAAAAAACCATAATGCTCGGAGCACTTTTCAGTTTTGAGGTCCGAGGTGCACCAAAATTACACAATAGGCCGAAAATGCACCACGGGCACCAGAAATGGTTTTGGCACCTCGATTTTGGTTTTGGTGCACTGTGGTCCATTTTTGGTGCCCGTGGTGCATTTTCGGCCCTTTGTGCAATTTTCGTGCGAAAATAAGACTATTGGGTTTTGGTGCCCCGTCGTCCCTGGTGCATTCTTATGCATAAAAAACCATAATGCTCAGAACAGTTTTCAGTCTTGAGATTCATGGTGCCCAGTGGTGCAATTTTGGTGCCGAGGGTGCATTTTCGGCCATTTGTGCAATTTTCGTGCGAAAATACGACTTTTGGGTTTTGGTGCCCCGTGATCCCTGGTGCATTCTTATGCATAAAAAACCATAATGCTTAGAACAGTTTTCAGTCTTGAGATTCATGGTGCCCAGTGGTCCAATTTTGGTGTCGGGGATGCATTTTCGGTCATTGGTGCAATTTTCGTGCAAAAATAAGACTTTTGGGTTTTGGTGCCCCATGATCCCTGGTGCATTCATATGCATAAAAAACCATAATGCTCATAACAATTTTCAGTCTTGAGATTCGTGGTGCCCGATGGTCCAATTTTGGTGTAGGGGGTGCCTTTTCGTCCATTTGTGCAATTTTCGTGCAAAACTAAGACTTTCGGGTTTCGGTGCCTTGTGAACCCTGGTGCATTCTTATGCATAAAAAACCATAATGCTCATACCAATTTTCAGTTTTGAGGTCCGAGGTGCCCCGTGGACCAATTTTGGTGCCCGTGGTGCATTTTCGGCCCATTGTGCAATTTTTGTGCGAAAATAAGACTTTTGGTTTTTGGTGCCCCATGATCCCTGGTGCATTCTTATGCATAAAAAACCATAATGCTCAGAACAGTTTTCAATCTTGAGATTTGTGGTGCCCAGTGATCCAATTTTGGTGTCGGGGGTGCATTTTCGGCCATTGGTGCAATTGTCGTGCGAAAATAAGACTTTTGGATTTTTGTGCCCTGTGGACCCTGGTGCATTCTTATGCATAAAAAACCTTAATGCTCAAAAGACTTTTAAGTTTTGAGGTCCGTTTTGCCCCATGGTCCAATTTAGGTGCATGTGGTGCATTTTCAACCCATTGTGCAACTTTTGTGCGAAAATAAGAATTTTGGGTTTTGGTGTCCCGTGATCCCTGATGCATTCTTATGCATAAAAAATTATAATCCTTGAAGCACTTTTATCTTTTGAGGTCCGAGGTGCCCCGTCGTCCTTGGTGCCCGTGGTGCATTTACGGCCCATTGTGCAATTTTAATGCGAAAATAAGACTTTTGGGTTTTGGTGCCCCGTAATCCTTGGTGCATTGTAATGCATAAAAAACCATAATGCTCAGAACAATTTTCAGTCTTGAGGTTCGTGGTCCCCCGTGATCCAATTTTGGTGCCATGGGTGCATTTTCTGCCCATTGCGTTATTTTTATGCGAAAATAAGACTTTTGGGTTTTGGTGCCCCATGATCCATGGTTCATTCTTATGCATAAAAAATCATAATGCCCGAAGCACTTTTCAGTTTTGAGGTACGAGGTGCCCCGTGGTCCAATTTTTGTGCCCGTGGTGCATTTTCGGCCCATTGCGTTATTTTTATGCGAAAATAAGACTTTTGGGTATCGGTGCACCGTGATCCCTGGTGCTTTCTTATGCATGAAAAACCATAATGCTCAGAATACTTTTCAGTTTTGCGATCTGTGGTGCCACATGGAACAATTTTGGTGCAAATGGTGCATTTTCGGCCATTTAAGCAATTTTCATGCGAAAATAAGACTTTTGGGTTTTGGTGCCCCGTGATCCTTGGTGCATTTTAATGCATTAAAAACCATAATGCTCAGAATAGTTTTCAGTCTTGAGGTTCGTCGTGTCCCGTGGTCCAATTTTAGTCCCATGGGTGCATTTTCGGCCATTTGTGCTGTTTTCGTACAAAAATAAGACTTTTGCGTTTTGGTGCCCCGTGATCCTTGGTTCATTCTTAAGCATAAAAAATCATAATGCTCGAAGCACTTTTCAGTTTTGAGGTACGAGGTTCCCCGTGGTCCAATTTTTGTGCCCGTGGTGCATTTTCGGCCCGTTGCGCAATTTTTGTGCGAAAATAAGACTTTTGGGTTTCGGTGCCCCGTGATCCCCGGTGCTTTCTTATGCATAAAAACCATAATGCTCATAACACTTTTCAGTTTTGAGGTCCGTCGTGCCCCGTGGAACAATTTTGGTGCAGGTGGTTCATTTTCGGCCATTTAAGCAATTTTCGTGCGAAAATAAGACTCTTGGGTTTAGGTGCCCCGTGATCCTTGGTGCATTCTAATGCATAAAAAACCATAATGCTCAGCACAGTTTTCAGTCTTGAGGTTCGTCGTGTCCCGGGGTCCAATTTTGGTGCCGTGGGTGCATTTTCGCCCATTTGTGCAATTTTCGTGCGAAAATAATACTCTTGGGGTTTGGTGCCCCATCATCCCTGGTGCATTCTTCTGCATAAAAAACCATAATGCTCAAAGCACTTTTCAGTTTTGAGGTCCGAGGTGCCCCGTGGTCCAATTTTGGTGCCTGTGGTGCATATTTGGCCCATTGTGCAAATTTCGTGCGAAAATAACACTTTTGGGTTTCGATGCCTCATGGTCCCTGGTGCTTTCTTATGAGTAAAAAACCATAATACTCATATCACTTTTCAATTTTGAGGTCCGTGGTGCCCCATGGAACAATTTTGGTGCTGGTGGTGCATTTTTGGCCATTTGAGTAATTTTCGTGCGAAAATAAGACTTTTGGGTTTTGATGCCCCATGATCCTTGGTGCATTCTAATGCATAAAAAACCATAATGCTCGGAACAATTTTTAGTCTTAGGGTTCGTGGTGCTCAGTGGTCCAATTTTTGTGCCCGTGGTGCATTTTCGGCCCATTGCGCAATTTTTGTGCGAAAATAAGACTTTTGGGTTTCAGTGCCCCGTGATCCCTGGTGCTTTCTTATGCGTAAAAAACCATAATGCTCAGAACATTTTTCAGTTTTGAGGTCCGTGGTGCCTCGTGGAATAATTTTGGTGCAGATGGTGCATTTTCGGCTATTTGAGCAATTTTCGTGCGAAAATAAGACTTTTGGGTTTTGGTGCCCCGTGATCCTTGGTGCATTTTAATGCATAAAAAACTATAATGCTCAGAATGGTTTTCAGTCTTGAGGTTCGTGGTGCCCCGTGGTCCAATTCTGGTGCCCGTGGTGCATTTTTGGCGATTTGTGTAATTTTCGTGCGAAAATAAGACTTTTGGATTTTGGTGCCCGTAATCCCTAATGCATTATTATGCATAAAAAACCACCATGCTCACAGTACTTTTCAGTTTTGAGGTCCGAGTTGCCCCGTGGTCCAATCTTGGTGCCTGTGGTGCATTTTCAGCCTATTGTGCAACTTTCGTACGAAAATAAGACTTTTGGGTTTTGGTGCCCTATGATCCCTGGTGCATTCTTATCCATAAAAAACCATAATGCTTGGAGGAATTTTCTGTTTTGAGGTCCGTGGTCCAATTTTGGTGCCTGTGGTGCATTTTCGGCCATTTGTGAAATTTTCGTGCAAAAATAAGACTTTTGGGTTTTGGTGCCACGTGATCCCTGGTGCATTCTTATGCATAAAAACCCATCATGCTTGAAACTTTTTTCAGTCTTCAGGTTTGTGGTGCCCCCGTGGTCCAATTTTGGTGCCGGTGGTGCATTTTCGGCGATTTGTCCAATTTTCGTGCGAAAATAAGACTTTTGGGTTTTGGTGCCCGTAATCCCTAATGCATTCTTATGCATAAAAAACCATCATGCTCATAGTACTTTTCAGTTTTGAGGTCCGACGTGCCCCATGGTCCAATTTTGGTGCCTGTGGTGCATTTTTAGCCCATTGTGCAATTTTCATGCGAAAATAAGACTTTTGGATTTTGGTGCCCCCGTGATCCCTGGTGCATTCTTATGCATAAAAAACTATAATGCTCGAAGAACTTTTATGTTTTGAGGTTTGAGGTGCCCCGTGGTCTAATTTTGGTACCCATGAGGCATTTTCGGCCCATTGTGCAATTTTCGTGCGAAAATAAGACTTTTCGGTTTTGGTGCCTCGTGAACCTTGGTGCATTCTTATGCATAAAAAACCATAATGCTTAGAGCACTTTTCAGTTTTGAGGTCCAAGGTGCCCCGTGGTCCGATTTTGGTGCCCGTGGTGCATTTTCGGCCCATTCGTGCAATTTTCCTGCGAAAATAAGACTTTTGGATTTTGGTGACCCGTGATCCCTGGTGCATTCTTATGCATAAAAAACTATAATGCTTGGAACACTTTTCAGTTTTGAGGTCCGGGTTGCCCCGTGGTCCATTTTTGGTGCCGGTGCTGCGTTTTCGACCATTTGTGAAATTTTTGTGCGAACTTTAGACTTTTGGGTTTTGGTACCCCGTCAACCTTGGTGCATTCTTATGTATAAAAAACCATAATGCTTGGAGTACTTTTCAGTTTTGAGGTCCGTGGTGCCCCGTGGTCCATTTTTGGTGCCCGTGGTGCATTTTCGGCCCATTACGCAATTTTCGTGTGAAAATAAGACTTTTGGGTTTTCGTGCCCCGTGATCCGTGGTGCATTCTTATGCATAAAAACCATAATGCTTGGAACACTTTTAAGTTTAGAGGTCCGTGGTGCCCCGTGGCCCAATTTTGGTCCCAGTGGTGCATTTTCGACCATTTGTGAAATTTTCGTGCGAAAATAAGACTTTTGGGTTTTGGCGCCCCGTGATCCCTGGTGCATTCTTATGCATAAATAACCATAATGCTCGGTGAACTTTTAAGTTTTGAGCTCCGAGGTGCCCCGTGGTCCAAATTTGGTGCCCGTGGAGCATTTTAGGCCCATTGTGCAATTTTCGTGCGAAAATAAGACTTTCGAATTTTGGTGCCCCGTGTTCCTTGGTGCATTGTTATGCATAAAAAACAATAATTCTTGGAACACTTTTCAGTTTAGAGGTCCGTGGTGCCCCGCGGTGCAATTTTGGTGCTAGTGGTGCATTTTCGGCCCATTGTGCAATTTTCGTGCGAAAATAAGACTTTTGGGTTTTGGTGCCCCGTGATCCCTGGTGCATTCCTATCCATAAAAAACCATAATGCTTGGAGGACTTTCAAGCATTGTGGTCCGAGGTGCCCCGTTGTCCAATATTGGTTCCCGTGGTTCATTTTCAGCCCATTGTGCAATTTTCGTGCGAAAGTAAGGCTTTTTGGTTTTGGTACCCCGTGATCGCTCGTGCATTCTTTTGCATAAAAAACCATAATGCTTGGAACACTTTTCAGTTTAGAGGTCCAGGGTGCTCCACTGTCCAATTTTGGTGACGGTGGTGCATATTTGGCAATTTGTGCAATTTTCGTGCGAAAATATGAGTTTTGGGTTTTCGTGCCCCGTGATACCTAGTGCATTCTAATACATTAAAAACCATAATGCTTAGAGGACTTTTCAGTTTTGAGGTCCAAGGTGCCCAATGGTCCAATTTTAGTGCCCGTGGTGCATTTTCTGCCCATTTGTGCAATTTTCCTGCGAAAATAAGACTTTCGGATTTTGGTGCCCCGTGATCCCTGGTACATTCTTTTGCATAAAAAACCATAATGTTTGGAACACTTTTTAGTTTAGTGGTCAGTGGTGCCCCGCGGTCCAATTTTGGTGTCGGTGGTGCATATTTGGCTATTTGCGGAATTTTCGTGCGAAAATAAGAGTTTTGGGATTTGGTGCCCCGTGATCCCTGATGCATTCTAATATATTAAAAACCATAATGCTAGGAGGACTTTTCAATTTTGAGGACTGTGGTGCCCCGTGGTCCAATTTTGGTGCCTATGGTGCATTTTCGGCCATTTGTG
This sequence comes from Pueraria montana var. lobata, assembly GCA_026413185.1. Classification (NCBI taxonomy): domain Eukaryota; kingdom Viridiplantae; phylum Streptophyta; class Magnoliopsida; order Fabales; family Fabaceae; genus Pueraria; species Pueraria montana. Next base: position 45,645,130 of record CM048646.1, read on the forward strand.
AAATTTTCGTGCGAAAATAAGACTTTTGGGTTTTGGTGCCCCGTGATCCCTGGTGCATTCTTATGCATAAAAAAACCATAATGCTTGGAACACTTTTCATTTTTGAGGTCCGTGGTGCCCCGTGGTCCAATTTTGGTGCCGGTGGTGCATATTCAGCCATTTATGCAATTTTCGTGCGAAAATAAGACTTTTGGGTTTTGGTACCCCATGCACAATCAAGATGCTTTCTTCATTGCGATCTTGATTCAAGAAAGCAGTCGAGAACAAGCGACCAACAAGGAAGAAGTCAAGAAGCTCAAATGACTTCTTTCTTGTTGACCAAGAAAGTAATGTTTCAAGCACGAAAGTAAGCAGGAAATGAAGAAAAGAATCAAGATCCCTGCTTGATTGATTCCAAGCTTTGTTTCTTCTTTGTTTGTTTCGTTCATGTTCGTTTCTTGTCTTGTTTGTTCTTCCTTGACTTCTACCTTGGTCAATAGCAACCATTGGCACAATCAAGATGCTTTCTTCATTGCAATCTTGATTAAAGAAAGCAGTCGAGAACAAGCGACCAAGAAGGAAGAAGTCAAGAAGCTTAGTTGACTTCTTTGTTGTTGACCAAGAAAGTAATGTTTCAAGCACGAAAGTAAGTAGGAAATGAAGAAAGGTATCAAGTTCCCTTCTTGATTGATTCCAAGCTATGTTTCTTCTTTTTTTCCCTCTTTCACACTCATTTCTCGTCTCTTTTGTTCTTTCTTGAGTTCTACCTTGATCAGTCGCAACCATAGGTGTAATCAAGATGCTATCGTGATTGCGATCTTGATTCAAGAAAGCAGTCAAGAACAAGCGACCAAGAAGGAAGAAGTCAAGAAGCTCAGTTGACTTCTTTCTTGTTGACCAAGAAAGTAATGTTTCAAGCAAGAAAGCAAGGAGTCAATGAAGAAAGGAATCAAGATCCCTTCTTGATTAATTACAGGCTGTGTTTTTTGTTTGTTTCTTGCTTTCACGGTCGTTTCTTGTCTTGTTTCTCCTTTCTTGACTTCTAGCATGATCAGTTGCAACCATGGATGCAATCAAGATACTTTCTTGATTGTGTTCTTGATTCAAGAAAGCAGTCAAGAACAAGCGACCAAGAAAGAAGAAGTTAAGAAGCTCAGATGACTTCTTTCTTGTTGACAAAGAAAGTAATGTTTCAAGCAATAAACCAAGAAAATAAGGAGGAAATGAAAAAAGTAATCAACATCCCTTCTAGATTGATTCCAAGTTGTGCTTCTTATTTGTTTCTTTATTTGATTGTCGTTTCTTGTCTTGTTTGTTCTTTCATGACTTCTACCTTGGTTAGTCGCAACAATTGGCACAATCAAGATGCTTTCTTCATTGCGATCTTGATTCAAGAAAGCAGTCGAGAACAAGCGACCAAGAAGGAAGAAGCCAAGAAGCTCAGTTGACTTCTTTCTTGTTGACTAAGAAAGTAATGTTTCAAGCAAGAAAGTAAGCAGGAAATGAAGAAAGGAATCAAGATCCTTGCTTGATTGATTCCAAGCTGTGTTTCTTCTTTGTGTATTTCATTCATGGTAGTTTCTTGTGTTGTTTGTTCTTTCATGACTTCTACCTTGGTCAGTCGCAACCGTTGGCACAATCAAGATGGTTTCTTCATTGCGATCTTGAGTCAAGAAGGCAGTCGAGAACAAGGGACCAAGAAGGAAGAAGTCAAGAAGCTCAAATGACTTCTTTCTTATTGACCAATAAAGTAATGGTTCAAGCAAGAAAGTAAGCAGGAAATGAAGAAAGGAATCAAGATCCCTGCTTGATTGATTCCAAGTTATGTGCCTTCTTTGTTTGTTTCGTTCATGGTCGGTTCTTGTCTTGTTTGTTCTTTAATGACTTCTTCCTTGGTCAGTCGCAACCATTGGGACAATCAAGATGCTTTCTTCATTGCGATCTTGATTCAAGAAAGCAGTTGAGAACAAGCAACCAAGAAGGAAGAAGTCAAGAAGCTCAGTTGACTTCTTTCTTGTTGACTAAGAAAGTAATGTTTCAAGCATGAAAGTAAGCAGGAAATGAAGAAGGTATCAAGATCCCTTCTTAATGGTTTCCAAGCTATGTTTCTTCTTTTTCTCTCCCATTCACAGTCGTTTGTTGTCATGTTTGTTCTTTCTTCAGTTCTACCTTGATCAGTCGCAATCATAGGCGTAATTAAGATGCTATCGTGATTGCGATCTTGATTCAAGAAAGCAGTCAAAAACAAGGGACCAAGAAGGAAGCAATCAAGAAGCTCAGTTGACTTCTTTCTTGTTGACTTAGAATGTAATGTTTTAAGAAAGAAAACAAGGAGGAAATGAAGAAAGGAATCAAGATCCCTTATTGATTGATTCCAAGATGCGTTTCTTCTTTGTTTATTTCTTTCATGGCCGTTTCTTGTCTTGTTTGTTCTTTCATGTCTTTTACCTTGGTTAGTCGCAACCATTGGCACAATCAAGATGCTTTCTTCATTGCGATCTTGATTCAAGAACGCAGTTAAGAACAAGCGACCAAGAAGGAAGAAGTCAAGAAGCTCAGTTGGTTTATTTATTGTTGACCAAGAAAGCAATGTTACAAGCTGTGTTTTTTGTTTGTTTCTTTCTTTCACAATCGTTTCTTGTCTCGTTTGTCCTTTCTTGAGTTCCGACTTGATCAGTCGCAACCACGGGTGCAATCAAGATACTTTCTTGATTGTGATCTTGATTCAAGAAAGCAGTCAAGAACAAGCGACCAAGAAAGAAGAAGTCAAGAAGCTCAGATGACTTCTTTCTTTTTGACCAAGAAAGTAATGTTTCAAGCAATTAACCAAGAAAATAAGGAGGAAATGAAGAAAGGAATCAACATCCCTTCTAGATTGATTCCAAGCTGTGCTTCTTATTTGTTTCTTTATTTGACGGACGTTTCTTGTCTTGTTTGTTCTTGCATGACTTCTACCTTGGTCAATCGCAACCATTGGCACAATCAAGATGCTTTCTTCATTGCGATATTAATTCAAGAAAGCAGTCGAGAACAAGCGACCATGAAGGAAGAAGTCAAGAAGCTCAGCTGACTTCTTTCTTATTGACCAAGAAACTAATGTTTCAAGCCAAAAAGTAAGCTGGAAACGAAGAAAGGAATCAAGATCCCTGCTTGATTGATTCCAAGTTGTGTTTCTTCTTTGTTTATTTCATTCATGGTCGTTTCTTGTCTTGTTCGTTCTTTCATGACTTCTACCTTGGTCAGTCATAACCATTGGCACAATCTAGATGCTTTCTTCATTGCGATCTTGATTCAGGAAAGCAGTCGAGAAAAAGCGACCAAGAAGGAAGAAGTCAAGAAGCTCAAATGACTTCTTTCTTGTTGACCAAGAAAGTAATGTTTCAACCAAGAAAGTAAGCAGGAAATTAAGAAAGGAATCAAGATCCCTCCTTGATTGATTCCAAGTTGTGTTTCTTCTTTGTTTGTTTCATTCATGGTCGTTTCTTGTTTTGTTTGTTCTTTCATGACTTCTTCCTTGGTCAGTCGCAACCATTGGGACAATTAAGATGCTTTCTTCATTGCGATCTTGATTCAAGAAAGCAGTTGAGAACAACCGACCAAGAAGGAATAAGTCATGAAGCTCAATTGACTTCTTTCTTGTTGACCAAGAATGTAATGTTTCAAGCAAGAAAGTAAGGAGGAAACGAAGAAAGGAATCAAGATCCATTCTTGATTAATTCCAAGCTGTGTTTCTTCTTTGTTTGTTTCATTCATGGAAGTTTCTTGTCTTGTTTGTTCTTTCATGACTTCTACCTTGGTCAGTCGTAACCATTGGCACAATCAACATGCTTTCTTCATTGCAATCTTGATTCAAAAAAGCAGTCAAGAACAAGCGACCAAGAAGGAACAAGTCAAGAAGCTCAGTTGACTTCTTTCTTGTTGACTAAGAAAGTAATGTTTCAAGCAAGAAAGCAAGGAGTCAAAGAAGAAAGGAATCAAGATCCCTTCTTGATTGATTCCAAGCTGTGTTTTTTGTTTGTTTCTATCTTTCAAGGTCGTTTCTTGTCTTGTTTGTCCTTTCTTGAGTTCCACCTTGATCAGTCGCAACCATCGATGCAATCAACATACTTTCTTAATTGTGATCTTTATTCAAGAAAGCAGTCAAGAACAAGTGGCCAACAAGGAAGCAGTCAAGAAGCACAGTTCACTACTTTCTTGTAAACCAAGAAACCAATGTCTCAAGCAAGAAACCAATGTCTCAAGCAAGAAACCAAGAAAGCATGGAGGAAATGAAGAACGGAATCAAGATCCCTTCTTGATTTGTTCCAAGATGTGTTTCTTCTTTGCTTCTTTCTTTCATGGTTATTTCTTGTCTTGTTTGTTCTTTCATGAGTTCTACCTTGGTCAGTAGCAACCATGGGTGCAATGAAGATGCTTTCCTGATTGCGATCTTGATTCAAGAAAGTAGTCAAGAACAAGCGATCAAGAAGGAAGAAGTCAAGAAGCTCAGTTGGCTTCTTTCTTGTTGACCAAGAAAGCAATGTTTCAAGTAACAAAGCAAGGAGAAAATGAAGAAAGGAATCAATATCCCTTCTTGATTGATTCCAAGCTGTGTTTTTTCTTTGTTTATTTCTTTCATGGTAGTTTCATGTCTTATTTGTTCTTTCATGACTTCCACCTTGGTCAGTTGCAACCAATGGCGCAATCAAGATGCCTTCTTAATTATGAGCTTGATTCAAGGAAGCAGTCAAGAAGCTCAGTTGACTTCTTTCTTGTTAACCAAGAAACCAATGTCTCAAGCAAGAAACCAAGAAAGCAAGGAGGAAATGAAGAAAGGAATCAAGATCCCTTCTTGATTGATTCCAAGCTGTGTTTCTTCTTTGTTTCTTTCTTTCGTCGTCATTTCTTCTCTTATTTGTTCTTTCTTGAGATCTACCTTGGGCAGTTGTAACCATGGGCTCAACCAAGATGCTTTATTGATTACGATCTTGATTCAAGAAAGTAGGCAAGAACAAGCGCCAAGAAGGAAGCAGTCAAGAAGCTAGGTTGACATTTTTCTTTTTTGTCCAAGAAAGCAAGGAGGAATTGAAGAAAGGAATCAAGATCCATTCTTGATTGATTACAAGCTATGTTTTTTGTTTATTTCTTTCTTTCACGGTCATTTCTTGTCATGTTTGTTCTTCCATGAGTTATACCTTGGTCAGTCGCAACCATGGGTCCAATCAAGATAATTTCTTGATTGTGATCTTCATTCAAGAAAGCAGTCAAGAACAAGTGACCAACAAGGAAGCAGTCAAGAAGCTCAATTGACTTCTTTCTTGTTTACCAAGAAACCAATGTCTCAAGGAAGAATCCAAGAAAGCAAGGAGGAAATGAACAAAGGAATCAAGATCCCTTCTTGATTGATTCCAAGCTGTGTTTCTTCTTTGTTTCTTTCTTTCGTCATCATTTCTTGTCTTGTTTGTTCTTTCTTGAGATCTACCTTGGGCAGTCGTAACCGTGGGCACAATCAAGATACTTTCTTGATTGCGATCTTAATTGAAGAAAGTAGTCAAGAACAAGCGACCAAGAAGGAAGAAGTCAATAGGCTCAGTTGACTTCTTTCTTGTTGACCAAGAAAGTAATGTTTCAAGCAAGAGAGCAAGGAGGAAATGAAGAAAGGAATCAAGATCCCTGCTTGATTGATTCCAAGTTGTGTTTCTTCTTTGCTTGTTTCATTCATGATTGTTTCTTGTCTTGTTTGTTCTTTCATGACTTCTACCTTGGTCAGTCGCAACCATTGGCACAACCAAGATGCTTTCTTTATTGCGATCTTGATTCAAGAAAGGAGTCGAGAACAAGCGACCAAGAAGGAAGAAGTCAAGAGGCTCAGTTGACTTCTTTCTTGTTGACCAAGAAAGTAATGTTTCAAGCAAGAAAGTAAGCAGGAAATGAAGAAAGGTATCAAGATCCATTCTTGATTGATTCCAAGCTGTGTATCTTCTTTTTTTCTCTCTTTCGCAGTCGTTTCTTGTCTTATTTGTTCTTTCTTGAGTTCTACCTTGATCAGTCACAACCATAGGCGCAATCAAGACGCTGTCGTGAATGTGATCTTGATTCAAGAAAGCAGTCAAGAACAAGCGACCAAGAAGGAAGCAGTCAAGAAGCTCAGTTGACTTCTTTCTTATTGGCCAAGAAAGTAATGTTTCAAGAAAGAAAGCAAGGAGGAAATGAAGAAAGGATTCAAGATCCCTTCTTCATTGATTCCAACCTGTGTTTCTTCTTTGTTTATTTCATTCATGGTCGTTTCTTGTCTTGTTTGTTCTTTCATGACTTCTACCTTGGTCAGTCGCAACCATTGGCACAATCAAGATGTTTTCTTCATTACGATCTTGATTCAAGAACACAGTCAAGAACAAGCGACCAAGAAAAAAGAAGTCAAGAAACTCAGTTAACTTCTTTCTTGTTGACCAAGAAAGAAATGTTTCAAGCAAGAAAGCAAGGAGTCAATGAAGAAAGGAATCAAGATCCCTTCTTGATTGATTACAAGCTGTGTTTTTTGTTTGTTTCTTTCTTTCACTGTCGTTTCTTGTCTTGTTTGTCCTTTCTTGAGTTCCACCTTGATCATTCGCAACCATGGGTGCAATCAAGATACTTTCTTGATTGTGATCTTGATTCAAGAAAGCAGTCAAGACCAAGTGACCAACAAGGAAGCAGTCAAGAAGCACAGTTGACTTCTTTCATGTTAAGCAAGAAACCAATGTCTCAAGTAAGAAAGCAAGGAGCAAATGAAGAAAGGAATCAAGATCCCTTCTTGATTTATTCCAAGATGTCTTTCTTCTTTGTTTCTTTCTTTCATGGTTGTTTCTTGTCTTGTTTGTTCTTTCATGACTTCTACCATGGTCAGTCGCAACAATGGACGCAATCAAGATGCTTTCTTGAATGCGATCTTGATTCAACAAAGCACTCATAAACAAGAGACCAAGAAGGAAGATGTCAAGAAGCTCAATTGACTTCTTTCTTGTTGACCAAGAAATAACATTTCAAGCAAGAAACCAAGAAAGCAAGGAGGAAAAGAAGAAAGGAATCAAGATCCCTTCTTGATTGATTCCAAACCGTGTTTCCTCTTTCTTTCTTTCTTTCTTTCATGATTGTTTCTTGTCTTGTTTGTTCTTTCTTGAGTTCTACCTTGGTCAGTCGCAACCATGGGTGCAACAAGATACTTACTTGATTCCGATCTTAATTTAAGAAAGCAGTCAAGAACAAACGACCAAGAAGGAAGTAATCAAGACGCTCCGTTGACTTCTTTCTGGTTGACCAAGAAAGTAATGTTTTAAGCAAGAAAGTATGGAGGAAACGAAGAAAGGAATCAAGATTCCTTCTTGATTGATTCCAAACTATGTATCTTCTTTGTTTCTTTCTTTCACAGTCGTTTCTTATCTTTTTTGTTCTTTCATGACTTCTACCATGGTCAGTTGCAACCATGGGCACAATCAAGATGCTTTCTTGAATGCGATCTTGATTCAAGAAAGCAGTCATAAACAAGAGACCAAGAAGGAAGAAGTCAAGAAGCTCAGTTGACTTCTTTCTTGTTGACCAAGAAAGTAATGTTTCAAGCAAGAAAGCAAGGAGGAAATGAAGAAAGGAATCAAGATCCATTCTTAATTAATTCCAAGTTGTGTTTCTTCTTTGTTTCTTTATTTCATGGTCATTTCTTGTCTTGTTTGTTCTTTCATTACTTCTACCTTAGTCAGTCGCAACCATTGGCTCCATCAAGATGCTTTCTTGATAGCAATAGCGATTCAAGAAAGCAGTCAAGAGTAAGCGACCAAGACGGAAGAAATCAAGAAGCTCAGTTGACTTCTTTCTTGTTGACCAAGAAAGCAATGTTTCAAGCAAGAAACCGAGAACGCAAGGAGGAAATGAAGAAAGGAATCAAGATACCTTCTTGATTGATTCCAAGCTGCGTTTCTTCTTTGTTTCTTTCTTTCATGGGTATTTCTTGTCTTGTATGTTCTTTCATTACTTCTACCTTGGTCAGTCGCAGCCATAGGCGCAATCAAGATACTTTTTTATTGCGATCTTAATTCAAGAATGCAGTCAAGAACAAGCGACAGAGAAGGAAGAAGTCAAGAAGCTAAGTTGACTTCTTTCTTGTTGACCAAGAAAGTAATGTTTCAAGCAAGAAAGCAAGGAGGAAGTGAAGAAAGGAATCAAGATCCCTTCTTGATTGATTCCAAGTTGTGTTTCTTTTTTGTTGGTTTCTTTCATGGTCGTTTCTTGACTTGTTTATTCTGTCATGACTTCTACCTTGGTCAGTCGCAACCATTGGTGCAATCAAGATGCTTTCTTGATTGCGATCTTGTTTCAAGAAAGTAGTCAAGAACAAGCGACCAAGAAGGAAGAAGTCCAGAAGCTTAGTTGACTTCTTTCTTATTGACCAAGACAACAATGTTTCAAGCAAGAAATCGAGAAAGCAAGGAGGAAATGGAGAAAGGAATCAAGATCCCTTCTTGATTGATTCCAAGCGATGTTTCGTCTTTGTTTCTTTCTTTCATGGTCATTTCTTGTCTTGTTTGTTCTTTCATGACTTCTTCCTTGGTAAGTCGCAACCATTGGTGCAATCAAGATGCTTTCTTTATTACGATCTTGTTTTAAGAAAGCAGTCAAGAACAAGCAACCAAGAAAGAAGAAGTCAAGAAGCTCAGTTGACTTCTTTCTTATTGACCAAGAAAGCAATGTTTCAAGCAAGAAACCGACAAAGGAAGGAGGAAATGGAGAAAGGAATCAAGATCCCTTCTTGATTGATTCAAAGCTGTGTTTCTTCTTTGTTTCTTTCTTTCGTGGTCATTTATTGTGTTGTTTGTTCTTTCATTAGTTCTACCTTGGTCAGTCGCAACCATGGGTGGAATCAAGATGCTTTCTTGATTGCGATCTTGATTCAAGAAAGCAGTCAAGAACGAGCGACCAAGGAGGAAGAAGTCAAGAAGCTCAGTTGACTTCTTTCTTGTTAACCAAGAAAGCAATGCTTCAAGTAAGAAACCAAGAAAGTAAGGAGGAAATGGAGAAAGGAATCAAGATACCTTCTTGATTGATTCCAAGCTGTGTTTTTTCGTTGTTTCTTTCTTTCATGGTCGTTTCTTATCTTGTTTGTTCGGAAGAAGTTAAGAAAGGAACCAAGATCCCTTCTTAAATGATTCCAAGCTATGTTTCTTCTTTGTTTCATGAGTTCTACCTTGGTCAGTCACAATAATGGCCGCAGTTAAGATGCTTTCTTGATTGCGATCTTGATTCGAGAAAGCAGTCAAGAATAAGCGACTAAGAAGGAAGAAGTCAAGAAACTCAGTTGACTTCTTTCATGTAAACCAAGAAAGCAATGTTTCAAGCACCAAAACCAAGAAAGCAAGTTGAAAATGAAGAAAGGAATCAAGATCCCTTCTTGATTGATTTCAATCCGTGTTTCTTTTTCGTTTCTTTCTTTCATGGTCGTTTCTTGTCTTGTTTGTTCTTTCATTAGTTCTACCTTGGTCAGTCGCAACCATGGGCATAATCAAGATGCTTTTTTTATTGCGATCTTGATTCGAGAAAGTAGTCAAGAACAAGCCACGAAGGGGAAAAAAGTCAAGAATCTCAGTTGACTTCTTTCATGTAAACGAAGAAAGCAATGTTTCAAGCAAGAAACCAAGAAAGCAAGTTGAAAATGAAGAAAGAAATCAAGATCCCTTCTTGATTGATTCCAAGCTGTGTTTCTTTTTTGTTTCTTTCTTTCATGGTCATTTTTTGTCTTGTTTGTCCTTTCATTAGTTCTACCTTGGTCAGTTGCAACCATGGGCACAATCAAGATGCTTTCTTGATTGCGATCTTCATTCAACAATGTAGTCAAGAACAAGCAACCAAGAAGGAAGAAGTCAAGAAGCTCAGTTGACTTCTTTCTTGTTGACCAAGAAACCAATGTTTCAAGCAAGAAACCAAGAAATCAAGGAGGAAATGAAGGAAGCAATCAACATCCCTTCTTGATTAATTCCAAGTTGTGTTTCTTCTTTGTTTCTTTCCTTCATGGTCGTTTCTTGTCTTGTTTGTTCTTTCATGAGTTCTACCTTTTTCAGTCGCAACCATGGGCATAATCAAGATGTTTTTTTTATTGCGATCTTGATTCGAGAAAGTAGTCAAGAACAAGCCACGAAGGGGAAAGAAGTCAAGAATCTCAGTTTACTTCTTTCATGTAAACGAAGAAAGCAATGTTTCAAACAAGAAACCAAGAAAGCAAGTTGAAAATGAAGAAAGAAATCAATATCCCTTCTTGATTGATTCCAAGCTGTGTTTCTTTTTTGTTTCTTTCTTTCATGGTCATTTTTTGTCTTGTTTGTCCTTTCATTAGTTCTACCTTGGTCAGTTGCAACCATGGGCACAATCAAGATGCTTTCTTGATTGCGATCTTCATTCAACAATGTAGTCAAGAACAAGCGACCAAGAAGGAAGAAGTCAAGAAGCTCAGTTGACTTCTTTCTTGTTGACCAAGAAAGCAATGTTTCAAGCAAGAAACTAAGAAATCAAGGAGGAAATGAAGGAAGCAATCAAGATCCCTTCTTGATTAATTCCAAGTTGTGTTTCTTCTTTGTTTCTTTCCTTCATGGTCGTTTCTTGTCTTGTTTGTTCTTTCATGAGTTCTACCTTTGTCAGTCGCAACCATGGGCATAATCAAGATGCTTTCTCAATTGCGATCTTAATTCAAGAAAGCAGTCAAGAACAAATGACAAAGAAGGCAGAAATCAAGAAGCTCAGTTGACTTCTTTCTTCTTGACTAAGGAAGGAATGTTTCAGGCAAAAAACCAAGAAAGCAAGGTGGGAGTGAAGAAAAGAATCAAGATCCCTTCTTGATTGATTCCAAGTTGTGTTTCTTCTTTCTTTCTTTCTTTCATGGTCATTTCTTGTCTTATTTGTTCTTTCATGAGTTCTACCTTGACCAGTCACAACCATGGGCACAATCAAGATGCTTTCTTAATTACGAACTTCATTGAAGAATGTAGTCAACAACAAGCAACCAAGAAGGAAGAAATCAAGAAGCTCAGTTGACTTCTTTCTTGTTGACCAAGAAAGCAATGTTTCAAGCAAGGAGGAAATGAAGAAATCAATCAAGATCGCTTCTTGATTGATTCCGAGCTGTGTTTCTTCTTTGTTTCTTTCTTTCATGATCGTTTCTTGTCTTGTTTGTTCTTTCATGAGTTCTACCTTCTTTAGTCACAACCATGGGGGCAATCATGATGCTTTCTTGATTGTGATCTTAATTCAAGAATGTAGTCAAGAACAAGCGACCAAGATGGAAGAAGTCAAGAAGCTCAGTTGACATCTTTCCTATTGACTAATAAAGCAATGTTTCAACCAAGAAACCAAGAAAGCAAGTTGGAAGTGAAGAAAGGAATCAACATCCATTCATGATTGATTCCAAGCTGTGTTTCTTCTTTGTTTCTTTCTCTCATGGTCGTTTCTTGTCTTGTTTGTTCTTTCTTGAGTTCTATCTTGGCCAGTCGCAACCATGGGCGCAATCAAGATGCTTTCTTGATTGTGATCTTAATTCAAGAAAGCAGTCAAGAACAAGAGACTAAGAAGAAAGAAGTCAAGAAGATCAGTTGAGTTCTTTCTTGTTGACTAAGAAAGCAATGTTTCAAGTAAGGAACCAAGAAAGCAAGGAGGAAATCATGAAAGGAATCGAGATCACTTCTTGATTGATTCCAAGCTGTGTTTCTTCTTTGTTTCTTTCTTTCATGGTCATTTCTTGACTTGTTTGTTATGTCATGAGTTCTACCTTAGTTAGCCACAAGCATGGGCACAATCAAGATGCTTTCCTGATTGCGATCCTGATTCAAGAAAGCAGTCAAGAATAAGCGACTAAGAAAAAAGAAGTCAAGAAGCTCAGTTGACTTCTTTCTTGTTGATTAAGAAAGCAATGTTTCAAGCAAGAAACCGAGCTTCTTGACTTCTTCCTTCTTAGTTGTTTGTTCTTGACTGCTTTCTTGAATCAAGATCACAATCAAGAAAGCATCTTGATTCCGCCCATGGTTGCGGCTGACCAAGGTAGAACTCAAGAATGAAAAAAAGGAAAGAAACATCCATGAAAGAAAGAAACAAAAAAGAAACACAACTTGGATTCAATCAAGAAGGGATCTTGAGTCCTTTCTTCACTTCCTCCTTGCTTTCTTGGTTTCTTACTTGAATCACTACTTTCTTAGTCAACAAGAAAGAAGTCAACTGAGCTTCTTGACTTCTTGCTTCTTGGTCATTTGTTATTGACTGCTTTCTTGAATTAAGATCGCAATCAAGAAAGCATCTTGATTGCGTCCATGGTTGCAATTGACCAAGGTAGAACTCATCAAACAACAAGCAAGACAAGAAACGACCATGAAAGAAAGAAGCAAAGAAGAAACACAGCTTGGTATCAATAAAGAAGTGATCTTGATTCCTTTTTTCACTTCCTCCTTGCTTTCTTGCCTGAAACATTGCTTTCCTAGTCAATAAGAAAGAAGTCAACTGAGCTACTTGACTTCTTTCTTCTTAGTCGCTTGTTCTTGACTGCTTTCTTGAATCAACATAGCAATCAAGAAAACATCTTGATTGCGCCCATGTTTGCGGATGACCAAGGTAGAAGTCAAGAATGAAAAACAAGGCAAGAAACATCCATGAAAGAAAGAAACAAAGAAGAAACACAGCTTGGAATCAATCAAGAAGGGATCTTGAGTCCTTTCTTCACTTCCTTCTTGCTTTCTTGGTTTCTTGCTTGAAACATTGCTTTCTTAGTCAACAAGAAAGAAGTCAACTGAGCTGCTTGACTTCTTCCTTCTTTGTCGTCTGTCCTTGACTGCTTTCTTGAATTAAGATCGCAATCTAGAAAGCATCTTGATTGCGCCCATTTTTGCAATTGACCAAGGTAGAACTCATGAAACAACAAACAAGACAAGAAACGACCACGAAAGAAAGAAACAAAGAAGAAACATAGCTTGGAATCAATCAAGAAGTGATCTTGATTCCTTTCTTCACTTCCTCCTTGCTTTCTTGGTTTCTTGCTTGAAACATTCCTTTCTTGATTGCGTCCATGGTTGCGATTGACCAAGGTTGAACTCATCAAACAATAAGCAAGACAAGAAATGACCATTAAAGAAAGAAGCAAAGAAAAAACAGAGCTTGGAATCAATAAAGAAGTGATCTTGATTCCTTTTTTCACTTCCTCCTTGCTTTCTTGCTTGAAACATTGCTTTCTTAGTCAATAAGAAAGAAGTCAACTGAGCTACTTGACTTCTTTCTTCTTAGTCGCTTGTTCTTGACTACTTTCTTAAATCAACATAGCAATCAAGAAAACATCTTGATTGCGCCCATGGTTGCGGCTGGCCAAGGTAGAACTCAAGAATGAAAAACAAGGCAAGAAACATCCATGAAAGAAAGAAACAAAGAAGAAACACAGCTTGGAATCAATCAAGTAGGGATCTTGATTCCTTTCATCACTTCCTCCTTGCTTTCTTGGTTTCTTGCTTGAAACATTTCTTTCTTAGTCAACAAGAAAGAACTCAACTGAGCTACTTGACTTCTTCCTTCTTTGTCGTTTGTCCTGGACTGCTTTCTTGAATTAAGATCTTAATCAAGAAAGCATCTTGATTGCGCCCATGGTTGCAATTGACCAAGGTAGAACTCATGAAACAACAAACAAGACAAGAAATGACCATGAAAGAAAGAAACAAAGAAGAAACATAGCTTGGAATCAATCAAGAAGTGATATTGATTCCTTTCTTCACTTCCTCCTTGCTTTCTTGGTTTCTTGCTTGAAACATTGCTTTCTTGATTGCATCCATGGTTGCGATTGACCAAGATAGAACTCATCAAACAACAAGCAAGACAAGAAACGACCATTAAAGAAAGAAGCAAAGAAGAAACACAGCTTGGAATCAATAAAGAAGTGATCTTGATTCCTTTTTTCACTTCCGCCTTGCTTTCTCGCTTGAAACATTGCTTTCTTAGCCAATGAGAAAGAAGTCAACTGAGCTACTTGACTTCTTTCTTCTTAGTCGCTTGTTCTTGACTGCTTTCTTGAATCAACATAGTAATCAAGAAAACATCTTGATTTCGCCCATGGTTGCGATTGACCAAGGTAGAACTCATGAAATAATAAACAAGTCAAGAAACGACCACGAAAGAAAGAAACAGAGAAGAAACACAGCTTGGAAACAATCAAGAAGTGATCTTGATTCCTTTCATCATTTCCTCCTTGCTTTCTTGGTTTCTTGCTTGAAACAATGATTTCTTAGTCAAGAAGAAAGAGGTCAACTGAGCTTCTTGACTTCTTTGTTCTTGGTCGATTGTTCTTGACTACTGTTACGATTGACGAAGGTAGAACTCAAGAAAGAAAAACAAGGCAAGAGACATCCATGAAAGAAAGAAATAAAGAAGAAACACAGCTTGGAATCATTTAAGAATGGATTTGGATTCCTTTCTTCGTTTCCTTCTTGATTTCTTGGTTTCTTGCTTGAAACATTGCTTTCTTGGTCAACAAGAAAGAAGTCAACTGAGCTTCTTTTTCTTCTTCCTTCTTGGTCGCTTGTTCTTAACTACATTCTTGAATGAAATCATATTCAAGAAAGCATCTTGATTGCGCCCGTGGTTGCGACTGACCAAGGTAGAACTCATGAAAGAACAAGCAAGGCAAGAAACATCCATTAAAGAAATAAAAAAAGAAGAAAGACAGCTTGGAATTAATCACGAAGGGATCTTGATTCCTTTATTGCTTTCTTGGTTTGTTGCTTGAAACATTGCTTTCTTGGTCAACAAGAAAGAAGTCAATTGAGCTTCTTGACTGCTTCCTTCTTGGTCAATTGTTCTTAACTACATTCTTGAATGAAGATCGTAATCAAGAAAGCATTGTGATTGCGCCCATGGTTGCGATTGACCAAGGTAGAACTCATGAAAGAATAAACAAGAGAAGAAACAACCATAAATGAAAGAAACAAAGAAGAAACACAGTTTGGAATCAATCAAGAAGGGATCTTGATTCCTTTCTTCATTTCCTCCTTGCATTCTTGGTTTCTTGCTTGAAACATTACTTTTTTGGTCAATAAGAAAGAAGTAAACTGAGCTTCTTGACTTCTTCCTTCTTGGTCGGTTGTTTGAAACATTACTTTCTTGGTCAACAAGAACAAAGTCAACTGAGCCTCTTGACTTCTTCCTTCTTGGTCGCTTGTTCTTGACTACTTTCTTGAATAAAGATCGCAATCAAGAAAGCATCTTGATTGTGCCCATGGTTGCGACTGACCAAGGTAGAACTCATGAAGGAACAAATAAGACAAGAAACGACCATGAAAGAAAGAAACAAAATAGAAACACAGCTTGGAATCAATCAATAATAGATATTGATTCGTTTGTTCATTTCCTTCATGCTTTCTTGTTTGAAACATTGCTTTCTTGTTCAACAAGAAAGAAGTCAACTGAGCTTCTTGACTACTTCCTTCTTGGTTGCTTGTTCTTGAGTGCTTTCTTGAATAAAGATCGCAATCAAGAAAGCAGCTTGATTGCACCCATGGTTGTGACTGACCAAGGCAGAACTTAAGAAAGAAAAACAAGATAAGAAATGATCTTGAAACATAGAAACAACGAAGAAACACAACTTGGAATCAATCAACAAGGGATATTGTTTCCTTTCTTCATTTCCTTCTTGCTTTCTTGGCTTCTCACTAGAAACATTGCTTTCTTGGTCAATAAGAAAGAAGTCAACTAAGCTTCTTGACTGCTTCCTTCTTGGTCGCTTGTTCTTGACTAAACTCTTGAATGATGATCGCAATCAAGAAAATATCTTGATTGTGCCCATGGTTGCGACTGACCAAGTTAGAACTCATGAAAGAAAAAACAAGACAAGAAATGATCATGAAAGAAATAAACAAAGAAGAAACACAGCTTGAAATCAATCAAGAAAGGATCTTCATTCCTTTCTTTATTTCCTCCTGGCTTTGTTGGTTTCTTGCTTGAAACATTGCTTTCTTGGTTAACAAGAAAGAAGTCAACTTAGCTTCTTGACTTCTTCTATCATGGTCGCTTGTTCTTGACTGCTTTCTTGAATTAAGATTGCAATCGAGAAAGCATCTTGATTATACCCATGGTTACGACTAACCAAGGTAGAACTCAAGAAAGAAAAACAAGGAAAGAAATGTGTATGACAGAAAGAAACACAGCTTGGAATCAATCAAGAAGGGATCCTGATTCCTTTCTTTATTTCCTCCTTGCTTTATGGGTTTCTTGCTTGAAACATTGCTTTCTTGGTCACCAAAGAAAGAAGTCAACTAAGCTTCATGACTTCTTACTTCTTCGTCACTTGTTCTTGACTGCTTTCTTGATTAAAGATCGAAATCAAGAAAGCATCTTGATTGCGCCCATGGTTGCGGCTGATGAAGGTAGAACTCAAGAAAGAAAAACAAGGCGAGAAACGTCCATGAAAGAAAGAAACAAAGAAGAAACACTACTTGGAATCAATCAAGAAGGGATCTTGATTCCTTTCCTTATTTCCTCCTTGCTTTCTTGGATTCTTGTTTGAAACATTGCTTTCTTGGTCAACAAGAAAGAAGTCAACTGAGCTTCTTGACTACTTCCTTCTTGGTCGCTTGTTCTCGACTGCTTTCTTGAATAAAGATCGCAATCAAGAAAGCAGCTTGATTGCACCCATGGTTGTGACTGACCAAGCTAGAACACAAGAAAGAAAAATAAGACAAGAAACGGTCATGAAAGATAGAAACAAAGAAGAAACACAACTTAGAATCAATCAAAAAGGGATCTTGATTCCATTCTTCATTTCCTTCTTGCTTTCTTGATTTCTTACAAGAAACATTGCTTTCTTGGTCAACAAGAAAGAGGTCAACTAAGCTTCTTAACTGCTTCCTTCTTGGTCGCTTGTTCTTGACTACATTCTTGAATGAAGATCGCAATCAAGAAAGCATCTTGATTGCACCCATGGTTGCGACTGACCTAGGTAGAACTCACGAAAGAACAAACAAGACAAGAAACGATCATGAAAGAAAGAAACAAAGAATAAACACAACTTAGAATCAATCAAGAAGGGATCCTGATTCCTTTCTTCATTTCCTCCTTGCTTTCTTGCTTGAAACGTTGCTTCCTTGAGCTACAAGAAAGAAGTCAATGGAGCTTCTTGACTTCTTCCTTCTTGGTCGCTTGTTCTTGACTGCATTCTTGAATCAAGATCGAAATTAAGACACCATCTTGATTGTGCCCATGGTTGTGACTTACCAAGGTAGAACTCATGAAAGAACAAACTAGCCAAGAAACGATCATGAATGAAAGAACCAAAGAAAAAACACAGCTTCGAATCAATCAAGAAGGGATCTTGATTCCTTTCTACATTTCCTCCTTGCTTTCTTGGTTGAAACATTGCTTCCTTGGGCAATAAGAAAGAAGTCAATTGAGCTTTTTGACTTCTTCCTTCTTGGCCGCTTGTTCTTGACTGCTTTCATGAATCAAGATCGGAATCAACAAAGCATCTTGATTGCTCCCATGGTTGCGACTGACTAAGGTAGAACTCATGAAAGAACAAACAAGGCAATAAGCAACTATGAAAGAAAGAAACAAAGAAGAAACACAGCTTAGAATCAATCAAGAAGGGATCATGAGTCCTTTCTTCATTTCCTCCTTGCTTTCTTGGTTGAAGCATTGCTTCCTTGGGCAACAAGAAAGAAGTCAATTGACCTTCTGGACTTCTTCCTTCCTGGTCGCTTGTTCTTGACTACTTTCTTGAATCAAGATCGAAATCAAGAAAGCATCTTGATTGTGCCCATACTTGTGACTGACCAAGGTAAAACTATTGAAAGAACAAATAAGACAAGAAACGATCATGAAAGAAAGAAACAAAGAAGAAAAACAGCTTCGAATCAATCAAGAAGGGATCCTGATTCCTTTCTTCATTTCCTCCTTGCTTTCTTGGTTTCTTGCTTGAAACATTGATTTCTTGGTTAATAAGAAAGAAGTCAACTGAGCTTCTTGACTTCTTCCTTCTTGGTAGCTTGTTCTTAACTGCTTTCTTGAATCAAGATCGGAATCAAGATAGCATATTGATTGCTCCCATGGTTGCGACTGACTAAGGTAGAACTCATGAAAGAACAAACAAGACAATAAATGACCATGAAAGAAGGAAACAAAGAAGAAACATAACTTAGAATCAGTCAAGAAGGGATCCTGATTCCTTTCTTCATTTCCTCCTTGCTTTCTTGCTTGAAATATTGCTTCCTTGGGCAACAAGAAAGAAGTCACTTGAGCTTCTTGACTTCTTCCTTCTTGGTCGCTTGTTCTTGACTGCTTTCTTGAATCAAGATCAAAATCAAGAAAGCATCTTCATTGTATCCATGGTTGTGACTGACCAAGGTAGAACTCATGAAAGAACAAATAAGACAAGAAATGACCTTGAAAGAAAGAAACAAAGAAGAAACACAGCTTGGAATCAATCAAGAAGGGATCCTGATTCCTTTCTTGAATTCCTCCTTGCTTTCTTGCTTGAAATGTTGCTTCCTTGGGCAACAAGAAAGAAGTCAATTGAGCTTCTTGGTTGCTTGTTCTTGACTGCTTTCTTGAATCAAGATCGAAATCAAGAAAGCATGTTGATTGTGCCCATGGTTGCGACTGACCAAGGTAGAACTCATGAAAGAACAAATAAGACAAGAAACGATCATGAAAGAAAGAAACAAAGAAGAAACACAGCTTGGAATCATTCAAGAAGTGATCCTAATTCCTTTCTTCATTTCCTCCTTGCTTTCTTGCTTGAAATATTGCTTCCTTGGACAATAGGAAAGAAGTCAATTGAGCTTCTAGACTTCTTCCTTCTTGGTCGTTTGTTCTTAACTGCTTTCTTGAATCAAGATATAAATCTAGAAAGCATCTTGATTGTATCCATGGTTGTGACTGACCAAGGTAAAACTCATGAAAGAACAAATAAGACAAGAAACGACCTTGAAAGAAAGAAACAAAGAAGAAACATAGCTTGGAATCAATCAAGAAGGGATCTTGATTCCTGTCTTGATTTCCTCCTTGCTTTCTTGCTTTAAACATTGTTTCCTTGGGCAATAAGAAAGAAGTCAATTGAGCTTCTTGACTTCTTCCTTCTTGGTCGTTTGTTCTTTACTGCTTTCTTGAATCAAGATCAAAATTAAGAAACCATCTTGATTGTGCCCATGGTTGCGACTGACCAAGGTAGAACTTAGGAAAGAACAAATAATCCAACAAACGATGATGAAAGAAAGAAACAAAGAAGAACAGCTTGGAATCAATCAAGAAGGGATCCTGATTCCATTCTTCATTTCCTCCTTGCTTTCTTCATTTCTTGCTTGAAACATTTCTTTCTTGGTCAATAAGAAAGAAGTCAATTGAGATTCTTGACTTCTTCCTTCTTGGTCGCTTGTTCTTAACTGTTTTCTTGACTCAATATCGGAATCAAGATAACATCTTGATTGCTCCCATGGTTGCGACAGACTAAGGCAGAACTCATGAAAGAACAAATACGACAATAAATAACCATGAAAGAAAGAAACAAAGAAGAAACACAACTTGAAATCACTTAAGAAGGGATCTTGATTCCTTTCTTCATTTCCTCCTTGCTTTCTTGCTTGAAATGTTGCTTCCTTGGGCAACAAGAAAGAAGTCAATTGAGCTTCTTGACTTCTTCCATCTCGGTCACTTGTTCTTGACTGCTTTCTTGAATCAAGATCGAAATTAAGAAACCATCTCGATTGTGCCCATGGTTGTGACTGACCAAGGTAGAACTCATGAAAGAACAAACAAGCCAAAAATCGATCATGAAAGAAAGAAACAAAGAAGAAACACAGCTTGGAATCAATCAAGAAGGGATCCTGATTCCTTTCTTCATTTCCTCCTTGCTTTCTTGGTTTCTTGCTTGAAACATTTCTTTCTTGGTCAATAAGAAATAAGTCAACTGAGCTTCTTGACTTCTTCCTTCTTCGTCGCTTGTTCTTAACTATTTTCTTGAATCAATATCGGAATCAAGATAGCATCTTGATTGCTCCCATGGCTGTGACTGACTAAGGCAAAACTCATGAAAGAACAAACAAGACAATAAACGACCGTGAAAGAAAGAAACAAAGAAGAAACACAACTTGGAATCAATCAAAAAGGGATCCTGATTCCTTTCTTCATTTCCTCCTTGCTTTCTTTCTTGAAATATTGCTTCCTTGGGCAACAAGAAAGAAGTCATTTGAGCTTCTTGACTTCTTCCTTCTTGGTCACTTGTTCTTGACTGCTTTCTTGAATCAAGATCGAAATCAAGAAACCATCTTGATAGTTCCCATGGTTGCGACTGACCAAGGTAGAACTCATGAAAGAACAAACAAGACAAGAAATGACCTTGAAAGAAAGAAACAAAGAAGAAACACAGCTTGGAATCAATGAAGAAGGATTCCTGATTCCTTTCTTCATTTCCTCCTTGCATTCTTTGTTTCTTGCTTGAAACATTGCTTTCTTGGTCAATAAGAAAGAACTCAAATGAGCTTCTTGATTTCTTCTTTCTGGGTCACTTGTTCTTAACTACTTTCTTGAATCAAGATCAGAATCAAGAAAGTATCTTGATTACGCCCATGGTTAGGACTGACCAAGGAAGAACTAATGAAAGAACAAACAAGACAAGAAACGACCTTGAAAGAAAGAAACAAAGAAGAAACACAACTTGGAATCAATCAAGAAGTGATCTTAATTCCTTTCTTCATTTCCTCCTTACTTTCTTGATTTCTTGCTTAAAACATTGCTTTCTTGGTCAGCAAGAATGAAGTCAATTGAGCTTCTTGACCTCTTACTTCTTGTTCGCCTGTTCCTGACTCCTTTCTTGAATCAAGATTACAATCAAGAAAGCATCTTGATTGCGCCCAAGGTTTCGACTAACAAAGGTAGATCTCAGGAAAGAACAACTAATACAAGAAACGAACCTGAAAGAGAGGAACAAAGAAGAAACACAACTGGGAATCAATCAAGAAGGGATCTTGACTCCTTACTTCATTTCATCCTTGCTTTCTTGGTTTCTTGCTTAAAACATTACTTTATTAGTCAATAAGAAAGAAATCAACTTAGCTTGTTGACTTCTTCCTTCTTGGTCATTTGTTCTTGACTGCTTTCTTGAATTAAGATCGCAATCAAGAAAGCATCTTGATAGCGCCCATGGTTGCGATTGACCAAGGTAGAACTCATGAAAGAATAAACAAGACAAGAAATGACCATGAAAGAAAGAAACAAAGAAGAAACACAGCTTGGAATCAATGAAGAAGGGATTCTGATTCCTTTCTTCATTTCCTCCTTGCTTTCTTTATTTATTGCTTAAAATATTGCTTTCTTGGTGAATAAGAAAGAACTCAACTGAGCTTCTTGATTTCTTCTTTCTTGGTCAATAAGAAAGAACTCGACTGGAATCACAGCTCGGAATCAATCAAGAAGGGATCTTGATTCCTTTCTTTATTTCCTCCTTGTATTCTTGGTTTCTTGCTTGAAACATTACTTTTTTGGTCAACAAGAAAGAAGTCAACTCAGCTTCTTGACTACTTCCTTCTTGGTCGCTTGTTCTTGACTACATTCTTGAATGAAGATCGCAATCATGAAAGCATCTTGATTATGCCCATGGTTGACCAAGGTGGAACTGAAGAAGGAAAAGTAAGGCAAGAAACTTCCATGAAAGAAAGTAACAAATAAGAAACACAACTTGGAATCAATCAAAAAGGGATATTGATTCCTTTGCTCATTTCCTTCTTGCTTTCTTGGTTTCTTGCTTGAAACATTGCTTTCTTGGTCAACAAGAAAGAAGTCAACTAGGCTTCTTGACTTCTTCCTTCTTGGTCGCTTAATCTTGACTGCTTTCTTGAATTAATATTGCACTCAAGAAAGCATCTTAATTGTGCCTATGGGTGTGACTGACCAAGGTAGAACTCAAGAAAGAAAAACAAGGCAAGAAACGTCCATCAAAGAAAGAAACAAAGAAGAAACACAACTTGGAATCAATCAAGAAGGGGTCTTGATTCCTTTCTTCACCTCCTCTTGCTTTCTTGGTTTCTTAGTTGAAACATTACTTTCTTGGTCAACAAGAAAGAAGTCAACTAAGCTTCTTGACTTCTTCCTTCTTGGTCGCTTATTTTTTACAGCATTCTTCAATCAAGATTGTAATCAAGAAAGCATATTGATTGCGCCAATGGTTGCAACTGACCAAGGTAGAACCCGTGAAAGAACAAACAAGACAAGAAATGGCCATGAAAGAAAGAAAAAAAAGAAGAAACACAGCTTGGAATGAATCAAAAAGGGTGGTTGATTCCTTTCTACATTTCCTCCTTGCTTTCTTGGTTTCTTGCTTGAAACATTGCTTTCTTGGTCAACAAGAAAGAAGTCAACTAAGCTTCTTGACTTCTTCCTTCTTGGTCGCTTGTTCTTGACTACTTTGTTTAATCAAGATCGCAATCAATCTTGATTGTGGCCATGGTTACGACTGACCAAGGTAGAACTCAAGAAAGAACAAATAAGATAAGAAATGACCATGAAAGAAAGAAACAAAGAAGAAACACAGCCTGGAATCAATCAAGAAGGGATCTTGAGTCCTTTCTTCAATTCCTCCATGCTTTCTTGGTTTCTTGCTTGAAACATTACTTTCTTGGTCAACAAGAAAGAAGTCAACTGAGCATCTTGACTTCTTCTGTCTTGGTCGCTTGTTCTTGACTGCTTTATTGAATCAAGAATGCATCTTTATTGCGCCCAAGGTTGCAACTGACCAAGTTAGAACTCATCAAAGAACAAACAAGATAAGAAATGACCCTGAAAGAAAGAAACAAAGAAGAAACACAGCTTGCAATCAATCAAGAAAGGATCTTATATTGTTTCTTCATTTCCTCCTTGCTTTCTTGGTTTCTTGCTTGAAATATTGCTTTCTTGGTCATCATGAAAGAAGTCAACTGAGCTTCTTGACTTCTTCCTTCTTGGTCGCTTGTTCTTAACTACTTTCTTGAATCAAGATAGCAATCAAGAAAGCATCTAGGTTGTGCCCATGGTTGCGACTGACCATGGTAGAACTCATGAAAGAACAAACAAGAGAAGAAACGACCATGAAAGAAAGAAGCAAAAAATAAACACAGCTTGGAATCAATCAAGAAGGGATCATAATTCCTTTCTTCATTTCCTCCTTACTTTCTTGGTTTCTTGCTTGAAACATTGCTTTCTTGGTTTACATGAAAGAAGTCAACTCAGCTTCTTAACTTCCTTATTGGTCGCTTGTTCTTGACTACTTTTTCGATCCAAGATCGCAATCAAGAAACCATATTTATTGCGACCATGGTTGCGACTGAACAAGGTAGAACGGAAGAAAAAAAAAGAAGGCAAGAAACGTCCATGAAAGAAAGAAACAAAGAAGAAACACAGCTTGGAATCAATCAAGAAGGATCTTGATTCCTTTATTCACTTCCTCTTGCTTTCTTGATTTCTTGGTTGAAACATTGCTTTCTTGGTCAACAAGAAAGAAGTCAACTGAGCTTCTTGACTTCTTCCTTCTTGGTCGCTTATTTTTTACTGCATTCTTCAATCAAGATCGCAATCAAGAAAGCATCTTGATTGCGCCCATGGTTGCGACTGACCAAGGTAGAACCCAAGAAATAACAAACAAGACAAGAAATGACCATGACAAAAAGAATAAAGAAGAAACACAGCTTTGAATCAATCAAGAAGGGATCTTGATTCCTTTCTTCATTTCGATCTTATTTTCTTGGTTTCTTGCTTAAAACATTACTTTCTTGGTCAACAAGAAAGAAGTCAACGGAGCTACTTGACTTCTTCCTTCTTGGTCACTTGTTCTTGACTGCATTCTTGATCAAAATCACAATCATGAAAGCATCTTGATTGTGCCCATGGTTGCGACTGACCAAGGTAGAACTTAAGAAAGCACAAATAAGACAAGAAACAACCATGAAAGAAAGAAAAAAAAAAGAAGAAACACAGCGTGGAATTAATCAAGAAGGGTGGTTGATTCCCTTCTACATTTCCTCCTTGCTTTCTTGGTTTCTTGCTTGAAACATTGCTTTCGTGGTCAACAAGAATGAAGTCAATTGACCTTCTTGACTTCTTCCTTCTTGGTCGCTTGTTCTTGACTGCTTTGTTAAATCAAGATCGCAATCAAGACAGCATCTTGATTGGGCCCATGGTTGCGACTGACCAAGGTAGAACTCTCGAATGACAAAACAAGACAAGAAACGACCATGAAAGAAAGAAACTAAGAAGAAACACAACTTGGAATCAATCAAGAAGGGATCTTGATTCCTTTCTTCATTTCCTCCATGCTTTCTTGGTTTCTTGCTTGAAACATTTCTTTCTTGATCAATAAGAAAGAAGTCAACTAAGCTTCTTGACTTTTCCTTCTTGGTCACTTGTTCTAGCCAGCTTTCTTGAAGCAAGATCGCAATCAAGAAAGCGTCTTGATTGCGTCCAGGGTACGATTGACTAAGGTAGAACTCAAGAAAGAACAAACAAGACAATAAACGACCATGAAAGAAAGAAACAAAGAAGAAACATAGCTTGGAATCAATCAAGAAGGGATCTTGATTCCATTCTTCATTTCCTCCTAGCTTTCTTGGTTTCTTCCTTGAAACATTACTTTCTTAGTCAACAAGAAAAAAGTCAACTGAGCTTCTTGACTTCTTCCTTCTTGGTCATTTGTGCTTGACTGCTTAATTGAATTAAGATTGCAATCAAGAAAGCATCTTGATTGCGCCCATGGTTGCGACTAACCAAGGTAGAACTCATGAAAGAAAAATAAAGACAAGAAACGACCATGAAAGAAAGAAACAAAGAAGAAACACAGGTTGGAATGAATCAAGAAGGGATCTTGATGATCTTGATTCCTTTCTTCACTTCCTCCTTGCTTTCTTAGTTTCTTGCTTGAAACATTGCTTTCTTACTCAAAAAGAAAGAAGTCAACATAGCTTCCTGACTTCTTCCTTCTTAGTCGCTTGTTCTTGACTACTTTCTTGAATCAAGATCGCAATGAAGAAAGTATCTTGATTGCGCCTATGTTTGCGACTGACCAAGGTAGAACTCAAGAAAGAACAAACAAGACAAGAAATGACAATGAAAGAAAGAAACAAAGAACAAACACAGCTTGGAATCATTCAAGAAGGGATCTTGATGCCTTTCTTCATTTCCTCCTTGCTCTCTTGGTTTCTTCATCGAAAGATTGCTTTCTTGGTCAACAAGAAAGAAGTCAACTGAGCTTCTTGACTTCTTCCTTCTAGCTCACTTGTTCTTGCATGCTTTCATGAATCAAGATCGCAATCAAGAAAGCGTCTTGATTGCGTCCAAGGTTATGATTGACCAAGGTAGAACTCAAGAAAGAACAAACATGACAACAAACATCCATAAAAGAAAGAAACAAAGAAGAAACACAGCTTGGAATCAATCAAGAAGGGATCTTGATTCCTTTCTTCACTTCCTCCTCGTTTCTTGGTTTCTTGCTTGAAACATTGCTTTGTTGGTTAATAAGAAAAAAGTTAATTGAGCTCTTGACTTCTTCCTTTTTGGTCACTTGTTCTTGACTTCTTTCTTGAATCAAGATCGCAATCAGGAAAGCATCTTGATTGCACCCATGGTTGAGACTGACTAAGGTAGAACTCATGAAAGAACAAACAAGACAAGAAATGACTAAGAAAGAAAGAAACAAAGAAGAAACACAACTAGGAATCATTCAAGAAGGGATCTTGACTCCTTTCTTCATTTCCTCCTTTCTTTCTAGGCTTCTTCCTTGAAACATTGCTTTCTTGATAAATAAGAAAGTAGTCAACTTAGCTTCTTGACATCTTCCTTCTTGGTCACTTGTTGTTGCCTAATTTCTTGAATCAAAATCACAATCAAGAAAGCGTCTTGATTGCATCCAAGGTTATGATTGACCAAGGTAGAACTAAGGAAAGAACAAACAAGACAACAAATGACCATAAAAGAAAGAAACAAAGAAGAAACACAGGTTGGAATCAATCAAGAAGGTATCTTGATTCCTTTCTTCATTTCCTCCTTGCTTTGTTGGTTTCTTGCATGAAACATTACATTCTTAGTCAACAAGAGAGAAGTCAACTGAGTTTCTTGACTTTTTCCTTCTTGGTCATTTGTTCTTGATAGCTTAATTAAATTAAGATCGCAATCAAGAAAGCATCTTGATTGCGCCCATGGTTGCGACTGACCAAGGTAGAACTCATGAAAGAAAAAAAAAAGACAACAAATGACCATGAAAGAAAGAAACAAAGATGAAACACAGCTTAGAATGAATCCAGAAGGGATTTTGATTCCTTTCTTCACTTCGTCCTTGCATTCTTGGTCATTGAAAGAAAGAAACAAAGATGAAACATTGCTTTCTTGGTCAACAAGAAAAAAGTCAACTGAGCTTTTGAACTTCTTCCTTCTTGGTAGCTTTTTCTTAACTGCTTTCTTGAATCAAGATTGCAATCAATAAAGCATCTTCAATGCGCCCATGGTTGAGACTGACCAAGGAAGAACTCATGAAAGAACAAACAATACCAGAAACGACCATGAAAGAAAGAAACAAAAAAGAAACACAGCTTAGAATCAATCAAAAAGGGATCTTGGTTCCCTTCTTCATTTCTTCCCTGCTTTCTTGGTTGAAACATTACTTTTTTGGTCAACAAGAAAGAAGCTAACTGAGCTTCTTGACTTCTTCCTTCTTGGTTGCTTGTTCTTGGCTACTTTGTTGAATCAAGATCGCAATCAAGAAAGTATGTTGATTGCACCCAAGGTTTCGACTGACCAAGGTAGAACTCATGAAACAATAAACAAGACAAGAAACGACCATGAAAGAAAGAAACAAAGAAGAAACCCAGCTTGGAATCAATCAAGAAGGGATCTTCATTCCTTTCTTCATTTCCTCCTTGCTTTCTTGGTTTCTTGCTTGAAACATTGCTTTCTTGGTCAATAAGAAAGAAGTCAACTGAGCCTCTTGAGTTTTTCCATCTTGGTCACTTATCCTTGTCTACTTTCTTGAATCAAGATCGCAATGAAGAAAGTGTCTTGATTGCATCCAAGGTTACGATTGACCAAGGTAGAACTCAGGAAATAACAAACAAGACAACAAACAACCATGAAAGAAAGAAACAAAGAAGAAACACAGCTTGGAATCAATCAAGAAGGGATCTTGATTTCTGATTTCTTTCTTCAATTCCACCTTGCTATCTTGGTTTCTTGCTTGAAAGAATGCATTCTTAGTCAATAAGAAAGAAGTCAACTGAGCTTCTTGACTTCTTCCTTCTTGGTCGCTTGTTCTTAACTGCTTTTTTGAATCAAGATCGCAATCAAGAAAGTATCTTGATTGCGCCCAAATTTTCGACTGACCAAGGTAGAACTCAAGAAAGAACAAACAAGACAAGAAACAACCATGAAAGAAAGAAACAAAGAAGAAACACAGCTTGGAATCAATCAAGAAGGGATCTTGATTCCTTGCTTCATTTCCTCCTTGCATTCTTGGTTTCTTGCTTGAAACATTGATTTCATGGTTGACAAGAAAAAGTCAACTGAGCTTTCGGACTTCTTCCTTCTTGGTCGCTTGTTCTTAATTACGCCCATGGTTGCGACTGACCAAGGAATGACCATGAAAAAACAAACAAGACAAGAAATGACCATGAAAGAAAGAAACAAAGAAGAAACACAGCTTATAATTAATCAAAATGGGATCTTGGTTCCCTTCTTCATTTCTTCTTTGCTTTCTTGGTTGGAACATTGCTTTATTGGTCAACAAGAAAGAAGTCAACTAAGCTTCTTGACTTCTTCCTTCTTGGTCGCTTGTTCTTGACTGTTTTGTTGAATCATGAATGCAATCAAGAAAGCATCTTGATTGCACCCATGGTTGCAACTGACCAAGGTAGAAGTCATGAAAGAACAAACAAGACAAGAAATGACCATCAAAGAAAGAAACAAAGAAGAAACACAACTTGGAATCAATCCAGAAGAGATCTTGATTCCTTTCTTCACTTCCTCCTCGTTTCTTGGTTTCTTGCTTGAAACATTGCTTTGTTGGTCAATAAAAAAAAGGTAACTGAGCTTCATGACTTCTTCCTTCTTGGTCACTTGTTCTTGACTTCTTTCTAGAATCAAGATCGCGATCAAGAAAGTATCTTGATTACGCTCATGGTTGCGACTGACCAAGATAGAACTCATGAAAGAACAAACAAGACAAGATACGACTATGAAAGAAAGAAACAAAGAAGAAACATAGTTTGGAATCAATCAAGAAGGGTTCTTGATTCCTTTCTTCATTTCCTCCTTACATTCTTGGTTTCTTGCTTGAAACATTGCTTTTTTGGTCAACAAGAAAGAAGTCAACTGAGCTTCTTGACTTCTTCCTTCTTGGTCACTTGTTCTTGACTACTTTCTTGAATCAAGATCACAATCAAGAAAGTATCTTGATTGCACCCATGGTTACGACTGACCAAGGCAGAACTCAGGAAAAAACAAACAAGACAACAAACGACCATCAAAGAAAGAAACAAAGAAGAAACACAGCTTAGAATCAATCGAGAAGGGATCTTGATTTCTTTCTTCGATTCCTCCTTGCTTTTTTGGTTTCTTGCTTGAAAGAATAAATTCTTAGTCAACAAGAAAGAAGTCAACTATGCTTCTTAACTTCTTCCTTCTTGGTTGCTTGTTCTTAACTGCTTTTTTGAATTAAGATCGTAATCAAGAAAGTATCTTGATTTAGCCCAAATTTGTGACTGACCAAGTTAGACCTCATGAAAGAACAAACAACACAAGAACCAACCATGAAAGAAAGAAACAAAGAAGAAACACAGCTTGGAATCAATCAAGAAGGGATCTTGATTCCTTTCTTCATTTCCTCCTTCCATTATTGGTTTCTTGCTTGAAACATTTATTTCTTGGTTGACAAGAAAAAGTCAACTGAGCTTCCGGACTTCTTCCTTCTTGGTCGCTTGTTCTTAATTACGTCCATGGTTGCGACTGACCAAGGAAGAACTCATGAAAGAACAAACAAGACAAGAAATGACCATGAAAGAAAGAAACAAAGAAGAAACACAGCCTAGAATCAATCAAAAAGGGATATTAGTTCCCTTCTTCATTTCTTCTTTGCTTTCTTGGTTGAAACATTGCTTTATTGGTCAATAAGAAAGAAGTCAACTAAGCTTCTTGACTTCTTCCTTCTTGGTCGCCAGTTCTTGACTGCTTTGTTGAATCATGAACGCAACCAAGAAAGCTTCTTGATTGCACCCATGGTTGCAACTGACCAAGGTAGAACTCATGAAATAACAAACAAGACAAGAAACGACCATGAAAGAAAGCAACAAAGAAGAACCACAACTTGGAATCAATCAAGAAGGGATCTTGATTCCTTTCTTCATTTCCTCTTTGCTTTCTTGATTTCTTGCTTGAAACATTGCTTTCTTGGTCAACAAGAAAAACTCAACTGCGCTTCTTGACTTCTTCCTTCTTGGTCGCTTGTTCTTGACTGCTTTCTTGAATCAAGATTGCAATCAAGAAAGCATTTTTATTGCACCCATGGTTGCCACTAACCAAGGTTGAACTCAAGAAAGAACAAACAAGACAAGAAATGACAATGAAAGAAAGAAACAAAAAAGAAACACAGCTCGGAATCAATCTAGAAAAGATCCTTATTCCTTTCTTCATTTACTCCTTGCTTTCTTGGTTTCTTGCTTGAAACATTTCTTTCTTAGTTAACAAGAAAGAAGTCAACTCAGCTTTTTGACTTATTCTTTCTTGGTCATTTATTCTTGATTTCTTTCATGAATTAAGCAAGAAATCAAGAAAGTATCTTGATTGCGCCCATGGTTGTGACTGACCAAGGTAGAACTGACGAAAGAACAAATAAAGACAAGAAACGAGCATGAAATAAAGCAACAAAGATGAAACACAGGTTGGAATGAATCAACAAGGGATCTTGATTCCTTTCTTCACTTCCTCCTTGCTTTCTTGGTTTCTTGCTTGAAACATTGATTTCTTGGTTAACAAGAAAAAAGTCAATTGAGCTTTTTGACTCCTTCCTTCTTGGTAGCTTGTTCTTCATTGCTTTGTTGGATCAAGATCGCAATGAAGAAAGCATCTTGATTGTACCCATGGTTGCGACTAACCAAGGTAGAACTCAAGAAAGAAAAACAAGGCAAGAAACGTCCATGAAAAAAAGAAACAAAGAATAAACACAGCTAGGAATCAATCAAGAAGGGATCTTGATTCCTTTCTTTATTTGCTCCATGCTTTCTTTGTATCTTGCTTGTAACATTGCTTTCAGGGTAAACAAGAAAGAAGTCAACTAAGCTTCTTGACTTCTTCCTTCTTGGTCGCTTATTCTTGATTGCTTTCTTGAATCAAGATTGCAATCATGAAAGCATCTTGATTGCACCCAAGGTTGAGACTAACCAAGGTAGAACTCAAGAAAGAACAAACAAGACAAGAAACGATGGTGAAAGAAGGAAACAAAGAAGAAACATAGCTTAGAATCAATCAGGAAGGGATCTTGATTCCTTTCTTTATTTCCTCCTTTCTTTCTTCATTTCTTGATTAAAACATTGCTTTCTTGGTCAACAAGAAAGAAGTCAACTGAGGTTCTTAACTTCTTCCTTCTTCGTATCTTGTTCTTGACTACTTTCTTGGATCAAGAACGCAATCAAGAAAGCATCTTGATTGTACCCATGGTTGCAACTAACCAAGTTAGAACTCAAGAAAGAAAAACAAGGCAAGAAACCTTGATGAAAAAAAGAAACAAAAAAAGAAACACAACTTGGAATCAATCAAGAAGGGATCTTATTCATTTCTTCATTTCCTCCTTGCTTTCTTGATTTCTTGCTTGAAACATTGCTTTCTTGGTCAACAAGAAAGAAGTCAACTTAGCTTCTTGACTTCTTGCTTCTCGATCACATGTTCTTGACTGCTTTCTTAAATTAACATAGCAATCAAGAAAACATCTTGATTGCGCCCATGGTTACGACTAACCAAGGTAGAAGTCATGAATGAACAAACAGACAAGAAACGACGATGAAAGAAAAAGACAAAGAAGAAACACAGCTTGGAATCAATCAGGAATGGATCTTGATTCCTTTCTTCATTTTCTCCTTGCTTTCTTGATTTCTTGCTTGAAACATTGCTTTCTTGGTCAATAAGAAAGAAGTCAATTGTGCTTCTTGACTTCTTCCTTCTTGGTCACTTATTCTTGACAGCTTTCTTGAACCAAGATCGCAATGAAGAAAGCATCTTGATTTCGCCTATGGTTACTCTGACCAAGGTAGAAGTCGTGAAAGAACAAACACGACAAGAAATGACGATGAAAGAAAGAAACAAAGAAGAAACACAATTTGGAATCAATCAAGAAGGGATCTTGATTCCTTTCTTCATTTCCTCCTTGCATTCTTTGTTTTTTGCTTGAAATATTCCTTTCTTGGTAGACAAGAAAGAAGTCAACATAGCTTCTTGACTTCTTCCTTCTTGGTCGCTTATTCTTCACTGCTTTCTTGGATCAAGATCGCAATCATGAAAGTATCTTGATTGTACCCATGGTTGTGACTAATCAAGGTAGAACTCAAGAAAGAAAAACAAGGCAAGAAACGTCCATCAAAAAAAGAAACAAAGAAGAAAAATAGCTTGGAATCAATCAAGAAGGGATCCTTATTCCTTTCATCATTTCCTCCTTGCTTTCTTGATTTCTTGCTTGAAACATTGCTTTCTTGGTCAACTAGAAAGAAGTCAATTGAGCTTCTTGACTTCTTCCTTCTTGGTCGCATGTTCTTGACAACTTTCTTGAATCAAGATCGCAATCAATTAAATATCTTGATTGCGCCCATGGTTACGCTGACCAAGGTAGAAGTCATGAAAGAGCAAACACGACAAGAAATGATGATAAAGAAGGAAATGAAGAACAAACACAGCTTGGAATCAATCAAGAAGGGATCTTGATTCTTTTCTTCATTTCCTCCTTGCTTTCTTGATTTCTTGCTTGAAGCATTGCTTTCTTGGTCAACAAGAAAGAAGTCAACGTAGCTTCTTGACTTCTTCCTTCATGGTCGCATGTTCTTGACTGCTTTCTTGAATCAAGATCGCAATCATGAAAACATCTTGATTGCACAAATGGTTAACTGACCAAGGTAGAAGTCGTGAAAGAACAAACACGACAAGAAACAACGATGAAAGAAAGAAACAAAGAAGAAACACAACTTGGAATCAATCAAGAAGGGATGTTGGTTCCTTTCTTTATTTGCTCCTTGCTTTCTTTGTTTCTTGCTTGAAACATTGCTTTCTTGGCAAACAAGAAGGAAGTCAACTTTGCTTCTTCACTTCTTCCTTCTTGGTCGCTTATTCTTGAATGCTTTCTTGAATCAAGATCGTAATCAAGAAAGCATCTTAATTGTATCCATGGTTGTGACAAACCAAGGTAGAACTCAAGAAAGAAAAACAAGGCAAGAAACGTCCATGAAAAAAAGAAACAAAGAAGAAACATAGCTTGGAATCAATCAAGAAGGGATCTTGATTCCTTTCTGCATTTCCTCCTTGCTTTCTTGCTTGAAACATTGCTTTCTTAGTCAACAAGAAAGAAGTCAACTGAGCTTCTTGACTTCTTCCTTCTTAGTCACTTGTTCTTGATTGCTTTCTTGAATCAAGATCGCAATTAAGAAATCATTTTGATTGCGTCCATGGTTGCGACTGTCCAAGGTAGAACTCAAGAAAGAAAAACAAGGCAAGAAACGTCCATGAAAGAAAGAAACAAAGAAGAAACACAGCTTGGAATCAATCAGGAAGGGATCTTGATTCCTTTCTTCATTTCGTCCTTGCTTTCTTCATTTCATGATTGAAACATTGCTTTCTTGGTCAATAAGAAAGAAGTCAATTGAGCTTCTTGACTTCTTCCATCTTGGTCGCTTGTACTTTACTGCTTTCTTGGATCAAGATCGTAATCAAGAAAGCATCTTGATTGTACCCATGGTTACAACTAACCAAGGTAGAACTCAAGAAAGAAAAACAAGCAAAGAACCGTCCATTAAAAAAAGAAACAAAGAAGAAACACAGCTTGGAATCAATCTAGAAGGGATCTTGATTCCTTTCTTCATTTCCTCCTTGCTTTCTTGATTTCTTGCTTGAAGCATTGCTTTCTTGGTCAACAAGAAAGAAGTCAACTCAGCTTCTTGACTTTTTCCTTCTTGGTCGCATGTTCTTGACTACTTTCTTGGATCAAGATCGCAATCAAGAAAACATCTTGATTGCGCCCATGGTTGCGACTGACCATGGTAGACGTCATGAAAGAACAACCACGACAAGAAACGAAGGTGAAAGAAAGAGACAAAGAAGAAACACAGCTTGGAGTCAATCAGGAAGGGATCTTGATTCCTTTCTTCATTTCCTCCTTGCTTTCTTGGTTTCCTGCTTGAAACATTGCTTTCTTAGTAAACAAGAAAGAAGTCAACTGAGCTTCTTGACTTCTTCCTTGTTGGTTGCTTGTTCTTGACTGCTTTCTTGAATCAAGATCGCAATCAAGAAAGCATCTTGATTGCACCCATGGTTGCGACTAACCAAGGTAGAACTCAAGAAAGAAAAACAACGTAAGAAACATCCATGAAAAAAAAGAAACAAAGAAAAAACACAACTTGGAATCAATCAAGAACAGATCTTGATTCCTTTCTTCATTTCCTCCTTGCTTTCTTGGTTTCCTTCTTGAAACATTGCTTTCTTGGTCAACAAGACAGAAGTCAACCGAGCTTTTTGACTACTTCCTTCTTTGTCGCTTATTCTTGACTACATTCTGGAATAAAGATTGCAATTAAGAAAGCATCTTGATTGTGCCTATGGGTACGACTGACCAAGGAAGAACTCAGGAAAGAAAAACAAAGCAAGAAATGTCCATGAAAAAAAGAAACAAAGAAGAAACACAGCTTGGAATCAATCAAGAACGAATCTTGATTCCTTTCTTCATTTCCTCCTTGCTTTATTGGTTTCTTGCCTGAAACATTTGTTTCTAGGTTAACAAGAAAGAAGTCAACTGAGCTTCTTGACTACTTTGTTCTTGGTCACTTGTTCTTGACTACATTCTTAAATGAAGATCGCAATTCAGAAAGCATCTTGATTGCACCTATGGTTCGACTAACCAAGGTAGAACTCAAGAAAGAAAAACAATGCAAGAAACATCCATGAAAAAAAGAAACAAAGAAGAAACACAACATGGAATCAATCAAGAACAGATCTTGATTCCTTTCTTCATTTCCTCCTTTCTTTCTTGGTTTCCTTCTTGAAACATTGCTTTCTTGGTCAACAATACAGAAGTCAACTGTGCTTCTTGACTACTTCCTTCTTGGTCGCTTATTCTTAACTACATTCTTGAATGAAGATTGCAATCAAGAAAGCATCTTGATTATGCCCATGGTTGTGACTGACCAAGGTAGAACTCAAGGCACATGGTGCGATTTTCGTTCCAAAATAAAACTTTTGGGTTTTGGTGCCCCGTTATCCCTGGTGCATTCTTATGCATAAAAAACCATCTTGCTCGGAGCACTTTTCGGTTTTGAGGTACGTAGTGCCCCATGGACCAAATTTGATGCCCGTGGTGAATTTTCGGCACATGGTGCGATTTTCGTTCCAAAATAAAACTTTTGGGATTTGGTGCCCCGTTATCCCTGGTGCATTCTTATGCATAAAAAACCATCTTGCTCGGAGCACTTTTCGGTTTTGAGGTACGTAGTGCCCCGTGGACCAAATTTGATGCCCGTGGTGAATTTTCGGCACATGGTGTAATTTTCGTGCCAAAATAACACTTTTGGGTTTTGGTGCCCCGTGATCCTTGGTGCATTCTTATGCATAAAAAACCATCATGCCTGGAGCACTTTTCAGTTTTGAGGTCCATGGTTCCCCGTGGTCCAATTTTGGTGTCCGTGGTGCATTTTCGGCACATGGGGCAATTTTCGTGCCAAAATAAGACTTTTGGGTTTTGGTGCCCCGTGATCCCTAGTGCATCCTTATGCATAAAAAACCATAATGCTCTGAGAACTTTTCAGTTTTGAGGCCCGTGGTGCCCCGTGGTCCAATTTTGGTGCCCGTGGTGCATTTGTAGCACAAGGTCCAATTTTCGTGCCAAAATAAGACTTTTGGGTTTTGGTGCCCCTTGATCCCTGAGGAATTCTAATGCATAAAAAACCATCATGGTTGGAGCACTTTTTAGTTTTCAGGTCCTTGGTGCCCCGTGGTAGAATTTTGGTGCTTGTGGTGCATTTTCGACACATGGTGCAATTTTCGTGCCAAAATAAGACGTTTGGTTTTAGGTGCCCCGTTATCCTTGGTGCATTCTTATGCATAAAAAACCATCATGCTCAGAGAACTTTTCAGTTTTATGGTCCGTGGTGTCCAGTGGTCCAATTTTGGTGCCCCATGGTGCATTTTTGGCACATCGTCCAATTTTTGTGCCAAAATCAGACTTTTGGGTTTTGGTGCCCCTTGATCCCTAGGGCATTCTTATGCATAAAAAGCTATAATGTTCAGAGTATTTTTCAGTTTTGAGGTCTGTGGTACCCCGTGGTCCAAGTTTTGTGCCCGTGGTGCATTTTCGACACATGGTGCAACTTTTGTGCCAAAATAAGACTTTTGGTTTCTGGAGCCCCGTTATCCCTGGTGCATTCTTATGCATAAATAACCATCATGCTCGGAACACTTTTTCAATTTTGAGGTTCGTGGTATCCAGTGGTCCAATTTTGGGGCATCGTGGTGCATTTTTGGCACGTGGTGCAATTTTCGTGCCAAAATTAAGCTTTTGGGTTTTATTGCCCCGTTATCCCTGGTGCATTATTATGCATAAAAAACTATCATGCTCAGAGCACTTTTCAGTTTTGAGGTCCGTGGTGCCCTGTGGTCCAATTTTGGTGCCCGTGTTTCATTTTCGACACATGGTCCAATTTTCGTGCCAAAATAAGACTTTTGGGTTTTAGTGCCCCGTCATCCCTAATCCTTTCTTATGCATAAAAAACCATAATGCTCACAGGACTTTTCAGTGTTGAGGTCCATGGTTTCCAGTGGTCCAATTTTGGCGCCCGTGGTGCATTTCCGGCACATTGTGCAATTTTCGTGCCAAAATAAGACATTTGAGTTTTGGTTCCCCGTGATCCATGGTGCATCCTTATGCGTAAAAATTCATAATGCTCTGAGCACTTTTCAGTTTTGAGGTCCGTGGTGCCCCGTGGTCCAATTTTGGTGCCCGCGGTGCATTTTGGCACATGGTGCAATTTTCGTGCCAAGATCAGACATTTGGGTTTTGCTGTCCCGTTGTCCCTATTGCATTCTTATTAATAAAAAGCCATCATGCTCGGAGCACTTCTCAGTTTTGAGGTCCGTGATGCCCCATTGTCCAATTTTTGTGCCAAAATAAGACTTTTGGGTTTGGGTGCTCCGTGATCCCTAGTGCATTCTTATGCATACAAAACCATAATGCTCAGAGCACTTTTTCAATTCTCAGGTCCATGTAACCCAGAGGTCCGATTTTGGTGCCCGTGGTGCATTTTCGGTCATGGTCCAATTTTCGTGCCGAAATAAGACATTTGGGTTTTAGTGCCCCTTGATCCCTGGGGCATTCTTATGCATAAAAAATCATAATGCTCGAAGCACTTTTCAGTTTTGAGGTTCGTGTGCCCCGTGGTCAAATTTTGGTGCCCGTGGTGCATTTCGGCAGATGGTCCAATTTTCGTGCCAAAATAAGACTTTTGGGTTTTGGTGCCCCGTCATCCCTAGTGCTTTCTTATGCATAAAAAACCATACTGCTCAGAGCACTTCTCAGCTTTGAGGTGCATGGTTCCCCGTGGTCCAATTTTGGTCCTCGTGGGGCATTTTCGGCACATGGTGCAATTTTAGTTCCAAAATAAGACTTTTGGGTTTTTGTGCCTCGTGATCCCTAGTGCATCCTTATGCATAAAAACCCATAATGCTCTGAGCACTTTTCAGTTTTGAGGTTCGTGGTGCCCCGTGGTCCAATTTTGGTGCTTGTGGCGCATTTATGGTACATGGTGCAATTTTCGTGCCAAAATCAGACTTTTGTGTTTTGCTGCCCGTTATCCCTGGGGCATTCTTATGCATAAAAAACCATCATGCTCGGAGCACTTTTCAGTTTTGAGGTCCGTGCTGTCCCGTGGTCCAATTTTTGTGCCCGTGGTGCATTTTCGGCACATGGTCCAATTTTCTTGCCAAAATAAGACTTTTTGGTTCTGGTGCCTGTTATCCCTGGGGCATTCTTATGCATAAAAAGCCATCATGCTCGGAGCACTTTTCAGTTTTGAGGTCTGTGGTGCCCCGTGGTCCAATTTTTGTGCCCGTGGTGCATTTTCGGCACATGGTCCAATTTTCTTGCCAAAATAAGACTTTTCGGTTTTGGTGTCCTATCATCCCTACTGCTCTCTTATGCATAAAAATCATAATGCTCTGAGCACTTTTGAGTTTTGAGGTCCGTGGTGCGCCGTGGTCAAATTTTGGTGCCCGTGGTGCATTTTTGGCACATGGTCCAATTTTCGTGCCAAAATCAAACATTTGCGTTTTGTTGCCCTGTTATCCCTAGTCAATTCTTATGCATAAAAAACCATCATGCTCGGAGCACTTTTCATTTTTGAGGTCCGTGGTGCCCCATGGTCCAATTTTGGTGCACGTGATGCATTTTCGGCACATGGTTCAATTTTTGTTCAAAATAAGACTTTTGGGTTTTGTTTGCCCCGTGATCCCTAGTGCATTCTTATGCATAAAAAACCATAACGCTCGGAGAACAATATCAGTTTTCAGGTCCATGTAACCCAGATGTCCAATTTTGGTGCCTATGGTGCATTTTCGGCACATGGTCCAATTTTCGTGCCAAAATAAGACTTTTGCGTTTTACTGCCCCTTGATCCCTGGGGCATTCTTATGCATAAAAAACCATAATGCTAGGAGCACTTTTCAATTTTGAGGTCCGTGTGCCCTGTGGTCAAATTTCCATGCACGTGGTGCATTTACGGCAGATGGTCCAATTTTCGTGCCAAAATAAGACTTTTTGGTTTTCGTGCCCCGTTATCCCTGGTGCATTCTTATGCATAAAAAACCATCTTGCTCGGAGCAATTTTCGGTTTTGAGGTACGTAGTGCCCCTTGGACCAAATTTGATGCCCGTGGTGAATTTTCGGCACATGGTGTAATTTTCGTGCCAAAATAACACTTTTGGGTTTTGGTGCTCCGTGATCCTTGGTGCATTCTTATGCATAAAAAACCATCATGCTTGGAGCACTTTCAGTTTTGAGGTCCATGGTTCCCCGTGGTCCAATTTTGGTGCCCGTGGTGCATTTTTGGCACATGGGGTAATTTTCGTGCGAAAATAAGACTTTTCGGTCTTGGTGCCCCATGATCCCTGGTGCATCCTTATGCATAAAAAACCATAAAGCTCTGAAAACATTTCAGTTTTGAGGCCCGTGGTGCCCCGTGGTCCAATTTTGGTGTCCGTGGTGCATTTGCAGCACATGGTCCAATTTTCGTGCCAAAATAAGACTTTTGGGTTTTGGTGCCCCTTGATCCCTGGGGCATTGTAATGCATAAAAAACCATCATGCTCGGAGCACTTTTCAGTTTTGAGGTCCATGGTTCCCCGTGGTCCAATTTTGGTGCCCGTGGTGCATTTTTGGCACATGGGGCAATTTTCGTGCCAAAATAAGTCTTTTGGGTCTTGGTGCCCCGTAATCCCTGGTGCATCCTTATGCATAAAAAACCATAAACCTTTGAAAACTTTTCAGTTTTGAGGCCCGTGGTGCCCCGTGGTCCAATTTTGGTGCCCGTGGTGCATTTGCAGCACATGGTCCAATTTTCGTGCCAAAATAAGACTTTTGGGTTTTGGTGCCCCTTGATCCCTGGGGCATTCTAATGCATAAAAAACCATCATGCTCGGAGCACTTTTCAGTTTTGAGGTCCTTCGTGCCCCGTGGTCGAATTTTGGTGCTTGTGGTGCATTTTCGGCACATGGTGCAATTTTCGTGCCAAAATAAGACGTTTGGTTTTAGGTGCCCCGTTATCCTTGGTGCATTCTTATGCATAAAAAACCATAACGCTCATAGCACTTTTCAGTTTTGAGGTCCCTGGTGTCCAGTGGTCCAATTTTTGTACCCCGTTGTCCAATTTTTGTGCCCCGTGGTGCATTTTCAGCAAATGGTGCAATTTTCGTGCCAAAATCTGACTTTTGGGTTTTGGTGCCCCGTTATCCCTGGAGCAATTTTATGCATAAAAAACCATCTTGCTCAGAGCACTTTTCAGTTTTGAGGTCCGTGGTGCCCCGTGGTCCAATTTTGGTGCCCGTGGTGCATTTTCGGCACATGATCCAATGTTCGTGCCAACATAATACTTTTGGGTTTTGGTGCCCCATGATCCCTGGGGCATTCTTATGCATAAAAAATTGTAATGCTCGGAGCACTTTTCAGTTTTGAGGTCTGTGGTTCCCCGTGGTCCAATTTTGGTGCCAGTGGTGCATTTTCGGCACACGGGGCAATTTTCGTGCCTAAATTAGACTTTTGGGTTTTGCTGCCCTTTGATCCCTGGTGCATCCTTATGGATAAAAAACTATAATGCTCTAAGCACTATTCAGTTTTGAGGTCTGTGGTGCCCCCTGGTCCAATTTTGGTGCCCGTGGTGCATTTTCGGCACATGGTGCAATTTTCGTGCCAAAATAAGACTTTTGGGTTTTGGTGCCCTGTGATCTCTGGTCCATTCTTATGCATAAAAAACCATAATGCTTGGAGCACTTTTCAGTTGTGAGGTCTATGGTTCCCCATGGTCCAATTTGGGTGCCCGTGGTGTATTTTCTGCAGATGGTGCAATTTTCGTGCCAAAATAAGACTTTTGGGTTTTGGTGCCCCGTGATCCCTAGTGCATCCTTATGCATAAAAAACCATAATGCTTTGACAATTTTTCAGTTTTGAGGTCCGTGGTGCACCGTGGTCCAATTTTGGTGCCTGCGGTGCATTTTCAGCACATGGTCCAATTTTCGAGCCAAAATAAGACTTTTGAATTTTAGAGCCCCTTGATCCCTTGGGCATTCTTCTACATAAAAAACCTTAATGCTAGGAGCATTTTTCATTTTTGAGGTCCGTGGTGCCCCGTGGTCCAACTTTGATGCTCGTGGTGCATTTCCAGCACATGGTTCAATTTTCGTGCCAAAATAAGACTTTTGGTTTTTGGTGCCCCGTTATCCCTAGTGCATTCTTATGCATAAAAAACCATAATGCTTGGAGCACTTTTCAGTTTTGAGGTTCGTGGTACCCCGTGGTCCAATTTTCGTGCCTGTGGTGCATTTTTGGCACATGGTGCAACTTTCGTGCTGAAATAATAGTTTTGGGTTTTCGTGCCACATGATCCTTGGTGCATTCTTATGCATAAAAAATTATAATGCTCAGAGCACTTTTCAGTTTTGAGGTATGTGGTTCCCCGTGATCCAATTTTGGAGCACGTTGTGCATTTTCGGAACATTGTCCAATTTTCGTGCCAAAGTAAGACTTTTGGGTTTTGGTGCCCCGTGATCCTTGGTGCATCCTTACGCATAAAAAACCATAATTCTCTGAGCACATTTTAGTTTTGAGGTCTGTGGTGCCCAGTGGTCCAATTTTAGTGCCCGTGGTGCATTTTCTGCACATGGTACAATTTTCGTGCCAAAATAAGACTTTTGGTTTTTTGTGCCCCATGATCCTTGGTGCATCCTTATGCATAAAAAACCATATTGCTCTGAGAACTTTTCAGTTTTAAGGTCTGTGGTTCCACGTGGTCCAATTTTGGTGCCCGTGGTGCATTTTCAGCACATGGTCCAATTTTCGTGCCAAAATAAGACTTTTGGGTTTTGGTGCCCCGTGATCCTTGGTACATCCTTATGCATAAAAAACCATAATTCTCTTAGCACTTTTTAGTTTTGAGGTCTGTGGTGCCCAGTGGTCCAATTTTAGTGCCTGTGGTGCATTTTCGTCACATGGTACAATTTTCGTGCCAAAATAAGACTTTTGGTTTTTAGAGCCCCATTATCCCTAGTGCATTCTTAATGATAAAAAACCATCATGCTCGGAGCACTTTTCAGTTTTGAGGTCCGTGGTGTCCAGTGGTCAAATTTTGGTGCCCCGTGGTGCATTTTTGGCAAATGGTGCAATTTTCGTTCCAAATTCTGACTTTTGGGTTTTGGTGCCCCGTTATCGCTAGTGCATTCTTATGCATAAAAAACCATCATGCTCGGAGCACTTTTCGATTTTGACGTACGTAGTGCCCCGTGGTCGAAATTTGGTGCCCGTGGTGCATTTTCGACACATGGTGTAATTTTCATGCCAAAATAAGACTTTTGGGTTTTGGTGCCCCATGATCTAGGGTGCATCCTTATGCATAAAAATCCATCATGCTGGGAGCACTTTTCAGTTTTAAGGTCCGTGGTGTCCCTTGGTCCAATTTTGGAACCCGTGGTGCATTTTCGGCACATGGTCCAATTTTCATGCCAAAATAAGACTTTTGGGTTTTGATCCCCCATGATCCCTGGTGCATTCTTATGCATAAAAAACCATAATGTTCGGAGGACTTTTCAGTTTTGAGGTCCATGGTGCCCAATGCTCCAATTTTTGTGCCCCATGGTGCGTTTTTAGCACAAGGTGCAATTTTCATTCCAAAATCAAACTTTCGGGTTTTGGTGACCCATTATCCCTGGTGCATTCTTATGAATAAAAAACCATCATGCTCGAAGCACTTTTCAGTTTTGAGGTCTGTGGTGCCTTGTGGTCCAATTTTGGTACCCGTGGTGTATTTTGGGCACATGGTCCAAATTTCGTGCCAAAATAAGACTTTTGGGTTTTGGTTCCCCATGATCCCTAATGCATTCTTATGCATAAAAAACCTTAATGCTCGGAGCACTTTTCAGTTTTGACTTCCACGGTTCCCAGTGGTCCAATTTTGGTGCCCCTGGTGCATTTTCGACAAATGGTGCAACTTTCGTGCCAAAATAAGACTTTTGGGTTTTGGTGCCCCGTGATCCTTGGTGCATCCTTGTGCATAAAAAACCATAATGCTCTGAACACTTTTCAGTTTTGAAGTCCGTGGTGCCCCGTGGTCCAATTTTGGTGCCCGTGGTGTATTTTCGGCACATGGTGCAATTTTCGTGCCAAAATAAGACTTTTGGGTTTTGGTTCCCCTTGATCCCTAGGGAATTATTATGCATAAAAAACCATAATGCTCGGAGCACTTTTCAGTTTTGAGGTTCATGGTGCCCCGTGGTCCAATTTTGGTTCCCGTGGTGCATTTTTGGCACATGGACCAATTTTCGTGCCAACATAATACTTTTGGGTTTTGGTGCCCCGTGATCCCTGGTTCCTTCTTATGCATAAAAAATCATAATGCATGGAGCTCTTTTCATTTTTGAGGTTCATGGTTCCCCGTGGTCCAATTTTGGTACCCGTGGTGCATTTTCGGCACATGGGGCAATTTTCGTGCGAAAATAAGACTTTTGGGTTTTGTGCCCAGTGGTCCCTGGTGCATCCTTATGCATAAAAAATCATATTTCTCTGAGAACTTTTCAGTTTTATGGTCCGTGGTTCCATGCGGTCCAATTTTGGTGCCCGTGGTGCATTTTCAGCACATTGGCCAATATTCGTGCCAAAATAAGACTTTTGGGTTTTGGTGCCCCGTGATCCCTGGTGCATCTTTATGAATAAAAAACCATATTGCTCTAAGAACTTTTCAGTTTTAAGGTCTGTGGTTCCCCGTGGTGCATTTTCAGCACATGGTCCAATTTTCATGCCAAAATAAGACTTTTGGGTTTTGGTGTCCCGTGATCCCTGGTGCATTCTTATGCATAAAAAACGATAATGCTCGAAGGATTTTTCAGTTTTGAAGTCCATGGTTCCCTGTGGTCCAATTTTGGTGCCCGTGGAGCATTTTTGGCATATGGGGCAATTTTCGTTCCAGAATAAGACTTTTGGGTTTTGGTGCCCCGTGATCCCTGGTGCATCCTTATGCATAAAAAACCATAATGCTCTAAGAACTTTTCAGTTGTGAGGTCCGTGGTGCCCCGGGGTCCAATTTTGGTGCTCGTGGTGTATTTTCAGCACATGACCCATTTTCGTGCCAAAAGAAGACTTTTTGGGTTTTTGTGCCTCTTGATCCCTGGGGCATTCTTATGCATAAAAACCTTAATGCTAGCACTATTCAATTTTGAGGTCCGTGGTGCCCCATTATCCTATTTTGGTGCCCGTGTTGCATTTTGGGCAGATGGTCCGATTCTCGTGCCAAACTAAGACTTTTGGATTTTTGTGCTCCGTGATCCCTAGTGCATTCTTATGCATAAAAAATCATAATGCTCGAAGCACTTTTCAGTTTTGAGGTCTGTGGTGTCCAGTGGTCAAATTTTAGTGCTTTGTGGTGCATTTTTAGGACATGGTTCAATTTTCGTGCCAAAATTAGACTTTTGATTTTTGGTGCCCCGTTATTGCTAGTGCATTCTTATGCATAAAAAACCATCAAGCTCGGAGCACTTTTAAGTTTTGTGGTCTGCGGTGCCCCGTGGTCCAATTTTGGTACCCCCATGGTACATTTTTGGCAAATGGTGCAATTTTCGTG
Organism: Pueraria montana var. lobata; assembly: GCA_026413185.1. Classification (NCBI taxonomy): domain Eukaryota; kingdom Viridiplantae; phylum Streptophyta; class Magnoliopsida; order Fabales; family Fabaceae; genus Pueraria; species Pueraria montana. The sequence continues at coordinate 45,688,682 of CM048646.1, forward strand.
CCAAAATCTGACTTTTGGGTTTTGGTGCCCCATTATCCTTGGTGCATTTTTATGCATAAAAAACCATCTTGCTCAGAGCACTTTTCCATTTTGAGGTATGTAGTGCCCCGTGGTCCAAATTTGGTGCCTGTGGTGCATTTTCGGCACATGGTGTAATTTTTGTGCCAAAATAAGACTTTTGGGTTTTGGTGCCCCATGATTCGTGGTGCATTCTTATGCATAAAAAACCACAATGCTCGGAGCACTTTTCAGTTTTGAGGTCCATCGTATCCAGTGGTCCAATTTTGGTGCCAGTGGTGCATTTTCGGCACATGGTCCAATTTTAGTGCCAAAATAAGACTTTTGGGTTTTGGTGCCCCGTGATCCCTTGTGCATTATTATGCATAAAAAATCATAATGCTCAGAGCACTTTTCAGTTTTGAGGTCCGTGGTGCCCCGTGGTCCAATTTTGGTGCCCATGGTGCATTTTCGGCATATGGCTTAATTTTTGTGCCAAAATAAAACTTTTGGGTTTCGGTGCCCCGTGAACCCTAGTGCATTCTTATGCATAAAAAACCATAATGCTCAGAGCACTTTTCAGTTTTAAAGTCTGTGGTGCCCCGTGGTCCAATTTTTATGCTCGTGCTGAATTTTTCGCCACATGGTTTAATTTTCATGCCAAAATAAGACTTTTGGTTTTTGGTGCCCCGTTATCCCTAGTGCATTCTTATGAATAAAAAACCATCATGCTCGGATCACTTTAGGTTTTGAGGTCCGTGGTGTCCAGTGGTCCAATTTTGGTGCCCATTGGTGCATTTTTGGCACAGGGTGCAATTTTCATTCCAAAATCAGACTTTTGGGTTTTCATGCCCCGTTATCCCTGGTGCATTCTTATGAATAAAATCTATCATGCTCGCAACACATTTCAATTTTGAGGTCCGTGGTTCCTCGTGGTCCAATTTTGGTTTCCGTCGTGCATTTTTGGCAGATGGTCCGATTTTCGTGCCAAAATAACACTTTTGGATTTTGGTGCCCCGTGATCCCTGGTGCATTCTTATGCATAAAACCATAATGCTTGGATCATTTTTCAGGTTTGAGGTCCTTGGTGTCCAGTGGTCTAATTTTGGTGCTCTGTGATGTATTTTTGGCCTATGGTGCAATTTTTGTACCAAAATAAGACTTTTGGATTTTGGTGCCCCGTGATCCCTGGGGCATTCTAATGGATAAAAAACCATAATGCTTGTAGAACTTTTAAGTTTTGAGGTCCATGGTGCCTCGTGGTCTAATTTTGGTGCCCGTGGTGCATTTTCAGCACATGGTCCAATTTTCGTGGCAAATAAGACTTTTGGATTTTGGTGCCCCTTGATCCCTGGGGCATTCTAATGCATAAAAAACCATAATGCTTGGAGCACTTTATGTTTTGAGGTCTGTGGTGTCCAGTGGTCCAATTTTGGTGCTCTATGGTGCATTTTTGGGACATGGTGCAATTTTCATGCCAAAATCAGACTTTTGGTTTTTGCTGCCCCGTTACCCCTGGTGCATTCTTATGCATAAAAATCCATCATGCTAGGAGCACTTTTCAGTTCTGAGGTCCGTGGTGTCCATTGGTCCAATTTTTGTTCCCCGCGGTGCATTTTGGCACATAATACAATTTTCGTGCCAAAATCTGACATTTGGGTTTTGGTACCCCATTATCCCTAGTGCATTCTTATGCAACAAAAACAGTCATGGTCGGAGCACTTTTCAGTTTTGAGGTTCGTGGTGCCTTGTGGTCCAATTTTGGTGCCCGTGGTGCATTTTTGGCACATGGTGCAATTTTCATGCCAAAATCTGACTTTTCGGTTTTGGTGCCCCATTATCCCTGGTGCATTCTTATGCATATTAAACAATCATGGTCAGAGCACTTTTCAGTTTTGAGGTCTGTGGTGCCCTGTCGGCAAAATGTGGGCCCATGGTGCATTTTCGACACATGGTTCAATTTTCGTGCCACAATAAGACTTTTGGGTTTTTGTGCCCTATTATCCCTGGTGCATTCTTATGCATAAAAAACCATAATGCTCGGAGCACTTTTCAGTTTTGATGTCCATGGTTCCCCGTGGTCCAATTTTGGTGCCTATGGTTCATTTTCGGCACATGGGGCAATTTTTGTTCACATGAAGACTTTTGGAATTTGGTGCCCCGTGATCCCTGGTGCATCCTTATGCATTAAAAACAAAATGCTCTGAGCACTTTTCAGTTTTGAGGTCCGTGGTGCCCTGTGGTCCAATTTTGGTGCCCGTGGTGCATTTTCGACAAATGGTGCAATTTTCGTGCCAAAATAAGACTTTTGGGTTTTGGTGCCCCATGATCCCTGGTGCATCCTTATCCCTAAAAAACCTTAATGCTCTTAGCACTTTTCATTTTTGAGGTCCGTGGTGTCCAGTGGTCCAATTTTGGTGCCTTGTGGTGCATTTTTCATGCCAAATAAGACTTTTGGGTTTTGGTGCCACGTGATCCCTGGGGCATTCTTATGCATAAGAAAACATAATGCTCGGAGCACTTTTCAGTTTTGAGGTCTATGGTTCCCCATGGTTCAATTTTTGTGCCTGTGGTGCATTTACGGCCCATTGTGCAGTTTTCGTGCAAAAATAAGACTTTTGGATTTTTGTGCCTCGTAATCCGTGATGCATTTTTATGCATAAAAAATCATAATGCTCTGGGCACTTGTCAGTTTTGAGTTCCATGGTGCCCCGTGGTCCAATTTTCGTGCCCGTGGTACATTTTCGGTAAATGGTGCAATTTTCGTGCACTTCTCAGTTTTGAAGTCTGTGGTGTCCAGTCTTCCAATTTTTGTGCCCCGTGGTGTACTTTTGGGTTTTGGTGCTTTGTGATCCCTGGTTCATTCTTATGCATCAAAAACCATAATGCTCGGTGTACTTTTCAGTTTTGAGGTCAGTGCTGCCCCGTGGTCCAATTTTGGTGCCCCTGGTGCATTTTCGGCACATGGTGCAATTATCGTGCCAAAATAAGACTTTTGGATTTTGGTTCCCCGTGATCCTTGGTGCACCCTTATGCATAAAAAAATCATAATGCTCAGAACACTTTTCAGTTCAGAGGTCCGTGGTGTCCAGTGGACCAATTTTGGTGCTCCATGGTGGATTTTTGGCCCATGGTGCAATTTTCGTGCCAAAATAAGACTTTTGGGTTTTGGTGCCGCTTGATCCCTGGGGCATCTTACACATAAAAAACCATAATGCCCGGAGCACTCTTCAGTTTTGAGGTCTGTGTTGCCCCGTGGTCCGATTTTGGTGCCCGTGGTGCATTTTCAGCTCATGGTCCAATTTTCATGCCAAAATAAGACTTTTGAATTTTGGTGCCCCATGATCCCTAGGGCATTCTTATGCATAAAAAACCATAATGCTCAGAGCATTTTTCAGTTTTGAGGTTTGTGGTGCCCCGTGGTCTAAATTTGGTGCCCGAGGGGCATTTTCGGCACAAGATGCAATTTTCATGCCAAAATAAGACTATTAATTTTTGGGGCCCCGTTATCCCTAGTGCATTCTTATGCATAAAATCCATCATGCTTGGAGTACTTTTCAATTTTGAGGTCCGTGGTGCCCCGTGGTCCAATTTTGGTGCCCGTGGTGCATTTTCGGCACATGGTCCAATTTTCATGCTAAAATAAGACTTTTGGGTTTTAGTGTCCAGTGACCCTTGCTGCATTGTTATGCATAAAAAACCATAACGCTCGGAGCACTTTTCAGTTTTGAGGTCCGTGGTTCCCCGTGGTCCAATTTTGGTGCATGTGGTGCATTTTCGGCACATGGTACAATTTTCATTCCAAAATAAGACTTTTGGATTTTGGTGCCCTGTGATCCTTGGTGCATCCTAATGCATAAAAAACCAAAATTCTCTAAGCACTTTTCAGTTTTGAGGTACATGGTGCACCGTCGTTCAATTTTGGTGCCCGTGGTGTCCCGTCGTTCAATTTTGGTGCCCATGGTGCATTTTCAGCCTATTATGCAATTTTCGTGCAAAAATAAGACTTTTGGGTTTTTGTGCCCCGTGATCTATGCTGCATTTTTATGCATAAAAAACTATAATGCTCCGAGCACTTTTTAGTTTTGAGGTCCGGGGTGCCCCGGGGTTCAGTTTTGGTGCCCGTGGTGCATTTTCGGCCTATTGTACAATTTTCGTGCAAAAATAAGACTTTTGGGTTTTTGTGTCCCGTGATCTGTGGTGCATTTTTATGCGTAAAAAACCGTAATGCTCTGAGCACTTTTCAGTATTGAGGTCCATGGTTCCCCGTGATCCAATTTTGGTACCCGTGGTGCATTTTCGGCAAATGGTGCAATTTTCGTGCCAAAGTAAGACTTTTTGGTTTTGGTGCCCCGTTATACCTGGTGCCTTCTTATGCATAAAAATCCATCATGCTCAGAGCACTTTTCAGTTTTGACGTGCGTAGTGACCCGTGGCCCAAATTTGCTACCCGTGTTTCATTTTTGGAACTTGGTGTAATTTTCGTGCCAAAACAAGACTTTTGGGTTTTGGTGCCCCGTGATCTAAGGTGCATCCTTATGCATAAAAAACCATCATGCTGGGAGTACATTTCAGTTTTGAGGTCCGTGGTACCCCTTGGTCCAATTTTGGTGCCTGTGGTGTATTTTCGGCACATGGTCCAATTTTCGTGCCAAAATAAGACTTTTGGGTTTTGGTGCCCCATGATCCCTGGTGCATTCTTATGTATAAAAAACCATAATGCTGGGAGCACTTTTCAGTTTTGAGGTCCATGGTGCCCCATGGTGCATTTTCGGCTCATGGTGCAATTTTCGTGCCAAAATAAGAGTTTTGGATTTTGGTGCCCCGTGATCGTTGGTGCATCCTTATGCATAAAAAACCGTAAGGCTCTGAGTACTTTTCAGTTTTAAGGTCCGTGGTGCCCCGTGGTCCGATTTTGTTGCCCGTGGTGCATTTTCGGCACATGGTCCAATTTTTGTGCCAAAATGAGACTTTCGGGTTTTGGTGCCCCGTGATCCTTGGTGCAAATTTCGTGCCAAAATAAGACTTTTGGGTTTTTGTGCTCCGTGATCCCTGGTGCATTCTTATGCATAAAAATGTATCATGCTCGTAGCACTTCTTAGGTTTTATGTCCGTGGTGTCCAGTGGTCCAATTTTGGTGTCCTGTGGTGCATTTTTGGCCCATGGTGCAAATTTCGTGCCAAAATAAGACTTTTTGGTTTTGTTGCCCCGTCATCCCAAGGGCATTCTTATGCATAAAAAAACCACAATTCTCAGAGCATTTGTTCATTTTTCGGGCGAAAATAAGACATTTGGGTTTTGGTGCCTTGTGATCCCTGGTCCATTCTTATGCTATTAAAAAACCATAATGCTCAGAGCACTTTTAAGTTTTAAGGTTCGTGGTGCCCCGTGTTCCAATTTTGGTGCCTGTGGTGCATTTTCGGCCATTTGTGCAATTATCGTGCAAAAATAAGACTTTTGGATTTTGGTGCCCTGTGAACCCTGGTGCATTCTAATGCACAAAAAACCATAACTCTCATAGCACTTTTCAGTTTTGAGGTCCGAGGTGCCCCGTGGTCCAGTTTTGGTGCCCGTTATGCATTTTCGGCCCATTGTGCAATTTTCAAGCGAAATTAAGACTTTTGGGTTTTGGTGCCCCGCGATCCCTGGTGCATTCTTATGCATAAAAAACCATAATGCTCGGAACACTTTTCTGTCTTGAGGTTAGTGGTGCCTCGTGGTCCATTTTTGGTGCCAGGTGTGCATTTTCGGATATTTGTTCATTTTTTGGGCGAAAATAAGACTTTTGGGTTTTCGTGCCCCGTGATCCCTGGTGCATTCTTATGCATAAAACCCTTAATGCTCAGAGCACTTTTCAATTTTGAGGTCCGAGGTGCCCCGTGGTCCAATTTTGGTGCCCATTGTGCATTTTCGACCAATTGTGAAATTTTCGTGCGAAAATAAGACTTTTGGGTTTTGGTGCCCTGTGATCCCTGGTGCATTCTTATGCATAAAAAACCATAATGCTCGGAACACTTTTCTGTCTTGAGGGTTGTGATGCCCCGTGGTCCATTTTTGGTGCTGGGTGTGCATTTTCGGGCATTTGTTCATTTTTCGGGCGAAAATAAGACTTTTTGGTTTTGCTGCCCCGTAATCCCTAGTGCATTGATATGCACAAAAAACCATAACGCTTGGAACACTTTTCAGTTTTGAGGTTCGTGGTGCCTCTTGGTCCAATTTTGGTGTCAGTGGTGTATTTTCGGCCATTTGTGCAATTTTCGTGCGAAAATAAGACTTATGAATTTGGTGCCCCGTGATCGCTGGTGCATTCTTATGCATAAAAAACCATAACGCTTCAAGCACTTTTAAGTTTTGAGGTCTGAGGTGCCCCGTTGTCCAATTTTTGTGCCCGTGGTGCATTTTCGGCCTTTAGTTCAATTTTCGTGCGAAAATAAGTCTTTTGGGTTTTGGTGCCCCGTGATCCTTGGTGCATTCTTATGCATAAAAAACCATAATGCTCGGAACACTTTTCTATCTTGAGGTTCGTGGTGCCCCGTGGTCCATTTTTGGTGTCGGTGTGCATTTTCGGGCATTTGTTCATTTTTCGGGCGAAAATAAGACCTTTGGGTTTTGCTGCCCCGTAATCCCTAGTGCATTGTTATTTACAAAAACCATAATGCTAGGAACACTTTTCAATTTTGAGGTCCGTGGTGCCTCGAGGTCCAATTTTGGTGTCGGTGGTGCATTTTTGGCCATTTGTGCAATTTTCGTGCGAAAATAAGACTCTTGGATTTTGGTGCCCCGTGATCCCTGGTGCATTCTTACACATAAAAAAAATAATGCTTGGAGCACTTTTAAGTTTTGAGGACTGAGGAGCCCCGTTGTCCAATTTTGATTCCTATGGTGCATTTTCGGCCTTTAGTTCAATTTTCGTGCGAAAATAAGACTTTTGGGTTTTGGTGCCTCGTGATCCTTGGTGCATTCTTATGCATAAAAAACCATAATGCTCGGAACACTTTTCTGTCTTGAGGGTCGTGATGCCCCGTGGTCCATTTTTGGTGCCGGGTGTGCATTTTCGGGCATTTGTTCATTTTTCGGGCGAAAATAAGACTTTTTGGTTTTGCTGCCCCGTAATCCCTAGTGCATTGATATGCACAAAAAACCATAACGCTTGGAACACTTTTCAGTTTTGAGGTTCGTGGTACCTCTTGGTCCAATTTTGGTGTCAGTGGTGTATTTTCGGCCATTTGTGCAATTTTCGTGCGAAAATAAGACTTATGAATTTGGTGCCCCGTGATCGCTGGTGCATTCTTATGCATAAAAAACCATAATGCTTCGAGCACTTTTAAGTTTTGAGGTCTGAGGTGCCCCGTTGTCCAATTTTTGTGCCTCGTGGTCCAATTTTGGTGTCAGTGGTGTATTTTCGGCCATTTGTGCAATTTTCGTGCGAAAATAAGACTTATGAATTTGGTGCCCCGTGATCGCTGGTGCATTCTTATGCATAAAAAACCATAATGCTTCGAGCACTTTTAAGTTTTGAGGTCTGAGGTGCCCCGTTGTCCAATTTTTGTGCCCGTGGTGCATTTTCGGCCTTTAGTTCAATTTTCGTGCGAAAATAAGACTTTTGGGTTTTGGTGCCCCGTGATCCTTGGTGCATTCTTATGCATAAAAAACCATAATGCTCGGAACACTTTTCTATCTTGAGGTTCGTGGTGCCCCGTGGTCCATTTTTGGTGTCGGGTGTGCATTTTCGGGCATTTGTTCATTTTTCGGGCGAAAATAAGACCTTTGGGTTTTGGTGCCCCGTAATCCCTAGTGCATTGTTATTTACAAAAACCATAATGCTAGGAACACTTTTCAATTTTGAAGTTCGTGGTGCCTCTTGGTCCAATTTTGGTGTTGTGGTGCATTTTCGGCCATTTGTGCAATTTTCGTGCGAAAATAAGACCCTTGGATTTTGGTGCCCCATGATCCCTGGTGCATTCTTACACATAAAAAAAATAATGCTTGGAGCACTTTTAAGTTTTGAGGTCCGAGTTGCCCTGTGGTCCAATTTTGGTGCCCGTGGTGCATTTTCGGTCCTTACTTCAATTTTCGTGCGAAAATAAGACTTTTGGGTTTTGGTGCCTCGTGATCCTTAGTGCATTCTTATGCATAAAAAACCATAATGCTCAGAACACTTTTCTGTCTTGAGGTTCGTGGTGCCCTATGGTCCATTTTTGGTGTCGGGTGTGCATTTTTGGACATTTGTTCATTTTTCGGGCGAAAATAAGACTTTTGGGTTGCGGTGCCCCATGATCCCTGGTGCATTCTTATGCATAAAAACCCATAATTCTCGGAGCACTTTTCAATTTTAAGGTCCGAGGTGCCACGTGGTCCAATTTTGGTGCCCGTTGTGCATTTTCGGCCCATTGTGCAATTTTCGTGCGAAAATAAGACTTTTGGGTTTTGGTACCCCGTGATCCCTGGTGCATTCTTATGCATAAAAAACCATAATCCTTGGAATACTGTTCTATTTTGAGGTCTGTGGTTCCCTGTGGTCCAATTTTGGTGCCGGTGCTGCATTTTCGGCCATTTGTGAAATTTTTGTGCGAAAATAAGACTTTTGGGTTTTGGTGCCCCGTGATCCTTGGTGCATTCTTATGCATAAAAAATCATAATGCTCGGAACACTTTTCAGTTTTGAGGTCCGGGGTGCCCCGTGGTCCAATTTTGGTGTCGGTTGTGCATTTTCGGCCATTTGTGTAATTTTCGTGTGAAAATAAGGCTTTTAGGTTTTGGTGCCGCGTGATACTTAGTGCATTCTTTTACATAAAAAACCATAATGCTCGGAGAACTTTTAAGTTTTGAGGTCCGAGGTGCCCCGTGGTCTAATTTTGGTGCCCGTGGGGCATTTTTGGCCCATTGTGCAATTTTCTTGCGAAAATAAGACTTTTGGGTTTTGGTGCCCCATGATCCCTGGTGCATTCTTTTGCATAAAAAACCATAATGCTTGGAACACTTTTCAATTTAGAGGTCCGTGGTGCCCCGTGGTCTAATTTTGGTGCCGGTGGTGCATATTCGGCCATTTGTGCAATTTTCTTGCGAAAATATGACTTTTGGGTTGTGGTGCCCCGTGATCCCTGGTGCATTCTAATACATAAAAACTACAATGCTTGGAGGACTTTTCAATTTTGAGGTCCGTGGTGCCCCGTGGTCCAATTATGGTGCATGTGGTGCATATTCAGCCATTTGTGCAATTTTCGTGCAAAAATAAGACTTTTGTGTTTTGGTTCCCCGTGATCCCTTGTGCATTCTTATGCATAAAAAACCATAATGCTCGGAGCACTTTTCAGTTTTGAGGTCCGAGGTGCCCCGTTGTCTAATTTTGGTGCCCGTGCTGCATTTTCGTCCCATTATGCCATTTTCGTGCGAAAATAAAAGTTGTGGGTTTTGGTGTTCCGTGATCCCTAGTGCATTCTTATGCATAAAAAACCATAATGGTTGGAGCACTTTTCAATTTTGAGGTCCGAGGTGCCCCGTGGTCCAATTTTGCTGCCAGTGGTGCATTTTCGGCCCGTTGTGCAATTTTGGTGTGAAAATAAGGCTTTTGGGCTTTGGTGCGCCGTGATCCCTGGTGTATTCTTATGCCTAAAAAACCATAATGGTCGAAGCACCTTTAAGTATTGAGGTCCGAGGTCCCCCGTGGTCCAATTTTTGTGCCTGTGTTGCATTTTCGACCCGTTGTGCAATTTTCGTGCGAAAATAAGGCTTTTGGGTTTTGGTACCCCCTGATCCCTGGTGCATTCTTATGCATAAAAAAACCATAATCCTTGGAATACTTTTCTGTTTTGAGGTCCGTGGTGCCCCGTGGTCCAATTTTGGTGCCGGTGCTGCATTTTCGACCATTTGTGAAATTTTTGTGCGAAAATAAGACTTTTGGGTTTTGGTGCCCCGTGATCCTTGGTGCATTCTTATGCATAAAAAATCATAATGCTCGGAACACTTTTCTGTTTTGAGGTCCGGGGTGCCCCGTGGTCCAATTTTGGTGCCGGTTGTGCATTTTCTGCCATTTGTGTAATTTTCGTGCGAAATAAGACTTTTACGTTTTGGTTCTGCGTGATACTTAGTGCATTCTTTTACATAAAAAACCATAATGCTCGGAGAACTTTTAAGTTTTGAGGTCCGAGGTGCTCCGTGGTCCAATTTTGGTGCCCGTGGGGCATTTTTGGCCCGTTGTGCAATTTTCTTGCGAAAATAAGACTTTTCGGTTTTGGTGCCCCATGATCCCTGGTGCATTCTTTTGCATAAAAAATAATAATGATTGGAACACTTTTCAATTTAGAGGTTCGTGGTGCCCCGTGGTCAAATTTTGGTGCCAGTGGTGCATATTCGGCCATTTGTGCAATTTTCGTGCGAAAATATGACTTTTGGGTTGTGGTGCCCGGTGATCCCTGGTGCATTCTAATACATAAAAACCATAATGCTTGGAGGACTTTTCAATTTTGAGGTCCGTGGTGCCCTGTGGTCCAATTTTGGTGCCTGTGGTGCATATTCAGCCATTTGTGCAATTTTTGTGCAAAAATAAGACTTTTGTGTTTTGGTTCCCCGTGATCCATTGTGCATTCTTATGCATGAAAAACCATAACGCTCGGAGCACTTTTCAATTTTGAGGTCCGAGGTGCCCCGTTGTCTAATTTTGGGGCCCGTGGTGCATTTTCGTCCCATTGTGCAATTTTCGTGCGAAAATAAGAGTTGTGGGTTTTGGTGCCCCGTGATCCCTAGTGCATTCTTATGCATAAAAAATCATAATGCTTGGAGCACTTTTCAATTTTGAGGTCCGAGGTGCCCTGTGGTCCAATTTTGGTGCCAGTGGTGCACTTTCGGCCCGTTGTGCAATTTTGGTGCGGAAATAAGACTTTTGGGTTTTGGTGCGCCGAGATCCCTGGTGTATTTTTATGTATAAAAAACCATAATGGTCGAAGCACTTTTAAGTATTGGGGTCCGAGGTTCCCCGTGGTCCAATTTTGGTGCCCGTGGTGCATTTTCGACCCGTTGTGCAATTTTCGTGCGAAAATAAGGCTTTTGTGTTTTGGTACCCCGTGATCCCTGGTGCATTCTTATGCATAAAAAACCATAATCCTTGGAATACTTTTTTGTTTTGAGGTCCGTGGTGCCCCGTGGTCCAATTTTGGTGCCGGTGTTGCATTTTCGGCCAATTGTGAAATTTTTGTGCGAAAATAAGACTTTTGGGTTTTGGTGCCCCGTGATCCTTGGTGCATTCTTATGCATAAAAAATCATAATGCTCGGAACACTTTTCAGTTTTGAGGTCCGGGGTGCCCCGTGGTCCAATTTTGGTGCCGGTTGTGCATTTTTTGCCATTTGTGTAATTTTCGTGCGAAAATAAGACTTTTAGGTTTTGGTGCCGCGTGATACTTAGTGCATTCTTTTACATAAAAAACCATAATGCTCAGAGAACTTTTAAGTTTTGAGGTCCGAGGTGCCCCGTGGTCCAATTTTGGTGCCCTTGGGGCATTTTTGGCCCATTGTGCAATTTTCTTGCTAAAATAAGACTTTTGGGTTTTGGTGCCCCATTATCCCTGGTGCATTCTTTTGCATAAAAAACCATAATGCTTGGAACACTTTTCAATTTAGAGGTCCGTGGTGCCCCGTGGTCTAATTTTGGTGCCGGTGGTGCATATTCGGCCATTTGTGCAATTTTTGTGTGAAAATATGACTTTTGGGTTGTGGTGCCCCGTGATTCCAGGTGCATTCTAATACATAAAAACCATAATGCTTGAAGGACTTTTCAATTTTGAGGTCTGTGGTGCCCCGTGGTCCAATTTTGGTGCCTGTGGTGCATATTCAGCCATTTGTGAAATTTTCGTGCGAAAATAAGACTTTTGGGTTTTGGTGCCCCTTGATCCCTGGTGCATTCTTATGCATAAAAAACCATAATGCTCAGTGAACTTTTAAGTTTTGAGGTCCGAGGTGCCCCGTGGTCAAATTTTGGTGCCCGTGGTGCATTTTCGGCCCATTGTGCAATTTTGTGCGAAAATAAGACTTTTGGGTTTTGGTGCCCCATGATCCCTGGTGCATTCTTATGCATAAAAAACCATAATGTTTTGAACACTTTTCAGTTTTGAGGTCTGTGGTGCCCCGTGGTCTTATTTTGGTGCCGGTATTGCATTTTCAGCCATTTGTGCAATTTTCGTCCGAAAATAAGACTTTTGGGTTTTGGTGCCCCATGATCCTTCGTGCATTCTTATGCATAAAAACCCATAATGCTCGGAGCACTTTTCAGTTTTGAGGTCCATGGTGTCCCGTGGTCCAATTTTGGTGCGAGGTATTTGCTATGAGTGGCTTCGAGGTCACTGCATCGGATGACCTAATCCAAGGTTAGTAAATTTTTAGGACGAAATTTCTAAAAGGGTGGGAGAGTTGTAACACCCTGAAAATTTCAACTCATTTATATAAGTATATACGTATATATATTTATAAATATGTATATATTTATATAATTCTCTGTAAGTAACTCTCTGGAATTAATTTTCTACAATTAATTCTCTGTAGTTACTTTCCTGTGTTTTTGTTTGTAAGTTGCTATAAAATTCTGTGTGATTGAATTATCTATGTTGTGTATTTATTTATTTAATTGTGCAGTGTAATATGTACTTAATGATCAAGTACGTATATTGTCTGTGTATGCTTATCTGTTATACCTGCTAGTAATTAATTGAGCTGAGATTAATTACTAGTAGTAAAATATTTATAATATCTATTGCTATGCACTAATTAATCTATTGTTTGCAAAAAAAAAATTTATATGAAGGTAGGAAACTAGCAAACATCAAATTATTCCCAATAATCCCAACTAGGTTGGCACCAAAGGAAATAACAATCACTTGCAGCTATAACCTGATTTATTAAAAAATATATAAAATGAGAACAAGTAAATATATTAATCTATTGTTTGCAAATTGGTTTTAAGTATTTTAATTATATTAAATTCTAGTAACTTGCACACCAAGTTACCTCTTATAAAGTTTATCGGTAAATAATTTCTTTACAAAGGAAATTTTATTTGAGCTACTAGAAAAGTTTTTATTACTAGAAGTTTTATAAAATTAATTAGATGTTTGAAATTAAGTTTTAAAATTTTAAAACACACCTCTTTACGATTACACAGTATAAAATTACACTGTGTAAATTAAATTGAGTAACCAAAGTCCCTAATCCTAAGCTAATGACACAACATTACATGCAAAGCCTAAACTAATGACACCTAAGCTAATGCATACATGCATGTCATCTATGATCAACACCTAAGCATTACTAAGACAACACCTAATCACATGCACTTAACCTAAGCTTGACACCTAGCTACCCAAAACCCACGGCCAAACCCAACAACACAACACTAATCTCACTTTCTCTCACTCACCTAAACACCAAACTTAATCTCCATGTTTTGAACAAGAAAAAAAAATCCTCTCATCTCTCTCTTTTCTTCTCTTGGCCGAGAGCTAGAGGAAGGCAAGGGAGGCCATTGAAGAGCTTGGTGGTTGCATGCAAAGCTTGGATCATCACCAACACATCCTCTAGTTCTCATTTCCACTTTCACCTCTTCTCCTTTTTGGTTGAATTTCAACACTAGGTAAGGGGAACTCTCTTGTGGATTCTTTGTTTTCTTTTTCTGTTGAGAATATGGTTAAGGGCTGGGGGCCTTAACTATAGCATCCATGCATGCCTCCATTTATAAGAATTGTGATGTGTTTGAATTGTTTGTTGAATTGAAATTGGATGGGTAGTGTTGAATTCTCTTTGGTAGCAGTTGTGAGCCTTTTCATGTGGGGAGTAAATTCATTTTTCACCTTGTAATTGGAATGAAAATGGCCCTGGAAACAAGTGAGGTCATGTACCATTTTCTCAAAATGGTTTGATCAAGTTTTCTTTAAAAATGTTAACTAAAATTCGTTGGCAGTGGCTGTATTTTCGTTTAGTGTGGAACAACCCTCACTATTTTGCCATTTTTGAAAGATATAACCATTAGTTTTTTTGTGAAATTTGTTTTGAATCAAAATAGACACAAAATGAAACAACTTTTGTGTTGATACCTTTGAAAAATAATTTCATCTTCGGGTTCATCCATGGCTCGAAAGTGGACTGTCCTGTTTTGGGGTTTCACTGGAACAGGGCTCGGTTTTTGTTAAAATTCTCCCTGTGTACTTAATGTTTTTGAAATATAATTAAACCTTTAAAAACTAGACACAATAAAATTTGTAACCATGTATATTACAAAAATTACCAAGCACAATTTTAATTTTAATTTTTCAAAATGAAACAGAACAAGGGTTTAGGACCCTGTTTTGAGTAAAAAATTGTAGGCTGTTAGGAATATTTTTACTCGGAACAATAGAAAATGAATTTTGAAGCAAGAAATACCTTTTTGGAAATATCAATATGTTAGCTTTAAACTGTAAAAAGTTTAAATTAATTTAGCTTTGGGAAGTGGGAGAAATTTACATTTCTTTGAGCTATGTTCAGTGAGAACTCAAAATCCAGGGCTGCTAACTTAGAAATTTTTTTTATAAAATTTTATAGATGTTTATTTTATAAGTGGGATACCTTTTTGTAAACTAGATTTCAAGAGCTTCGATTTCATATAAAAATTTTCAATTCCAGGGTCATTTGCTACAATCAGTGAGAGCTCACATTCAGTATTGCCAAAGAGAAATCTACCTTTTTAGTCAATTGTGTTACCATATGTGTGTTATTTTGAATTGTGGCAATTATAATTATTAATTGTGATTTTGTAAGGCAGTGGATATGTAATATCCATTGACCTATTCTGTTTTGGGTTTAAGTCCCAGAAATGTGAATCTTGGGTACTTAATATTTGAAAGTGTGGTTTTGTGTGCTTTTATGATACAGTCCTTTGGATTGTAGGTTGAACTTTGTGATAAAATTGTTTGTCTGTGTGATGTGTTCTAGGTGGATACAAGACTCGGGCGCGAGTACTTGTGAGGACTAGATCTATGTTCTAGTGTTTTTGGCTAGACTGCCATGTAACAGATAAATGAAACTTGAACAGTGAGCACAATTAATTAGACTAAAAGATTTATTTTATTTTTATTAAATAGAAATTAATTAATGAACTCTTTATTTTATACATTGGACATAGAAAGAATTTAGGACCTTGGCTTGGATGAATCAATGGTAAGTTATTAATTATTAAAAATTATAGAAATTAATAAGAGGGTGAGGTACAAACAAAACTTAACAAGATTTTGTTACGTGTTGTGAATCATGTTGATTTATGAGAGTCGTGCAATCGAACGGTATTTTTATGCATAAGAATGCACCAGGGATCACGGGGCAGCAAAACCCAAAAGTTTTATTTTCGCACGAAAATTGCACAATGGGCCGAAAATGCACCACCGGCACCAAAATTGGACCACGGGGCACCACGGACCTCAAAACTGAAAAGTTTTCCGAGTATTATGGTTTTTTAGGGATAGAATGCACCAAGGATCATGGGGCACCAAATCAGAAAAGTGTTATTTTCACACGAAAATTGCACAATGGGCGGAAAATGCACCATGGGCCCCAAAATTAGACAACAGGGCACCTCGGACCTCAAAACTTAAAAGTGTTCTGAGCATTATGGTTTTTTATGCATAGGAATGCACTAGGGATCACAGGGCACCAATACCCAAAAGTCTTATTTTCGCACTAAAATTTCACAAATAGTAGAAAATGCACCACCGGCCCCAAAATTGGACCACGGGGAGGCACAGACCTCAAAACTGAAAGTGCTTTAAGCATTATGGTTTTTTATGCATAAAAATGCACTAGGGCTCACAGGGCACCCAAACCCAAAAGTCTTTTTTTTCTCACGAAAATTGCACAATGGGCCGAAAATGCAACACGGGCACCAAAATTTTACCACGGGGCACCTTGAACCTCAAAAGTGCTCCGAGCATTATGGTTTTTTAAGCATAAGAATGCACTAGGGATCATGGGGCACCAAAACCCAAAAGTCTTATTTTCGCACGAAAATTGCACAAATGTCCAAAAATGCACCACCAGCACCAAAATTGGACCACGGGGCACCACAAACCTTAAAACTGAAAAGTGTTCTGAGCATTATGGTTTTTTATGAATAAGAATGCACCAGGAATCACGGGGCACCAAAATCCAAAAGTCTTATTTTTGCACTAAAATTGCCCAAATGGCCGAAAACGCACCACGGGCACCAAAATTGGATCATGGGGCACCAAGGACCTGAAAATTGAAAAGTGCTCCAAGCATTATGGTTTTTTATGCATAAAAATGCACCAAGGATCACGGGGCACCAAATCCCACAAGTCTTATTTTTGCACGAAAATTGCACAAATGTCCGAAAATGCACCATCGGCACCAAAATTGGACCACGAGGCACCACGAACCTCAACACTTAAAAGTGTTCTGAGCATTATGGTTTTTATGCTTAACAATTCACCAAGGATCATAGGGCACCAAAACCCAAAAGTCTTATTTTCGCACGAAAATTGCACAATGGGCTGAAAATGCAACACGGGCACCAAAATTGGACTGCGGGGCACCTCGGACCTCAAAATTGAAAAGTGCTATCAGCATTACAATTTTTAATGCATAAGAATGCACGAGGGTTCAAAGGGCACCAAAATCCAAAAGTTTTATTTTCACACGAAAATTGTACAAATGGCCGAAAAAAAACTGCCGGCACCAAAATTGGACCACGGGGCACCACAGACCTGAAAACTAAAAACTGCTCCAAGCATTATGGTTTTTTATGCATAAGAATGAATAAGGGATCACAGGGCACCAAAACCCAAAAGTCTTATTTTCACAAGAAAATTGCACAATGGGCTGAAAATGCTGACGGGCACCAAAATTCGACCACAGGGCACCTCGGACCTGAAAACTTAAAAGTGCTCCGAGCATTATGCTTTTTTAAGCATAAGAGAAGACCAGGGATCACGGCGCACCAAAACCTAAAAGTCTTATTTTCGCACGAAAATTGCACAAATGGCCAAAAATGCATTACCGGCACCAAAATTGGACCACTAGACACCACAGACCTCAAAATTCAAAAGTGTACTGAGCATTATGGTTTTTTATGCATAAGAATGCACTAGGGATCATGGGGCACCAAAACCCAAAGGTCTTACTTTCGAACGAAAATTACACAAATGGCTGAAAATGCATCACCAGCACCAAAATTGGACCACAGGGCACCACGGACCTCAAAACTGAAAAGTGGTCCAAGCATTATGGTTTTTTAAGCATAAGAGAACACTAGGGATCACGGGGGACCAAAACCCAAAAGTCTTATTTTCGCACTAAAATTGCACAAATGGACGAAAATGCATCACCGACACTAAAATTGGACCACGGGTGACCACAAACCTCAAAACTGAAAGTGTCCCAAGCATTATGGTGTTTTATGCATAAGAATGCACCAGGAATCACAGCGCACCAAAATCCAAAGTTCTTATTTTCGCATGAAAATTGCACAATGGGCCAAAAATGCACCACGTGCACCAAAATTGGACCATGGGGAACCTCGGACCTCAAAACTAAAAAGTGCTATTAGCATTATGGTTTTTTATGCATAAGAATGCACCAGGGTTCACATGGTACCAAAATCCAAAACTCTTATTTTCGCACGAAAATTTCACAAATGGCCGAAAATGCACCACCGACACCAAAATTCGACCACGGGGCACCGCGGACCTCAAAACTGAAAAATGCTCCAAGCATTATGGTTTTTTATGCATAAGAATGCAACAGGGTTGACAGGGCACTAAAACCCAAAATTTTATTTTATCATGAAAATTGTGCAAATGGCCGAAAAAGAACCACCGGCACCAAAATTCGACCAAGGGGCACCACGGACCTCAAAACTGAAAAGTGTTTTGAGCATTAAGGTTTTTTATGCAAAAGAATGCACCAGGGATTACGGGGCACCGAAACCCAAAAGTCTTATTTTCGCTCGAAAATTGCACAAATGGCCAAAAATGCATTACCAGCACCAAAATTGGACCACGGGGTACCACAGACCTCAAAATTGAAAAGTTCCAAGCATTGTGGCTTTTTATGCATAAGAATGCACCAGGGATCATGGGGCACCAAAACCCAAAAGTCTTATTTTTGCACGAAAATCGCACCAATGGCCGAAAATGCACCAACGGCACCAAAATTGAACCACGGGGCACCACGAACCTCAAAACTGAAAAATGTTCCAAGCGTTATGGTTTTTTATGCATAAGAATGCACCAGGGATCATGGGGCACCAAAACCCAAAAGTCTTATTTTCGTACAAAAATTGCACAATGGGCCGAAAATGCACCACCGGCACCAAAATTGGACCACGGGGCACCACGAACCTCAAAAATGAAAAATGATCCAAGCATTATGGTTTTTTATGCATAAGAATGCACAAGGGATCACGGTGTACCAAAACACAAAAGTCTTATTTTCGAAAGAAAATTGCAAAATGGGCCGAAAATACACCACGGGCACCAAAATTGGACCACGGGGCACTTAGGACATCAAAACTGAAAATGCTCCAGGGATCATAGGTCACCAAAACCCAAAAGTTTTATTTTCGCACAAAAATTGCACAAATGGCCAAAAATGCACCCCCGACACTAAAATTGGACCACGGGGCACCACGATCCTCAAGACTGAAAACTGTTCCGAGCATTATGGTTTTATATGGATAGGAATGCACCAGGGTTCACAGGGAACCAAAACCCAAAATTCTTATTTTTGCACGAAAATTACACAATGGGACGAAAATGCACCACGGGCACCAAAATTGGACCTCGAGGCACCTCAAATTTTAAAACTTAAAAGTTCTTCGAGCATTATGGTTTTATGCATAAGAATGTACCAGGGATCATGGGGTACCAAAACCCACAAGTCTTATTTTCACACGAAAATTTTTCAAATGGCCGAAAATGCACAACCGGCACCAAAAATAGACCACGGGGCACCACGGACCTCAAAACTGAAAAGTGTTCCAAGCATTATGATTTTTTATGCACAAGAATGCACCAGGGATCACAGGGCACCAACATCCAAAAGTCTTATTTTTGCACGAAAATCGCACCAATGGCCGAAAATGCACCACCGGTACCAAAATTGAACCTCGGGGCACCAAAATTGAACCACGGGGCACCACGAACCTCAAAACTGAAAACTGTTCCGAGCATTATGGTTTTTTATGCATAAGAATGCACCAGGGATCATGGGGCACCAAAACCCAAAAGTCTTATTTTCGTACAAAAATTGCACAATGGGCCGAAAATGCACCACCGGCACCAAAATTGGACCACGGGACACCACGAACCTCAAAACTGAAAAGTGTTCCAGAATTATGGTTGTTTATGCATCAGAATCCACCAGGGATCACGGGGCACCAAAACCCAAAAGTCTTATTTTCGCACAAAAATTGCACAAATGCCAATAATGTAATCCTGGCACCGAAATTGGACCACCAGGCACCATGAATCTCAAGACTGAAGACTGTTCCGAGCATGATGGTGTTTTATGCATAAGAATGCACCAAGGATCAAGAGGCACCATGCCCAAAAGTCTTATTTTTGCACGAAAATTGCACATTGGGCCGAAAATACACCACGGGTACCAAAATTGGATCCCGGGGCACCTCTAACCTCAAAATTGAAAAATGATCCAAGCATTATGGTTTTTTATGCATAAGAATGCGCTAGGGATCACGGTGTACCAAAACCCAAAAGTCTTATTTTAGCAAGAAAATTGCAAAATGGGCCGAAAATACACCACGGGCACCAAAATTCGACCACGGGGCACTTAGGACATCAAAACTGAAAAATGCTCTAGGGATCATGGGTCACCAAAACCCAAAAGTTTTATTTTCGCACAAAACTTGCACAAATGGCCGAAAATGCACCCCCGACACTAAAATTGGACCACGGGGCACCACGATCCTCAAGACTGAAAACTGTTTCGAGCATTATGGTTTTATATGCATAGGAATGCACCAGGGTTCACAGGGAACCAAAACCCAAAATTCTTATTTTTGCACGAAAATTACACAATGGGACGAAAATGCACCACGTACACCAAGATTGGACCTCGGGGCACCTCAGATCTTAAAACTTAAAAGTTCTTCGAGCAATATGGTTTTATGCATAAGAATGTACCAGGGATCATGGGGTACCAAAACCCAAAAGTCTTATTTTCACACGAAAATTTGTCAAATGGCCGAAAAAGCACAACCGGCACCAAAAATAGACCATGGGGCACCATGGACCTCAATACTGAAAAGTGTTCCAAGCATGATGATTTTTTATGCATAAGAATGCACCAGGGATCATAGGGCACCAACATCCAAAAGTCTTATTTTTGCACGAAAATCGCACCAATGGCCGGAAATGCACCACCGGCACCAAAATTGAACCACGGGGCACCAAAATTGAACCACGGGGCACCACGAACCTCAAAACTGAAAACTGTTCTGAGCATGATGGTTTTTTATGCATAAGAATGCACTAGGGATCATGGGGCACCAAAACCCAAAAGTCTTATTTTCGTACAAAAATTGCACAATGGGCCGAAAATGCACCACCGACACCAAAATTGGACCATAGGGCACCACGAACCTCAAAACTGAAAACTGTTCCGAGCGTGATGGTTTTTTATGCATAAGAATGCACCAGGGATCATGGTGCACCAAAACCCAAAAGTCTTATTTTCGTACAAAAATTGCTCAATGGGCCGAAAATGCACCACCGGCACCAAAATTGGACCACGGGGCACCACGAACTTCAAAACTGAAAAGTGTTCCAGAATTATGGTTTTTTATGCATTAGAACCCGCCAGGGATCACGGGGCACGAAAACCCAGAAGTCTTATTTTCACACAAAAATTGCACAAATGCTAATAATGTAACCCTGGCACCAAAATTGGACCACCAGGCACCCCAAATCTCAAGACTGAAGACTGTTCCGAGCATGATGGTGTTTTATGCATAAGAATGCACCAAGGATCATGAGGCACCAATCCCAAAAGTCTTATTTTCGCACTAAAATTGCACATTGGGCCGAAAATACACCACGGGCACCAAAATTGGACCCCGGGGCACCTCTAACCTCAAAACTGAAAAATGATCCAAGCATTATGGTTTTTTATGCATAAGAATGCACCAGGGATCATGGTGTACCAAAACCCAAAAGTCTTATTTTCGCAAGAAAATTACAAAATGGGCCGAAAATACACCACAGTTACCAAAATTGGACCACGGGGCACTTAGGACATCAAAACTGAAAATGCTCCAGGGATCATCACCAAAATCCAAAAGTTTTATTTTCGCACAAAAATTGCACAAATGGCCGAAAATGCACCCCCGACACTAAAATTGGACAACGAGGCGCCACGATCCTCAAGACTGAAAACTGTTCCGAGCATTATGGTTTTATATGCATACGAATGCACCAAGGATCACGGGGCACCAAAACCCAAAAGTCTTATTTTCGCACGAAAATTTCCCAATGGGCCGAAAATGCACCACGTCCACCAAAATTGGACCACGGGGAACCTCGTACCTCAAAACTGAAAAGTGCTCCGAGCAATATGGTTTTTTATACAAAAGAAGGCACCAGGGATCACAGGGCACGAAAACCCAACAATCTTATTTTCGTACGAAAATTGCACAATGGGCCGAAAGTGCACCACATGCACCAAAATTGGACCACGGGGCACCTCGAACCTCAAAACTGAAAAGTGCTCTAAGCATTACGGTTTTTTATGCATAAGAATGCACCAGGGTTCGCAGGGCACCAAAACCCAAAAGTCTTATTTTCACATGAAAATTGCACAAATGGCCGAAAATGCACCCTCGGCACCAAAATTGGACCACCGGGCACCACGAATATCAAGACTAAAAACTGTTCCAAGCATTATGGTTTTTTATGCATAAGAATGCACCAAGGATCACGGGGCACCAAAACCCAAAAGTCTTATTTTTGCACAAAAATTGCACAACTGGCCGAAAATGCACCACGGGCACCAAAATTGGACCACGGGTAACCTCAGACCTCAAAACTTAAAAGTGCCCCGAGCATTATGGTTTTCTATGCATAAGAATGCTCCAGTGATCATAGGGCACCAAAACCCAAAAGTCTTATTTTCGCACGAAAAATGCACAATAGGCCAAAAATGCACCACGGGCACCAAAATTGGACCACGGGGCACCTCAGACCTCAAAACTTAAAAGTTCTCCGAGCATTATGATTTTTTATGCAGAAGAATGCACTAGGGATCACGGGGCACAAAAATCCAAAAGTCTTATTTTCGCACGAAAATTTCACAAATGGCCGAAAATGCATCACTGGCACCAAAATTGGAGCAGGGGGTACCACTGACCTCAAAACTGAAAAGTACTCCCAGCATTTTGATTTTTTTTGCATAAGAATACACCAGGGATCTCAGGGCACCAAAACCCAAAAGCCTTATTTTCGCACGAAAATTGCACAAATGGCCAATAATGCACCACTGACGCCAAAATTGGACCACGGGGCACCACGAACCTCAAAACTGAAAAGTGTTCCATAATTATGGTTTTTTATGCATAAGAATGCACCAGGGATCACGTGGCACCGAAACATAAAAGTATTTTTTTTGCACAAAAATTGCACAAATGGCCGAAAATCCACCCCTGGCACCAAAATTCGAACACCGAGCACCACAAATCTCAACACTGAAAACTGTTCTGAGCATTACCGTTTTTTATGCATAAGAAAGCACCATGTGTCACGAGGCACCAAACCCAAAAGTCTTATTTTCGTACGAAAATTACACATTGGGCCGAAAATGCACCACGGGTACCAAAATTAGACCACGGGGCACCTCGCACCTCAATACTTGAAAGTGCTCCGAGCATTATGGTTTTTTATGCATAAGAATGCACCAGGGATCACGGGGTACCAAAACCCAAAAGTCTTATTTTCACACGAAAATTGCACAGATGGCCGAAAATACACCACGGGGCACCACGGACCTCAAAACTGAAAAGTGCTTCAAGGATAATGGTATTTTATGCATAAGAATGCACCAGGGTTCACAGGGCACGAAAACCCAAAAGTCTTATTTTCGCTCAAAAATTGCACAAATGGCCGAAAATGCACCGCCGCACCAAATTTGGACCATAGGGCACCACGGACATCAAAATTGAAAAGTGTTCCAAGCATTATGGTTTTTATGCATAAGAATGTACCAGGGATCACGGGGCACTGAAACTCAAAAGTCTTAGTTTTGCACGAAAATTGCACAATGGGCCGAAAATGCACCACGGGTACCAAAATTGTACCACGGGGCACCTCGGACCTCAATACTTAAAACTGCTTCCAGCATTGTGGTTTTTTATGCATAAGAATCCACGAGGGATCACGGGGCACGAAAACCCAAAAGTCTTATTTTCGCTCGAAAATTGCACAAATGACCGAATATGCACCCCCGGCACCAAAATTGGACCATGGGGCACCAAGAACCTCAAGACTGAAAATTGTTCCGACCATTATAGTTTTTTATGCATAAGAATGCAACAAGGATCACGGGGCACCAAAACCAAAAAGTCTTATTTTCGCACGAAAATTGCACAATGGTCCGGAAATGCTCGACGTCCACCAAAATTGGACCACGGGGCAACTCGGACCTCAAAATTGAAAAGTGCTCTGAGCATTATGGTTTTCTATGCATAAGAATGCACCAGGGTTCACAGGGCACCAAAACCTAAATGTCTTATTTTCGTATGAAAATTGCACAAATGGCCGAGAACGCACCCTCGGCACCAAAATTGGACCACCGGGCACCACGAATCTCAAGACTGAAAAATGTTCCGAGCATTATGTTTTTTTTTGCGTAGGAATGCACCAAGGATCATGGGGAACCAAAACCCAAAAGTCTTATTTCCGCACGAAAATTGCACAAATTGCCGAAAATGCACCACTGGCATCAAAATTGGACCACGGGGCACCACGGACCTCAAAACTGAAAAGTGCTCCAAGTGTTATGGTTTTTTATGCATACGAATGCACCAAGGATCATGGGGCACGAAAACCCAAAAGTCTTATTTTCGCACGAAAATTGCACAAATGGTCGAAAATGCATCATCGGCACCAAAATGGGACCACGAGTCACCACGGACATCAAAACTGAGAAGTTTTTCAAACATTGTGGTTTTTTTTTCATAGGAATGCACCAAGGATCACGGGGCACCAAAACCCAAAAGTCTTATTTTTGCACAAAAATTTCCTAATGGGTCAAAAATTTACCACGAGCAACAAAATTGGACCACGGGGCACCCCGGACCTAAAAACTAAAAAGTGTTCCAAGCATTATGGTTTTTATGCATAAGAATGCACCAGGGATCATGGATACCAAACCCAAAAGTCTTATTTTCGCACGAAAATTGCACAATGGGCCGAAAATGCACCACATGCACCAAAATTGGACCACGGGGCACCTTGGACCTCAAAACTAAAAAGTGTTCTGAGCATTATGGTTTTTTATGCATAAGAATGCACCAGGGATCACGGTGCACCAAAACCCAAAAGTCTTATTTTCGCACAAAAATTGCACAATGGGCCGAAAATGCACCTCGGGCACCAAAATTGGACCACGGGGCACCTCGGACCACAATACTTAAAAGGGCTCCGTGTAACACCCTAATTTCTATTATGGAAATATGCGAGGTTTAATTCAATTAATTATTTCATAACTCATTTTTTTATTAATTTATTTACGAAAATCTAGTGAAATTAAGAAAACTTAATTGGGATTTTATGGATATATATATTTTTTAAAACAAATTTTTCCTCAATTTTAATTTCGAAAGTTGCACTTCGTTTTAATACTTATAATGCATTAATATAATTTGGCAGAAAAGGTTGTGGCATTATTTTGATTGTATAGGAACGATATTAAGTTTTCGAAGGAGTAGAAATATGTAAATACAATTGATAATTTTGACTGAAATATAGCATATGCATATCTGAAAGTGTTTAACATAATGTACCCCCGGAGCATAACAGTAAACACGTAGAAAGGCAAAGTACGGGAAAACTAGAACATAATCATATGACATGATGACTGACATATACACATAACAAAAGAAATATGAGTGCCTATGTCTACCCCAACTAGATACACGACAAAGAAAAGAAAATCCTAGGACTCAGAGTAGTCATCTTCTAACTCCCACCCTATGCAGAGATCCTAAGCCCCAAGGGTCATACGTGGGCATTCGTCTGAACCGGATGTAGCCCAAGATGTGATCTACCCCCTGGACCACAATTGTTATCCATCTCCTGAATATGCTCTCAATCCTCCAATGGAGGGTTGAGTCCTCCGCTGCAATTTGCCCCTAAAAGAAAATAAATAGAAGGGTGAACTCTCTGCTTCATCAAGCAGCACACAAACAACGACTTTACAAGTCACAAACAAAATCCTGTCCACCATCGCCATATGGTTGTCTAACGTTCACACTCGTAATCCTAATCGTTTCCTTTCACTAATTCTGTAAATCCTTTCTTACTGGCCAGCTGCCACTGGAACTCCCAGAACTCAGTGTTCTTACACAATTGAGTTGGATGACTGTTAGGAGTACACCTCTCACCATGGTACTATGGTGGGCTCTCACCAACCGATGATGTCTCGTATTTTTGTTAGGGTGGCCGAGTCGGGTATGTGATCTATCGTCACAACTCAGTGCCTTACCCTCCAAGGTCAATTTGCCTTACGATCATCTCCCAGGTACCAACTGTGATCATCCAATACTCAGAGGACTGACTCCTCCACAACTCTCCTCACAAGGATTATTCTTCCTCGTCACAGTGGGGTTCCGCTGCACATGGTACTGGACGGTTGAATAGATGCCGAGCCTGAGACCCTGTCTTTGCTCAAAAATCATATGTATGAGGACATTTGCCTCCATCACCTTTCCATGGGTGACCGTCACATTACATCGTGACACGTCTTTCGAACTCCCCCCTCTCTTTGTTATTCTCATAGCTGGAACACTCCATGTGACTCTCTTTTCATCTTGCAGTTCCCACGAATGGCCGTGCACACGCAGTTCCATTGCACGACTCTCAGAAATCAACATGATTCACAACACGTAACAAAATATTGTTAAGTTTTATTTGTGCCTCACCCTCTCATTAATTTCTATAATTTTTAATAATTAATAACTTACCATTGATTCATCCATGCCAAGGTCCTAAATTCTTTCTATGTCCAATGTATAAAATAAAGAGTTCGTTAATTAATTTCTATTTAATAAAAATAAAATAAATCTTTTAGTCTAATTAATTGTGCTCACTGTTCAAGTTTCATTTATCTGTTACATGGCAGTCTAGCCAAAATACTAGAACATAGTTCTAGTCCTCACAAGTACTCGCACCCGAGTCTTGTGAACACATCACACAGACAAACAATTTTATCACAAAGTTCAACCTACAATCCAAAGGACTGTATCATTAAAGTACACAAAACCACACTTTCAAATATTAAGTACCCAAGATTCACATTTCTGGGACTTAAACCCAAAACAGAATAGGTCAATGGATATTACATATCCACTGCCTTACAAAATCAAAATTAATAATTATAATTGCCACAATTCAAAATAACACACATATGGTAACACAATTGACTAAAAAGGCAGATTTCTCTTTGGCAATACTGAATGTGAGCTATCACTAATTGTAGCAAATGACCTCGGAATTGAAAATTTTTTATATGAAATCGAAGTTCTTGAAATCTAGTTTACAGAAAGGTATCCCACTTATAAAATAAACATCTATAATATTTTATAAAAAAAAAATTTAAGTCAGCAGCCCTAGATTTTGAGTACTCATAGAACATAGCTCAAAGAAATGTAAATTTCTCCCACTTCCCAAAGCTAAATTAAATGAAACTTTTTACAGTTTAAAGCTAACATCCTGATCTTTCCAAAAAAAGGTATTTCTTGCTTCCAAATTAATTTTCTATTATTCCCAGTAAAAATATTCATAACAACCTACAATTTTTGACTCAAAACAGGGTCCTGAACCCTTGTTCGGTTTCTTTTTAAAAAATTAATTTGTAAATTGTGCTTGATAATTTTTGTAATATACATGGTTAAAAAGCTTATTGTGTCTAGTTTTTATGCATAAGAATGCACCAAGGATCATGGGACACCAAAACCCAAAAGTCTTATTTTCGTACGAAAATTTCACAAATGGCCGAAAATGCACCACTGGCACCAAAATTGGACCACAGGGCACCACGAAACTCAAAACTGAAAAGTGCTCCAAGCATTATGGTTTTTTAAGTATTAGAATGCACCAGTGATCAAGGGGCACCAAAACCCAAAACTCATTTTCGCACGAAAATTGCACAAATGGCCGAATATGCACCACCGACACAAAAATTGGACCGCGGGGAACCATGGACCTCTAAACTAAAAAGTGTTCCAAGCATTATGATTTTTTATGCATTAGAATGCATCAGGGATCACGGGGCACAAAAACCCAAAGGTCTTATTTTCGCACGAAAATTGCACAATGGTCCGAAAATGCACCACGGACACCAATATTGGACCAAGGGGCACCTCGGAACACAATGCTTAAAAGTCCTCTGGGCATTATTGTTTTTTATGCATAAAAATGCACCAGGGATGACGGGGCACCAAAATCCAAAAGTCTTATTTTCGCACGAAAATTGCACAATGGGCCGAAAATGCACCACTGGCACCAAAATTGGACCGTGGGGCACCACGGACCTCTAAACTGAAAAGTTTTCCAAGCATTATGGTTTTTTTATGCATAACAATGCACCAGGGATCACGGGGCACCAAAACCAAAAAGTCTTATTTTCTCACGAAAATTGCACAATAAGCCGAAAATGCACCACGGGCACCAAAATTGGACCACGGAGCACGTCGAAGCTCAAAACTTAAAAGTTCACCAAGCAATATGCTTATTTATGCATAAGAATGCACCAGGGATCACGGGGAACCAAAACCCAAAAGTCTTATTTTCGCACGAAAATTTCACAACTGGCACCAAAATTGGACCACGGGGAACCACGGACCTCAAAACTGAAAAGTCCTCCAAGCATTATGGTTTTTAATGTATTAGAATGCACCAGGGATTACGGGGCACCAAAACCCAAAACTCATATTTTCGCACGAAAATTGGACAAATGGCAGAATATGCACCACCAACACCAAAATTGGACCGCGGGGCACCACGGACCTCTAAACTGAAAAGTGTTCCAAGCATTATGGTTTTTTATGCAAAAGAATGAACTAGGGATCATGGGGCACCAAAACCAAAAAGTCTTATTTTCGCACTAAAATTGCACAATGGCCTGAAAATACACCACGGGCCCCAATATTGGACCACGGGGCACCTCGAACCACAATGCTTAAAACTCCTCTGAGCATTATGGTTTTTTATGCATAAGAATGCACCAGGGATCATGGGGCACCAAAACCCAAAAGTTTATTTTCGCACGAAAATTGCACAATGGACCAAAAATGCACCACTGGCACCAAAATTGGACCGCCGGGCACCACAGACCTATAAACTGAAAAGTGTTCCAAGCATTATGGTTTTTTATGCATAACAATGCACCAGGGATCATGGGGCACCAAAACCCAAAAGTCTTATTTTCGCACGAAAATTGCACAATGGGCTGAAAATGCACCACCGGCACCAAAATTGGACCATGGGGCACGTCGGAGCTCAAAACTTAAAAGTTCACCGAGTAATATGGTTATTTATACATAAGAATGCACTAGGGATCACGGGGCACCAAAACCCAAAAGTCTTATTTTCGCACGAAAATTTTACAAATGGTCGAAAATGCACCAATGGCACCAAAATTGGACCACGGGGCACCACGGACCTCAAAACTGAAGAGTCCTCCAAGCATTATGGTTTTTTTATGTATAAGAATACACCAGGTATCACAGGGTACCAAAACCCAAAAGTCTTATTTTCGCACGAAAATTGCACAAATGGCCGAATATGCACCACCGACACCAGAATTGGAACGCGTGGCACAACGGACCTCTAAACTGAAAAGTGTTCCAAGCATTGTGGTTTTTTATGCATAAGAATGCACCAAGGATCATGGGGAACCAAAACCAAAAAGTCTTATTTTTGCACGAAAATTGAACAATGGCCCGAAAAGTCACCACAGGCCCCAATATTGGACCACGAAGCACCTTGGACCACAGTGCTTAAAAGTCCTCCAAGCATTATGGTTTTTTATGCATAAGAATGCACCAGGGATCATGGGGCACTAAAACCCAAAAGTCTTATTTTCGCACGAAAATTGCACAATGGGTCGAAAATGCACCATTGGCACCAAATTTGGACCGCGGGGCACCACGGACCTCTAAATTGAAAAGTGTTCCAAGCATTATGGTATTTTAAGCATAACAATGCACCAGGGATCACAGGGCACCAAAACCTAAAAGTCTTATTTTCGCACAAAAATTGCACAATGGGCCGAAAATGCACCACGGGCACCAAAATTGGACCACAGGGCACGTCGGAGCTCAAAACTTAAAAGTTCACCGAGTATTATGGTTATTTATGCATAAGAATGCACTAGGGATCACGGGGCACCAAAACCCAAAAGTCTTATTTTCGCACGAAAATTTCGCAAATGGTCTAAAATGCACCACTGGCACCAAAATTGGACCACGGGGCACCACAAACCTCAAAAATGAAGAGTCCTCCAAGCATTATGGTTTTTTATGCATAAGAATGCACCAGGGATCATGGGGCACTAAAACCCAAAAGTCTTATTTTCGCACGAAAATTGCATAATGGGTCGAAAATGCACCATTGGCACCAAAATTGGACCGCGGGGCACCACGGACCTCTAAATTGAAAAGTGTTCCAAGCATTATGGTTTTTTAAGCATAACAATGCACCAGGGATCACAGGGCACCAAAACCTAAAAGTCTTATTTTCGCACGAAAATTGCACAATGGGCCGAAAATGCACCACGGGCACCAAAATTGGACCACAGGGCACGTCGGAGCTCAAAACTTAAAAGTTCACCGAGTATTATGGTTATTTATGCATAAGAATGCACTAGGGATCACGGGGCACCAAAACCCAAAAGTCTTATTTTCGCACGAAAATTTCGCAAATGGTCTAAAATGCACCACTGGCACCAAAATTGGACCACGGGGCACCACGAACCTCAAAACTGAAGAGTCCTCCAAGCATTATGGTTTTTTATGTATAAGAATGCACCAGGGATCACGGGGTACGAAAATCCAAAATTCTTATTTTCGTACGAAAATTACACAAATGGCCGAATATGTACCACCGGCACCAAAATTGGACCACGGGGCACCACGGATCACAAAAATGAAAAGTGTTCCAAGCATTATGATTTTTTATGCATAAGAATGCACCAGGGATCACGGGGCACCAAAACCCAAAAGTCTTATTTACGCACGAAAATTTCACAACTGGTCGACAATGCACCACTGGCACCAAAATTGGACCACGGGGCACCACGAACCTCAAAAATGAAAAGTGTTCCAAGAATTATGGTTTTTTTATACATAAGAATGCACCAGGGATCACGGGGCACCAAAACCCAAAAGTCTTATTTTCGTACGAAAATTTCACAAATGGCCGAAAATGCAACATAGGCACCAAAATTGGACCACGGGGCACCACGGTCCTCAAAACTGGAAAGTCCTCCAAGCATTATGCTTTTTAATGTATTAGAATGCACCAGGGATCATGGGGCACCAAATCCCAAAACTCTTATTTTCGAAAGAAAATTTCATAAATGGCCGAAAATGCACCATAGGCACCAAAATTTGACCACGGGGCACCACAGACCTCTAAACTGAAACGCGATCCAAGCATTATGGTTTTTTATGCATAACAATGCACCAGGGATCACGGGGCACCAAAACCCAAAAGTCTTATTTTCACACGAAAATTGTACATTGGGCCGAAAATGAACCACGGGCACCAAAATTGGACTACGGGGCACGTCGGAGCTCAAAACTTAAAAGTTCACCGAGCATTATGGTTATTTATGCATAAGAATGCAATAGGGATCACAGGGTACCAAAACCCAAAGGTCTTATTTTCGCACGAAAAATGCACAAATGGCCGAAAATGCACCAAAAGCACCAAAATGTGACCACGGGGCACCACAGCCCTGAAAACTGAAATTTCCTCCAAGCATTATGGTTTTTAATGTATTAGAATGCACCAGGGATCATGCAACACCAAAACCCAAAACTCATATTTTCGCACGAAAATTGCACAAATGGCCGAATATGCACCACCGACACCAAAATTCGACCGCGGGGCACCACAGACCACTTAACTGAAATGTGTTCCAAGAATTATGGTTTTTTATGCAAAAGAATGTACTAGAGATCACGGGGCACCAAAACCAAAAAGTCTGATTTTCGCACGAAAAGTGCACAATGGCCCGAAAATGCACCACGGGCCCGAATATTGGACCACGGGACACCTCGAACCACAGTGCTTAAAAGTCCTTCGAGCATTATAGTTTTTTATGCATAAGAATGCACCAGGGATCAAGGGGCACCAAAACCCAAAAGTCTTATTTTCGCACGAAAATTGCACAATGGGCCGAAAATGCACCACTGGCACCAAAATTGGACCGCGGGGCACCACGGACATCTAAACTGAAAACTGTTCAAAGAATTATGGTTTTTTATGCATAAAAATGCACCAGGGATCCCGGGGCACCAAAACCCAAAAGTCTGATTTTCGCACGAAAATTGCGCAATGGGCCAAAAATGCACCACGGGCTCCAAAACTGGACCACGGGGCACGTCGGAGCTCAAAACTTAAAATTTCACTGAGCATTATGGTTATTTATGCATTAGAATGCACTAGGGATCACGGGGCACCAAAACCCAATAGTCTTATTTTCGCACGAAAATTGCACTAATGGCCGAATATGCACCACCAGAACCAAAATTGGACCACGGTGCACCACGGACTTCAAAAATGAAAAGTGTTCCAAGCATTATGGTTTTTTATGCATAAGAATTCATGTGGGATCACGGGGCACCAAAACCCAAAAGTCTTATTTTCGCAAGAAAATTTATTAAATGGCCGAAAATGCACCATAGGCACCAAAATTGGACCACGGGGCACCACGGACCTCAAAACTGAAATGTCCCCCAAGCATTATGGGTTTTAATGTATTACAATGCACCAGGGATCACGTGGCACCAAAACCCAAAACTCATATTTTCGCACGAAAATTGCACAAATGGTAGAATATGCACCGCCGGCACCAACATTGGACCGCGGGGCACCACGGACCTCTAAACTGAAAAGTGTTCCAAGCATTATGGTTTGTTATGCAAAAGAATGCACCAGGGATTATGGGGCACCAAAACCAAAAAGTCTTATTTTCGCACGAAAATTGCACAATGAGCCGAAAATGCACCACGGGCACCAAAACTGGACCACGGGGCACCTCGGACCACAATGCTTAAAATTCCTCCAAGCATTATGGTTTTTCTTGCATAAGAATGCACCAAGGATCACGGGCCACCAAAATCCAAAAGTCTTATTTTCGCACGAAAATTGCACAATGTGCCGAAAATGCACCACTGGAACCAAAATTGGATCGTGGGGGCACCACGGACCTCTAAACTGAAAAGTGTTCCAAGCATTATGGTTTTTTATGCATAACAATGCACCAGGGATCACGGGGCACCAAAATCCGAAAGCCTTATTTTCGCACGAAAATTGCACATGGGCCGAAAATGCACCACGGGCACCAAAATTGGACCACTGGGCACCTTGGACCTCAAAACTAAAAATTGCTCCAAGCATTATAGTTTTTAATGTATAAGAATGTACCAGGGTTGGGCACCAAAACCCAAAAGTCATATTTTCGCACGTAAATTTCACAAATGTTCGAAAACGCAGCACTGGCACCGAAAATGGACCACGGGGCAACCCGGACCTCAAAACTGAAAAGTGTTCCAAGCATTATTGTTTTTTATCCATAAGAATGCACTAGGGATCACGAGGCACCAAAACCAAAAAGTCTTATTTTCACACCAAAATTGCACAATGGGATGAAAATGCACCACGAGCACCAAAACTGGACCACGGCGCACCTCGAACCATAGTGCTTAAAAGTCCTCTGAGCATTATGGTTTTTTATGCATAAGAATGCACCAGGGATCATGGGGAACCCAAAAGTCTTATTTTCGCACAAAAATTGCACAATGGGCCGAAAATGCACCACTGGCACCAAAATTGGACCGCGGGGCACCACAGACCTCTAAACTGAAAAGTGTTCCAGGCATTATGGTTTTTTATGCATAACAATGCACCAGGGATCACGGGGCACCAAAACCCAAAAGTCTTATTTTCGCACGAAAATTGCACAATGGGCCGAAAATGCACCACGGGCACCAAAATTGGACCACAGGGCATGTCGGAGCTCAAAAGTTAAAAGTTCACCGAGCATTATGGTTATTTACGCATTAGAATGCACTAGGGATCACGGGGTACCAAAACTCAAAAGTCTTATTTTCGCACGAAAATTGCACATGGGCCGAAAATGCACCACGGCACCAAAATTGGACCACTGGGCACCTTGGACCTTAAAACTGAAAATTGCTCCAAGCATTACGGTTTTTTATGTATAGGAATGTACCAGGGTTGGGCACCAAAACCCAAAAGTCATATTTTCGCACGAAAATTTCACAAATGTTCGAAAATGCAGCACCGAGACCGAAAATGGACCACGGGGCAACCCGGACCTCAAAACTGAAAAGTGTTCCAAGCATTATTGTTTTTTATACATAAGAATGCAATAGGGATCACGGGGCACCAAAACCAAAAAGTCTTATTTTCGCACCAAAATTGCATAATGGGACGAAAATGCACCACGAGCACCAAAACTGGACCACGGCGCACCTCGAACCACAGTGCTTAAAAGTCCTCTGAGCATTATGGTTTTTTATGCATAAGAATGCACCAGGGATCATGGGGCATCAAAACCCAAAAGTCTTATTTTCGCACGAAAATTGCAAAATGGGCCGAAAATGCACCACTGGCACCAAAATTGGACCGCAGGGCACCACAGACCTCTAAACTGAAAAGTGTTCTAGGCATTATGGTTTTTTATGCATAACAATGCACCAGGGATCACGGGGCACCAAAACCCAAAAGTCTTATTTTCACACGAAAATTGCACAATGGGCCGAAAATACACCACGGGCACCAAAATTGGACCACGGGGGACGTCGGAGCTCAAAAGTTAAAAGTTCACCGAGCATTATGGTTATTTATGCATTAGAATGCACTAGGGATCACGGGGCACCAAAATCCAAAAGTCTTATTTTCGCACGAAAATTGCACATGGGCCGAAAATGCACCACGGGCACCAAAATTGGACCACTGGGCACCTTGGACCTCAAACCTGAAAATTGCTCCAAGCATTATGGTTTTTTATGTATAAGAATGTACCAGGGTTGGGCACCAAAACCCAAAAGTCATATTTTTGCACGAAAATTTCACAAATGTTCGAAAACGCAGCACCGGCACCAAAAATGGACGACGGGGCAACCCGGACGTCAAAACTGAAAAGTGTTCCAAGCATTATTGTTTTTTATGCATAAGAATGCAATAGGGATCACGGGGCACCAAAACCAAAAAGTCTTATTTTCACACCAAAATTGCACAATGGGACGAAAATGCACCACGAGCACCAAAACTAGACCACGGCGCACCTCGAACCACAGTGCTTAAAAGTCCTCTGAGCATTATGGTTTTTTATGCGTAAGAATGCACCAGGGATCATGGGGCACCAAAACCCAAAAGTCTTATTTTCGCACGAAAATTGCACAATGCGCCGAAAATGCACCACTGGCACCAAAATTGGACCGCGGGGCACCACAGACCTGTAAACTGGAAAGTGTTCCAGGAATTATGGTTTTTTATGCATAACAATGCACCAGGGATCACGGGGCACCAAAACCCAAAAGTCTTATTTTCGCACGAAAAATGCACAATGGGCTGAAAATACACCACGGGCACCAAAATTGGACCATGGGGCACGTCGGAGCTCAAAAGTTAAAAGTTCACCGAGCATTATGGTTATTTATGCATTAGAATGCACTAGGGATCACGGGGCACCAAAACCCAAAAGTCTTATTTTCGCACGAAAATTTCACAAATGGTCGAAAATGCACCACTGGCACCAAAATTGGACCACGAGGCACCACGGACCTCAAAACTGAAGAGTCCGCCAAGCATTATGGTTTTTGTATGTATAAGAATGCACCAGGTATCACGGGTTGCGACTGACCAAGGTAGAAGTCATGAAAAAGCAAACAAGACAAGAAACGACCATTAATGAAACAAACAAAGAAGAAACACAACTTGTAATCAATCAAGCAGGGATCTTGATTCCTTTCTTCATTTCATGCTTACTTTCTTGCTTGAAAGCTTACTTTCTTGGTCGACAAGAAAGAATTCAACTGAGCTTCTTGACTTCTTCCTTCTTGGTCGCTTGTTCTCAACTACTTTTTTGAATCAAGATTGCAATGAAGAAAGCATCTTGATTGTGCCAATGGTTGTGACTGACCAAGGTAGATCTTAAGAAAGAACAAACAAGACAAGAAATGACGACGAAAGAAAGAAACATAGAAGAAACACAGCTTGGAATCAGTCAAGAACAAGCTAGAAGTCATAAAAGAACAAACAAGACAAGAAACGACCATGAAATAAAGAAACAAACAAGAAGCATAACTTGGAATCAATCTAGAAGGGATCTTAATTCCTTTCTTCATTTCGTCCTTATTTTCTTGGTTTATTGCTTGAAACATTACTTTCTTTGTCAACAAGAAAGAAGTTAACTGAGCTTGTTGACTTCTTCCTTCTTGGTCGCTTGTTCTTGACTGCGTTCTTGAATCAAGATCGAAATGAAGAAAGCATCTTAATTGTGCCAATGGTTGCGACTAACGATGGTAGAAGACATGAAAGAACAAACAACACAAGAAACGACCATGAATGAAACAAACAAAGATGAAACACAGCTTGGAATCAATCAAGAAGGGATCCTGATTCCTTTCTTCATTTCCTCCTTGCTTTCTTGCTTGAAACATTACTTTCTTGGTCAACAAGAAAGAAGTTAACTGAGCTTCTTGACTGCTTCCTTCTTGGTCGCTTGTTCTTGACTGCTTTCTTGAATCAAGATCGCAATCACGACAGCACCTTGATTACGCCTATAGTTGCGACTGATAAAGGTAGAACTCAACAAAGAACAAACAAGATAAGAAACGACAGTGAATGAGAGAAAAAAAAGAAGAATCATAGCTTGGAATCAATTTAGAAGGGATCTTGATACCTTTCTTCATTTCCTGCTTACTTTCTTGCGTGAAACATTACTTTCTTGGTCAACAAGAAAGACGTCAACTGAGTTTCTTGACTGCATCCTTGTTGGTCACTTGTTCTTGACTGCTTTCTTGAATCAAGACCACAATCAAGAAAGTATCTTGATTGCACCCATGGTTGCGACTGATCACGGTGGAACTCAAGAAAGGACAAACAAGACAAGAAACGACCGTGAAAGAAAGAAACAAACAAAAAACACAGCTTGAAATCAATCAAGAATGGATCTTGATTCCTTTCTTCATTGATTCCTTGCTTTCTTGCTTGAAGCATTACTTTCTTGGTCAACAAGTAACAAGTCAACTAAGCTTCTTGACTTCTTCCTTCTTGGTCGCTTGTTCTTGACTGTGTTCTTGAATCAAGATCGCAATCAAGAAAGCATCTTGATTGTGCCATTGGTTGCGACTGGCCAAGGTAGAAGACATGAAAGAACAAACAAGACAAGAAATGACCACGAATGTAACAAACAAAGAAGAAACACAGCTTGGAATCAATCAAGAAGGGATCTTGATTCCTTTCTTCATTTCCTCCTTGCTTTCTTGCTTGAAACATTACTTTCTTGGTCAACAAGAAAGAAGTCAACTTAGATTCTTGACTACTTCCTTCTTGGTCACTTGTTCTTGACTGCTTTCTTGAATCAAGATCACAATTACGACAGCATCGTGATTGCGCCTATGGTTGCGACTGATCAAGGTAGAACTCAAGAAAGAACAAGCAAGATAAGAAATGACTGTGAAAGAGAGAAAAAAAGAAGAAACACACCTTGGAATCAATCAAGAAGGGATCTTGATACCTTTCTTTAGTTCCTGCTTAGTTTGTTGCTTGAAACATTGCTTTCTTGGTCAACAAGAAAGAAGTCAACTGAGCTTCTTGACTTCTTCCTTCTTGTTCGCTTGTTCTCGACTGCTTTCTTGAATCAAGATCGCATTGAAGAAAGCATCTTGATTATCCCAATGGTTGCGACTGACCAATGTAGAAGTCATGAAAGAACAAACAAGACAAGAAAAGTCCATGAATGAAACAAACAAAGAAGAAACACAGCTTGGAATCAATCAAGCAGGGATCTTGATTCCTTTCTTCATTTTCTACTTACTTTCTTGCTTGAAACATTACTTTCTTGGTCAACAAGAAAGAAGTCATTTGAGCTTCTTGACTTCTTCCTTCTTGGTCACTTGTTCTCGACTACTTTGTTGAATCTAGATCGCAATGAAGAAAGCATCTTGATTGTGCCAATCGTTGGGACTGACTAAGGTAGAAGTCATGAAAGAACAAACAAGAGAAGATACGACCATGAATGAAACAAACAAAGAAGAAACATAGCTTGGAATCAATCAAGCAGGGATCTTGATTCCTTTCTTCATTTCCTCCTTACTTTCTTGCTTGAAACATTACTTTCTTGGTCAACAAGAAAGAAGTCAACTGAGCCTATTGACTTCTTCCTTCTTGGTCGCTTATTCTTGACTGCTTTCTTCAATTAAGATCGCAATCAAGAAAGTATCTTGATTGCACCCATGGTTACAACTGCCCAAGGTAGATCTTAAGAAAGAACAAACAAGACAAGAAATGATGACGAAAGAAAGAAACATAGAAGAAACACAGCTTGGAATCAATCAAAAAGGGATCTTGATTCCTTTCTTCATTTCCTCCTTGGTTTCTTGGTTTCTTGCTTGAGACATTGGTTTCTTGGTTAACAAGATAGAAGTCAACTGAGCTTCTTGGCTGATTCCTTGTTGGTCGCTTGTTCTTGGCTGCTTTCTTGAATCAAGATCACAATCAAGAAAGTATCTTGATTGCGCCCATGGTTGCGACTGACCAAGGTAGAACCCACGAAAGAACAAATAAGACAAGAAACGACAATGAAAGAAAGAAACAAAGAAGAAACACAGCTTCGAATCAATCAAGAAGGTATGTTGATTCCTTTCTTCATTTCCTCCTAGCTTCTTGCTTGAGACATTACTTTCTTGATCAATAAGAAAGAAGTCAACTAAGCTTCTTAACAGCTTCCTTCTTCGTGGCTTGTTGGTGACTACTTTCTTGAATCCAGATCGCAATCAAGAAAGCACCTTGATTGCACCCATCGTTGCGACAGATCAAGGTGGAACTCAAGAAAGGACAAACAAGAGAAGAAACAGCCATGAAGGAAACAAACAAACAAAAAACACAGCTTTTAAGTAATCAAGAAGGGATCTTGATTCCTTTCTTCATTTCCTCCTTACTATCTTAGTTTCTGGCTTAAGATGTTGCTTTCTTGGTTTCTTGTTTGAAACATTGCTTTCTTGGTCAGCAAGAAAGAAGTCAACTGAGCTCCTTGACTTCTTCCTTCTTGGATGCTTGTTATTAGCTATTTTCTTGAATCAAGATCGCAATCAAGAAAGCATCTTGATTGTGCCAATGGTTGGGACTGACCAATGTAGAACTCAAGAAAGAACAAACAAGATAAGAAATGACCATGAAATAAAGAAACAAAGAAGAAACACAACTTGGAATCAATCAAGAAGGCATCTTAATTCCTTTCTTCATTTCCTCCACTTTTCCTTGGTGTCTTGTTTGAAACATTACTTTCTCGGTCAACAAGAAAGAAGTCAACTGAGCTTCTTGACTTCTTCCTTCTTAGTTTCTTGTTCTTGGGTACTTTCTTGAATCAAGATCACAATCAAGAAAGCATCTTCATTGGGCCCATTGTTGCGACTGACCAAGGTAGGACTCAGGAAAGAACAAACAAGACAAGAAATGACCATGAAAGAAAGAAACAAAGAAGAAACACAACATGGAATCAATCACGAAGGGATCTTGATTCCTTTCTTCATTTACTCCATGCTTCATTGGTTTCTTGTTTGAAACACTGCTTTCTTGGTAAACAAGAAAGAAGGCAACCGATCATCTTGACTTCTTCCTTCTTGGTCGCTAGTTCTTGGGTTCTTTCTTAAATAAAGATCGCAATCCAGAAAGCATCTTTATTGCGGCCATTTTTGCGACTGACCAAGGTAGGACTCAGGAAAGAATAAACAAGACAAGTAACGACCATGAAAGAAAGAAACACAACATGGAATCAATCAAGAAGGGATCTTGATTCCTTTCTTCATTTACTCCATGCTTCCTTGGTTTCTTGTATGAAACATTGCTTTCTTGGTAAACAAGAAAGAAGGCAACCGATCATCTTGACTTCTTCCTTCTTGGTCACTTGTTCTTGGGTTCTTTCTTGAATAAAGATCGCAATCCAGAAAGCATCTTTATTGCAGCCACTTTTGCGACTGACCAAGGTTGGACTCAGGAAAGAACAAACAAGACAAGTAACGACCATGAAAGAAAGAAACAAAGAAGAAACATAGCTTGGAATCAATCAAGAAGGGATCTTGTTTCCCTTCTTCAATTCCTCCTTGCTTTCTTGGTTTCTTGGTTGAAACAATGCTTTCTTGGTAAATAAGAAAGAAGTCAATTGAGTTTATTGACTTCTTCCTTCTTGGTCGATTGTTCTTGACTGTTTTCTTGAATCGCGATTGCACTCAAGAAAGCATCTTGATTGCGCCCATTGTTGCGACTAACCAAGGTAGAACTCAAGAAATAACAAACAAGATAAGAAACGACCATGAAACAAAGAAGACACACAGTTTGGAATCAATCAAGAAGGGATCTTGATTCCTTTCTTCATTTCCTCCATGCTTTCTTGGTTTCTTGTTTGAAATATTGCTTTCTTGGTCAACAAAAAAGAAGTCAACTGAGCTCCTTGACTTCTTCCTTCTTGGATGCTTATTATTAGCTATTTTCTTGAATCAAGATCGCATTGAAGAAAGCATCTTGATTGGGCGAATAGTTGCGACTGACCAATGTAGAACTCAAGAAAGAACTTATAAGATAAGTAATGACCATGAAAGAAAGAAACAAAGAAGAAACACAGCATGGAATCAATCAAGAAGGGATCTTGATTCCTTTCTTCATTTACTCCATGCTTCCTTGGTTTCTTGTTTGAAACATTGCTTTCTTGGTCAACAAGAAAGAAGGCAATTGATCTTCTTGAATTCTTCCTTCTTGGTCGCTTGTTCTTGGGTTCTTTCTTGAATCAAGATCGCAATCACGAAAGCATCTTTATTGCGCCAATGGTTATGACTGACGATGGGTTAACTCAAGAAAGAACAAACAACATAAGAAATGACCATGAGAGAAAGAAACAAACAAGAAACACAACTTGGAATCAATCAAGAAGGGATCTTGTTTCCCTTGTTCATTTCCTCCTTGCTTTCTTGCTTTCTTGCTTGAAATAATGCTTTCCTGGTCAAAAATAAAGAAGTCAACTGAGCTTATTGACTTCTTCCTTCTTGGTCGCTTGTTTTTGACAGCTTTCTTGAGTCAAGATCGCACTCAAGAAAGCTTCTTGATTGTGCCCATTGTTGCGGCTAACCAAGTTAGAACTCAACAAATAACAAACAAGACAATAAACGACCATGAAAGAAAGAAACAAAGAAGAAACACAACTTGGAATCAATTAAGAAGGGATCTTGATTGCTTTCTTCATTTCCTCCATGCTTTCTTAGTTTCTTGTTTAAACATTGGTTTCTTGGTCAGCAAGAAAGAAGTCAACTGAGCTCCTTGACTTCTTCCTTCTTGGATGCTTATTATTAGCTGTTTTCTTGAATCAAGATCGCAATCAAGAAAGCATCTTGATTGTGCCAGTGGTTGGGACTGACCAATGTAGAACTCAAGAAAGAACAAACAAGATAAGAAACGACCATGAAAGAAAGAAACAAAGAAGAAACACAGCTTGGAATCAATCCAGAAGGGATCTTGATTCCTTTCTCCATTTGCTCCACACTTCCTCGGTTTCTTGTTTGAAACATTTCTTTCTTGGTTACCAAGAAAGAAGTCAACTGAGCTTCTTGACTTCTTCCTTCTTAGTTGCTGGTTCTTGGGTTCTTTCTTGAATCAAGATCGTAATCAAGAAAGCATCTTCATTGCACCCATTGTTGCGACTGACCAGAGTAGGACTCAGGAAAGACCAAACAAGACAAGAAACGACCATGAAAGAAAGAAACAAAGAAGAAACACATCATGGATTCAATCAAGAAGGGATCTTGATTCCCTTCTTCATTTACTCCATGCTTCCTTGGTTTCTTGTTCGAAACATTGCTTTCTTGGTCAACAAGAAATATGGCAACTGTTCTTCTTGACTTCTTCCTTCTTGGTCGCTTGTTCTTGGGTTCTTTCTTGAATCAAGATCGCAATCAAGAAAGCATCTTTATTGTGCCAACAGTTACGACTGACCAAGGGATAACTAAAGGAAGAACAAACAAGATAAGAAATGACCATGAAAGAAAGAAACAAACAAGAAACGCAGCTTGGAATCAATCAAGAAGGGATCTTGTTTCCCTTGTTCATTTCCTCCTTGCTTTCTTGGTTTCTTGCTTGAAACAATGCTTTCTTGGTCAACAAGAAAGAAGTCAACTGAGCTTATTGAATTCTTCCTTCTTGATCGCTTGTTCTTGACGGCATTCTTGAATCAAGATTTCACTCAACAAAGCATCTTGATTGCGTCCATTGTTGCGACTATCCAAGGTAGAACTCCAAAAATAACAAATAACGTAAGAAACGACCATGAAGGAAAGAAACATAGAAGAAACACAGGTTGGAATCAATCAAGAAGGGATCTTGATTCCTTTCTTCCTTTCCTCCATGCTTTCTTGGTTTCTTGTTTGAAACATCCCTTTCTTGGTCAGCAAGAAAGAAGTCAACTGAGCTCCTTGACTTCTTCCTTCTTGGATGCTTGTTATTAGCTGTTTTCTTTAATCAAGATCGTAATCAAGAAAGCATCATGATTGTGCCAATGGTTGGGACTGACCAATGTAGAACTCAAGAAAGAACAAACAAGATAAGAAACAACCATGAAAGAAAGAAACAAGGAAGAAACACAGCTTGGAATCAATCAAGAAGGGATCTTGATTCCTTTCTCCATTTCCTCCTCGCTTCCTCGATTTCTTGTTAGAAACATTACTTTCTTGGTTAACAAGAAAGAAGTCAATTGAGCTTCTTAACTTCTTCCTTCTTGGATGCTTGTTCTTGGGTTCTTTCTTGAATCAAGATCGCAATCAAGAAATCCTCTTCATTGCACCCATTGTTGTGACTGACCAAGGTAGGACTCAGGAAAGAACACTCAAGACAAGAAATGACCATGAAAGAAAGAAACAAAGAAGAAACACAACATGGAATCAATCATGAAGGGATCTTGATTCCTTTCTTCATTTACTTTATGCTTCCTTGGTTTCTTGTTTGAAACATTGCTTTTTGTTGGTCAACAAGAAAGAAGGCAACTGATCTTCTTGACTTCTTCCTTCTTGGTCACTTGTTCTTGGGTTCTTTCTTGAATCAAGATCACAATCAAGAAAGCATCTTTATTATGCCAATTGTTACGACTGACCAAGGGATAACTCAAGGAAGAATAAACAAGATAAGAAATGACCAAGAAAGAAAGAAACAAACAAGAAACACAGCTTGGAATCAATCAAGAAGGGATCTTGTTTCCCTTGTTCATTTCCTCCTTGCTTTCTTGGTTTCTTGCTTGAAACAATGCTTTCTTGGTCAACAAGAAAGAAATCAACTGAGCTTATTGACTTCTTCCTTCTTGATTGCTTGTTCTTGACTGCTTTCTTGAATTAAGATCGCACTCAAAAAAGCATCTTGATTACGCCCATTGTTGTGACTAACCAAGGTAGAACTCTAGAAATAACAAACAAGACAAGAAACGACTATGAAGGAAAGAAACATAGAGGAAACACAGCTTGGAATCAATCAAGAAGGGATCTTGATTCCTTTCTTCATTTCCTCCATGCTTTCTTGGTTTCTTGTTTGAAACATTGCTTTCTTGGTCAGCAAGAAAGAAGTCAGCTGAGCTCCTTGACTTCTTCCTTCTTGGATGCTTGTTATTAGCTATTTTCTTGAATCAAGATCGCAATCAAGAAAACATCTTGATTGTGCCAATGGTTGGGACTGACCAATTTAGAACTCAAGAAAGAACAAACAAGATAAGAAATGACCATGAAAGAAAGAAACAAGGAAGAAACACAGCTTGGAATCAATTAAGAAGGGATCTTGATTCCTTTCTCCATTTCCTCCTCGCTTCCTCAGTTTCTTGTTTGAAACATTGCTTTCTTGGTCAACAAGAAAGAAGTCAATTGAGCTTCTTGACTTCTTCCTTCTTAGTTGCTTGTTCTTGGCTTCTTTCTTGAATCAAGATCGCAATCAAGAAAGCATCTTCATTGCACCCAT
Source organism: Pueraria montana var. lobata (assembly GCA_026413185.1). NCBI lineage: Eukaryota > Viridiplantae > Streptophyta > Magnoliopsida > Fabales > Fabaceae > Pueraria > Pueraria montana. Next base: position 45,732,397 of record CM048646.1, read on the forward strand.
TGTTTCGACTGACCAAGGTAGGACTCAGGAAAGAACAAACAAGACAAGAAACGATCATGAAAGAAAGAAACAAAAAAGGAACACAACATGGAATCAATCAAGAAGGGATCATGATTGCTTTCTTCATTTACTCCATGCTTCCTTGGTTTCTTGTTTGAAACATTGCTTTTTGTTGGTCAACAAGAAAGAAGGCAACTGATCTTCTTGACTTCTTCCTTCTTGGTCGCTTGTTCTTAGGGTCTTTGTTGAATCAAGTTCGCAATCACGACTATTGCGCCAATGATTATGACTGACCAAGGGATAACTCAAGAATGAATAAACAAGATAAGAAATGACCATAAAAGAAAGAAACAAACAAGAAACACAGCTTGGAATCAATCAAGAAGGGATCTTATTTCCCTTGTTCATTTCCTCCTTGCTTTCTTGGTTTCTTGCTTGAAACAATGCTTTCTTGTTCAACAAGAAAGAAGTCAACTGAGCTTATTGACTTCTTCCTTCTTGGTCGCTTGTTCTTGACTGCTTTCTTGAATTAAGATCGCACTCAAGAAAGCATCTTGATTACGCCCATTATTGCGACTAACCAAGGTAGAACTCAAGAATTAACAAACAAGACAAGAAATGACCATGAAGGAAAGAAACAAAGAAGAAATACAGCTTGGAATCAATCAAGAAGGGATCTTGATTCCTTTCTTCATTTCCTCCATGCTTTCTTTGTTTCTTGTTTGAAACATTGCTTTCTTGGTCAGCAAGAAAGAAGTCAACTGAGCTCCTTGACTTCTTCCTTCTTGGATGCTTGTTATTGGCTATTTTCTTGAATCAAGATCGCAATCAAGAAAGCATCTTGTTTGAGCCGATGGTTGCGACTGACCAATGTAGAACTCAAGAAAGAACAAACAAGATAAGAAATGAACCATGAAAGAAAGAAAGATAGAAGAAACACAACCTTGAATCAATCAAGAAGGGATCTTGATTCCTTTCTTTGTTTCCTCCATGCTTTCTTGGTCTCTTGTTTGAAACATTGCTTTCTTGGTCAACAAGAAAGAAGTCAACTGAGCTTCTTGACTTCTTCCATGTTAGTCACTTATTCTTGGCTGCTTTCTTGAATCATGATCGCAATCAAGAAAGCATCTTGATTGAGCCAGTGGTTATGAGTGACTAAGGGACAACTAAAGAAAGAACAAAAAAGATAAGTAACGACCATGTAAGAAAGAAACAAAGAAGAAACACAGCTTGGATTCAATCAAGAAGGGATCTTGATTCCTTTCTTCATTTCATCCTTGCTTTCTTGGTTTATTGCTTTAAACATTGCTTTCTTGGTCAACAAGAAAGAAGTCAACTGAGCTTCTTGACTTCTTCCTTCTAGGTCGCATTTTCTTGTTTGGTTTCTTGAACAAAGATTGCAATCAAGAAATCATCTTGATTGCGCCCATTCTTACGATTGCCGACATAGAATGCAAGAAAGAACAAACGAGATAAGAAACGACCATGAAAGAAAGAAAGAAAGAAAGAAAGAAGAAACACAGGTTGGAATCAATCAAGAAGGGATCTTGATTTCGTTATTCATTTCCTCCATGCTTTCTTGGTTTCTTGTTTAAAACATTGCTTTCTTGGTCAACAAGAAAGAAATGAACTAAGCTTCTCAACTTCTTCCTTGTTGGTCGCTTGTTCTTGGCTACTTTCTTGAGTCAATATCGCAATCAAGAAAGCATCTTGGTTGTGTCACTGGTTGCAACTGACCAAGGGACAACTCAAGAAAGAACAAACAAGATAAGAAATGACCAAGTAAAAAAGAAACAAAGAAGAAACACAACTTGGATTCAATCAAGAAGGGATCCTGATTCCTTTCTTGATTTCCTCCTTGCTTTCTTGGTTTCTTTCTTGAAACATTGCTTTCTTGTTCAATAAGAGAGAAATCAACTAAGCTTGTTGATTACTTCCTTGCTGGTCGCTTATTCTTGATTACTTTCTTGAATGAAGATTGCAATCAAGAAAGCATCCTGATTGCGCCAATGGTTGCGACTAGCCAAGGTGCAACTTAATAAAGAACAAACAAGATAAGAAATGACAATGAAAGAAAGAAACAAAGAAGAAACACAGCTTGAAATCAATCAAGAAGGGATCCTAATTCCTTTCTTCATTTCCTCCATGCTTTCTTGGTTTCTTATTTGAAACATTGCTTTCTTGGTCAGCAAGAAAGAAGTCAACTGAGCTGCTTGACTTCTTCCTTCTTTGATGCTTGTTATTAGCTATTTTCTTGAATCAAGATTGCAATCAAGAAAGCATCTTTATTGTGCCAATGGTTGGGACTGACCAATGTAGAACTCAAGAAAGAACAAACAACATAAGAAACGACCATGAAAGAAAGAAACAAGGAAGAAACACAGCTTGGAATCAATCAAGAAGGGATCTTGATTCCTTTCTCCATTTCCTCCTCGCTTGCTCAGTTTCTTGTTTGAAACATTACTTTCTTGGTTAACAAGAAAGAAGTCAACTGAGCTTCTTGACTTCTTCCTTCTTAATTGCTTGTTCTTGGCTTCTTTCTTGAATCAAGATCGCAATCAAGAAAGCATCTTAATTGCACCCATTGTTCTGACTGACCAAGGTAGGACTCAGGAAAGAACAAACAAGACAAGAAACGACCATGAAAGAAAGAAACAAATAAGGAACACAGCATGGAATCAATGAAGAAGGGATCATGATTGCTTTCTTCCTTTACTCCATGCTTCCTTGGTTTCTTGTTTGAAACATTGCTTTTTGTTGGTCAACAAGAAAGAAGGCAACTGATCTTCTTGCCATCTTCCTTCTTGGTCGCTTGTTCTTGGGGTCTTTGTTGAATCAAGTTCGCAATCACGAAAGCATCTTGATTGCACCAATGGTTACGACTGACCACGGGATAACTCAAGAAAGAACAAACAAGATAAGAAATGACCATGAAAGAAAGAAACAAACAAGAAACACAACTTGGAATCAATCAAGAAGGGATCTTATTTCCCTTGTTCATTTCCTCCTTGCTTTCTTGGTTTCTTGCTGGAAACAATGCTTTCTTGTTCAACAAGAAAGAAGTCAACTGAGCTTATTGACTTCTTCCTTCTTGGTCGCTTGTTCTTGACTGCTTTCTTGAATTAAGATCGCACTCAAGAAAGCATCTTGATTGCGCCCATTATTGCGACTAACCAAGGTAGAACTCAAGAAATAACAAACAAGACAAGAAACGACCATGATGGAAAGAAACAAAGAAGAACTACAGCTTGGAATCAATCAAGAAGGGATATTGATTCCTTTCTTCATTTCCTCCATGCTTTCTTGGTTTCTTGTTTGAAACATTGCTTTCTTGGTCAACAAGAAATAAGTCAACTGAGCTCCTTGACTTCTTCCTTCTTGGATGCTTGTTATTAGCTATTTTCTTGAATCAAGATCGCAATCAAGAAAGCATCTTGTTTGTGCCGATGGTTGCGACTGACCAATGTAGAACTCAAGAAAGAACAAACAAGATAAGAAACGACCATGAAAGAAACAAAAATAGAAGAAACACAGCTTGGAATCAATCAAGAAGGGATCTTGATTCCTTTCTTCGTGTCCTCCATGCTTTCTTGGTCTCTTGTTTGAAACATTGCTTTCTTGGTCAACAAGAAAGAAGTCAACTGAGCTTCTTGACTTCTTCCATGTTAGTCGCTTGTTCTTGGCTGCTTTCTTGATTCATGATCGCAATCAAGAAAGCATCTTGATTGAGCCAGTGGTTATGAGTGACTAAGGGACAACTAAAGAAAGAACAAAAAAATAAGTAACGACCATGTAAGAAAGAAACAAAGAAGAAACACAGCTTCGATTCAATCAAGAAGGGATCCTGATTCCTTTCTTCATTTCATCCTTGCTTTCTTGGTTTCTTGCTTTAAGGATTGCTTTCTTGGTCAACAGGAAATAAGTCAACTGAGCTTCTTGACTTTTTCCTTGTTGGTCGCATTTTCTTGTCTGGATTCTTAAACGAAGATCGCAATCAAGAAATCATCTTGATTGCGTCCATTCTTGGGATTGCCAACATAGAATGCAAGAAAGAAGAAACAAGACAAGAAACGACCATGAAGGAAAGAAACAAAGAAGAAACACAGCTTGGAATCAATCAAGAAGGGATCTTGAATCCTTTCATCGTTTCCTCCATGCTTTCTTATTTTCTTGTTTGAAACAATGCTTTCTTGGTCAGCAAGAAAGAAGTCAACTGAGCTCCTTGACTTCTTCCTTCTTGGATGCTTGTTATTAGCTATTTTCTTGAATCAAGATCGCAATCAAGAAAGCATCTTGTTTGTGCCGATGGTTGCGACTGACCAATGTAGAACTCAAGAAAGAACAAACAAGATAAGAAACGACCATGAAAGAAACAAAAATAGAAGAAACACAGCTTGGAATCAATCAAGAAGGGATCTTGATTCCTTTCTTCGTGTCCTCCATGCTTTCTTGGTCTCTTGTTTGAAACATTGCTTTCTTGGTCAACAAGAAAGAAGTCAACTGAGCTTCTTGACTTCTTCCATGTTAGTCGCTTGTTCTTGGCTGCTTTCTTGATTCATGATCGCAATCAAGAAAGCATCTTGATTGAGCCAGTGGTTATGAGTGACTAAGGGACAACTAAAGAAAGAACAAAAAAATAAGTAACGACCATGTAAGAAAGAAACAAAGAAGAAACACAGCTTCGATTCAATCAAGAAGGGATCCTGATTCCTTTCTTCATTTCATCCTTGCTTTCTTGGTTTCTTGCTTTAAGGATTGCTTTCTTGGTCAACAGGAAATAAGTCAACTGAGCTTCTTGACTTTTTCCTTGTTGGTCGCATTTTCTTGTCTGGATTCTTAAACGAAGATCGCAATCAAGAAATCATCTTGATTGCGTCCATTCTTGGGATTGCCAACATAGAATGCAAGAAAGAAGAAACAAGACAAGAAACGACCATGAAGGAAAGAAACAAAGAAGAAACACAGCTTGGAATCAATCAAGAAGGGATCTTGAATCCTTTCATCGTTTCCTCCATGCTTTCTTATTTTCTTGTTTGAAACAATGCTTTCTTGGTCAGCAAGAAAGAAGTCAACTGAGCTCCTTGACTTCTTCCTTCTTGGATGCTTGTTATTAGCTATTTTCTTGAATCAAGATCGCAATCAAAAAAGCATCTTGTTTGTGCCGATGGTTGTGACTGACCAATGTAGAACTCAAGAAAGAACAAACAAGATAAGAAACGACCATGAAAGAAAGAAAGATAGAAGAAACACAGCTTGGAATCAATCAAGAAGGGATCTTGATTCCTTTCTTTGTTTCCTCCATGCTTTCTTGGTCTCTTGTTTGAAACATTGCTTTCTTGGTCAACAAGAAAGAAGTCAACTGAGCTTCTTGACTTCTTCCATGTTAGTCGCTTGTTCTTGGCTGCTTTCTTGATTCATGATCGCAATCAAGAAAGCATCTTGATTGAGCCAGTGGTTATGAGTGACTAAGGGACAACTAAAGAAAGAACAAAAAAGATAAGTAACGACCATGTAAGAAAGAAACAAAGAAGAAACACAGCTTGGATTCAATCAAGAAGGGATCTTGATTCCTTTCTTCATTTCATCCTTGCTTTCTTGGTTTCTTGCTTTAAACATTTCTTTCTTGGTCAACAAGAAAGAAATCAACTAAGCCTGTTGATTATTTCCTTGTTGGTCGCTTATTCTTGATTACTTTCTTGAATAAAGATTGCAATCAAGAAAGCATCTTGATTGCACCAATGGTTGCGACTAGCCAAGGTGCAACTCAATAAAGAACAAACAAGATAAGAAACGACAACGAAAGAAAGAAACAAAGAAGAAACACAGCTTGGAATCAACCAAGAAAGGATCCTGATTCGTTTCTTCATTGCCTCCTTGCTTTCTTGGTTTCTTGTTTAAAACATTGCTTTCTTGATCAACAAGAAAGAAGTGAACTAAGCTTCTCAACTTCTTCCTTGTTGGTCGCTTGTTCTTGGCTACTTTCTTGAATCAATATCGCAATCAAGAAAGCATATTGGTTCCGCCACTGGTTGCAACTGACCAAGGGACAACTCAAGAAAGAACAAACAAGATAAGAAACGACCATGTAAAAAAGAAACAAAGAAGAAACACAACTTGGATTCAAGCAAGAAGGGATCTTGATTCCTTTCTTGATTTCCTCCTTGCTTTCTTGGTTTTTTGCTTGAAACATTGCTTTCTTGGTCAACAAGAAAGAAATCAACTAAGCTTGTTGATTACTTCCTTGTTGGTCGCTTATTCTTGATTACTTTCTTGAATGAAGATTGCAATCAAGAAAGCATCATGATTGCACCAATGGTTGCGACTAGCCAAGGTGCAACTCAATAAAGAACAAACAAGATAAGAAACGACAACGAAAGAAAGAAACAAAGAAGAAACACAGCTTGAAATCAATCAAGAAGGGATCCTGATGCCTTTCTTCATTTCCTCCATTCTTTCTTTGTTTCTTATTTGAAACATTGCTTCCTTGGTCAGCAAGAAAGAAGTCAATTGAGCTGCTTGACTTCTTCCTTCTTGGATGCTTGTTATTAGCTATTTTCTTGAATCAAGATCGCAATCAAGAAAGCATCTTGATTGTGCTAATGGTTGGGACTGACCAATGTAGAACTCAAGAAAGAACAAACAACAAAAGAAACGACCATGAAAGAAAGAAGCAAGGAAGAAACACATCTTGGAATCAATCAAGAAGGGATCTTGATTCCTTTCTCCATTTCCTCCTCGCTTGCTCGGTTTCTTGTTTGAAACATTACTTTCTTGGTTAACAAGAAAGAAGTCAACTGAGCTTCTTGACTTCTTCCTTCTTAGTTGCTTGTTCTTGGCTTCTTTCTTGAATCAAGATCGCAATCAAGAAAGCATCTTAATTGCACCCATTGTCCTGACTAACTAAGGTAGGACTCAGGAAAGAACAAACAAGACAAGAAACGACCATGAAAGAAAGAAACAAAGAAGGAACACAGCATGGAATCAATCAAGAAGGGATCATGATTCATTTCTTCATTTACTCCATGCTTCCTTCGTTTCTTATTTAAAACATTGCTTTTTGTTGGTCAACAAGAAAGAAGGCAACTGATCTTCTTGACTTCTTCCTGCTTGGTCGCTTGTTCTTGGGGTCTTTGTTGAATCAAGTTCGCAATCACGAAAGCATTTTTATTGCACCAATGGTTACGACTGACCAAGGGATAACTCAAGAAAGAACAAATAAGATAAGAAATGACCATGAAAGAAAGAAACAAACAAGAAACACAGCTTGGAATCAATCAAGAAGGGATCTTATTTCCCTTATTCATTTCGTCCTTGCTTTCTTGGTTTCTTGCTTGAAACAATGCTTTCTTGTTCAACAAGAAAGAAGTCAACTGAGCTTATTGACTTCTTCCTTCTTGGTCGCTTGTTCTTGACTGCTTTCTTGAATTAAGATCGCACTCAAGAAAGCATCTTAATTGCACCCATTATTGCGACTAACCAAGGTAGAACTCAAGAAATAACAAACAAGACAAGAAACGACTATGATCGAAAGAAACAAAGAAGAACTACAGCTTGGAATCAATCAAGAAGGGATCTTGATTCCTTTCTTCATTTCCTCCATGCTTTCTTGGTTTCTTGTTTGAAACATTGCTTTCTTGGTCAACAAGAAATAAGTCAACTGAGCTCCTTGACTTCTTCCTTCTTGGATGCTTGTTATTAGCTATTTTCTTGAATCAAGATCGCAATCAAGAAAGCATCTTGTTTGTGCCGATGGTTGCGACTGACCAATGTAGAACTCAAGAAAGAACAAACAAGATAAGAAACGACCATGAAAGAAACAAAAATAGAAGAAACACAGCTTGGAATCAATCAAGAAGGGATCTTGATTCCTTTCTTCGTGTCCTCCATGCTTTCTTGGTCTCTTGTTTGAAACATTGCTTTCTTGGTCAACAAGAAAGAAGTCAACTGAGCTTCTTGACTTCTTCCATGTTAGTCGCTTGTTCTTGGCTGCTTTCTTGATTCATGATCGCAATCAAGAAAGCATCTTGATTGAGCCAGTGGTTATGAGTGACTAAGGGACAACTAAAGAAAGAACAAAAAAGATAAGTAACGACCATGTAAGAAAGAAACAAAGAAGAAACACAGCTTCGATTCAATCAAGAAGGGATCCTGATTCCTTTCTTCATTTCATCCTTGCTTTCTTGGTTTCTTGCTTTAAAGATTGCTTTCTTGGTCAACAGGAAATAAGTCAACTGAGCTTCTTGACTTTTTCCTTGTTGGTCGCATTTTCTTGTCTGGATTCTTAAACGAAGATCGCAATCAAGAAATCATCTTAATAGCGTCCATTCTTGCGATTGCCAACATAGAATGCAAGAAAGAACAAACAAGACAAGAAACGACCATGAAGGAAAGAAACAAAGAAGAAACACAGCTTGGAATCAATCAAGAAGGGATCTTGAATCCTTTCATCATTTCCTCCATGCTTTCTTGGTTTCTTGTTTGAAACAATGCTTTCTTGGTCAACAAGAAAGAAGTCAACTGAGCTCCTTGACTTCTTCCTTCTTGGATGCTTGTTATTAGCTATTTTCTTGAATCAAGATCGCAATCAAGAAAGCATCTTGTTTGTGCCGATGGTTGCGACTGACCAATGTAGAACTCAAGAAAGAACAAATAAGATAAGAAACGACCATGAAAGAAACAAAAATAGAAGAAACACAGCTTGGAATCAATCAAGAAGGGATCTTGATTCCTTTCTTCGTGTCCTCCATGCTTTCTTGGTCTCTTGTTTGAAACATTGCTTTCTTGGTCAACAAGAAAGAAGTCAACTGAGCTTCTTGACTTCTTCCATGTTAGTCGCTTGTTCTTGGCTGCTTTCTTGATTCATGATCGCAATCAAGAAAGCATCTTGATTGAGCCAGTGGTTATGAGTGACTAAGGGACAACTAAAGAAAGAACAAAAAAGATAAGTAACGACCATGTAAGAAAGAAACAAAGAAGAAACACAGCTTGGATTTAATCAAGAAGGGATCTTGATTCCTTTCTTCATTTCATCCTTGCTTTCTTGGTTTCTTGCTTTAAACATTGCTTTCTTGGTCAACAAGAAAGAAATCAACTAAGCTTGTTGATTACTTCCTTGTTGGTCGCTTATTCTTGATTACTTTCTTGAATGAAGATCGCAATCAAGAAATCATCTTGATTGCGTCCATTCTTGCGATTGCCAACATAGAATGCAAGAAAGAACAAACAAGACAAGAAACGACCATGACAGAAAGAAAGAAAGAAGAAACACAGCTTGGAATAAATCAAGAAGGGATCTTGATTCCGTTATTCATTTCCTCCATGCTTTCTTGGTTTCTTTTTTAAAACATTGCTTTCTTGGTCAACAAGAAAGAAGTGAACTAAGCATCTCAACTTCTTCCTTGTTGGTCGCTTGTTCTTGGCTACTTTCTTGAATCAATATCACAATCAAGAAAGCATCTTGGTTGTGCCACTGGTTGCTACTGACCAAGGGACAACTCAAGAAAGAACAAACAAGATAAGAAACGACCATGTAAAAAAGAAACAAAGAAGAAACACAGCTTGGATTCAATCAAGTAGGGATCTTGATTCCTTTCTTGATTTCCTCCTTGTTTTCTTGGTTTCCTGCTTGAAACATTGCTTTCTTGGTCAACAAGAAAGAAATCAACTAAGCTTGTTGATTACTTCCTTGTTGGTCGCTTATTCTTGATTACTTTCTTGAATGAAGATTGCAATCAATAAAGATCTTGATTGCGCCAGTGGTTGCGACTAGCCAAGGTGCAACTCAATAAAGAAGAAAAAAGATAAGAAACGACAACGAAAGAAAGAAACAAAGAAGAAACACAGCTTGGAATCAACTAAGAAAGGATCTTGATTCCTTTCTTCATTTCCTCCTTGCTTTCTTGGTTTCCTGCTTGAAAAATTGCTTTCCTGGTTTACAAGAAAGAAGTCAACAAAGCTTCTTGACTTTTTCTTTCTTGGTCTCTTGCTTTTGACTGCTTTCTTGAATCATGAGCACAATTTATAAAGCTTCTTGATTGTGCCCATGGTTGCGACCAACCAAGGTAGAACTTAAGAAAGAAAAACAAGGCACAAAAGGTCCATGAAAGAAAGAAACAAAGAAGAAACACAACTTGGAATCAATCAAGAAGCGCTCTTGATCCCTTTCTTCATTTCCTCCTTGCTTTCTTGGTTTCTTGCTTGAAACATTGCTTTCTTGTTCAACAAGAAAGAAGTCAACTAAGCCTCTTGACTTCTTCCATCTTGTTCGCTTGTTCTTTACTGCTTTCTTGATTCAAGATCACAATCAAGAAAGCATCTTGATTGCGCCCATGGTTACGACTGACCAAGGTAGAACTCGAGAAAGAAAAAACAAGTCAAGAAACAACCATGAAAGAAAGAAACAAATAATTAACACAGCTTGGAATCAATCAAGAATGGATCTTGATTCCTTTCTTCTTTTCATTCTTGCTTTCTTGCTTGAAACATTGCTTTCTTGGTCAACAAGAAAGAAGTCAATCGAGCTTCTTGACATCTTCCTTCTTGGTCGCATATTCTTGACTACTTTCTTGAATCAATATCGCAATCAAGAAAGCATCTTGATTGCGCCCCTTATTGCGATTGCCAAGGTAGAACTCAAGAAAGAACAAACAAGACAAGAAATGACCATGAAAGAAAGAAAAAAAGAAGAAACATAGCTTGGAATCAATCAAGAAGGGATATTGATTCCTTTCTTCATTTCCTCCATGCTTTCTTGGTTTCTTGTTTGAAACATTGCTTTCTTGGTCAACAAGAAAGAGGTCAGCTGAGCTTTTTGAGTTCTTATTTCTTTGTCGCTTGTTCTTGGCTACTTTTTTGAATAAAGATCGTAATCAAGAAAGCATATTGATTGTACCAATGGTTGTGACTAACCATGGCCGAACTCAAGAAAGAAGAAACAATAAAAGAAATGGCCATTATAGAAAGAAACAAAGAAAAAACACAGCCTGGATTCAATCAAGAAGGAATCTTGATTCCTTTCTTCATTTCCTCCTTTCTCTCTTGGTTTCTTGCTTGAAACACTGCTTTCTTGGTCAACAAGAAAGAAGTCAACTAAGCTTGTTGATTACTTCCTTGTTGGTCACTTATTCTTGATTACTTTCTTGAATGAAGATTGCAATCAAGAAAGCATCTTGATTACGCCAATGGTTACGACTAACCAAGGTGTAACTCAATAAAGAACAAACAAGATAAGAAACGACAACAAAAGAAAGAAACAAAGAAGAAACACACCTTGGAATCAACCAAGAAAGGATCTTGATTCCTTTCTTCATTTCCTCCTTTCTTTCTTGGTTTCCTGCTTGAAACATTGCTTTCCTGGTTTACAAGAAAGAAGTCAACAGAGCTTCTTGACTTTTTCTTTCTTGGTCTCTTGCTTTTGACTGCTTTCTTGAATCATGATCACAATTAATAAAGCTTATTGATTATGGCCATGGTTGCGACCAACCAAGGTAGAACTCAAGAAAGAAAAATAAGACATAAAAGGTCAATGAAAGAAAGAAACAAAGAAGAAACACAACTTGGAATCAATCAAGAAGCGCTCTTGATCCCTTTCTTCATTTCCTTCTTGCTTTCTTGGTTTCTTGCTTGAAACATTTCTTTCTTGCTCAACAAGAAAGAAGTCAACTAATCCTCTTAACTTCTTCCTTCTTGGTCGCTAGTTCTTTACTGCTTTCTTGATTCAAGATTGCAATCAAGAAAGCATCTTGATTGCGCCCATGGTTGCGACTAACCAAGGTAGAACTCAAGAAAGAATAAACAAGACAAGAAACAACCATGGATGAAAGAAACAAAGAAGAAACACAGCTTGGAATCAAACAAGAAGGAATCTTGATTCTTTTCATCATATGCTCCTTGCTTTCTTGCTTGAAACAATGCTTTCTTGGCCAACAAGAAAGAAGTCAACTAAGATTCCTAACTTATTCTTTTTGGTCACTTGTTCTTGACTGCTTTCTTGAATCAAGATCGCAATCAAGAAAGTATCTTGATTTCACCCATGGATGCGACTGACCAAGGTAGAACTCAGGAAAGAACAAACAAGACAAGAAATGACCATGAAATAAAGAAACAAAGAAGAAACACTGCTTGTAATCAATCAAGAAGGGATCTTGATTTCTTTCTTCATTTCCTCCTTCCTTTCTTGGTTTCTTGCTTGAAACAATGTTGTCTTGGTCTACAAGAAAGAAATCAACTGAGCTTCTTGATGTCTTCTTTCTTGGTCGCTTGTTCTTGAGTGCTTTCTTAAATCAAGATCGCACTCTAGAAAGCATCTTGATTGCACCCATGGTTGCGACTGACCTAGGTAGAACTCAAGAACGAACAAACAAGTCAAGAAATGACCATGAAAGAAAGAAACAAAGAAGTAACACAGCTTGGAATCGATCAAGAATGGATCTTGATTCCTTTCTTCTTTTCATTTTTGCTTGAAACATTGCTTTCTTGGTCAATAAGAAAGAAGTCAATCAAGCTTCTTGACTTCTTTTTTCTTGGTCGCATATTCTTGACCTCTTTCTTGAATCAAGATCGCAATCAAGAAAGCATCTTGATTGCACCCATTATTACGACTACTAAGGTAGAAATCAAGAAAGAAAAAATAAGACAAGAAATGACCATGAAAGAAGAAAACAAAGAAGAAACATAGCTTGGAATCAATCAAGAAGGGATCTTGATTCCTTTCTCATTTCCTCCATGCTTTCTTGGTTTCTTGTTTGAAACATTGCTTTCTTGGTCAACAAGAAAGAGGTCAGCTGAGCTTTTTGAGTTCTTGCTTCTTTGTCGCTTGTTCTTGGCTACTTTTTTGAATAAAGATCGCAATCAAGAAAGCATCTTGATTGTGCCAATGGTTGCGACTGACCAAGACCAAACTCAAGAAAGAACAAACAAGATAAGAAATGGCCATTAAAGAAAGAAACAAAGAAGAAACACATCTTAGATTCAATCAAGAAGGGATCTTGATTCCTTTCTTCATTTCCTCCATGCCTTCTTGATTTCTTATTTGAAACATTCCTTTCTTGGTCAATAAGAAAGAAGTCAGCTGAGATTTTTGACTTCTTGCTTCTTTGTCGCTTGTTCTTGGCTACTTTTTTGAATAAAGATCGCATTCAAGAAAGCATCTTCATTGCGCCAATAGTTACGACTGACCAAGGCCGAACTCAAGAAAGAACAAACATGATAAGAAATGGCCATTAAAGAAAGAAACAAAGACAAAACCCAGCTTAGATTCAATCAAGAAGGGATCCTGATTCCTTTCTTTATTTCCTCCATGCTTTCTTGGTTTCTTGTTTGAAACATTGCTTTCTTGGTCAACAAGAAAGAAGTCAACTAAGCTTCTTGACTTCTTCCTTCTTTGTCGTTTGTTCTTGGCTACTTTATTAAATAAAGATGGCAATCATGAAAGCATCTTGATTGCGCCAATGGTTGCGACTGACCAAGGCCGAACCCAAGAAAGAACAAACAAGATAAGAAATGACCATGAAAGAAAGAAACAAAGAAGAAACACAGCTTGGAATCAATCAATAATGGATCTTGATTCCTTTCTTCATATCATAGTTGCTTTCTTGCTTGAAACATTGCTTTCTTGGTCAATAAGAAATAAGTCAACTGAGCTTTTTGACTTCTTCCATCTAGAAACAAAGGAGGAAGCGAAGAAAGGAATCAAGATCCCTTCTTAATTGATTCCAAGCTGTGTTTCTTCTTTGTTTATTTCTTTCATGTACGTTTCTTGCCTTGGTTTTCTTTCTTGAGTTTTACCTTGGTCTGTCGCAACCATGGGGGAAATCAAGATGCTTTCTTGATTGCTATCTTGATTCAAGAAACCAGTCAAGAACAAGCGACCAAGAATAAAGAAGTTAAGATGCTTAGTTGACTTCTTTCTTGTTCACCAAGAATGTAATGTTTCAAGTAAGAAACCAAGAAAGCAATGAGGAAATGAAGAAAGGAATCAAGATCCCTTCTTGATTGATTCCAAGCTGTGTTTCATCTTTGTTTCTTTCGTTCATGGTCATTTCTTGTCTTGTTTGTTCTTTAATGAGTTCTACCTTGGTCAGTCGCAACCATGGGCGCAATCAAGATGATTTATTGATTGTGATCTTGATTCAAGAAAGCATTCAAGAACAAGCGACCAAGAAGGAAGAAGTCAAGAAGCTCTGTTGGCTTCTTTCTTGTTGACCAAGAAATCAATGTTTCAAGCAATAAACCAAGAAAGCAAGGAGGAAATGAAGAAAAGAATCAAGATCCCTTCTTGATTGATTCCAAGCTATGTTTCATCTTTGTTTCTTTCTTTCAGGGTCATTTCTTGTCTTGTGTGTTCTTTCTTGAGTTCTACCTTGGTCAGTCGCAACCTTGGACGTAATCAAGATGATTTCTAGATTGCGATCTTGATTCAAGAAAGTAGTCAAGAACAAATGATCAAGAAGGAAGAAGTCAAGAAGCTCAATTTTTTAGGTTCTAAGACCTTGGACGATGTCCAACCCCTCGAATTTCGGTTTTGATGATAACAACTAAAGGATAAATTTTGAAGTATCTAATGATCTAGTTTGAGTGTTATAGGATTTACGTCGTCCAATTCCGCAATGGTATTGTATCTCTCAAACCTGGACTTTATGTTTTAATAAGAAAAGCGTCCAAATGTGTTTTGTAAGAATTCTACAGGCAGCGTCCAATGCTCCTGTGAGAGCAAGCGTCCAACGTTTAAATAACCCTCTCTGTAGTTTCTATCTTAAAATAATATTATAAGGAAATACGTTTTTAATGTTGATTCAATATAAGGCAACGATCACTCTCTCATATTTTAATATGCCATTCTATTTGATTTTTCGAATAGTATTGAACAGGAAAAGAAGAAGCTTCTCTCTGCAGAAAAAGTACAAGTAGGAGAGGCGCTAAATGTATGGCTGTCACTTCTATCTCTCCACCCTAAGTCAAAATATGACAACGATCACATGCTATGGAGAGAACCGCTCTTGGCAAAGGAACAGATCCCTCATCGGATACCTTTCGACAAGCTGACTATATATATAGAGGAATGAGCTCATGTATCAGACTGACGAAAAAGTGATAAAGAGCTGAATCTCCGTCAAAACGACTGGACGATCAATACTTAAGCAAAAAGAGCATTCTTCTTAGCTTTGCTAAGCGATTCTGTATATTCGTGCTTACTGTAATATCCTCTCTGTGAGAGTTAAGTCTTACTTTCTATACTCAAACAATTCTGTTTGGAAAGCCAGGAGTGGCTTAGTGTTAAAGAATACTTGGGTTTGCGTTTAATCTCAAGGGGAGATTAAGGGTGTGCCAGAAGTGGCCTAGAGAATACTTGTAGCCAGAAGTGGCAAGGTTAGAATACTTGAGAGTAATCAGATCTTGATTAGTAGAACCCTTCAAAAGTTTTTGAAGGAGAACTGGACGTAGCTCAGTTGAGTGAACCAGTATAAAACTAAGTGTTCTATTCTCTCGCTTTTTAACTTACTTGCATATCTATTAAACTATCTCTTCAACATACTACGAAAGTGATTCTTTACACATTTTATATACGATTATCCTTTACAAGTGTTCTAACGAAAAGCAAGAAAAAGCAGTTTCATTGGACTGTTGATTTTAAACTGCTGGACGATAGCATAATCTTCTGTTTTACTAAGTTCTGGTAAAACTTAAGATATACTATCTTCACATTAGTTAAAGTTTTTCAAAGAAATTATAAATACACTATTCAACCCCCCTTCTAGTGTATTTCTCTATATTTCACAATTGACTTCTTTCTTATTGACCAAGAAAGCAATGTTTCAAGCAAGAAAGTAAGGAGAAAATCAAGAAAAGAATCTAGATCCCATCATAATTGATTTCAAACTGTGTTTCTTCTTTGTTTCTTTCTTTCATGGTCATTTCTTTTCTTGTTTTCATGAGTTCTACCTTGCTCAGTCGCAACCATGGGTGCAATCAAGATGCTTTCTTGATTGCGATCTTGATTCAAGAAAGTAGTCGAGAATAAGCAACCAAGAAGGAAGAAATCAAGAAGCTCAGTTGACTTCTTTCTTGTTGACCAATAAGGCAATGTTTCAACCAAGAAACGAAGAAAGCAAGGATGAAATGAAGAAAGGAATCAAGATCCCTTCTTGATTGACTCCAAGCTAAGTTTCTTCTTTGTTTCTTTCTTTGATGGTCATTTCTTGTCTTGTTTGTTCTTTTTTTAGTTCTACCTTGGTCAGTAGCAACTTTGGACGCAATCAACATGTTTTCTTGATTGCGATCTTGATTCAAGAATGCGGTCAAGAATAAACGACCAAGAAGGAAGAAGTCAAGAAGCTTAGTTGACTTCATTCTTATTGACCATCTTGATTGATTCCAAGCTGTGTTTCTTCTCTGTTTCTTTCATGGTCATTTATTGTCTTGTTTGTTCTTTCTTGTGTTCTACCTTGGTCAGTCACAACCATGTGCGCAATCAAGATGCTTTCTTGATTGCAATTTTGATTCAAGAAAGTAGTTAAGAACAAGCGACCAAGAAGAAAGAACTCAAGAAGCTCAGTTGACTTCTTTCTGGTTGAGCAAGAAAGCAATGTTTCGAGAAAGAAACCAAGAAAGCATGGAGGAAATAAAGAAAGGAATCAAGATCCCTTCTTGATTGATTGCAAGTTATGTTTCTTCATTGTTTCTTTCTTTCATGGACATTTCTTGCCTTGTTTTTTTTTCTTGAGTTCTACCTTAGTCAGTCACAACCATGGGCGCAATCAAGATGCTTTCTTGATTGCGATCTTGATTCAAGAAAGTTGTCAAGAACAACCAAACAAGAAGGAAGAAGTCAAGAAGCTCAGTTGACTTCTGACTTATCGACCAAGAAAGCAATGTTTGAAGCAAGAAACCAAGAAAGCAAGGAGGAAATGAATAAAGGAATCGAGATCTCTTCTTGATTGATTACAAGTTTTGTTTCTTCTTTGTTTCTTTCTTTCATAGACGTTTCTTGCCATGTTTTTCTTTCTTGAGTTCTGCCTTGGTCAGTCAAAACCATGGGCACAATCAAGATGCTTTCTTGATTATGATATTGATTCAAGAAAGTAGTTAAGAATAAGCAATGAAGAAGGAAGAAGTGAAGAAGCTCAGTTTACTTCTTTCTTGTTGACCAAGAAAGCAATGTTTCAAGCGAGAAACCAAATAAGCAAGGAGGAAATGAAGAAAGGAATCAAGAACCATTCTTGATTGATTACAAGTAATGTTTCTTCTTTGTTTCTTTCTTTCATGGAAGTTTCTTACCTTCTTTTTCTTTCTAGAGTTCTACCTTGGTCAGTCACAACCTTGGGCGCAATCAAGATGCTTTCTTGATTGCGATCTTGATTCAAAAAAGTAGTCAAGAATAAGCGACGAAGAAGGAAGAAGTGAAGAAGCTCAATTTACTTCCTTATTGTTAACCAAGAAAGCAATGTTTGAAGCAAGGAGGAAATGAAGAAAGGAATCAAAATCCCTTCTTGATTGATTCCAAGCTGTGTTTCTTCTTTGTTTCTTCCTTTCATAGTCGTTTCTTGTCTTTGTTTTTTCTTGAGTTCTACCTTGGTCAATCACAACCTTACTGGCAATCAAGATGCTCTCTTGATTGCTATCTTGATTGAAGAAAGTAGTCAAGAACAAATGACCAAGAAGGAATTAGTCAAGAAGCTCAGTTGACTTCTTTCGTATTGACCAAGAAAGCAATGTTTCAAGCAAGAAATCAAGAACGCAAGGAGGAAATGATGAAAGGAATTAAGATCCCTTCTTGATTGATTCCAAGCTGTGTTTCTTCTTTGTTTCTTTCTTTCATGTTCGTTTCATGTCTTCTTTGTTCTTTCTTGAGTTCTACCTTGGTCAGTCACAACCTTAGGGGCAATCAAGATGCTCTCTTGATTGCTATCTTGATTCAAGCAAGTAGTCAAGAACAAGCGACCAAGAAGGAAGAAGTCAAGAACCTCAGTTGACTTCTTTCTTGTCGACCAAGAAAGCAATGTTTCAAGCAAGAAACCAATAAAGCAATGAGAAAATGAAGAAAGCAATCAAGATCCAATCTTAATTGATTCCAAGCTGTGTTTCTTCTTTGTTTCTTTCTTTCATGGTCGTTTCACGTCTTGTTTGTTCTTTCAGGAGTTCTACCTTGGTTAGCCGCAACCATGGGTGCAAGAAGGATGCTTTTTTTTATTGCGATCTTGATTCAAGGAAGGAGTCAAGAACAAGCAACCAACAAGAAGGAAGTCAAGATGCTAAATTGACTTCTTTCATGTCCACCAAGAATTTAATTTTACAAGCAAGAAACCAAGAAAGCAATGAGAAAATGAAGAAAGGAATCAAGATCCCTTCTTGATTGTTTCCAAGTTGTGTTTCTTCTTTGTTTCTTTCTTTCATGGTCATTTCTTATCTTGTTTATTCTTTCATGAGTTCTACCTTGGTTAGTCGCAACCACAGGCGCAATCAACATGCTTTCTTGATTACGATCATGATTCAAGAAAGCAGTCAAGAATAAGCGTCCAAGAAGGAAGAAGTCAAGAAGCTTAGATGACTTATTTCTTCTTGACCAAGAAGGCAATGTTTCAAGCAAGAAAGCAAGGAGGAAATCAAGAAATGAATCAAGATCCCTTCTTGATTGATTCCAAGCTGTGTTTCTTCTTTGTTTCTTTCTTTCATGGTCATTTCTTGTCTTGTTTGTTCTTTCAATAGTTCTCCCTTGGTCAGTCGCAACCATGGGCGCAATGAAGATGCTTCCTTGATTACGATCTTGATTCGAGAAAGCAGTCAAGAACAAGCGACCAAGAAGGTAGAAGTTAAGAAGCTTAGTTGACTTCTTTCTTGTTGACCAAGAAAGCAATGTTTCAAGCAAGAAAATAAGAAAGCAACGAGCAAATCAAGCAAGGAATCAAGATCCTTGTTGATTGACTCCAAGCTGTGTTTCTTCTTTGGTTCTTTCTTTCATGGTCATTTCTTGTGTTATTTGTTCTTTCATGAGTTCTACCTTGGTTAGTTGCAACAATGGGTGCAATCAATATGCTTTCTTAATTACGATTTTGATTCAACAAAGCAGTCAAGAACAAGCGACCAAGAAGGAGGAGGTCAATAAGCTCGGTTGACTTCTTTCTTGTTCACCATGAATGTAATGTTTCAAGCAAGAAACCAAGAAAGGAATGAGGAAATGAAGAAAGGATTCAAGATCCCTTCTTGATTGATTCCAAGCTGCGTTTCTTCTTTGTTTCTTTCTTTCATTGTCGTTTCTCGTCTTGTTTGTTCTTTCATGAGTTCTACCTTGGTTAGTCACAACCACGGGCGCAAGAAGGATGCTTTCTTGATTACGATCTTGATTCAATAAAGGAGTTAAGAACAAGAAACCAAGAAGAAAGAAGTCAAGATGCTCAGTTGAGTTCTTTCTTATCCACCAAGAATGTAATGTTTCAAGCAAGAAACCAAGAAAGCAATGAGGAAATGAAGAAAGGAATCAAGATCCCTTATTGATTATTTCCAAGTTGTGTTTCTTCTTTGTTTCTTTCTTTCATGGTCATTTCTTGTCTTGTTTGTTCTTTCATGAGTTCTGCCTTGGTTAGTCACAACCATGGGTGTAATCAACATGCTTTCTTGATTACGATCTTGATTCGAGAAAGCAGTCAAGAACAAGCGACCAAGAAGGAAGAAGTTAGGAAGCTTAGTTGACTTCTTTCTTGTTGACCAAGAAAGCAATGTTTCAAGCAAGAAACCAAGAAAGCAAGGAGGAAGTGAAGAAAAGAATCAATATCCCTTCTTGATTCATTCCAAGTTGTGTTTCTTCTTTGTTTCTTTCTTTCATGGTTATTTCTTGTCTTGTTTGTTCTTTCATAAGTTCTACAATGGTCAGTCGCATCCATGGGTGCAATGAAGATGCTTTCTTGATTTCGATCTTGATTCAAGAAAGCAGTCAAGAACAAGCGACCAAGAAGGAAGAAGTCAAGAAGCTTAGATGACTTCTTTCTTCTTGACCAAGAAGGCAATGTTTCAAGCAAGAAACTAAGAAAGCAAGGAGGAAATCAAGAAAGGAATCAAGATCCCTTCTTGATTGATTCCAAGTTGTGTTTGTTCTTTATTTCATTCTTTTATGGTCATTTCTTGTCTTATTTGTTCTTTCATGAGTTCTACGTTGGTCAGTCGCAACCATGGACTGTGATCTTAATTCAAGAAAGTAGTCAAGAACAAGCGACCAAGAAGGAAGAAGTCAAGAAGCACAATTGACTTCTTTATTGTTTACCAAGAAAGAAATGTTTTAAGCAAGAAATGAAGAAAGCAAGGAGGAAGTGAAGAAAGGAATCAAGATCCCTTCTTGATTGATTCCAAGTTGTGTTTCTTCTTTGTTTCTTTTTTTCATGGTCGTTTCTTGTCTTGTTTTTTCTTTCATGAGTTCTACCTTGTTTAGTCACAACCATGAGCGCAATGAAGATGCTTTCTTAATTGCGATCTTGATTCAAGAAAGATGTCAAGAACAAGCGACAAAGAAGGAAGAAGTCAGGATGCTCAGTTGACTTCTTTCTTGTTGACCAAGAAAGTAATGGTTCAAGAAAGAAAGTAAGAAAGCAACGAAGAAATTAAGAAAGGAATCAGCATCCCTTCTTGATTTATTCCAAGATGTGTTTGATCTTTGTTTCTTTCTTTCATGGGCGTTTCTTGTCTTGTTTGTTCTTTCTTGAGTTCTACATTGGTCAGTCGCAACCGTAGATGTAATCAAGATGCTTTCTTGATTGCGAACTTGATTCAAGAAATAAGTCAAGAACAAGAGACCAAGAAGGAAGAAGTCAAGAAGCTCAGTTGACTTCTTTCCTGTTGACCAAGAAAGAATGTTTCAAGCAAGAAACTAAGAAAGCAAGGAGGAAGTGAAGAAAGGAATCAAGATGCATTCTTGTTTCACTCCAAGCTGTGTTTCTTCTTTGTTTCTTTCTTTCATGGTCGTTTCTTGTCTTGTTTGTTCTTTCATGATTTCTGCCTTGGTCAGTCGCAACCATAGGCATAATAAAGATTCTTTCTTGATTGCGATCTTGATTTAAGAAAGCAGTCAAGAACAAGAGACCAAGAAGGAAGAAGTTAAGAAGCCCAGTTGACTTCTTTCTTGTTGACAAAGAAAGCGATGTTTGAAGCAAGAAACCAAGAAAACCAGGAGCAAGTGAAGAAAGGAATCAAGATCCCTTCTTGATTGATTCCAAGCTGTGTGTCTTCTTTGTTTCATTCTTTCTTTGTAATTTCTTTTCGTGTTTGTTGTTTCATGAGTTCTACCTTGGCCAGTTGCAACCGTGGGCTACGATCTTGATTCAAGAAAGTCAAGAACAAGCGACCAAGATGGAAGAAGTCAAGAAGCTCAGTTGACTTCTTTCTTGTTGACCAAGAAAGCAATATTTCAAACAAGAAACTAGGAAAGCAAGGAGGAAGCGAAGAAAGGAATCAAGATCCCTTCTTGATTGATTCCAAGTTGTGTTTTGTCTTTGTTTCTTTCTTTCATAGTCATTTGTTGTCTTGTTTGTTCTTTCATGAGTTCTACCTTGGTCAGTCGCGACCGTGGACGCAATCAAGATGATTTCTTGATTGCAATCTTGATTCAAGAAAGAAGTCAAGAACAAGCGACAAAGAAGGAAGAAGTCAAGATGCTCAGTTGACTTCTTTCTTGTTGACCAAGAAAGTAATGTTTCAATAAAGAAAGTAAGAAAGTAATGACAAAATTAAGAAAGGAATCGACATCCCTTGTTGATTTATTCCAAGATGTGTTTGTTCTTTGTTTCTTTCTTTCGTGGGCGTTTCTTGTCTTGTTTGTTCTTTCATGAGTTCTACCTTGGTCAGTCACAACCGTGGACGTAATAAAGATGCTTTCTTGATTTTGAACTTGATTTAAGAAACGAGTCAAGAACAAGAGACCAAGAAGGAAGAAGTCAAGAAGCTCAGTTAACTTCTTTCTTGTTGACCAAGAAAAAATGTTTCAAGCAAGAAACTAAGAAAGCAAGGAGGAAGTGAAGAAAGGAATCAAGATCTATTCTTGTTTCACTCCAAGCTGTGTTTCTTCTTTGTTTCTTTCGTTCATGGTCATTTCTTGTCTTGTTTGTTCTTTCATGAGTTCTGCCTTGGTCAGTCGCAACCATGGGTGCAATAAAGATGCTTTCCTGATTGCGATCTTGATTTAAGAAAGCAGTCAAGAACAAGCGACCAAGAAGGAAGAAGTCAAGAAGCTCAGTTGACTTCTTTCTTGTTTACCAAGAAAGCAATGTTTCAAGCAAGAAACGAAGAAATCAAGGAGGAAGTGAAGAAATGAATCAAGATCCTTTCTTGATTGATTCCAAGCTGTGTTTCTTCTTTGTTTCATTCTTTCATGGTCATTTCTTGTCGTGTTTGTTCTTTCATGAGTTCTACCTTGGTCAGTCGCAACCGTGGGCTGCGATCTTGATTCAAGAAAGTCAAGAACAAGCGACCAAGATGGAAGTTGACTTCTTTCTTATTGACCAAGAAAGCAATATTTCAAGCAAGAAACTAAGAAAGCAAGGAGGATGCGAATAAAGGAATCAAGATCCCTTCTTGATTGATTCCAAGTTGTGTTTTGTCTTTGTTTCTTTCTTTCATGGTCGTTTGTTGTCTTGTTTGTACTTTCATGAGGTCTACCTTGGTCAGTCGCCACCGTGGACACAATCAAGATGATTTCTTGATTGCGATCTTGATTCAAGAAAGAAGTCAAGAACAAGCGACAAAGAAGGAAGAAGTCAAGATGCTCAGTTGACTTCTTTATTGTTGACCAAGAAAGTAATGTTTCAAGAAAGAAAGTAAGAAAGCAACGACAAAATTAAGACAGGTATCAACATCCCTTCTTGATTTATTCCAAGATATGTTTGTTCTTTGTTTCTTTCTTTCATTGGCGTTTCTTGTCTTCTTTGTTCTTTCATGAGTTCTACGTTGGGCAGTCGCAACTGTGGATGTAATCAAGATGCTTTCTTGATTGTGAACTTGATTCAAGAAACGAGTCAAGAACAAGAGACCAAGAAGGAAGAAGTCAAGAAGCTTAGTTGACTTCTTTCTTGTTGACCAAGAAAGAATGTTTCAAGCAAGAAACTAAGAAGGCAAGGAGGAAGTGAAGAAAGGAATCAAGATCCATTCTTGTTTCACTCCAAGCTGTGTTTATTCTTTGTTTCTTTCTTTCACGGTCGTTTCTTGTCTTGTTAGTTCTTTCACGAGTTCTGCCTTGGTCACTCGCAACCATAGGCGCAATAAAGATGCTTTCTTGATTGCAATCTTGATTTAAGAAAGCAGTCAAGAACAAGCGACCAAGAAGGAAGAAGTCGAGAAGCTTAGTTGACTTTCTTGTTGACAAAGAAAGCAATGTTTCAAGCAAGAAACCAAGAAAGCCAGGAGGAAGTGAATAACAGAATCAAGATCCCTTCTTGATTGATTCCAATCTGTGTTTCTTCTTTGTTTGTTTCTTTCATGCTCGTTTCTTGTCTTGTTTGTTATTTCATGAGTTCTACCTTGGTTAATCGCAACCGTGGACGTAATCAAGATGCTTTCTTGATTGAGAACTTGATTCAAGAAACGAGTCAAGAAAAAGAGACCAAGAAGGAAGAAGTTAAGAAGCTCAGTTGACTTCTTTCGTGTTGACTAAGAAAGAATGTTTCAAGCAAGAAACTAAGAAATCAAGGAGGAAGTGAAGAAAGGAATCAAGATCCATTCTTGTTTCACTCCAAGCTGTGTTTCTTCTTTGTTTCTTTCTTTCATGGTCGTTTCTTGTCTTGTTTGTTCTTTCATGAGTTCTGCCTTGGTCAGTCGCAACCATGGGCGCATTAAAAATGCTTTCTTGATTACGATCTTGATTTAAGAAAGCAGTCAAGAACAAGCGACCAGTAGGAAGAAGTCAAGAAGCTTAGTTGACTTCTTTCTTGTTGACAAAGAAAGCAATGTTTCAAGCAAGAAACCAAGAAAGCCAAGAGGAAGTGAAGAAAGGAATCAGGATCCCTTCTTGATTGATTCCAATATGTGTTTCTTCTTTGTTTGTTACTTTCATGCTCGTTTCTTGTCTTATTTGTTCTTTCATGAGTTCTACCTTGGTCAATCGCAACCATGGATGCAATCAAGATGCTTTCTTGCTTGCAATCTTGATTCAAGAAAGCAGTCAAGAACAAGCAACCAAGAAGGAAGAAGTCAAGAAGCTCAGTTGACTTCTTTCTTGTTTACCAAGAAAGCAATGTTTTGAGAAAGAAACTAAGAAAGCAAGGAGGAAGTGAAGAAAGGAATCAAGATCCTTTCTTGATTGATTCCAAGCTGTGTTTCTTCTTTGTTTGATTCTATCAAGGTCATTTCTTGTCGTGTTTGTTCTTTCATGAATTCTACCTTGGTCAGTCGTAACCATGGGTTGCAATGTTGATTCAAGAAAGTCAAGAACAAGCGACCCAGATGGAAGAAGTCAAGAAGCTCAGTTGACTTCTTTCTTGTTGACCAAGAAAGCAATATTTCAAGCAATAAACTAAGAAAGCAAGGAGGAAGCAAAGAAAGGAATCAAGATTCCTTCTTGATTGATTCCAAGTTGTGTTTTGTCTTTATTTCTTTCTTTCATGGTCGTTTGTTGTCTTGTTTGTTCTTTCATGAGTTCTACCTTGGTCAGTCGCCACCGTGGGCGCAATCAAGATGCTTTCTTGATTGCGATCTTTATTCAAGAAACAAGTCAAGAACAAGCGACAAAGAAGGAAGAAGTCAAGATGCTCAGTTGACTTCTTTCTAGTTGACCAAGAAAGTAATGTTTCAAGAAAGAAAGTAAGAAAGCAATGACAAAATTAAGAAAGGAATCAACATCCCTTCTTGATTTATTCCAAGATGTGTTTGTTCTTTGTTTCTTTCTTTCATGGGCATTTCTTGTCTTGTTTGTTCTTTCATGAGTTCTACCTTGGTCAGTCGCAACCGTGGACGTAATAAAGATGCTTTCTTGATTTGGAACTTGATTTAAGAAACGAGTCAAGAACAAGAGTCCAAGAAGTAAGAAGTCAAGAAGCTCAGTTGACTTCTTTCTTATTGACTAAGAAAGAATGTTTCAAGCAAGAAACTAAGAAAGCAAGGAGGAAGTGAAGAAAGGAATCAAGATCCATTCTTGTTTCACTCCAAGCTGTGTTTCTTCTTTGTTTCTTTCTTTCATGGTCGTTTCTTGTCTTGTTTGTTCTATCATGAGTTCTGCCTTGGTCAGTCGCAACCATAGGCGCAATAAAGATGCTTTCTTGATTGCGATCTTGATTTAAGAAAGCAGTCAAGAACAAGCGACCAAGAAGGAAGAAGACAAGAAGCTTGGTTGACTTCTTTCTTGTTGACAAATAAAGCGATGTTTCAAGCAAGAAACCAAGAAAGCCAGGAGGAAGTGAAGAAAGGAATCAAGATCCTTTCTTGATTGATTCCAAGCTGTGTTTCTTCTTTGTTTCATTCTTTCTTGCTCATTTCTTGTCGTGTTTATTCTTTCATGAGTTCTACCTTAGGCAGTTACAACCGTGGGCTGCGATCTTGATTCAAGAAAGTCAAGAACAAGCGACCAAGATGGAATAACTCAAGAAGCTCAGTTGACTTCTTTCTTGTTGACCAAGAAAGCAATATTTCAAGCAAGAAACTAAGAAAGCAAGGAGGAAGCAAAGAAAGGAATCAATATGCCTTCTTGATTGATTCCAAGTTGTGTTCTGCCTTTGTTTCTTTCTTTCATGGTCATTTGTTATCTTGTTTGTTGTTTCATGAGTTCTACCTTGGTCAGTCACCACCGTGGACGCAATCAAGATGCTTTCTTGATTGCGATCTTTATTCAAGAAAGAAGTCAATAACAAGCAAAAAAGAAGGAAGAAGTCAAGATACTCAGTTGACTTCTTTCTTGTTGACCAAGAAAGTAATGTTTCAAGAAAGAAAGTAAGAAAGCAACGACAAAATTAAGAAAGGAATCAACATCCCTTCTTGATTTATTCCAAGATATGTTTGTTCTTTGTTTCTTTCTTTCATGGGCGTTTCTTGTCTTCTTTGTTCTTTCATGAGTTCTACCTTGGTCAGTCGCAACTGTGGACGTAATCAAGATGCTTTCTTGATTGCGAACTTGATTCAAGAAATGAGTCAAGAACAAGAGACCAAGAAGGAAGAAATCAAGAAACTCAGTTGACTTCTTTCTTGTTGACCAAGAAAGAATGTTTCAAGCAAGAAACTAAGATAGCAAGGAGGAAGTGAAGAAAGGAATCAAGATCCATTCTTGTTCCACTCCAAGCTGTGTTTCTTCTTTGTTTCTTTCTTTCAAGGTCATTTCTTGTCTTGTTTGTTCTTTCTTGAGTTCTGCCTTGGTCAGTCGTAAACATGGGCACAATAAAGATGCTTTCTTGGTTGCGATCTTGATTTAATAAAGCAGTCAGGAACATACGACCAAGAAGGAAGAAGTCAAGACGCTGTGTTGACTTCTTTCTTGATGACAAAGAAAGCAATGTTTCAAGCAAGAAACCAAGAAAGCCATGAGGAAGTGAAGAAAGGAATCAAGATCCCTTCTTGATTGATTCCAATATGTGTTTCTTCTTTGTTTGTTTCTTTCATGCTCGTTTCTTGTCTTGTTTGTTCTTTCATGAGTTCTACCTTGGTCAATCGCAACCATGGGTGCAATCAAGATGCTTTATGGATTGCAATCTTGATTCAAGAAAGCAGTCAAGAACAAGCGACCAAGAAGGAAGAAGTCAAGAAGCTCAGTTGACTTCTTTCTTGTTTACCAAGAAAGCAAAGTTTCAAGCAAGAAACCAACAAAGAAACTAGGAAATGAAGAAAGGAATCAAGATCCATTCTTGATTTATTCCAAGTTATGTTTCTTCTATGTTTCTTTCTTTCATGGTCATTTCATGTCTTGTTTGTTCTTTCATGAGTCCTACCATGGTGAGTCGCAACCATGGCTGGAATCAAGACGCATTCTTGATTGCGATCTTGATTCAAGAAAGTATTCAAGAACAAGCGACCAAGAAGGGAGAAGTCAAGAAGCTCCGTTGACTTCTTTATTTTTTACCAAGAAAGCAATGTTTCAAGCAAGAAACGAAGAAAGCCAGGAGGAAGTCAAGAAAGGAATCAAGATTCCTTCTTGATTGATTCCAAGTTGTGTTTCTTCTTTGTTTCTTTCTTTCATGGTCGTTTCTTGTCTTGTTTGTTCTTTCATGTGCTCTACCTTGGTCAGTCGCAACCATTGGCTGCGATCTTGATTCAAGAAAGTAGTCAAGAACACGCGACCAAGAAGGAAGAAGTCAAGCAGCTTAGTTGACTTCTTTCTTGTTGACCAAGAAAGCAATGTTTCAAGCAAGAAACCAAGAAAGCAATGAGGAAATGAAGAAAGGAATCAAGATCCCTTCTTGATTGATTCCAAGCTGTGTTTCTTCTTTATTTGTTTCTTTCATGCTCGTTTCTTATGTTGTTTGTTATTTCATGAGTTCTACCTTGGTTAATCGCAATCGTGGACGTAATCAAGATGCTTTCTTGATTGCGAACTTGATTCACGAAACGAGTCAAGAACAAGAGACTAAGAAGGAAGAAGTCAAGAAGCTCAGTTGACTTCTTTCGTGTTGACTAAGAAAGAATGTTTCAAGAAAGAAACTAAGAATGCAAGGAGGAAGTGAAGAAAGGAATCAAGATCCATTCTTATTTCACTCCAAGCTGTGTTTCTTCTTTTTTTCTTTCCTTCACGATCATTTCTTGTCTTATTTGTTCTTTCATGAGTTCTGCCTTGGTCAGTCGCAACCATGGGCGCAAGAAAGATGCTTTCTTTATTACGATCTTGATTTAAGAAAGCAGTCAAGAACAAGCGACCAAGGAGGAAGAAGTAAAGAACCTTAGTTGACTTCTTTCTTGTTAACAAAGAAAGCAATGTTTCAAGAAAGAAACCAAGAAAGCCAGGAGGAAGTGAAGAGAGGAATCAAGATCCCTTCTTGATTGATTCCAATATGCGATTCTTCTATGTTTGTTTCTTTCATGCTCGTTTCTTGTCTTGTTTGTTCTTTCATGAGTTCTACCTTGGTCAATCGCAACCATGGGTGCAATCATGATGCTTTCTTGATTGTAATCTTGATTCAAGAAAGCAGTCAAGAATAAGTGACTAAGAAGGAAGAAGTCAAGAAGCTCAGCTGACTTCTTTCTTGTTTACCTAGAAAGCAATGTTTCAAGCAAGAAACTAACAAAGCAAGGAGAAAGTGAAGAAAGGAATCAAGATCATTTCTTGATTGATTCCAAGCTGTGTTTCATTCTTTGATGGTCATTTCTTGTCATGTTTGTTCTTTCATGAGTTTTACCTTCGTCAGTCGCAACCATGGGCTGCGATCTTGATTCAAGCAAGTCAAGAACAAGCGACCAAAATGGAAGAAGTCAAGAAGCTCAGTTGACTTCTTTCTTGTTGACCATGAAAGCAATATTTCAAGCAAGAAACTAAGAAAGCAAGGAGGAAGCAAAGAAAGGAATCAAGATCCCTTCTTGATTGATTCAAAGTTGTGTTTTATGTTTCTTTCTTTCTTTCATGGTCGTTTGTTGTCTTGTTTGTTCTTTCATCAGTTCTACCTTGCTCCGTCGCCACCGTGGGCGCAATCAAGATGCTTTCTTGATTGCGATCTTGATTCAAGAAAGTAGTCAAGAACAAGCAACCAAGAATGAAGAAGTCAAGAAGCTCAGCTGACTTCTTTCATGTAGACAAAGAAAGCAATGTTTCAAGCAAGAAAGTGACGAAATGAAGAAAGGAATCAAGATCCCTTCTTGATTGATTCCAAGCTGTGTTTCTTCTTTGTTTCATTCTTTCATGCTCATTTCTTGTCTTGTTTGTTCTTTCATGTGTTCTACCTTGGCCAGTCGCAACCATGGGCTGCGATCTTGATTCAAGAAAGTAGTCAAGAACAAGCGACCAAGAAGGAAGAAGTCAAGCAGTTCAGTTGACTTCTTTCTTGTTGACCAAGAAAGCAATGTTTCAAGCAAGAAACCAAGAAAGAAACTAGGAAATGAAGAAAGGAATCAAGATCCATTCTTGATTGATTCCAAGCTGTGTTTCTTCTCTGTTTCTTTCTTTCATGGTCATTTCTTGTCTTGTTTGTTCTTTCATGAGTCGTACCTTGGTGAGTCGCAACCGTGGGTGGAATCAAGACGTATTCTTGATTGCGATCTTGATTCAAGAAAGTACTCAAGAACAAGTGACCAAGAAGGGAAAAGTCAAGAAGCTCCGTTGACTTCTTTATTGTTTACCAAGAAAGCAATGTTTCAAGCAAGAAACGAAGAAAGCCAGGAGGAAGTGAAGAAAGGAATCAAGATCCCTTCTTGATTGATTCCAAGTTGTGTTTCTTCTTTGTTTCTTTCTTTCATGGTCGTTTCTTGTCTTGTTTGTTCTTTCATGTGCTCTACCTTGGTCAGTTGCAACCATTGGCTGCGATCTTGATTCAAAAACTAGTCAAGAACACGCGACCAAGAAGGAAGAAGTCAAGTAGCTTAGTTGACTTCTTTCTTGTTGACCAAGAAAGCAATGTTTCAAGCAAGAAACCAAGAAAGCAATGAGGAAATGAAGAAAGGAATCAAGATCCCTTCTTGATTGATTCCAAGCTGTGTTACTTCTTTGTTTGTTTCTTTCATGCTCGTTTCTTGTCTTGTTTGTTATTTCACGAGTTCTACCTTGTTAATCGCAACCGTGGACCTAATCAAGATGCTTTCTTGATTGCGAACTTGATTCAAGAAACGAGTCAAGAACAAGAGACCAAGAAGGAAGAAGTTAAGAAGCTCAGTTGACTTCTTTTGTGTTGACTAAGAAAGAATGTTTCAAGCAAGAAACTAAGAAAGCAAGCAGGAAGTGAAGAAAGGAATCAAGATCCATTCTTGTTTCACTCAAAGCTATGTTTTTGTTTCTTTCTTTCATGGTCGTTTCTTGTCTTATTTGTTCTTTCATGAGTTCTGCCTTGGTCAGTCGCAACCATGGGCTGCGATCTTGATTCAAGAAAGTACTCAAGAACAAGTGACCAAGAAGGGAAAAGTCAAGAAGCTCCGTTGACTTCTTTATTGTTTACCAAGAAAGCAATGTTTCAAGCAAGAAACGAAGAAAGCCAGGAGGAAGTGAAGAAAGGAATCAAGATCCCTTCTTGATTGATTCAAAGTTATGTTTTATCTTTCTTTCTTTCTATCATGGTCGCTTGTTGTCTTCTTTGTTCTTTCATGAGTTCTACCTTGGTTAGTCGCCACCGTGGGCGCAATCAAGATGCTTTCTTGATTGCGATCTTGACTCAAGAAAGTAGTCAAGAACAAGCAACCAAGAACGAAGAAGTCAAGAAGCTCAGCTGACTTCTTTCATGTTGACAAAGAAAGCAATGTTTCAAGCAAGAAAGTGATGAAATGAAGAAAGGAATCAAGATCCCTTCTTGATTGATTCCAAGTTGTGTTTCTTCTTTGTTTCATTCTTTCATGGTCATTTCTTGTCTTGTTTGTTCTTTCATGTATTCTACCTTGGCCAGTCGCAACCATGGGTTGCGATCTTGATTCAAGAAAGTAGTCAAGAACAAGCAACCTAGAATGAAGAAGTCAAGAAGCTCAGCTGACTTCTTTCATGTTGACAAAGAAAGCAATGTTTCTACCAAGAAAGTGACGAAATGAAGAAAGGAATCAAGATCCCTTCTTGATTGATTCCAAGCTGTGTTTCTTCTTTGTTTCATTCTTTCATGCTCATTTCTTGTCTTGTTTGTTCTTTCATGTGTTCTACCTTGGCCTGCCCAACCATGGGCTGCGATCTTGATTCAAGAAAGTAGTCAAGAACAAGCGACCAAGAAGGAAGAAGTCAAGCAGTTTAGTTGACTTCTTTCTTGTTGACCAAGAAAGCAATGTTTCAAGCAACAAACCAAGAAAGAAACTAGGAAATGAATAAAGGAATCAAGATCCATTCTTGATTGATTCCAAGCTGTGTTTCTTCTCTGTTTCTTTCTTTCATGGTCATTTTTTGTCTTGTTTGTTCTTTCATGAGTCGTACCTTGGTGAGTCGCAACCGTGGGTGGAATCAAGACGCATTCTTGATTGCGATCTTGATTCAAGAAAGTACTCAAGAACAAGTGACCAAGAAGGGAAAAGTCAAGAAGCTCCGTTGACTTCTTTATTGTTTACCAAGAAAGTAATATTTCAAGCAAGAAACGAAGAAAGCCAGGAGGAAGTGAAGAAAGGAATCAAGATCCCTTCTTGATTGATTCAAAGTTATGTTTTTTCTTTCTTTCTTTCTATCATGGTCGCTTGTTGTCTTCTTTGTTCTTTCATGAGTTCTACCTTGGTTAGTCGCCACCGTGGGCGCAATCAAGATGCTTTCTTGATTGCGATCTTGACTCAAGAAAGTAGTCAAGAACAAGCAACCAAGAACGAAGAAGCCAAGAAGCTCAGCTGACTTCTTTCATGTTGACAAAGAAAGCAATGTTTCAAGCAAGAAAGTGATGAAATGAAGAAAGGAATCAAGATCCCTTCTTGATTGATTCCAAGCTGTGTTTCTTCTTTGTTTCATTCTTTCATGGTCATTTCTTGTCTTGTTTGTTCTTTCATGTGTTATACCTTGGCCAGTCGAAACCATGGGTTGCGATCTTGATTCAAGAAAGTAGTCAAGAACAAGCAACCTAGAATGAAGAAGTCAAGAAGCTCAGCTGACGTCTTTCATGTTGACAAAGAAAGCAATGTTTCAAGCAAGAAAGTGACGAAATGAAGAAAGGAATCAAGATCCCTTCTTGATTGATTCCAAGCTGTGTTTCTTCTTTGTTTCATTCTTTCATGCTCATTTCTTGTCTTGTTTGTTCTTTCATGTGTTATACCTTGGCCTGTCGCAACCATGGGCTGCGATCTTGATTCAAGAAAGTAGTCAAGAACAAGCGACCAAGAAGGAAGAAGTCAAGCAGTTCAGTTGACTTCTTTCTTGTTGACCAAGAAAGCAATGTTTCAAGCAAGAAACCAAGAAAGAAACTAGGAAATGAACAAAGGAATCAAGATCCATTCTTGATTGATTCCAAGCTGTGTTTCTTCTCTGTTTCTTTCTTTCATGGTCATTTCTTGTCTTGTTTGTTCTTTCATGAGTCGTACCTTGGTGAGTCGCAACCGTGGGTGGAATAAAGACGTATTCTTGATTGCGATCTTGATTCAAGAAAGTACTCAAGAACAAGTGACCAAGAAGGGAAAAGTCAAGAAGCTCCGTTGACTTCTTTATTGTTTACCAAGAAAGCAATGTTTCAAGCAAGAAACGAAGAAAGCCAGCAGGAAGTGAAGAAAGGAATCAAGATCCCTTCTTGATTGATTCGAAGTTGTGTTTCTTCTTTATTTCTTTCTTTCATGGTCGTTTCTTGTCTTGTGTGTTCTTTCATGTGCTCTACCTTGGTCAGTCGCAACCATTGGCTGCGATCTTGATTCAAGAAAGTAGTCAAGAACACACGACCAAGAAGGAAGAAGTCAAGCAGCTTAGTTGACTTCTTTCTTGTTGACCAAGAAAGCAATGTTTCAAGCAAGAAACCAAGAAAGCAATGAGGAAATGAAGAAAGGAATCAAGATCCCTTCTTGATTGATTCCAAGCTGTGTTTCTTCTCTATTTGTTTCTTTCATGCTCGTTTCTTGTGTTGTTTGTTATTTCATGAGTTCTACCTTGGTTAATCGCAATCGTGGATGTAATCAAGATGTTTTCTTGATTGCGAACTTGATTCACGAAACGAGTGAATAACAAGAGACCAAGAAGGAAGAAGTCAAGAAGCTCAGTTGACTTCTTTCGTGTTGACTAAGAAAGAATGTTTCAAGCAACAAACTGAGAAAGCAAGGAGGAAGTGAAGAAAGGAATCAAGATCCATTCTTGTTTCACTCCAATATGTGTTTCTTCTTTTTTTCTTTCTTTCACGGTCGTTTCTTGTCTTATTTGTTCTTTCATGAGTTCTGCCTTGGTCAGTCGCAACCATGGGCGCAAGAAAGATGCTTTCTTGATTATGATCTTGATTTAAGAAAGCAGTCAAGAACAAGCGACCAAGGAGGAAGAAGTAAAGAACCTTAGTTGACTTCTTTCTTGTTAACAAAGAAAGCAATGTTTCAAGCAAGAAACCAAGAAAGCCAGGAGGAAGTGAAGAAAGGAATCAAGATCCCTTCTTGAGTGATTCCAATCTGCGATTCTTCTATGTTTGTTTCTTTCATGCTCGTTTCTTGTCTTGTTTGTTCTTTCATGAGTTCTACCTTGGTCAATCGAAACCATGGGTGCAATCACGATACTTTCTTGATTGTAATCTTGATTCAAGAAAGCAGTCAAGAATAAGCGACTAAGAAGGAAGAAGTCAAGAAGCTCAGCTGACTTCTTTCTTGTTTACCAAGAAAGCAAGGTTTCAAGCAAGAAACTAAGAAAGCAAGGAGGAAGTGAAGAAAGGAATCAAGATCCTTTCTTGATTGATTCCAAGCTGTGTTTCATTCTTTGATGGTCATTTCTTGTCATGTTTGTTCTTTCATGAGTTCTACCTTGGTCAGTTGCAACCATGGGCTGGGATCTTGATTCAAGCAAGTCAAGAACAAGCTACCAAAATGGAAGAAGTCAAGAAGCTCAGTTGACTTCTTTCTTGTTGACCACGAAAGCAATATTTCAAGCAAGAAACTAAGAAAGCAAGGAGGAAGCAAAGAAAGGAATCAAGATCCCTTCTTGATTGATTCAAATTTGTGTTTTATCTTTATTTCTTTCTTTCATGGGCGATTGTTGTCTTGTTTGTTCTTTCATGAGTTCTACCTTGGTCAGTCGGCACCGTGGGCACAATCAAGATGTTTTTTTGATTGTGATCTTGATTCAAGAAAATAGTCAAGAACAAGCAACCAAGAATGAAGAAGTCAAGAAGCTCAGCTGACTTCTTTCATGTTGACAAAGAAAGCAATGTTTCAAGCAAGAAACCAAGAAAGCCAGGAGGAAGTGAATAACAGAATCAAGATCCCTTCTTGATTGATTCCAATCTGTGTTTCTTCTTTGTTTGTTTCTTTCATGCTCGTTTCTTGTCTTGTTTGTTATTTCATGAGTTCTACCTTGGTTAATTGCAACCGTGGACGTAATCAAGATGTTTTCTTGATTATCAACTTGATTCAAGAAACGAGTCAAGAACAAGAGACCAAGAAGGAAGAAGTCAAGAAGCTCAGTTGACTTCTTTCATTTTGACTAAGAAAGAATGTTTCAAGCAAGAAACTAAGAAAGCAAGGAGGAAGTGAAGAAAGGAATCAAGATCCATTCTTGTTTCACTCCAAGCTATGTTTCTTCTGTGTTTCATTCTTTGATGGTCATTTCTTCTCATGTTTGTTCTTTCATGAGTTCTACCTTGGTCAGTCGCAACCGTGGGCTTCAATCTTGATTCAAGCAAGTCAAGAACAAGCGACCAAAATGGAAGAAGTCAAGAAGCTCAGTTGACTTCTTTCTTGTTGACCAAGAAAGCAATGTTTCAAGCAAGAAACCCAGAAAGAAACT
Organism: Pueraria montana var. lobata; assembly: GCA_026413185.1. NCBI lineage: Eukaryota > Viridiplantae > Streptophyta > Magnoliopsida > Fabales > Fabaceae > Pueraria > Pueraria montana. The sequence goes on from CM048646.1 coordinate 45,766,838, forward strand.
AGGAAATGAAGAAAGGAATCAAGATCCATTCTTGATTGATTCCAAGCTGTGTTTCTTCTTTGTTTCTTTCTTTCATGGTCATTTCTTCTCTTGTTAGTTCTTTCATGAGTCCTACCTTGGTGAGTCGCAACCATGGGTGGAATCAAGACGCATTCTTGATTGCGATCATGATTCAAGAAAGTATTCAAGAACAAGCGATCAAGAACGAAGAAGTCAAGAAGCTCAGCTGACTTCTTTCATGTTGACAAAGAAAGCAATGTTTCAAGCAAGAAAGTAACGAAATGAAGAAAGGAATCAAGATCCCTTCTTGATTGATTCCAAGCTGTGTTTCTTCTTTGTTTCATTCTTTCATGGTCATTTCTTGTCTTGTTTGTTCTTTCATGTGTTCTACCTTGGCCAGTCGCAACCATGGGTTGCGATCTTGATTCAAGAAAGTAGTCAAGAACAAGCAACCAAGAACGAAGAAGTCAAGAAGCTCAGCTGACTTCTTTCATGTTGACAAAGAAAGCAATGTTTCAAGCAAGAAAGTGACAAAATGAAGAAAGGAATCAAGATCCCTTCTTGATTGATTCCAAGCTGTGTTTCTTCTTTGTTTTATTCTTTCATGCTCATTTCTTGTCTTGTTTGTTCTTTCATGTGTTCTACCTTGGCCAGTCACAACCATGGGCTGCGATCTTGATTCAAGAAAGTAGTCAAGAACAAGCGACCAAGAAGGAAGAAGTCAAGTAGTTCAGTTGACTTCTTTCTTATTGACCAAGAAAGCAATGTTTCAAGCAAGAAACCAAGAAAGAAACTACGAAATGAAGAAAGGAATCAAGATCCATTATTGATTGATTCCAAGCTGTGTTTCTTCTCTATTTCTTTCTTTCCTGGTCATTTCTTGTCTTGTTTGTTCTCTTATGAGTCGTACCTTGGTAAGTCGCAACCATGGGTGGAATCAAGACGCATTCTTGATTGCGATCTTGCTTCAAGAAAGTACTCAAGAACAAGCGACCAAGAAGGGAAAAGTCAAGAAGCTCCATTGACTTCTTTATTGTTTACCAAGAAAGCAATGTTTCAAGCAAGAAACGAAGAAAGCCAGGAGGAAGTGAAGAAAGGAATCAAGATCCCTTCTTGATTGATTCCAAGTTGTGTTTCTTCTTTGTTTCTTTCTTTCATGGTCGTTTCTTGTCTTGTTTGTTCTTTCATGTGCTCTACCTTGGTCAGTCGCAACCATTGGCTGCGATCTTGATTCAAGAAAGTAGTCAAGAACACGCGACCAAGAAGGAAGAAGTCAAGCAGCTTAGTTGACTTCTTTCTTGTTGACCAAGAAAACAATGTTTCAAGCAAGAAACCAAGAAAGCAATGAGGAAATGAAGAAAGGAAACAAGATCCCTTCTTGATTGATTCCAAGCTGTGTTACTTCTTTGTTTGTTTCTTTCGTGCTCGTTTCTTGTCTTGTTTGTTATTTCATGAGTTCTACCTTGTTAATCGCAACCGTGGACGTAATCAAGATGCTTTCTTGATTGTAATTTTGATTCAACAAAGCAGTCAAGAATAAGCGACTAAGAAGGAAGAAGTCAATTGGTCAACAAGAAAGAAGTCAACCGAGCTTCTTGACTTATTCCTTCTTGGTCGCTTGTTTTTTATTGTTTTCTTGAATCAATATCGTAATCAAGAAAGCATCTTGATTGTGCCTATGGTTGCGAAACACAACTTAGAATCAATCGAGAAGGGATCTTGATTCCTTTCTTCATTTCCTCCTTGCTTTCTTGCTTGAAACATTACTTTCTTGGTCAACTAGAAAGAAGTCAACTGAGCTTCTTGACTTCTTCCATCTTGGTCACTTGTTCTTGACTACTTTCTTGAATTAAGATCACAATCAATAAGGTATCTTGATTGCACCCATGGTTGCGACTGACCAAGGTAGAACTCATGAAAGAACAAACAAGACAAGAAACGACCATGAAAGAAAGAAACAAAGAAGAAACACAACTTGGAATCAATTAAGAAGGGATCTCAATTCCTTTCTTCATTTCCTCCTTGCTTTCTTGGTTTCTTGCTTGAAACATCGCTTTCTTGGTCAAATAGGTAGAAGTCAACTAAGCTTCTTGACTTCTTCCTTCTTGGTCACTTGTTCTTGACTGCTTTCTTGAATCAAGATCATAACAAAGAAAGCATCTTGATTGAGGCCATGGTTGGGACTGACCAAGGTAGAAGTCATGAAAGAACAAACAAGACAAGAAATGACCATCAAAGAAAGAAACACAGGCTAAAATCAATCAAGAAGGGATCATGATTCCTTTCTTCATTTCCTCCTTGCTTTCTTGCATGAAACATTGCTTTCTTGGTCAACGAGAAAGAAGTGAATTGAGCTTCTTGACTTCTACCTTCTTGGTTTCTTGTTCTTGACTACTTTCTTGAATCGAGATCGCAATCAAGAAAGCTTCTTGATTATGCCCATTGTTGCGACTTACCAAGGTAGAAGTCATGAAAGAACAAAAAAGACAAGAAACGACCATGAAAAAAAGAAACAAAGAAGAAACACAGGCTGGAATCAATCAAGAAGGGATCTTGATTCCTTTCTTCATTTCCTCCTTGCTTTCTTGCTTGAAACATTACTTTCTTGGTTAACAAGAAAGAAGTCAAATGAGCTTCTTGAGTGCTTCCTTCTTGGTCACTTGTTCTTGATGACTTTGTTGAATTAAGATCGCAGTCAAGAAAGTATCTTGATTACGCCAATGGTTGCGACTGACCAAGGTAGAATTCAAGAAAAAATAAACACGACAAGAAACGACTATTAAAGAAAGAAAGAAAGAGGAAACACAGCTTGGAATCAGTCAAGAAGGGATCTTGATTCCTTTCTTCTTTTCCTCCTTGCTTTCTTGGTTTCTTGCATGAGATATTGCTTTCTTGGTCAACAAGAAAGAAGTCAACCGAGCTTGGAATCAATTAAGAAAGGATCTTGATTCCTTCCTTTAATTCCTCCTTGCTTTCTTGGTTTCTTGCTTGAGACATTGCTTTCTTTGTGACCAAGAGAGAAGTCAACTGAGCTTCTTGACTTTTTCCCTTTTGATCGCTTGTTCTTGAGTACCTTCCTGAATAAAGATCCCAAACAAGAAAGCATCTTGATTGTGCCCATGGTTGCAACTGACCAAGGTAGAACTCAAGAAAGAAGAAATAAGACAACAAACGTCCAAGAAAGAATGAAACAAAGAAGAAACATAACTTGGAGTCTATCAAGAAGGGAACTTGATTCCTTTCTTCATTTCCTCCTTGCTTTCTAGGTTTCTTGCTTGAAACATTGCTTTCTTGGTCACCAAGAAAATAGTCAACTTAGCTTCTTGACTTCTTCCTTCTTGTTCGTTTATTCTTGACTACATTCTTGAATGAAGATTACAATCAAGAAAGCATCTTGATTGCGCCCATGGTTGTGACTGACCAAGGTACAACTCATGAACGAACAAACAAGATAAGAAACAACCACGAAAGAAAGAAACAAAGAAGAAACACAACTTGGAATCAATCAACAAGGGATCTTGGTTGCTTTCTTCATTTCCTCCTTGCTTTCTTGGTTTCTTGCTTCAAACATTGTTTGTATAGTCACCAAGAAAGAAGTCAACTGAGCTTCTTGACTTCTTCCTTCTTGGTTGCTTGTACTTGACTGCTTTCTTGAATAAAGATCGCAATCAAGAAAGCATTTTGATCATGCCAATGGTTGCGACTGAGCAAGGTAAAATTCCGGAAAGAACAAATAAGACAAGAAATAAACATGAAAGAAAGAAACAAAGAAGAAACACAGCTTGGAATCAATCAAGAAGGCATCTTGATTCCTTTCATCCTTTCCTCCCTGCTTTCTTGATTTCTTGCTTGAAACATTTCTTTCTTAGTCACCAAGAAAGAAGACAACTGAGCTTCTTGACTTCTTTCTTCTTGGTCGCTTGTTCTTGACTACATTCTTGAATGAAGATTACAATTAAGAAAGCATCTTTGATTGTGCCCATGGTTTTGACTAACCAAGGTAGAACTCATGAAAGCACAAAAAGGACAAGAAACGATCATGAAAGAAAGGAACAAAGAAGAAACACAACTTGGAATCAATCAAGAAGGGACCTTGAATCCTTGCTTCAATTCCTCTTTGCTTTCTTCGTTTCTTGCATGAAACATTGCTTTCTTGGTCAACAGGAAAGAAGTCAATTTGGCTTATTGACTACTTCCCTCTTGGTCGCTTGTTCATGACTACATTTTTTAGTGAAGATTACAATCAAGAAAGCACCTTGATTGCGCCCACGGTTGCGACTAATCAAGGTAGAACCCAAGAAAGAAAAATAAGGCAAGAAACGTCCATGAAAGAAAAAAACAAAGAAGAAACACAGCTTGGAATAAGTTAAGAAGGGATCTTGATTCCTTCCTTTAATTCCTCCTTGCTTTCTTGGTTTCTTGTTTGAGACATTGCTTTCTTTGTGATAAAGAGAGAAGTCAACTGAGCTTCTTGACTTCTTCCCTCTTGGTCGCTTGTTCTTGACTACTTTCTTCAATAAAGATCGCAATTAAGAAAGCATCTTGATTGTGCCCATGGTTGCAACTGACCAAGGTAGAACTCAAGAAAGAAGAACTAAGACAAGAAACCTCCAAGAAAGAAAGAAACAAAGAAGAAATACAGCTTGGAGTCTATCAAGAAGGGATCTTGATTCCTTTCTTCATTTCCTCCTTGCTTTCTAGGTTTCTTGCTGGAAACATTGCTTTCTTGGTCTCCAAGAAAGTAGTCAACTTAGCTTCTTGACTTCTTCCTTCTTGTTCGCTTGTTCTTGACTACATTCTTGAATGAAGATTACAATCAAGAAAGCATCTTGATTGCACCCATGGTTGCAAGTTACCAAGGTAAAACTCATGAAAGAACAAACAAGACAAGAAACAACCATGAAAGAAAGAAACAAAGAAACACAACTTGGAATCAATCAAGAAGGGATCTTGATTCCTTTCTTCATTTCGTCCTTGCTTTCTTGGTTTCTTTCTTGAAACATTGCTTTCCTAGTCACCAAGATAGAAGTCAACTGAGCATCTTGACTTCTTCCTTCTTTGTCGCTTGTTCTTGACTACTTTCTTGAACAAAGATCACAATCAAGAAAGCATCTTGATTGTGCCCATGGTTGCGACTGACCAAGGTAGAAGTCAAGAAAGAAAAACAAGGCAAGAAACATCCATGAAAGAAAGAAACAAAGAAGAAACCCAGCTTGGAGTCTATCAAGAATGGATCTTGATTCCTTTCTTCATTTCCTCCTTACTTTCTTGGTTTCTAGCTTGAAAGATTTCTTTCTTGGTGACCAAGAAACTAGTCAACCGAACTTCTTGACTCCTTCCTTCTTGGTCACTTGTTCTTGACTGCTTTCATGAATAAAGATTGCAATTAAGAAAGCGTATTGATTGCACGCATGGTTGCGACTGACCAATGTAGAACTCCTGAAAGAACAAACAAGACAAGAAACGACCATGAAAGAAAGAAACAAAGAAGAAACACAACTTGGATTCAATCAAAAAAGGGATCTTGATTCCTTTCTTCATTTTGTCCTTGCTTTCTTGGTTTCTTGCTTGAAACATTGTTTTCCTAGTCACCAAGAAAGAAGTCAACTGAGCTTCTTGACTTCTTCCTTCTTGGTCGCTTGTTCTTGACTACTTTCTTAAACAAATATCGCAATCAAGAAACATTGCTTTCTTTGTGACCAAGAGAGAAGTCAACTTTGCTTCTTGACTTCTTCCCTGTTGGTTGCTTGTTCTTGACTGTTTTCTTCAACAAAGATCGCAATCAAGAAACATCTTGATTGTGCACATGGTTTCGACTGACCAAGGTAGAACTCATGAAAGAACGAACAAGACAAGAAATGACCATGAAAGAAAGAAAGAAAGAAAGAAGTAACACAGCTTGGAATCAATCAAGAAGGGATCTTGATTCCTTTCTTTAATTCCTCCTTGCTTTCTTGGTTTCCTGCTTAAAAGATTTCTTTCTTGGTCACCAAGAAAGAAGTCAGCTGAGCTTCTTGACTCCTTCCTTCTTGGTCGCTTGCTCTTGACTGGTTTCTTGAATAAAGATTGCAATCAAGAAAGGATCTTGATTGTGCCCATGGTTGCGACTGACCAACGTAGAACTCATGAAAGAACAAACAAGACAAGAAACGACCATGAAATAAAGAAACATAGAAGAAACACAACTTGGAATCAATCAAGAAGGCATCTTGATTCCTTTCATCCTTTCCTCCTTGCTTTCTTGGTTTCTTGCTTAAAACATTGCATTCTTGGTCAACAAGAAAGAAGTCAACTGAGCTTCTTGACTACTTCCTTCTTGGTCGCTTGTTCTTGATTACATTCTTGAATGAAGATCGCAATCAAGAAAACATCTTGATTGCGCTTATGGTTGTGACTGACCAAGGTAAAACTCATGAAAGGACAAACAAGACAAGAAATGATCCTGAAAGAAAGAAACAAAGAAGAAACACAACTTGGAAAAACTAAAGAAGGGATCTTCATTCCTTTCTTCATTTTGATCTTGCTTTGTTGATTTCTTCCTTGAAACATTGCTTTCTTTGTGACTAAGAGAGAAGTCAACTGAGCTTCTTGACATCTTCCTTCTTGGTTGCTTGTTCTTGACTACTTTCTTGAATAAAGATCGCAATCAAGAAAGCATCTTGATTTTGTCCATGGTTGCAACTGACCAAGGTAAAACTCAAGAAAGAAGAAATAAGACAACAAACGTCCAAGAAAGAAAGAAACAAAGAGGAAATATAGCTTGGAGTCTATCAAGAAGGGATCTTGATTCCTTTCTTCATTTCCTCCATGCTTTCAAGGTTTCTTGCTTGAAACATTGCTTTCTTGGTCACCAAGAAAGTAGTCAACTTAGCTTCTTGACTTCTTTCTTCTTGTTCACTTGTTCTTGACTACATTCTTGCATGAAGATTACAATCAAGAAAGCATCTTAATTGCGCCCATGGTTGCGACTGACCTAGGTAGAACTCATGAAAGAACAAACAAGACAAGAAACGACCATGAAAGAAAGAAACAAAGAAGAAACACAGCTTGGAAGCAATCAAGAAGGGATCTTGATTCCTTTCTTTATTTATTCCTTGGTTTCTTGGTTTCTTCCTTGAAACATTGCTTTCTTAGTCACCAAGAAAGAAGTCAACTGAGCTTCTTGACTTCTTCCTTCTTGGTCGCTTGTTCTTGATTGGTTTCTTGAATAAAGATTGCAATCAAGAATGCATCTTGATTGTGCCCATGGTTGCGACTGACCAAGGTAGAACTCATGAAAGAACAAACAAGATAAGAAACGAGAATGAAACAAAGAAACAAAGAAGAAACACAGTTTGGAATCAATCAAGAAGGCATCTTGATTCCTTTCATCCTTACCTCCTTGCTTTCTTGGTTTCTTGCTTAAAACATTGCTTTATTGGACAACAAGAAAGAAGTCAACCGAGCTTCTTGACCACTTCCCTCTTGGTCGCTTGTTCTTGACTACATTCTTGAATGAAGATCGCAATCAATAAATCATCTTGATTGCGCCCATGGTTGCGACTGACCAAGGTACAACTCATGAAAGAACAAACAAGACAAGAAACCATCATGAATGAAAGAAACAAAGAAGAAACATAACTTCGAAAAACTCAAGAAGGGATCTTGATTCCTTTCTTCATTTCGTTCTTGCTTTGTTGGTTTCTTCCTAGAAACAATGCTTTCTTCGTGACCAAGAGAGAAGTCAACTGAGCTTTTTGACTTCTTCCTTCTTGGTCGATTGGTCTTGACTGCTTTATTGAATAAAGATCGCAATCAAGAAAGCATCTTGATTATGCCCATGGTTGAAACTGACCAAGGTAGAACTCAAGAAAGAAAAACATAGCAAGAAACATCCATAAAAGAAAGAAACAAAGAAGAAACACAGCTTGGAATCAATCAAGATGGGATCTTGATTCCTTTCTTTAATTCCTCCTTGCTTTCTTGGTTTCTTGCTTGAAACGTTGCTTTCTTGGTGACCACGAAAGAAGTCAACAGAGCTTCTTGACTTATTCCTTCTTGGTCGCTTGTTCTTTACTGCTTTCTTGAATAAAGATCGCAATCAAGAAAGCATCTTGATTGCACCCATGGTTGTGACTGACCAAGGTAGAACTCCAGAAAGAACAAACAAGATAAGCAATGACCATGAAAGAAAGAAACAAAGAATAAACACAACTTAGAATCGATCAAGAAGGGATCTTGTTTCCTTTCTTTTATTCCTCCTTGCTTTCTTGGTTTCTTGCTTGAAACATTACTTTCTTGGCAACCAAGAAAGAAGTCAACTGAGCTTCTTGACTGCTTCCTTCTTGGTCGCTTGTTCTTGACTACATTCTTCAATGAAGATCGCAATGAAGAAACCATCTTGATTGCGCCCATGGTTGCGACTGACCAAGGTAGAACTTATGAAAGAACAAACAAGACAAGAAATGATCATGTAAGAAAGAAACAAAGGAGAAACACAAATTGGAATAAATCTAGAAGGGATCTTCATTCCTTTCTTCAATTCCTTCCTGCTTTCTTGGTTTGTTGGTTGAAACATTGCTTTCTTATTCAACAAGAAAGAAGTCAACTGAGCTTCTTGACTAGTTCCTTCTTGGTCGCTTGTTCTTGACTACATTCTTGAATGATGATTACAATCAAGAAAGCATCTTGATTGCACCAATGGTTGAGATTGACCAAGGTAGAACTATTGAAAGAATAAACGAGACAAGAAACGACCAGGAAAAAAAGAAACAAAGAAGAAACACAGATTGGAATCAATCAAGAAGGGATCTTGATTCCTTTCTTCATTTTCTTCTTGCTTTATGGGTTTCTTGCTTGAAACATTACTTTCATGGTCAACAAGAAAGAAGTCACCAGAGTTTCTTGACTACTTCCTTCATGGTAGTTTGTTCTTGACTGCTTTCATAAATCAAGATCGAAATCAAGAAAGTATCTTGATTGCGCCCATGGTTGCAACTGACCAAGGTAGAACTCATGAAAGAATAAACAAGATAAGAAACAACCATAAAAGAAAGAAACAAAGAAGAAACACATCTTGGAATCAATCAAGAAGGGATCCTGATTCCTTTCTTCATTTCCTCCTTGCTTTCTTAGTTTCCTGCTTCAAACTTTGATTTCTTAGTCACCAAGAAAGAAGTCCACTAAGCCTCTTGACTTCTTCCTCCTTGGTCTCATGTTCTTCACTGCTTTCTTGAATAAAAATCGCAATCAAGAAAGTATCTTCATTGTGCACATGGTTGCGACTGACCAAGGAAGTACTCAAGAACGAAAAACAAGACAAGAAACGTCCATCAAAAAAGGAATAAAGAAGAAACACAAATTGGAATCAATCAAGAAGGGATCTTGATTGCTTTCTTCATTTCCTCCTTGTTTTCTTGGTTTCTTGCTTGAAACTTTGCTTTCTTGGTCAACAAGAAAGAATTCAATTGAGTTTCTTGACTTCTTCCTTCTTGGTAGTTTGTTCTTGACTGCTTTCTTGAATCAAGATCGCAATCATGAAAGCATCTTAATTGCGCCCATAGTTGCGACTGACTAAGGTAGAACTCATGAAAGAAAAATAAGGCAAAAAACGTCCATGAAAGAAAGAAACCAAGAAGAAACAAAGCTTGGAATCAATCAAGAAGGTATCTTGATTCCTTTCTTTAATTCCTCCTTGCTTTCTTGGGCACCAGAAAGAAGTCAACTGACCTTCTTGACTTCTTCCTTCTTGGTCGCTTGTTCTTGACTACTTTCTTGAATAAAGCTCGCAATCAAGAAAGCATCTTGATTATGCCCATGGTTGCAACTGATCAAGGTAGAACTCAAGAAAGAAAAATAAGGCAAGAAACGTCCATGAAAGAAAGAAACAAAGAATAAACATAGCTTGGAATAAATCAAAAATGGATCTTGATTCCTTTCTTCATTTCCTTCTTGCTTTCTTGGTTTCTTGCTTGAAACATTGCATTGTTCGTCAATAAGAAAGAGGTCAACTGAGCTTCTGGACTGCTTCCTTCTTGGTCGCTTGTTCTTGACTACATTCTTGAATGAAGATCGAAATCAAGAAAGCATCTTGATTGCGTCCATGGTTGCGACTAACCAAGGTAGAACTCATAAAAGAACAAACAAGACAAGAAACGATTATGAAAGAAAGAAATAAAGAAGAAACACAACTTGGAATAAATCAAGAAGGGATCTTGATTCCTTTCTTTAATTCCTCCTTGCTTTCTTGGTTTCTTTCTTGAAACATTGTTTTCTTGGTCACCATAAAGAAGTTAACTGAGCTTCTTGACTACTTCCTACTTGGTCGCTTATTCTTGACTACTTTCTTGAGTAAAGATCGCAATCAAGAAAGCATCTTGATCATGCCTGTGGTTGCAACTAATGAAGGTAGAACTCAAGAAATAAAAACAACGCTAGAAACGTCCATGAAAGAAAGAAACAAAGAAGAAACACAGCTTGGAATACATCAAGAAGGGTTCTTGATTCCTTTCTTCATTTGCTTCTTACTTTCTCGTTCGAAACATTGCTTTCTTGGTCAACAAGAAAGAGGTCAACTGAGCTTCTTGACTACTTTCTTCTTGGTCGCTTGTTCTTGACTAGATTCTTGAATGAAGATCGTAGTCAAGAAAGCATCTTGATTAAGCCCATGGTTGTGACTGACCAAGGTAGAACTCTTGAAAGAACAAACAAGACAAGAAATGACCATGAAAGAAACAAACAAAGAAGAAACACAAAATAGAATCAATCAAGAAGGGATCTTGATTGCTTTCTTCATTTCCTCCTTGTTTTCTTGGTTTCTTGCTTGAAACATTACTTTGATGGTCAACAAGAAAGAAGTCAACTGAGCTTCTTGATTACTTCCTTCTTGGTCGCTTGTTCTTGACTACATTCTTGAATGAAGATTATAAGCAAGAAAGCATCTTGATTGCGCCCATGGTTGCGACTAATCAAGGTAGAACTCATGAAAGAACAAACAAGACAAGAAACGATCATGAGAGAAAGGAACAAAGAAGAAACATAGCTTAGAATCAATCAAGAAGGGATCTTTGATTCCTTTCTTCAATTCCTCCTTGCTTTCTTCGTTTCTTGCATGAAACATTGCTTTCTTGGTCATCAAGAAAGAAGTCAACTGAGTTTCTTGACTTCTTCCTTCTTGGTAGTTTGTTCTTAACTGCTTTCTTGAATCAAGATCGCAATCAAGAAAGCATCTTGATTGCGCCCATGGTTGCGACTGACCAAGGTAGAACTCTTGAAAGAACAAATGAGACAAGAAACGACCATGAAAGAAAGAAACAAAGAAGAAACACAGCTTGAATCAATCAAGAAGGGATCTTGATTCCTTTCTTCATTTTATTTTTGCTTTCTTGGTTTCTTGCTTGAAACATTGCTTTCTTGGTCAACAAGAAAGAAGTTAACTCAGCTTCTTGACTACTTCCTTCTTAGTCTCTTGTTCTTGGCTACATTCTTAAATGAAGATCACAATCAAGAAAGCATCTTGATTGTGCCCATGGTTGTGGCTGACCAAGGTAGAACTCATGAAAGAACAAACAAGACAAGAAATAACCATGAAATAAAGAAACAAAGAAGAAACACAGCTTGGAATCAATCAAGAAGGGATCTTGATTCCTTTCTTCATTTCCTCCTTGCTTTCTTGGTTTCTTCCTTGAAACATTGCTTTCTTGTTCAATGTAACACCCTATTTTCTTTATTTTATTTTCCTTTTGTGTGTTATAAATAAGTGTTGTGAAAATGGTTTTTTATTTATTAAGTTGATGTATGGGTGCTTGGACGTGACCAAGTTCTAGCCAAAAATCTAAGTTTTTATTAGTGAACTCATGTATTGGTGTGAGTGTCCTATCCAAACTCTTGTGGTGGGCCTTTGTGTGGGCCACTAGCACATTTTTCTAAGGCAGACCCTTTGCTATTGAGCCTTCTTATGCTCACCCTCACCCTCCACTTGTACATAAAGCTGTCCTGGTTGCTTCTAAACTTGGACAAACTCTTCCTCTTCTTTCCTCTCTCTTAAGAACACATGCAGTGGCTGTAGAACTGTCACCAGAGAAACCACAAGAACTAGAGCTGAACTTATGAGAGAAGAGCTGTAGAAACACTCTTTCATCATCCTCACCATCTACATCATTCTCAGATCTTAAGGTAATGGGGGGAGTGGGTTTCTTCTCTGGGCAGTATGGCATTGGTCATGGGTAGTTCTCGGATCTTAAGGTAAAGGGGGAGTGGGTTTCTTCTCTGGGCAGTATGGCATTGGCCATGGGTAGAAGGATCTGTCTAAGACCTCAAGGACTATTATCTTCTTCTTCTTCTTTGTCTATTTCCTTTATGGTCTGTACGTGTTGTGAACACCCTGCATTTTGTGCTTGAGGGATTACGATCCATGTGAGCTGTATGTGATTGTAGTCCAGTTGCTATGCTTCGTCTTGTATGGTATTACAAGTTCTTAGTAGTTATGAGCCTTTGAGGCAAAATTTTGAGTGTTCTGGGATCCTTCGAGAGGCCTTGGATGATGCAGAGAAGTCTGTCATGACATTCTCGTTCTTGAGTCACCAGCGTCTAGTGGTGTCTTGTGGTCTTGTGCCTAAGAGCCTTGTGTCTATGGGTTTTGCGTCTAACGACCCTATATCCAGTGACTCTATGCCTAATGAGACCAATGTCCAATGACCTTGTGTCCACTGTATCCTGAGTCCAGTGACCCCTGCATCCAGGATTCAATTTCGTTATGTACTTGATCATGTTGCTTTGGTCCTTATACATGTAATTCCTTACAAATATGCGATTGACGTGTTGTGAGATGTGCATTATCACTATGTGAGTATGATCAAGCTATGAATGTATAATGCAAGAGTCTGAAGTGTGAAGTATGAGGTGTTGTCTGATGCCATTGAGACAGGTGACCTACTATGTGAGAGACGAGAATGGGCCTGGGTGGTATCTCGACTGTGAGTGACCTAGCCTATGAGGGGCAAGGATGGGCTCACATATGGGTGGGTGGTGTAAAGTTTGACTTAACCATTGTGTACTTGAATGTTTGAGGCATGCATCATAACACTGTGAGTCGTTGAATAAATATGAACCAAGAAGGTGGGGATCGCGACAGGTTTAGCCTGGACCCTGGGGGTTTGAGAGACCTGGTGTGGAAACTCCGTTAACTCATGTTGATCCGATTGAGTTGGAGCGTACTTGCAAAGCTGGGTAACCCTGACAGCCACATGCGGATATCATTCTAGGTAGTGTAGTCTATACCGAAGGCATCGACGTCGATGGCGCTTCTTATGGGTAGACCCGCACTCCTAGACTATTCTCCTGAGTTAGAGTTGGTACCACATGGCAGACGAAGTAGCGTCTTGGGGATGTTACATTTCATGTGTGATTGGGCGATGTGAACTCTGTGTGTATGTCTTATGTGAAATCCATAAGTGAGCCATGATTATATATTCCCTTCAATTATTGTCAATGCACGTTCTATTTTATATAACGAGGATGATTCTCACTCCCTTTCTCTTTGTGTTATTTCTATTGCTTGTGTTTGGGCTAATTGCCATTTGCAGGCAAGTGTCATCTAGTCATGGAGTAATACGTGGATGAAGAGCCTTAGCCTCTCTTGCTTAGTTTTAATTCAGTATGGGACTTGTGCTCTGATAGCCATGACATCGAGGCAGGGTTATATGTACTTATATAGGTTGTTTTGTCGTATTTAACTCAATGTATGGCTTCTAACTGCCAACCTTTAAAATCTTTGGACGAATCATTGTAACTCTTTTTCATACCTATTTTTATTGCCATTGGATGATCATGGCATCTTCCTTATGTCATTGGACGATTAAGATACCTTTTCTTACAATTGGACGATGAAAAGCATTATGCTTGTGAACCTTTTTATTCGTAAGAAAACCTTTCAAAACTCGTTATTTCTTCTTGTATAAAGTGCTCTTATCCTTTTATGCCTGGACGACGACAAGGATTGAGAATATGAACCTTTTACTCTTGGAAAAAAATGTTTTGAAAAACTCAATGCTCCTAAAACCGTTGCCTATTTTAATATCTCTTTTCTAAAGTCAGTATTTGGGGTAAAGGGTATCACATTAGGTGGTATCAGAGCAGTTCGATTCAAATCGAACTATGTGTTTATGTGTCCTCTATGTTTCCTATATGCTTGTGGTGAAGTTGCTTGAATTGCTGAGTGGTTTGTTGTTTGTTATAACATAAATCCTAGTTACGTTGTCATGAAATATTGAGACTGGCCATCTCAATACTTTGTGCAATGTGATGGGACATTGTGGCAAGCAAAAACCAAGATCAAGGATAGTTACCCTTGGGCTTCCTTGGTTGTATGCATGGCTTAGGAGAAATATGTTGCTTACTTGTGTGTGAAGCATGTGTAATTGTTTCTAACTTCTTAATTCCTGATTGGACGTTTGAATGTAAGAGTAGAATATGTTATAGTGTGTGTGTTCTTTTGATTGATGTGATGACCCTTAAGTGGGAATGTTGTTGTTCAAGGTTCTTATGTGCCTTATTTCTTGCAGGAAGTAATGGCAGGTAGGAATGATCGAGCCATAGCTAATGCTCTGCTAGCTCAGGCCTTGGGGAATCAGAATGGAGGTGGTGGAGCTGCTGAGTTCCAAGGGTTGGATAAGTTCCAGAGGAACAACCCGCCAATGTTCAAGGGAGGATTTGACCCTGAAGGTGCACAGAACTGGATTCGGGAGCTGGAAAAGATCTTCTGAGCTATGGCGTGCACAAACGCCCAGAAGGTGACTTTTGGCACCTACATGATGGCTGAAGATGCTGAGCATTGGTGGGAGCACACCTATCAACGCATGGTATTAGAGGGAAGAGAAGTCAGTTGGAATGGCTTCAGAGAGGCATTCTTGGAGAAGTATTTCCCTAAAGACATCCGTAATAAAAAAAGGAGATGGAGTTCCTAGAACTCAAGTAGGGGAACATGACTGTGGCGAAGTACACAGTCGGGTTCGAGGAATTGGCAAGGCACTTCCCCCACTACAACCATGAGGGAGGAGAGCACTCCAAGTGTGTGAAGTTTGTGAATGGCTTGAGTCCAAAGATCAAGCAGGCCATCAACTACCAGGAGATTCACCAGTTTCCCACACTGGTGAACAAATGAAGAATCTATGATGAGGATAATAGAGCAAGGGCAACACACTACAAGAGCGTGGGTCCCGTCAAGGAGAAGAAGTTTGGCAATTAGGGTGGTAGAAAGCCATACTCGGCCCCACCTAGCAGATATGGTAACCACTATGGGGACCAGAGACCCACTAGCAGCCAGTCAAAGAACAGTGGGAGTGGAGGATTTTCCACCCCACTAAGGTGTGGGAAGCCTGGACATATGGCTCGTGAATGTCCAGACAGAGAAATGACTTGCTTTAGCTGTGGGAAGCAAGGGCACATTGGACGCAACTGCCCCAACCCCAAGGGAGTGGGAATGGCCAGAGTTCTCAAGGCAGTAGACCTAAGACTATAGGAAGCGTCTTTGCTCTTAGTGGTGTTGAAGCCTCAAAGTTCGATGACTTGATCCAAGGTACGTGCCTCATAAGAGAGAATTCCTTAGTGGAGTTGTTTGATTCGAGTGCAACTCATTCATTCATATCACATGTTTGTGTGGAGCGATTGGAATTGCCCGTTTCTTCTTTAAGCTTTGACTTGGTTGTTAATACACCTACTGATGGTTTTGTAATCACATCCAGTGTCTGTTTGCGATGTCCTATTTTGATAAGACTGTCATCTTTGGAGAGCCCATTGCGACCAAGGATACGAGATTTATAACTGCCAACCAAGCTATGACTTCTTTAAAAGAAGATGCCCAAGTATACATGATGATAGCTTCCTTGAAACTCGAGAGTGAAGTGATGGCTGAGGATATGCCAATAATGCAGAATTTTCCTAAAGTGTTCCCAGAGGACATTTCTAGTTTACCCCCTGAGTGTGAGACTGAGTTCTCTATAGACCTTGTTCCTGGTATAAGACCTATATCCATAGAACCTTATAGGATGTCTCCTTTAGAATTGGCAGAGCTTAAGAAAGAGTTAGAGGGATTGCTAGAGAAACAGTTGGTGAGACCTAGTGTATCACCATGTGGAGCACTTGTGTTGTTAGTGAAGAAAAAAGATGGTAGTATGAGGTTGTGTGTAGACTATCGTCAGCTGAACAAGGTGAAAATTAAGAATAGGTACCCTCTTCCTAGGATAGATGACCTTATGAACCAGTTGGTGGGAGCCTGTGAGTTCAGTAAGATAGATTTAGGGTCAGGTTACCATCAGATCTGCGTAAAGTATGAGGATATTCTAAAGACTACTTTTAGGACCCATTATGGTCACTATGAGTATATGGTTATGCCCTTTGGTATGACCAATTCTCCCTGTGTGTTCATGGACTACATGAACAGGATCTTCCATCCCTACCTAGACAACTTTGTAGTGGTTTTCATAGACGATATCCTTGTGTACTCCAAAACTAGGGAGGAATATGCTGAGCATCTGAGGGTGGTGTTGCAGACCCTCAAGGACAAGTAGCTCTATGCTAAGTTGTCCAAGTGTGAGTTATGGTTGGACGAGGTGAGTTTCTTAGGACATGTTATATCCAGCGGAGGGATAGTTGTAAACCCATCTAAGGTAGAAGTTGTGTTAGCATGGGAAACACCTAAGTCTATTTTTGAGATTAGGAGTTTCTTGGGTCTAGCAAGCTATTATAGAAGGTTCATAGAAGGCTTTTCTAAGCTAGCTATGCCTTTGACCCAGTTGACCCGCAAGGGTCAAGCTTTTGTGTGGAGTACCTATTGTGAGGAGAGCTTTCAGGAGCTCAAGAGGAGGTTGACCTCTGCACCCATTTTGGTTTTTCCTGATCCAAGTGAACCCTTTGTGGTTTACTGTGATGCGTCCAAGATGGGTTTAGGAGGAGTGCTTATGCAGAGAGGTTATGTGGTGGTGTATGCCTCAAGATAACTTAAGACCCATGAGAGGAACTACCCTACTCATGATCTGGAATTGGTTGCAGTAGTGTTTACACTAAGGTTGTGGAGACATTATCTGTATGGTTCGAGATTTGAGGTCTTCAGTGACCACAAGAGTCTTAAGTATCTGTTTGACCAAAAGGAGTTGAACATGAGGCAGTGAAGGTGGTTATAATACCTTAAGGATTACGATTTTGAGCTTAGCTATCATCCAGGTAAAGCCAATGTAGTGGTTGATGCCTTGAGTAGGAAATCCTTACATGTGTCAGCGTTGATGGTTAAGGAATTGGACCTCTTGGAACAATTCCAAGACTTAAGCCTAGTATGTTAAGTGACGCCTAGGAGTGTGAGGGTAGGCATGCTGAGAGCGTCCAGTGGCCTATTAGACGATGTTCGCGAAGGCCAGCAGGTAGATCCCTTCCTGGTTTGCCAGCTCGAGGCCATAACCCAAAGGAAAGAGAGTAGTTTTAGCTTGGGAACTGATGGAGTTCTGAGACTCTGAGGTAGGATTTGTGTGCCTAGTATTCCTGAGCTTAGAAAGTTGATCCTAACAGAAGGTCATAGGAGTTGTTTGAGTGTTCACCCTGGAGCCACAAAGATGTACCAGGATCTCAAAAGGATGTTTTGGTGGCCTGGTATGAAGAAGGAAGTGGCTGAGTTTGTGTATGCTTGCTTAGACTGTCAAAAGGCTAAGATAGAACACCAGAAACCTTTGGGTGAGTTGCAACTGTTGGACGTTCCTAAGTGGAAGTGGGATAACATCTCCATGGACTTCGTTATGGGTTTGCCTAGAACCCCCAGAGGTTTGGACTCAATTTGGGTTATAGTGGGCATGTTAACCAAATCTGCTCACTTTATTCCAATTGATATCAAGTATAACCTAGACAAGCTGACCAACTTGTATGTGAGTGAGATTGTGAGGCTACATGGAGTACCGTCCAGTATAGTTTCTGATAGAGACCCAAGGTTTACCTCTAGATTTTGGGAGAGTTTGAATAAAGCCTTAGGGACTATGCTTAGACTGAGCTCAGGTTACCATCCACAGACAGATGGTCAGACTGAATGAACCATCCAATCCTTAGAAGACCTCTTGAGAGCTTGTGTATTAGAGGGAGGTGGTAGTTGGGATAGTTTCCTACCCCTTGTCAAGTTCACCTATAACAACAGTTACCATTGTCGTATTGGGATGGCACCTTATGAAGCCCTGTATGGGAGGAGGTGTAGAACACCTCTGTGTTGGTTTGAGACTGGTGAGGACCTTGTGCTAGGACCTAAAGTAGCGCAGTAGACTATTGAGAAGGTCAAGATGATTCAAGAGAGGATGAGTGTGGCTCAGAGTAGGCAGAAGAGCTATCACGATAAGAGAAGGAAATACCTTAAGTTTCAAGTAGGAGATCATGCATTCTTGAAGCTCACTCTGGGGGTTGGATGCGCCCTTGAAATCTCGTAAACTTCTCATTTTATTGGTCCCTTCCAGATTTTGGAAAAGGTTGGCAAAGTCGCCTATCGTATTGCCTTACCCCCATATCTTTCAAACCTTCATAATGTCTTTCATGTGTCATAACTCATAAAGTATGTCCATGATCCTTCACATGTGGTAGAGTTGGACGACGTCCAAGTAAGGGATAACTTGACATATGAGGCATTACCCTTGCGAGTGGAGGATCGCAGGGTGAAACAACTAAGAGGAAAGGAAATTCCTTTAGTTAAGGTTGTTTGGGAAGGAGTTTCAGAAGAGAGTACAACATGGGAGTTAGAAAGTCATATGAGAAATTCATATCCAGAGCTATTTGCTTCAGATAAATTTCAAGGACGAAATTTCTTTAAGGGGATGAGAGTTGTAACACCCCATTTTCTTTATTTTATTTTCCTTATGTTTGTTATAAATAAGTGTTGTGAAAATGGTTTTTTATTAATTAATTAAGTTGTTGTATGGGTGCTTCGACGTGACCAAGTTCTAGCCAAAAATCTAAGTTTTTATAAGTGAACTCATGTAGTGGTGTGAGTGTTTTATCCAAACTCTTGTGGTGGGCCTTTGTGTTGGCCACTAGCACATTTTTCTAAGGTAGACCCTCTACTGTTGAGCCTTCTTCTGCTCACCCTCCACTTGTACATAAAGTTGTCCTAGTTGCTTCTAAACTTGGACAAACTCTTCCTCTTCTTTCCTCTCTCTTAAGAGCACATGCAGTGGCTGTAGAACCGTCACCAGAGAAACCACAAGAACCAGAACTAAGCTCATGAGAGAAGAGTTACAGAAACACTCTTACATCATCCTCACCATTTACATCATTCTCGGATCTGAAGGTAAAGAGGGAGTGGGTTTCTTCTCTGGGCAGTATGGCATTGGCCATGGGTAGAAGGGTCTGTTTGAGACCTCAAGGACTGTTATGTTCTTCTTCTTCTTCTTCTTCTTTGTCTGTTTCCTTTATGGTCTGTACATGTTGTGAACACCCTGCATGTTTTTAGTTTTCCATGTTGAATGCTTTCTGTGCTTGAGGGATTACGATCCATGTGAGTTGTATGTTGTCATAGTCTGGTTGCTTTGCTTTGTCTTGTATGGTATTACATGTTCTTGGTAGTTCTGAGCCTTCGAGGCAACATTTTGAGTGTTTTGGGATCCTTCGAGAGGCCTTGGACGATGTAGAGAAGTCTGTCATGACATTCTCGTTCTTGAGTCACCAGCGTCCAGTGGTGTCCTATGGTCTTGTGCCTAAGAGCCTTGTGTCCAGTGGCCTTGTGTCTATGGGTTTTGCGTCTAATGACCCTATATCCAGTGACTCTATGTCTAATGACACCAGCGTCCAGTGACCTTGTGTCCACTATATCCTGAGTCCAGTGACCCCTGCGTCCAGGATTCAGTTTCATTATGTACTTGATGATGTTTCTTTGGTCCTTATACATGTAATCCTTATACATGTAATTACAATAAAAAACAAATATACAGGATCACTTAGCAAAGCTAAGTAGAAAGTTCTTTTTCGCGCAAGTGTGGATCGTCCAGTCGTTTTGACAGAGTTTCGGCTCTTAATTAAAAAATCTCTTCTTTTTTATGTATGAGCTTGTTCCTCTATTTATAGATAGCTTGGTGTAAAGTATTCGTTGTGGGATCAGTATCTTTTCCAATAGCAATTCTCTCCCAACTATGTGACCGTTGTCACGTGTTGACTTGGGTTGGATAGATAGAGGAGACAACTGTACATGTAGCGCCTCCTCTACTTGTACTATTTCTGCAGAGAAGTGTTTTTCTGTCCCTGTACAATACTTTTTCAAAAATTCAAATAGAATGTCTTGTTAGAATGATGGTGAATAATCGAACATTCTAGAGAATCATCATTGAAAACATATTGTCGCATTATATAACTTTTAAGATAGGAAACAGAGTGTGAGTTATATATAGGCATTGGACGCTTGCTTTACAGAAACATTGGACGCTGGACGTAGTACTTTTCAAAACATATTTGGACGCTTTGCTTACTGAAATATAAAGTCTAAGTTTGAGAGATACAATACCATTTCGCCATTGGACGACGTAGATCTATAACACTCAAACAAGACCATTAGATACTTCAAGATTTATCCTTTATTTGTTATCATCAAAACCGAAATTTGAGGGGTTGGACATCGTCCATAGTCTTAGAACTTAACAAAAGAAAGAAACAAAGAAGAAACACATCTTGGAATAAATCAAGAAAGGATCTTGATTCCTTTCTTCATTTCCTTCTTGCTTTCTTGGTTTCTTGCTTGAAACATTGCTTTCTTGGTCAAAAAGAAAGAAGTCAACTGAGCTTCTTGGCTACTTCCTTCTTTGTCGCTTGTTCTTGACTACGTTCTTGAATGAAGATTACAATCAAGAAAGCATCTTAATTGCGCCCATGGTTGCGACTGACCAAGGCAGAACTCATGAAATAACAAAGAAGACATAAAATGATCATGAAAGAAAGGATCGAAAAAGATACACAGCTTGGAATCAATCAAAACGGGACCTTAATTCCTTTCTTCATTTCCTCCTAGCTGTCTTGGTTTCTTGCTTGAAACATAGCTTTCTTCGACACCAAGAAAGAAGTCAACTGAGCTTCTTAACTTCTTCGTTCTTGGTCGCTTGTTCTTGACTGCTTTCTTAAAAAAGATTGCATTCCAGAAAGCATCTTGATTGTGCCCATCGTTGCGACTGACCAAGGTAGAACTCAAGAAAGAAAAATAGGGCAAGAAACATCCATGAAAGAAAGAAACAAAGAAGAAACACAGCTTGGAATCAATAAAGAAGGGATCTTGATTCCTTTCTTGATTTCCTCCTTGCTTTCTGGGTTTCTTACTTGAAACATTGCTTTCTTGGTCACCAAGAAAGAAGTTTACTGAGATTTTTGACTTCTTCCTTCTTGGTCACTTGTTCTTGATTTCCTTCTTGAATAAATTTCACAATCAAGAAAGCATCTTTATTGTGCCCATGGTTGAGACTGACTAAGGTAGAACTCATGAAAGAACAAACAAGACAAGAAACGACCATGAAAGACAGAAACAAAGAAGAAAGACAACTTGGAATCAATAAAGAAGGGATCTTGATTCCTTTCTTCATTTCCTCCTTGCTTTCTTGGTTTCTTTCTTGAAACATTGCTTTCTTGGTCACCAAGAAAGAAGTCAGCTGAGCTTTTTGACTTCTTGGTTGCTTATTCTTTACTGCTTTCTTGAATAAAGATCATAATCAAGAAAGCATCTTGATTGTGCCCATGGTTGAGACTGCCCTGGTAGAACTCAAGAAAGAACAAACAAGACAAGAAACAATCATGAAAGAAAGGAAAAAAGAAGAATCACAGCTTGGAATCAATCAAGAATGGATCTTGATTCCTGTCTTCAATTCCTTCTTGCTTTCTTCGTTTCTTGCATGAAACATTCCTTTCTTGGTCAACAAGAAAGAAGTCAACTGAGTTTGTTGACTGATTCCTTCTTGGTCACTTGTTATTGACTTCTTTCTTGAATCATGATTGCAATCAAGAAAGCATCTTAATTGTGTCCATCGTTGCGACTGACCAAGGTAGAACTCATGAAAGAACAAACAAGATAAGAAATGACCATGAAAGAAAGAAAGAAAGAAGAAACACAGCTTGGAATCAATCAAGAAGGGATCTTGATTCCTTTCTTGATTTCCTCCTTGCTTTCTAGGTTTCTTGCTTGAAACATTGCTTTCTTGGTCACCAAGAAAGAGGTTTGTTGAGATTTTTGACTTCTTCCTTCTTGGTCGCTTGTTTTTCACTGCTTTCTTGAATAAAGATCGCAATCAATAAGGCATCTTGATTGTGCCCATGTTTGCGACTGACCAAGGTAGAACTCAACAAAGAACAAACAAGATAAGAAACGATCATGAAGGAAAGAAACAAAGAAGAAACACAACTTGAAATCAATCAAGAAGGGATCTTGATTCCTTTCTTCATTTCCTCCTTGCTTTCTTGGTTCCTTGCTTGAAGCATTGCTTTCTTGGTCACCAAGAAAGAAGTCCACCAAAGTTTCCTGACTTCTTCCTTCTTGGTCGCTTGTTCTTGATTTCCTTCTTGAATAAAGTTCACAATCAAGAAAGCATCTTTATTATGCCCATGGTTGAGACTGACCAAGGTAGAACTCATGAAAGAACAAACAAGACAAGAAATGACCATGATAGACAGAAACAAAGAAGAAACACAGCTTGGAATCAATTAAGAAGGGATCTTGATTCCTTTCTTCATTTCTTGCTTGCTTTCTTGGTTTCTTGTTTGAAATATTTGTTTCTTGGTCAACAAGAAAGAAGTTAACTGAGCTTCTTGACTGCTTCCTTCTTGGTCGCTTGTTCTTGACTACATTCTTGAATAAAGATTACAATCAAGAGAGAATATTTATTGCACCCATGGTTGCGACTGACCAAGGTAAAACTCATGAAAGAACAAAGAAGATAAGAAATGATCTTGAAAGAAAGAAACAAAGAAGAAACACAGCTTGGAATCCATTAAGAAGGGATCTTGATTCCATTCTTCATTTCCTTCTTGATTTCTTGGTTTCTTGCTTTAAACATTGCTTTCTTGGTCAACAAGAAAGAAGTCAACTGAGCTTCTTCACTACTTCCTTCTTGGTCGCTTGTTATGGACTACTTTCTTGAATGAAGATTACAATCAAGAAAGCATCTTGATTGTGCTCATGGTTGCGACTGACCAAGGTAGAACTCATTTAAGAACAAATAAAACAAGAAACAATTGTGAAAGAAACAAAGAATAAACACAGCTTTGAATCAAACAAGAAGGGATCTTGATTCCTTTCTTCATTTCCTCTTTGCTTTCTTGGTTTCTTGCTTGAAACATTGCTTTCTTGGTCAACAAGAAAGAAGTTAACTGAGCTTCTTGACTACTTCCTTCTTGGTCGCTTGTTCTTGACTGCATTCTTGAATGAAGATTACAATCAAGAAAGCACCTTCATTGCGCCCATGCTTGCGACTGACCAAGGTAGAACTCATGAAAGAACAAACAAGACAAGAAATGATCATGAAAGGAAGAAACAAAGAAGAAACACAGCTTTGAATCAATCAAGAAGGCATCTTGATTCCTTTCTTCATTCCCTTCTTGCTTTCTTGGTTTCTTGGTTAATACATTGGTCCGTGGGTTACCAAGAAATAAGTCAACTGAGTTTCTTGACTTCTTCCTTCTTGGTTGCTTGTTCTTGATCGCTTTCTTCAATAAACATCTCAATCAAGAAAGCATCTTGATTGTGCCCGTAGTTGCGATTGACCAAGGTAGAACTCATGAAAGAACAAATAAGACAAGAAATGACCATAAAGAAAGAAACAAAGAAGAAACACAACTTGGAATCAATCAAGAAGGGATCTTGATTCCTTGACTCATTTCCTCCTTGCTTTCTTGGTTTCCTGCTTGAAACATTGCTTTCTTGGTCAACAAAAAATAAGTCAACTGAGCTTCTTGACTGCTTCCTACTTGGTCGCTTGTTCTTGACTACATTCTTGAATAAAGATTACAATCAAGAAAGCATATTGATTACGCCCATGGTTGCGACTAACCATGGTAGATCTCATGAAAGAACAAACAAGACAAGAAACGATCATGAAAGAAAGAAACAAAGAAGAAACACAACTATGAATCAATTAAGAAGGGATCTTGATTCCTTTCTTCATGTCCTCCTGGCTTTCTTGGTTTCTTGCTTGAAACATTGCTTTCTTGGTCACCAAGAAAGAAGTCAACTAAGTTTCCTAACTTCTTCCTTCTTGGTCGCTTGTTTTTTATTGCTTTCTTGAATAAAGATCAAAATCAAAAAAGCATTTTGGTTGCGCCCATGGTTGCAACTGACCAAGGTAGAAATCATGAAAGAACAAACAAGACAAGAAACGACCACGAAAGAAAGAAACAAAGAAGAAACACAACTTGGAATCAATCAAGAAGGGATCTTGTACTTTTCCTCCTTGGTTTCTTGGTTTCTTGCTTGAAACATTTGTTTCTTGGTCATCAAGAAAGAAGTCAACTGTGCTTCTTGACTGCTTCCTTCTTGTTTGGTTGTTCTTCACTACATTCTTGAATAAAGATTACAATCGAGAAAGCATATTGATTGCGCCCATGCTTGCGACTGACCAACGTAGAACTCATGAAAGAACAAACAAGACAAGAAATGATCATAAAAGAAAGAAACGAAGAAGCAACACAGCTTGGGATCAATCAAGAAGGGATCTTGATTCCTTTCTTCATTTCCTCCTTGATTTGATGGCTTGTTGCTTGAAACATTGCTTTCTTGGTCAACAAGAATGAAGTCAACTAAGCTTCTTCACTACTTCCTTCTTGGTCGCTTGTTCTTAACTACATTCTTGAATGAAGATTACAATCAAGAAAGCATCTTGATTGTGCCCATGGTTACGACTGACCAATGTAGAACTCATGAAAGAACAAATAAGACAAGAAATGATCATGAAAGAAAGAAACAAAGAAGAAACACAGCTTGGAATCAATCAAGAAGGGATCTTGATTCCTTTCTTCATTTCCATCTTGATTTCTTGGTTTTTTGCTTGAAACATTGCTTTCTTGGTCAACAAGAAAGGAGTCAACTGAGCTTCTTCACTTCTTCCTTCTTGGTCGCTTGTTCATGACTGTTTTCTTCAATAAACATCTCAATCAAGAAAGCATCTTGATTGTCCCCATAGTTGTGACTGACCAAGGTAGAACTCATGAACGAACAAATAAGACAAGAAACAACCATGAAAGAAAGAAACACAGAAGAAATACAGCTTGGAATCAATCAAGAAGGGATCTTGATTCCTTTCTTCATTTCCTGGTTGCTTTCTTGGTTTCCTGCTTGAAACATTGCTTTCTTGGTCAACACAAAAGAAGTCAACTGAGCTTCTTGACTGCTTCCTACTTGGTCACTTATTATTGACTACAATCTTGAATAAAGATTACAATCAAGAAAGCATAGTGATTACGCCCATGGTTGCGACTAACCAAGCTCGAACTCATGAAAGAACAAACAAAACAAGAAATGATCATTAAAGAAACAAAACAAAGAAGAAACACAGCTTCGAATCAATCAAGAAGGGATCTTGATTCCTTTCTTCATTTCCTCTTTACTTTCTTGGTTTCTTGCTTGGAACATTGCTTTCTTGGTCAACAAGAAAGAAGTCAACTGAGCTTCTTGACTTCTTCCTTCTTGGTCGCTTGTTCTTGACTACTTTCTTGAATCAAGATTGAAATCAAGAAAGCATCATGACTATGTCCATGGTTGTGACTGACCAAGGTAGAACTCAAGAAATAATAAACAAGATAAGAAACGTCCATGAAAGAAAGAAACAAAGAAGTAACATAACTTGGAATTAATCAAGAAGGGATCTTGATTCCTTTCTTCATTTCCTCCTTGCTTTCTTGGTTTCTTGCATGAAACATTGCTTTCTTAATCGATGAGAAAGAAGTCAACTGACCTTCTTGACTGCTTCATTCTTGGTTGTTTGTTCTTGACTACTCTCTTGAATCAATATCACAATAAGAAAGCATCTTCGTTGCGCCCATATTTGCGACTGACCAAGATAGAACTCATGAAAGAACAAACAAGACAAGAAACGACCATAAAATAAAGAAAGAAAGAAGAAACACAGCTGGAATCAATCAAGAAGTGATCCTGATTAGTTTCTTCATTTCCTCCTTGCTTTCTGGGTTCCTTGCTTGAAAGATTGCTTTCTTGGTCAACAAGAAAGAAGTCAACTGAGCTTCTTGACTTCTTCGTTCTTGGTTGTTTGTTCATGACTGCTTTCTTGAATCAAGTTCACAATCAAGAAAGCATCTTCATTGAGCCAATGGTTGCAACTGACAAGGGTACAATTCATATAAGAACAAACAAGACAAGAAAAGACCATGAAAGAAAGAAACAAAGAAAAAACACAGCTTGGAATCAATGAATAAGGGATCTTGATTCGTTTCTTCATTTCCTCCTAGCCTTCTTGGTTCCTTGCTTGAAACATTGCTTTCTTGGTCAACAAGAATGAAGTCAGCTAAGCTTCTTCACTACTTCCTTCTTGGTCACTTGTTCTTAACTACATTCTTGAATGAAGATTACAATCAAGAAAGCATCTTGATTGTGCCCATGGCTACGACTGACCAATGTAGAACTCATGAAAGAACAAACAAGACAAGAAATGATCATGAAAGAAAGAAACAAAGAAGAAACACATCTTGGAATAAATCAAGAAGGGATCTTGATTCCTTTCTTCATTTCCATCTTGATTTCTTGGTTTTTTGCTTGAAACATTGCTTTCTTGGTCAACAAGAAAGCAGTCAACTGAGCTTCTTCACTTCGTCCTTCTTGGTCGCTTGTTCATGACTGTTTTCTTCAATAAACATCTCAATCAAGAAAGCATCTTGATTGTCCCCATAGTTGTGACTGACCAAGGTAGAACTCATGAAAGAACAAATAAGACAAGAAACAACCATGAAAGAAAGAAACACAGAAGAAATACAGCTTGGAATCAATCAAGAAGGGATCTTGATTCCTTTCTTCATTTCCTCCCTGCTTGAAACATTGCTTTCTTGGTCAACACAAAAGAAGTCAACCGAGCTTCTTGACTGCTTCCTACTTGGTCACTTATTCTTGACTACAATCTTGATTAAAGATTACAATCAAGAAAGCATATTGATTACGCCCATGGTTGTGACTAACCAAGCTCGAACTCATGAAAGAACAAACAAAACAAGAAATGATCATGAAATAAACAAAACAAAGAAGAAACACAACTTTGAATCAATCAAGAAGGGATCTTGATTCCTTTCTTCATTTCCTCCTTACTTTCTTGGTTTCTTGCTTGGAACATTGCTTTCTTGGTCAACAAGAAAGAAGTCAACTGAGCTTCTTGACTTCTTCCTTCTTGGTCGCTTGTTCTTGACTACTTTCTTGAATCAAGATTGAAATCAAGAAAGCATCATGACTATGTCCATGGTTGCGACTGACCAAGGTAGAACTCAAGAAAGAATAAACAAGACAAGAAACGTCCATGAAAGAAAGAAACAAAGAAGTAACATAACTTGGAATTAATCAAGAAGGGATCTTGATTCCTTTCTTCATTTCCTCCTTGCTTTCTTGGTTTCTTGCATGAAACATTGCTTTCTTGATCAATGAGAAAGAAGTCAACTAACCTTCTTGACTGCTTCCTTCTTGGTTGTTTATTCTTGACTACTTTCTTGAATCAATATCACAATCAAGAAAGCATCTTCGTTGCACCCATATTTGCGACTGACCAAGATAGAACTCATGAAAGAACAAATAAGACAAGAAACGACCATAAAATAAACAAAGAAAGAAGAAACACAGATGGAATCAATCAAGAAGTGATCTTGATTAGTTTCTTCATTTCCTCCTTTCTTTCTGGGTTCCTTGCTTGAAAGATTGCTTTCTTGGTCAACAAGAAAGTAGTCAACTGAGCTTCTTGACTTTTTCCTTCTTGGTTGCTTGTTCTTGACTGCATTCTTGAATGAAGATCATAATCAAGAAAGCATCTTCAATGCGCCCATGGTTGCGACTAACCCAGGTAGAACTCATGAAAGAACAAACAAGACAAGAAACGACTATGAAAGAAACAATTAATCAAGAAACACAGCTTGAAATCAATCAAGAAGGGATCTTGATTCCTTTCTTCATTTCCTCCTTGTTTCTTGGTTTCTTGCTTGAAACATTGCTTTCTTGGTCAACAA
This sequence comes from Pueraria montana var. lobata, assembly GCA_026413185.1. Taxonomy (NCBI): domain Eukaryota; kingdom Viridiplantae; phylum Streptophyta; class Magnoliopsida; order Fabales; family Fabaceae; genus Pueraria; species Pueraria montana. The sequence goes on from CM048646.1 coordinate 45,795,008, forward strand.
GAAAGAAGTCAACTGAGCTTCTTGACTTCTTCCTTCTTGGTCACTTGTTCTTGACTACTTTCTTGAATCAAGATCGCAATCAGGAAAGCATCTTGATTGCTCCAAGGGTTGTGACTGACCAAGGTACAACTCAAGAAAGAACTAACAAGACAAGAAACTTCCATGAAGGAAGAAACTAAGAAGTAACACTGCATGGAATCGATCAAGAAGCGGTGTTGATTTATTTCTTCTTGTCCTCCTTGCCTTCTTAGTTTCCTTAATGAAACATTGCTTTCTTGGTCAACAAGAAAGAAGTCAATTGAGCTTCTTGACTTCTTCGTTCTTGTCGTTTGTTCTTGACTGCTTTCTTGAATCAAGATCGTAATCAAGAAAGCATCTTCGTTGTGCCCATGGTTACGACTGACCAAGGTAGAACTCATGTAAGAACAAACAAGACAAGAAACGACCATGAAAGTAAGAAACATTGAAGCAACACAGCTTGGAATCAATCAAAAAGGGATATTGATTTGTTTCTTCATTTCCTCCCTGCCTTCTCGGTTCCTTGCTTGAAAGATTGCTTTCTTGGTCAACAAGAAAGAAGTCAACTAAGCTTCTTGACTTCTTCCTTCTTGGTCGCTTCTTCTTGAATGCTTTCTTGAATCAACAAAGCATCTTGATTGTGCCTATGGTTGAGAATGACCAAGGTAGAACTCAAGAAAGAACAAATAAGACAAGAAACGACCATGAAAGAAAGAAACACAGCTTGGAATGAATAAAAAAGGGATCTCGATTCCTTTATTCATTTCCACCTTGCTTTCTTGGTTACTTGCTTGAAACATTGGTTCCTTTGTCAACAAGAAAGAAGTCAACTGAGCTTCTTGAGTGCTTCCTTCTTAGTCGCTTGTTCTTGACTAAATTCTTGAATGAAGATTGCAATCAAGAAAGCATCTTGATTGCACCCATGGTTGCGACTGATCAAGGTAGAACTAATGAAAGAACAAATAAGACAATAAACGATCATGTAAGAAAGAAACAAAGAAGAAACACAGCTTAGAATCAATCAAGAAGGGATCTTGATTCCTTTCTTCATTTCCTCCTTGCTTTCTTGGTTTCTTTCTTGACAGATTGCTTTCTTGGTCAACAAGAAAGAAGCCAAGTGAACTTCTTGACTGCTTCCTTCTTGGTCACCTGTTCTTGATAACATTCTTGAATGAATATAGCAATCAAGAAAGCATCTTGATTGAGCACGTGGTTGTGACTGACCAAGGTAGAACTCATGAAAGAAAAAAAGAGACAAGAAACGATCATCAAAAGAAGGAATACAGAAGAAACATAGCTTGGAATCAATCAACAAGGGATCTTGATTCCTTTCTTCATTTCCTCCATGCTTTCTTGGATTATTGCTTGAAGGATTGATTTCTTGGTCAACAAGAAAGAAGTCAACTGAGCTTCTTGAGTGCTTCCTTCTTAGTCGCTTGTTGTTGACTAAATTCTTGAATGAAGATCGCAATCAAGAAAGCATCTTGATTGCTTCGAATTTTGTGACTGACCAAGGTAGAACTCAAGAAAGAACAAACAAGACAAGAAACGTCCATGAAAGAAAGAAACAAATAAGTAACACAGCTTGGAATCAATCAAGAAGGGATCCTGATTCCTGTCTTGATTTCCTTCTTCCTTTCTTGGTTTCATGCATGACGCATTGCTTTCTTAGTTAATAAGAAAGAAGTCAACTGAGCTTCTTGACTTCTTCCTTCCTGGTCGTTTGTTCTTGACTGCTTTCTTGAATCAAGATCGCAATCAAGAGAGCATCTTCATTGCAACCATGGTTGCGATTGAGCAAGATAGAACTCATGAAGGAACAGACAAGATAAGAAATGATCATGAAAGAAAGAAAGAAAGAAACAAAGAAAGAAGAAACACAGCTTGGAATCAATCAATAAGGGATCTTGAATCGTTTCTTCATTTCCTCTTTGCTTTTTTGGTTTTTTGCTTGAAACATTGCTTTCTTGGTCAACCAAAAAGAAGTCAACTGAGCTTCTTGACTTCTTCTTTCTTGGTTGCTTGTTCTTGACTGCTTTCTTGATCAAGATCGCAATCAAGAAAGCATCTTCATTGCACCCATGGTTGCGACTGACTAAGGCAGAACTGAAGAAAGAACACATAAGGCAAGAAATGACCATGAAAGAGAGAAACAAAGAAGAAACACAGCTTGGAATCAATCAAGAAGGGGTCTTGATTCGTTTCTTCATTTCCTCCTTGCTTTCTTGGTTCCTTGCTTGAAAGATTGCTTTCTTGGTCAGCAAGAATATTGTCAACTGAGCTTCTTGACTTTTTCCTTCTTAGTCGCTTGTTCTGGACTGCATTCTTGAATGAAGATCGCAATTAAGAAAGCATCTTCATTGCGCCTATGGTTGCGACTGAACAAGGTAGAACTGATGAAAGAACAAATAAGACAAGAAATGACCATGAAAGAAACAATTAATCAAGAAACACAACTTGGAATCAATCAAGAAGGGGTCTTAATTCCTTTCTTCATTTTCCTCCTTGCTTTCTTGGTTTCTTGCTTGAAACATTGCTTTCTTGGTCAACAAGAAAGAAGTAAAATGAGCTTCTTGACTTCTTCCCTCTTGGTTGCTTGTTCTTGACTGCTTTCTTGAATCAAGATCGCAATCAAGAAAGCATCTTGATTGCTCCCAAGGTTGCGACTAACCAAGGTAGAACTCAAGAAAGAACAAACAAGGCAAGAAACGTCCATGAAAGAAAGAAACAAAGAAGTAACACAACATGGAATCGATCAAGAAGGGATGTTGATTTCTTTCTTCTTTTCCTCCTTGCTTTCTGAGTTTCTTTAATGAAACATTGCTTTCTTGGTCAACAAGAAAGAAGTCAACTAACCTTCTTGACTTCTTCGTTCTTCGTCGTTTGTTCTTGACTGCTTTCTTGAATCAAGATCGCAATGAAGAAAGCATCTTCATTGCGCCCATGGTTGTGACTGACCAAGGTACAACTCATGTAAGAACAAACAATACAAGAAACGACCATGAAAGTAAGAAACATTGAAGAAACACAGCTTGGAATCAATCAAAAAGGGATATTGATTCGTTTCTTCATTTCCTCCTTGCCTTGGTACCTTGGTTGAAAATTGCTTTCTTGGTCAACAAGAAAGAAGTCATCTAAGCTTCTTGACTTCTTCCTTCTTTGTCGCTTCTTCTTGAATGCTTTCTTCAATCAACAAAGCATCTTGATTGTGCCCATGGTTGCGAATGACAAAGGTAGAACTAAAGAAAGAACAAATAAGGCAAGAAACGACCATGAAAGAAAGAAACACAGCTTGGAATTAGTCAAGAAGGGATCTTGATTCCTTTATTCATTTCCTCCTTGCTTTCTTGGTTCCTTGCTTGAAACATTGGTTTCTTTGTCAACAATAAAGAAGTCAACTGAGCTTCTTGAGTGCTTCCTTCTTGGTCGCTCGTTCTTGACTAAGTTCTTGAATGAATATCGCAATCTAGAAAGCATCTTGAATGCACCCATGGTTGCAACAGACCCAGGTAGAAATCAAGAAAGAAAATCAAGGCAAGAAATGTCCATGAAAGAAAGAAAAAAAGAAGAAACACAGCTTGGAATCAATCAAGAAGGGATCTTGATTCCTTTCTTCATTTCCTCCTTGCTTTCTTAGTTTGTTGCTTGAAAGATTGCTTTCTTCGTCAACAAGAAAGAAGTTAACTGAACTTCTTGACTACTTCCTTCTTGGTCACCTGTTCTCGACTACATTCTTGAATGAAGATCGCAATCAAGAAAGCATCTTGATTACGCCCATGGTTCTGACTGACAAAGGTAGAACTCATGAAAGAACAAAGGAGACAAGAAACAATCACGAAAGAAGGAAAATAGAGGAAACACAGCTTGGAATCAATCAACAAGGGATCTTGATTCCTTTCTTCATTTCCTCCGTGCTTTCTTGGTTTATTGCTTGAACAATTGCTTTGTTGGTCAAAACGAAAGATGTCAACTCAGCTTCTTGAGTGCTTCCTTCTTTGTCTCTTGTGCTTGACTAAATTGTTGAATGAAGATCGTAATCAAGAAAGCATCTTGATTGCTTTCATGGTTGCGACTGACCATGGTAGAACTCAAGAAAGATCAAACAAGAGAAGAAACGTCCATGAAAGAAAGAAACAAAGAAGTAACATAACTTGGAATTAATCAAGAAGGGATATTGATTCCTTTAGAACTCAAGAAAGAAAAACAAGGCAAGAAACATCCATGAAAGAAAGAAACAAAGAAGAAACACAGCTTGGAATCAATCAAGAAGGGATCTTGATTCTTTTCTTCATTTCATCTTTGCTTTCTTGATTTCTAGCTTGAAAAATTGCTTTCTTGGTCAACAAGAAAGAAGTCAACTGAGCTTCTTGACTTCTTCCTTCTTGGACACATGTTCTTGACTGCTTTCTTGAATCAAGATCGCAATCACGAAAACATGTTGAATGCGCCCATGGTTACGCTGACCAAGGTAGAAGTCACGAAAGACAAACACGACAAGAAATGACAATGAAACAAAGAAACAAAGAAGAAACATAGCTTGGAATCAATCAATAAGGGATCTTGATTCCTTAATTTATTTGCTCCATGCTTCCCTTGTTTCTTGCTTGAAACATTGCTTTCTTGGTAAACAAGAAAGAAGTCAACTTAGCTTCTTGACTTCTTCCTTCTTGGTTGCTTATTCTTGACCGCTTTCTTAAATCAAGATCACAATCAAGAAGGCATCTTGATTGTGCCCAATGTAACATCCCGAAAATTAAAACTCAATAAGTATGAAAGTGAGAGATTTAATTAGAAATTTTCTTGTTGGAGAGAATTGTAACACTGTGGTTTTTCGTAACGTATATTAAGTGTTTGATAAATACCATAAAAGGAAATTAAATTTAAAGTTATAGTGTTATTGTGAGATTTTTGGAACATTTACGTAAGTTCCGTAAGTTGTAGAAAAAAAAAATAAGAGAAGAGGGGGTGTCCTTAGAGGAAGGGTGTCTGCAAATAGCAAAATTGTAAAATTATGCCGAGAAACCCTCTGCTCTCTCTCATTCTCTCTGCATCTTTTTTTCTAATATTTGAGTCTCCAAATCAAAGTTTCTACCGATTAAAATTGGATATATCATAGAGGGAGACTAGAGCTTCAAAACCAACCGATTGGATTTCGATTTCATCGAGGTATGTAGGGGTTTCTTTTTTTTTCCTAAGCTATTTCCTTGTTTTCTTGTTAAATATGGATTGTGGCTGTTGTTGATGGTCTGTAAATAATTTTGAAAACCCGAAATAAGCTACTTGAGATTTGGGTCCTGTGACTGTGTGGATTTTTCGTCTCGGTTTTCGTGCAGGTTTTTGAGGATGTAAATACATTTTCTTATGTTTTGATGCCTCTGGATATCATGATATTTTTTTCAGATTTTTTTGAGTACTGTAACTATTTTTACCGGAATTATTTTTAAAAACTGTTGATTCTGAGAATGGGACTGTTTTGATTTTTACAAGAATTTTGGAACATGATTTTGGAAAAATGGAACCATGAGTTCATTTTATGCATCATGAGGGTCATCTCTGAATTTTTGTAAGGTCAGAAAAGCCTGGGAAGTATTTTTAGTGATTTAATGTTGGAAAAACCGAATAAGCTGGACAGTAGAGAAATTAAATGTAGAAAATTACTTTTTGTGAGAATTTGGTCTTGAGAAAATTTAGTAATACTTTTTTGACCATGTGGAATATCCATGGATTTTCTCAGAATTTTGTAAGTACCTTTTGTAATTAATTACATTTTCTTATTGAAAACTGTGTTCTGGAGAAATAATGATTTGGAAATTCAAAAAAGGTATTTTTGGTGGATTTTTGGTACTGAGGAAATTATATATGATGGTCCACATGTTGGAGATATTCTCTGTAAAATTTCACATAAAACGAATTTGATATGCTATTTTCTAAAAATATGGAATTGTGTTTGACAGAGTATGTCCAGCCACTGTTTTTAATTCAAAAATAATATTTGTGGGTTGAATTTTCGTGAGATAAATTTATATGATGAAATATGAATGATGTATAGTTTCTCTGTAAAATCTCATGAAATTTCAAATTGATATGATGCATCAAATAATTTTTGGTGTGTGTGTACAGCTCTATGTGTCCACATGAAATTTAATTATATTAATTGTGTATTTGGTTTTAATGCCTTTAATTGTACTTGTTAAGGAATAATTTCACCTAAAAAGGGAAGTTTCCATAGAAATATGAATGCAATGATTTGTGATGGATTGAGTTTGAGTTATTGGATTATTGGTTATTAATGATTGTTCTGTTATTAACTGTGAATTGGAGACCGGGAGGAATGTGATCCTCGGGCAAAGAGTGCTGAAAATTGTTGTGCATGTGAATTGCTTGTATCAGTGAGATCTTATATTCAGAGAGAAATATTTGGGAGAAAAATCCAAAAATTTAAAGAAGACAAAGGAGAAAAGGAGAAAAAGGATTCAAGGTAAGGGAAGCTTCATTGTGATTTATATTTTCAGTTTAAGTGTGGTTGAGAGTTAGGGGGCTCAATCACATATAGCATGCCTGCCCCTTTTTCTGTTTATGTTGAGTTGATTGGTGGTTGAATTTAAAATTGATGAAAAATGGGTATTTGATTCTCCTGGCAGTGGCTGTGTGAGTGTGTATGGACTGATTGTTTTTGTTTTTGATTCTCTAAATTACTTGGAAAGGCTCCTAAAACAAAGGAGACCATGCCCAAATTTTCTTGAAATTATTTGATAAGCTTTGCATGTGAAAATCGAACCACAAAACAAAGTGGCAGTGGCTGTTAGGTTCGTCTGGCCATTGGAGATGGCGGGTACTGAGATGCCGTATCTAAGAATGTAAGGATCATGGCATTTAATTTCATTTTAGACCATTTGGAATGTAGAAAAACATGTTGTTAGGTTTAGATTCAAGATTTGATCAAGAGCCATAAAAAGATTAAATTGATTTATATAATTGATATTAGAAGCTTGAAATAATTGTTTGGAATCATGTTTGATTGATTGGATGATGTGTTTTGATGGATTGAAATTGATTGGTTGGTTTATTGTTGGATTGAAATTGCTTGATTTGGCTTGATTGTGTTGTGAATGATGTTGGAAATTGTTGAATGTTTATATTTTTGTAGGTGATTGTTTAAAATTACTTATTTAATTGTGATTATTAACATATTGCATATGCATGAGTCTTTTTGGGGGTTTTACAGAGATTCAAGTGAAAAATAATTGATGTTGGCTAACCGGGACTGCGGTAGCCATGAAAAGAAAGAAAAGAAAAGAAAAGAAAGAAAAGAAAGATTAAATGTTGACTAACCGAGACTGCGGTAGTCATGAGAATTGAGTTGATCTATGAGAAATGACTTTAGTTGACTAACCGGGACTGCGGTAGTCATGTGAAATGAAAATGATTGAGAAATGATTTTGTTGACTAACCGGGACTGCGGTAGTCATGTGAAAGGAATATGATTTGAGAATTGAATCTTTGGGGTGAGCAGAATAAGTTAGACAGGGCTGTATAGTCTGTGATTATATAGTCTGTGGGGTGAAGGATATTGGCAATTCCACAGAGGACCGTAATCTGGAGTGCAGATACTGTCGTGGTGGCCTTCCGGGTATCCTGACCTCCTAATTCTGTTTAGTTTATTCGCGTTTAGTAGGGGCTGATAGCTGAATTGCAGTACGTAATGGTAGGCCAGTTTCTTACTAAACACTCAAAGGGGAAGTCTCCATGGAGCAGGGTCAAAATGATTTTGAGTCAAAACTGCATTTGCATAAATCATACTGCAATTGTTTTAATTGTGTGACTTATGATGTTATGACTCATTGTGATTAGTGGTGATGGTGTATGTGGTTGATCTTGTTGATGATTCATGTTATAAATATGTTTATGAACTAAGTTTTGTATAACATTTTTAGTTATTATATATAGTATTTTGAAGTATACAAAATCTAGTTTTTCGTCCTTTTCCTTAATAATTGGAAATTCACTTATTTTCTTATATGTATAGTTTTGTTTGGTAAGCTTACCCTTGCAATGTTTGCACATGTGGTTCGTGCCTGTGATGATCTCGGACATCGTGTTCGGGGGAGCAGATGGTTTTTAGGTGGATCTTTCTCTTGGAGAGTTTGTGGATAGAGCATACGAGGGATTGAAGACATTATCATTTCTTTCCATTTCTTTGTTTGGTCTTATGTATAAAATGAACCAGTTAGGCGTATTATGTATTTATCATGTGAAAAGATGTATGTACACATAGTTTTATTTAGTTAAGTTTTGTATAAGAGATATTTATAAATTAAGCTTTAATTTTTATCTGTCAGTTTTGGGAATCGTGGAAAAAAAAATATCCAATATTTTATCAATAAACTAATTAGAGAGTTTTTAAAATTTAATGAAATAAAATCTTTAGTATAACAAATTTGTAACGAAGATGGGTCGTTACAATAATGGTATCAGAGCAGTTCGTCCTACCAAGACTGGGGTGTGGACTTAACCATTGTTTGTGCTGTGTGTGATTGGTTTGGCTGTCGCTTAATGACAGTATTGATGAATTGTTTGATGTTGTGTGATTCCACATTGACTATTCTTTAATAGCAATGTAGGATGAATTGATTGAGCTGCTTGCTTTTGCACCGACTGTTGTTTAATAGTGGTGAAAGAAACATTGTATGCTATATGTTGTGTAATCTTACTCCTACTATGTGTGGGTGGTGGTGTAAGATATGAAGTTGTTTGTAACAGCGTAATCTTGCATTAACTACTGTGGTGGCAATGTATGATTAGTTAGATTATAGGCATGTGAGATCGTTGATGCAATGTCGTTAAAAGGAAATGCCGACATCTTAAGGATGTGTAATAGTCCATAGAATTGCCAATAGAATTGAGATTAGTTAGACATCAAAAAAAAAAAAAAAACTAAGGGACAAGGTTATTTCTCTAGACTGTGCTTTGCCTTAAGGAATCCTTAAGACCTTGGCATCTATAGTGGGATAATGGATTGAGTGTGATAGAGAAGTCTATGCATTATGCATGAGTTGTCCCTCTTGTTATCAAGTTGTTTTGACTTCTTATGAGTAAATGCCTTATGCATTCTATTCTCTTCCAAGTTGTATAGTGATGTTGGATATTTTATTTTATCATTGCTCTTCTTGTAAGAATGAGTCGATTGGACATGTTTCAAGTAGTCTACTTTTGAGTAGCCTACTATTCATGTAAATGAAATATCTCAATTCTTAGAAGGGTCATTCATTCCGTATGAATGATGCATTGCACATGATGTTTCTTTTAATCATGTGGTAACCTGAGCTTCTTTCAGTGTCTATGTCTCCAGTGGAAATAAATTTATTGATCGTGTTCTGAGAAATTATATCAATGGTGATTGAGTTGTCTTTAATCCCAATGAGAGTCATTTACTTCATGGGGATGTATTGTTCTCAAGTCTTATGAGTCTTTTGATCCACATGGAGGAGTTGCTTCTTCTATTTTTCTTGCATTCGAGCAAGATGGAAACTTTCAAGGAAGAAATGATTCGTGATAGAGTCGTGAGATGCGCACTCAGGACTCTGTCGAGATGACTTTCCCTCCTATTACTAAATTTCTTGAAATATTGTCTAAGTTGTGTTGTTGTCCTTGTTCTTCATGTTCTGAGAGTATGAGTTCGTATCCTTGAGGTGGTTGGGAAAGAAGGTCCAAAACTCCGAGTTTGTAGAATCAGAGTACGTGGCGGAAGCGTAGTGTGTAAGCACGATGGTCCTTGATGATTAGGTCATGATTTAGTGGGTGAAATAAGATACAAATGCTAGAATAATAGCAGAGTGTTTAAGATGGGGAAGTAAGTGATTGCAAAGTTTGAAAGTGTGATTTGGATGTTAAAAGTCGAATTCAATAAGTGATTAAATTGGTGATAGTAGATTGGAATGGTTTGAGACAATTTAGAAATCATCCAAATGGTGATTTGGTTGGAATTATGATAATAGGATGTAGCTGTAAGTTAGAGACTTAAATCATATTTAGAATACCTTATATGAAGAGAAAAATGTGAGAAAATTATAGGAAAAGTCTTTGGTAGTGTTTAGACATAGAAAGTTGAGGTCTAGACATGATTAAAGGGTGTTGGAAGCACCTTTAAGCTAAGAATTGTGGCCATTGTTTAAAACAAAGTAGCATGTATCTCCATGTGACTCCACTAGATGAATCTTGTAAGTATAGTTTAAAGACTTAGCCAAAATCACGAGATTTACCTTAACAAGTGCTTAGGTAAGCCTATAATTGGAGTAGAACATCAATATCCTTAATCCATAGCTAAGCATTGTGTTTTAGTATTATACCATGCTCAAAATAGTGAGTTTAAACTATCAAAATCAAAACAAAATGATAAGAGTCAAAATTGCACAGTTTAGGTACAAAAGACATGACCCGAAATGGTAAAAGTGCGAACTTTGGCATTGCATAACTCCTTGTATAGGATGAGTTTCGGAATGAAACCTTTTTCTACAGTTTTGTATTACCAAAGTCTAGTTCTCCACAAAATTTCATAGCCATTGGACTTACCTAGATCATTTTGGACCCCTAGGTTCATTTTGACCCAAAACTAGTTTCTTAAATGATCCAAAAAGCCTAGATTTTGATCCGAGATGAATTTTGGGGTGAGACCAATTCCTACAATCCTATTTTTAGGTTTATAAAATCTGTTTTGAGGATTTACAAAGTTTCTCCCTCTGAATTTTAGATTCACCTTTGAAAACCATGTATTTTCTAAGCCGTTTTTGACCCGAAACTTGAAACGTACGCCATTTTCAAACTGTTCTAGTTTTTCAAGTGAAACCAAAGCCCACAACTTTGTTTTAGTACCCTCTAAATCTGTTTTGAGGTCCCACATAAGTTTAAGCATTATACAATGAATTTGGTAGAAAAACCCATTTTCTAGAAACGTGCATTTTGCAAACTTATAATATGCGCCATTTCCAAACCGCTTGGAGTTTTTGAGTCAAACCAAAGCCATTAGGTCAAATTTAATGCATATTAAATATGTTTTCAAGTTCCAAAGGATTTTGAGCTTTGTAGCTCAATTGGCGTAGAAAAATGTTTTCTAGAATTCCTTAAAACTGCAAACTTAAAACGTGTAGTTTTCAAACCGTAACTCCGATTTGGATGAAACTAAAACTCACGATCTTGTTTTTAAGTGAAATAAATCTGTTTTTGGGTTTGAATAAGAAAAGATGACTGTATCATAGGGTTGCTTCCCAAAATCACCTCTTAGAAAGTTAAATTCAAAGGAAATCCTTAGGTGAAAGACTTGTTCTTGTCCTAGAGGCCTACCTAGTAGTTTGCTTACAACTTGTATAGGATACATTAACTCTAAATCTTCAATGTTGAGTAGATTTAAGTATTGCCTTGAAGATAGCTATACTGTCTACCTAGTAACTTAGATAAATTTCTATCGAATCCACTCTATGTTAGTGAGCCTATAGCCTTGAGAGTGAATCTGCTTAGATGAAAACCATATATACCCTTTGTGAACGACCTTATCTATGCTTTGTGTTGGAGAAAGAGATAGTAAGTTAGAAACGAGCCCTTAAGAGGAACACTTCCTTATGGCAGAAGTCTAAGATTAGCTATAGAAAAATAGATTGGCCTGAGAGTAGGCAAAGATGATTATAGCCCTAGCTTAGCTTAACCCTACATTCAATGAATTTCAGGGACGAAATTCCTAAAAGGAGGGGAGTATTGTAACATCCCGAAAATTAAAACTCAATAAGTATGAAAGTGAGAGATTTAATTAGAAATTTTCTTGTTGGAGAGAATTGTAACACTGTGGTTTTTCGTAACGTATATTAAGTGTTTGATAAATACCATAAAAGGAAATTAAATTTAAAGTTATAGTGTTATTGTGAGATTTTTGGAACATTTACGTAAGTTCCGTAAGTTGTAGAAAAAAAAAATAAGAGAAGAGGGGGTGTCCTTAGAGGAAGGGTGTCTGCAAATAGCAAAATTGTAAAATTATGCCACTTAAGAAGCGTGAACTGCTTCTCTTCCCCTTATTCTTCGTTCTTCTCTTCTTCCTCCGCGAGAAACCCTCTGCTCTCTCTCATTCTCTCTGCATCTTTTTTTCTAATATTTGAGTCTCCAAATCAAAGTTTCTACCGATTAAAATTGGATATATCATAGAGGGAGACTAGAGCTTCAAAACCAACCGATTGGATTTCGATTTCATCGAGGTATGTAGGGGTTTCTTTTTTTTTCCTAAGCTATTTCCTTGTTTTCTTGTTAAATATGGATTGTGGCTGTTGTTGATGGTCTGTAAATAATTTTGAAAACCCGAAATAAGCTACTTGAGATTTGGGTCCTGTGACTGTGTGGATTTTTCGTCTCGGTTTTCGTGCAGGTTTTTGAGGATGTAAATACATTTTCTTATGTTTTGATGCCTCTGGATATCATGATATTTTTTTCAGATTTTTTTGAGTACTGTAACTATTTTTACCGGAATTATTTTTAAAAACTGTTGATTCTGAGAATGGGACTGTTTTGATTTTTACAAGAATTTTGGAACATGATTTTGGAAAAATGGAACCATGAGTTCATTTTATGCATCATGAGGGTCATCTCTGAATTTTTGTAAGGTCAGAAAAGCCTGGGAAGTATTTTTAGTGATTTAATGTTGGAAAAACCGAATAAGCTGGACAGTAGAGAAATTAAATGTAGAAAATTACTTTTTGTGAGAATTTGGTCTTGAGAAAATTTAGTAATACTTTTTTGACCATGTGGAATATCCATGGATTTTCTCAGAATTTTGTAAGTACCTTTTGTAATTAATTACATTTTCTTATTGAAAACTGTGTTCTGGAGAAATAATGATTTGGAAATTCAAAAAAGGTATTTTTGGTGGATTTTTGGTACTGAGGAAATTATATATGATGGTCCACATGTTGGAGATATTCTCTGTAAAATTTCACATAAAACGAATTTGATATGCTATTTTCTAAAAATATGGAATTGTGTTTGACAGAGTATGTCCAGCCACTGTTTTTAATTCAAAAATAATATTTGTGGGTTGAATTTTCGTGAGATAAATTTATATGATGAAATATGAATGATGTATAGTTTCTCTGTAAAATCTCATGAAATTTCAAATTGATATGATGCATCAAATAATTTTTGGTGTGTGTGTACAGCTCTATGTGTCCACATGAAATTTAATTATATTAATTGTGTATTTGGTTTTAATGCCTTTAATTGTACTTGTTAAGGAATAATTTCACCTAAAAAGGGAAGTTTCCATAGAAATATGAATGCAATGATTTGTGATGGATTGAGTTTGAGTTATTGGATTATTGGTTATTAATGATTGTTCTGTTATTAACTGTGAATTGGAGACCGGGAGGAATGTGATCCTCGGGCAAAGAGTGCTGAAAATTGTTGTGCATGTGAATTGCTTGTATCAGTGAGATCTTATATTCAGAGAGAAATATTTGGGAGAAAAATCCAAAAATTTAAAGAAGACAAAGGAGAAAAGGAGAAAAAGGATTCAAGGTAAGGGAAGCTTCATTGTGATTTATATTTTCAGTTTAAGTGTGGTTGAGAGTTAGGGGGCTCAATCACATATAGCATGCCTGCCCCTTTTTCTGTTTATGTTGAGTTGATTGGTGGTTGAATTTAAAATTGATGAAAAATGGGTATTTGATTCTCCTGGCAGTGGCTGTGTGAGTGTGTATGGACTGATTGTTTTTGTTTTTGATTCTCTAAATTACTTGGAAAGGCTCCTAAAACAAAGGAGACCATGCCCAAATTTTCTTGAAATTATTTGATAAGCTTTGCATGTGAAAATCGAACCACAAAACAAAGTGGCAGTGGCTGTTAGGTTCGTCTGGCCATTGGAGATGGCGGGTACTGAGATGCCGTATCTAAGAATGTAAGGATCATGGCATTTAATTTCATTTTAGACCATTTGGAATGTAGAAAAACATGTTGTTAGGTTTAGATTCAAGATTTGATCAAGAGCCATAAAAAGATTAAATTGATTTATATAATTGATATTAGAAGCTTGAAATAATTGTTTGGAATCATGTTTGATTGATTGGATGATGTGTTTTGATGGATTGAAATTGATTGGTTGGTTTATTGTTGGATTGAAATTGCTTGATTTGGCTTGATTGTGTTGTGAATGATGTTGGAAATTGTTGAATGTTTATATTTTTGTAGGTGATTGTTTAAAATTACTTATTTAATTGTGATTATTAACATATTGCATATGCATGAGTCTTTTTGGGGGTTTTACAGAGATTCAAGTGAAAAATAATTGATGTTGGCTAACCGGGACTGCGGTAGCCATGAAAAGAAAGAAAAGAAAAGAAAAGAAAGAAAAGAAAGATTAAATGTTGACTAACCGAGACTGCGGTAGTCATGAGAATTGAGTTGATCTATGAGAAATGACTTTAGTTGACTAACCGGGACTGCCGTAGTCATGTGAAATGAAAATGATTGAGAAATGATTTTGTTGACTAACCGGGACTGCGGTAGTCATGTGAAAGGAATATGATTTGAGAATTGAATCTTTGGGGTGAGCAGAATAAGTTAGACAGGGCTGTATAGTCTGTGATTATATAGTCTGTGGGGTGAAGGATATTGGCAATTCCACAGAGGACCGTAATCTGGAGTGCAGATACTGTCGTGGTGGCCTTCCGGGTATCCTGACCTCCTAATTCTGTTTAGTTTATTCGCGTTTAGTAGGGGCTGATAGCTGAATTGCAGTACGTAATGGTAGGCCAGTTTCTTACTAAACACTCAAAGGGGAAGTCTCCATGGAGCAGGGTCAAAATGATTTTGAGTCAAAACTGCATTTGCATAAATCATACTGCAATTGTTTTAATTGTGTGACTTATGATGTTATGACTCATTGTGATTAGTGGTGATGGTGTATGTGGTTGATCTTGTTGATGATTCATGTTATAAATATGTTTATGAACTAAGTTTTGTATAACATTTTCAGTTATTATATATAGTATTTTGAAGTATACAAAATCTAGTTTTTCGTCCTTTTCCTTAATAATTGGAAATTCACTTATTTTCTTATATGTATAGTTTTGTTTGGTAAGCTTACCCTTGCAATGTTTGCACATGTGGTTCGTGCCTGTGATGATCTCGGACATCGTGTTCGGGGGAGCAGATGGTTTTTAGGTGGATCTTTCTCTTGGAGAGTTTGTGGATAGAGCATACGAGGGATTGAAGACATTATCATTTCTTTCCATTTCTTTGTTTGGTCTTATGTATAAAATGAACCAGTTAGGCGTATTATGTATTTATCATGTGAAAAGATGTATGTACACATAGTTTTATTTAGTTAAGTTTTGTATAAGAGATATTTATAAATTAAGCTTTAATTTTTATCTGTCAGTTTTGGGAATCGTGGAAAAAAAAAAATTATCCAATATTTTATCAATAAACTAATTAGAGAGTTTTTAAAATTTAATGAAATAAAATCTTTAGTATAACAAATTTGTAACGAAGATGGGTCGTTACACCCAAGGTTGCCACTGACCAAGGTAGAACTCAAGAAAGATCAAACAGGACAAGAAACAACAATGAAAGAAAGAAACAAAGAAGAAACACAGCTTGGAATCGATCAGGAAGGGATCCTTATTCCTTTCTTCATTTCCTCCTTGCTTTCTTCGTTTCTTGATTGAAACATTGAGTTCTTGGTCAACAAGAAAGAAGTCAACTGACCTTCTTGACTTCTTCCTTCTTGGTCGCTTGATCTTGACTAATTTCTTGGATCAAGATCACAATGAAGAAAGCATCTTGATTGTACCCATGGTTGTGACTAACCAAGGTAGAACTCAAGATAGAAAAACAAGGCAAGAAACGTCCATGAAAAAAAGTAACAAAGAAGAAGCACAGCTTGGAATCAATCAAGAAGGGATCTTGATTCCTTTCTGCATTTCCTCCTTGCTTTCTTGATTTCTTGCTTGAAAGATTGCTTTCTTGGTCAACAAGAAAGACGTCAACTGAGCTTCTTGACTTCTTCCTTCTTGGTCGCCTGTTCTTGACTGCTTTCTTGAATCAAGATCGCAATCAAGAAAGCATTTTGATTGCGCCCATGGTTGTGACTGTCCAAGGTAGAACTCAAGGAAGAAAAACAAGGCAAGAAACGTGCATGAAAGAAAGAAACAAAGAAGAAACACAACTTAGAATCAATCAGGAAGGGATCTTGATTCCTTTCTTCATTTCCTCCTTGCTTTCCTGATTTCTTGCTTGAAAAATTGCTTTCTTAGTCAACAAGAAAGTAGTCAACTGAGCTTCTTGACTTTTTCCTTCTTGGTCACATGTTCTTGACTGCTTTCTTTAATAAAGATTGCAATCAAGAAAACATCTTGATTGCACCCATGGTTACGCTATCCAATGTAGAATTCATGAAAGAGCAAACATGACAAGAAACGATGATGAAAGAAAGAAACAAAGAAGAAACACAGCTTGGAATCAATCAAGAAGGGATCTTGGTTCCTTTCTTTATTTGCTCCATGCTTTCTTTGTTTCTTGCTTGAAACATTGGTTTCTTGGTAAACAACAAAAGAAGCCAACTTAGCTTCTTGACTTCTTCCTTCTTGGTCGCGTATTCTTGACTGCTTTCTTGAATCAACATTGCAATCAAGAAAGGATCTTGATTGTGCCCAAGGTTACAACTGACCAAGGTAGGACACAATAAAGATCAAACAAGACAAGAAACGATGATGAAAGAAAGAAACAAAGAAGAAACACAGCTTGGAATCAATAAGGAAGGGGTCTTTATTCCTTCCTTCATTTCGTCCTTGCTTTCTTCGTTTCTTGATTGAAACATTGCTTTCTTGGTCAACATGAAAGAAGTCAACTAAACTTCTTAACTTCTTCCTTCTTGGTCGTGTGTTCTTGACTACTTTCTTGCATCAAGATCGCAATCAAGAAAGCATCTTGATTGTACCCATGGTTATGACTAACTAAGGTAGAACTCAAGAAACAAAAACAAGGCAAGAAACGTCGATGAAAAAAAGAAACAAAGAAGAAACACAGCTTGGAATCAATCAAGAAGGGATCTTTATTCCTTTCCGCATTTCCTCATTGCTTTCTTGATGTCTTACTTGAAACATTGCTTTCTTGGTCGACAAGAAAGAAGTCAACTAAGCTTCTTTACTTCTTTCTTCTTGGTCGCTTGTTCTTGACTGCTTTCTTGAATCAAGAAAGCAATGAAGAAAGCATTTTGATTGCGCCCATGGTTGCGACTGTCCAAGGTAGAACTCAAGAAAGAAAAGCAAGGCAAGAAACGTTGATGAAAGAAAGAAACAAAGAAGAAACACAGCTTGGAATCAATCAGGAAGGGATCTTGATTCCTTTCTTCATTTCCTCCATGCTTTCTTGATTTCTAGCTTGAAAAATTGCTTTCTTGGTCACCAAGAAAGAAGTCAACTAAGCATATTGACTTCTTCCTTTTGGTCGCATGTTCTTGAATGCTTTCTTGAATCAAGATCATAATTAAGAAATCATGTCGAATGCGCCCATGGTTACGCTAACCAAGGTAGAACTCAGGAAAGATCAAAGAAGACAAGAAACGACGATCAAAGAAAGAAACAAAGAAGAAACACAACTTAGAATAAATCAGGAATGGATCTTTATTCCTTTCTTCATTTCCTCCTTGCTTTCTTCGTTTCTTGATTGAAACATTGCTTTCTTGGTCAACAAGAAAGAAGTCAACTGACCTTCTTGACTTCTTCCTTCTTGGTCACTTGTTCTTGACTGCTTTCTCGAATCAAGATCGCAATCAAGAAAGCATCTTCGTTGCGCCCATGGTTGCGACTGACCAAGGTAGAACTCATGTAAGAACAAACAAGACAAGAAACGACCATGAAAGTAAGAAACATTGAAGAAACACAGCTTGGAATCAATCAAAGAGGGATATTGATTCCTTTCTTCATTTCCTCCTTGCCTTCTTGGTACCTTGGTTGAAAATTGCTTTCTTGGTCAACAAGGAAGAAGTCAACTAAGCTTCTTGACTTCTTCCTTCTAGGTCGCTTCTTCTTGAATGCTTTCTTGAATCAAGAAAGCATCTTGATTGTGCCCATGGTTGCGAATGACCAAGGTAGAACTCAAGAAAGAACAAATAAGACAACAAACGACCATGAAAGAAAGAAGCACATCTTAGAATCAATCAAGAAAGGATCTTGATTCCTTTATTCATTTCCTCCTTGCTTTCTTGGTTCCTTGCTTGAAACATTGGTTTCTTGGTCAACAAGAAAGAAGTCAACTGAGCTTCTTGAGTGCTTCTTTCTTGGTCGCTCGTTCTTCACTAAGTTCTTGAATGAAGATTGCAATTAAGAAAGCATGTTGATTGCGCCCAAGGATGCAACAAACCAAGGTAGAAATCAAGAAAGGAAATCAAGGCAAGAAAAGTCCATCAAAGAAAGAAACAAAGAAGAAACACAGCTTGGAATCAATAAAGAAGGGATTGGTCAACATGAAAGAAGTTAACTGAGCTCCTTGACTTCTTCCTTCTTTGTCACTTGTTCTTGGCTGCTATCTTAAGTCAAGATCACAATCAAGAAAACCTCTTGATTGTGTCCATGGTTACGACTGACCAAGGTAGAACTCAAGAAAGAACAAACAAGACAAGAAATCACCTTGAAAGAAAGAAACACTGAAGAAACACAGCTTTGAATCAATCAAGAATGGATCTTGATTTCTTTCTTCATTTCCTCCTTGCTTCCTTGGTTTCTTGCTTGAGATATTGCTTTCTTGGTCAACAAGAAAGAAGTCAACTGAGCTTCTTGACTTCTTCCTTATTGGTCGCTTATTTTTTACTACTTTCTTAAATCAAGATCGCAATCAAGAAAGGATCATGATTGCGCCCATAGTTGCGACTGGCAAAGGTACAACTCAAGAAATAACAAACAAGACAAGAAACGACCATGAAAGAAAGAAACAAAGAAGAAACACAACTTAGAATCAATCAGGAAGGGATCTTGATTCCTTTCTTCATTTCCTCCTTGCTTTCCTGATTTCTTGCTTGAAAAATTGCTTTCTTAGTCAACAAGAAAGTAGTCAACTAAGCTTCTTGACTTTTTCCTTCTTGGTCGCATGTTCTTGAGTGCTTTCTTTAATAAAGATCGCAATCAAGAAAACATCTTGATTGCACCCATGGTTACGCTATCCAATGTAGAATTCATGAAAGAGCAAACATGACAAGAAACGATGATGAAAGAAAGAAACAAAGAAGAAACACAGCTTGGAATCAATCAAGAAGGGATCTTGTTCCTTTCTTTATTTGCTCCATGCTTTCTTTGTTTCTTGCTTGAAACATTGGTTTCTTGGTAAACAACAAAAGAAGCCAACTTAGCTTCTTGACTTCTTCCTTCTTGGTCGCGTATTCTTGACCGCTTTCTTGAATCAACATTGCAATCAAGAAAGCATCTTGATTGTGCCCAAGGGGACAACTGGCCAAGGTAGGACACAATAAAGATCAAACAAGACAATAAACGACGATGAACAAAAGAAACAAAGAAGAAACACAGCTTGGAATCAATAAGGAAGGGGTCTTTATTCCTTCCTTCATTTCGTCCTTGCTTTCTTCGTTTCTTAATTGAAACATTGCTTTCTTGGTCAACATGAAAGAAGTCAACTAAGCTTCTTAACTTCTTCCTTCTTGGTCGTGTGTTCTTGACTACTTTCTTGCATCAAGATCGCAATCAAGAAAGCATCTTGATTGTACCCATGGTTATGACTAACTAAGGTAGAACTCAAGAAACAAAAACAAGGCAAGAAACATCGATGAAAAAAAGAAACAAAGAAGAAACACAACTTGGAATCAATCAAGAAGGGATCTTTATTCCTTTCCGCATTTCCTCATTGCTTTCTTGATGTCTTACTTGAAACATTGCTTTCTTGGTCGACAAGAAAGAAGTCAACTAAGCTTCTTTACTTCTTCCTTCTTGGTCGCTTGTTCTTGACTGCTTTCTTGAATCAAGAAAGCAATGAAGAAAGTATTTTGATTGCGCCCATCGTTGTGACTGTCCAAGGTAGAACTCAAGAAAGAAAAGCAAGGCAAGAAACGTCGATGAAAGAAAGAAACAAAGAAGAAACACAGCTTGGAATCAATCAGGAAGGGATCTTGATTCCTTTCTTCAATTCCTCCATGCTTTCTTGATTTCTAGCTTGAAAAATTGCTTTCTTGGTCACCAAGAAAGAAGTCAACTAAGCATCTTGACTTCTTCCTTCTTGGTCGCATGTTCTTGACTGCTTTCTTGATTCAAGATCGTAATTAAGAAATCATGTCGAATGCGCCCATGGTTACGCTAACCAAGGTAGAAGTCACGAAAGAACAAAGACGACAAGAAACGACGATGAAAGAAAAAAAAAGAAGAAACACAACTCGGAATCAATCAAGAAGGGATCTGGATTCCTTTCTTTATTTGCTCAATGCTTTCCTTGTTTCTTGCTTGAAATATTGCTTTATTGGTAAACAAGAAAGAAGTCAACTTAGCGTCTCGACTTCTTCCTTCTTGGTCGCTTATTTTTTACTGCTTTCTTGAACCAAGATCGCAATCAAGAAGGCATCTTGATTGTGCCTAAGGTTGCGACTGACAAAGGTAGAACTCAAGAAAGATCAAAGAAGACAAGAAACGCGATGAAAGAAAGAAACAAAGAAGAAACACAACTTAGAATAAATCAGGAATGGATCTTTATTCCTTTCTTCATTTCCTCCTTACTTTCTTCGTTTCTTGATTGAAACATTGCTTTCTTGGTCGACAAGAAAGAAGTCAACTGACCTTCTTGACTTCTTCCTTCTTGGTCACTTGTTCTTGACTGCTTTCTCGAATCAAGATCGCAATCAAGAAAGCATCTTCGTTGCGCCCATGGTTGCGACTGACCAAGGTAGAACTCATGTAAGAACAAACAAGACAAGAAACGACCATGAAAGTAAGAAACATTGAAGAAACACAGCTTGGAATCAATCAAAGAGGGATATTGATTCCTTTCTTCATTTCCTCCTTGCCTTCTTGGTACCTTGGTTGAAAATTGCTTTCTTGGTCAACAAGGAAGAAGTCAACTAAGCTTCTTGACTTCTTCCTTCTAGGTCGCTTCTTCTTGAATGCTTTCTTGAATCAAGAAAGCATCTTGATTGTGCCCATGGTTGCGAATGACCAAGGTAGAACTCAAGAAAGAACAAATAAGACAACAAACGACCATGAAAGAAAGAAGCACATCTTGGAATCAATCAAGAAAGGATCTTGATTCCTTTATTCATTTCCTCCTTGCTTTCTTGGTTCCTTGCTTGAAACATTGGTTTCTTGGTCAACAAGAAAGAAGTCAACTGAGCTTCTTGAGTGCTTCCTTCTTGGTCGCTCGTTCTTCACTAAGTTCTTGAATGAAGATTGCAATTAAGAAAGCATGTTGATTGCGCCCAAGGATGCAACAAACCAAGGTAGAAATCAAGAAAGGAAATCAAGGCAAGAAAAGTCCATCAAATAAAGAAACAAAGAAGAAACACAGCTTGGAATCAATAAAGAAGGGATTGGTCAACATGAAAGAAGTTAACTGAGCTTCTTGACTTCTTCCTTCTTTGTCACTTGTTCTTGGCTGCTATCTTAAGTCAAGATCACAATCAAGAAAGCATCTTGATTGTGTCCATGGTTACGACTGACCAAGGTAGAACTCAAGAAAGAACAAACAAGACAAGAAATCACCTTGAAAGAAAGAAACACTGAAGAAACACAGCTTTGAATCAATCAAGAATGGATCTTGATTTCTTTCTTCATTTCCTCCTTGCTTCCTTGGTTTCTTGCTTGAGATATTGCTTTCTTGGTCAACAAGAAAGAAGTCAACTGAGCTTCTTGACTTCTTCCTTATTGGTCGCTTATTTTTTACTGCTTTCTGAAATCAAGATCGCAATCAAGAAAGGATCATGATTGCGCCCATAGTTGCGACTGATAAAGGTACAACTCAAGAAATAAAAAACAAGACAAGAAACGACCATGAAAGAAAGAAACAAAGAAGAAACACAACTTAGAATCAATCAGGAAGGGATCTTGATTCCTTTCTTCATTTCCTCCTTGCTTTCCTGATTTCTTGCTTGAAAAATTGCTTTCTTAGTCAACAAGAAAGTAGTCAACTGAGCTTCTTGACTTTTTCCTTCTTGGTTGCATGTTCTTGAGTGCTTTCTTTAATAAAGATCGCAATCAAGAAAACATCTTGATTGCACCCATGGTTACGCTATCCAATGTAGAATTCATGAAAGAGCAAACATGACAAGAAACGATGATGAAAGAAAGAAACAAAGAAGAAACACAGCTTGGAATCAATCAAGAAGGGATCTTGGTTCCTTTCTTTATTTGCTCCATGCTTAAAACATTGGTTTCTTGGTAAACAACAAAAGAAGCCAACTTAGCTTCTTGACTTCTTCCTTCTTGGTCGCGTATTCTTGACTGCTTTCTTGAATCAACTTTGCAATCAAAAAAGCATCTTGATTGTGCACAAGGTTACAACTGACCAAGGTAGGACACAATAAAGATCAAACAAGACAAGAAATGATGATGAAAGAAAGAAACAAAGAAGAAACACATCTTGGAATCAATAAGGAAGGGGTCTTTATTCCTTCCTTCATTTCGTCCTTGCTTTCTTCGTTTCTTGATTGAAGCATTGCTTTCTTGGTCAACATGAAAGAAGTCAACTAAGCTTCTTAACTTCTTCCTTCTTGGTCGTGTGTTCTTGACTACTTTCTTGCATCAAGATCGCAATCAAGAAAGCATCTTGATTGTACCCATGGTTATGACTAACTAAGGTAGAACTCAAGAAAGAAAAACAAGGAAAGAAACGTTGATGAAAAAAAGAAATAAAGAAGAAACACAACTTGGAATCAATCAAGAAGGGATCTTTATTCCTTTTTGCATTTCCTCATTGCTTTCTTGATGTCTTACTTGAAACATTGCTTTCTTGGTCGACAAGAAAGAAGTCAACTAAGCTTCTTTACTTCTTCCTTCTTGGTCGCTTGTTCTTGACTGCTTCCTTGAATCAAGAAAGCAATGAAGAGAGCATTTTGATTGCGCCCATCGTTGCGACTATCCAAGGTAGAACTCAAGAAAGAAAAGCAAGGCAAGAAACATTGATGAAAGAAAGAAACAAAGAAGAAACACAGCTTGGAATCAATCAGGAAGGGATCTTGATTCCTTTCTTCAATTCCTCCATGCTTTCTTGATTTCTAGCTTGAAAAATTGCTTTCTTGGTCACCAAGAAAGAAGTCAACTAAGCATCTTGACTTCTTCCTTCTTGGTCGCATGTTCTTGACTGCTTTCTTGAATCAAGATCGTAATTAAGAAATCATGTCGAATGCGCCCATGGTTACGCTAACCAAGGTAGAAGTCACGAAAGAACAAACACGACAAGAAACGACAATGAAAGAAAAAAATAAAGAAGAAACACAACTCGGAATCAATCAAGAAGGGATCTGGATTCCTTTCTTTATTTGCTCAATGCTTTCCTTGTTTCTTGCTTGAAATATTGCTTTATTGGTAAACAACAAAGAAGTCAACTTAGCTTCTCGACTTCTTCATTCTTGGTCCCTTATTTTTTACTGCTTTCTTGAACCAAGATCGCAATCAAGAAGGCATCTTGATTGTGCCTAAGGTTGCGACTGACCAAGGTAGAACTCAAGAAAGATCAAAGAAGACAAGAAACGACGATCAAAGAAAGAAACAAAGAAGAAACACAACTTAGAATAAATCAGGAATGGATCTTTATTCCTTTCTTCATTTCCTCCTTGCTTTCTTCGTTTCTTGATTGAAACATTGCTTTCTTGGTCAACAAGAAAGAAGTCAACTGACCTTCTTGACTTCTTCCTTCTTGGTCACTTGTTCTTGACTGCTTTCTCGAATCAAGATCGCAATCAAGAAAGCATCTTCGTTGCGCCCATGGTTGCGACTGACCAAGGTAGAACTCATGTAAGAACAAACAAGACAAGAAACGACCATGAAAGTAAGAAACATTGAAGAAACACAGCTTGGAATCAATCAAAGAGGGATATTGATTCCTTTCTTCATTTCCTCCTTGCCTTCTTAGTACCTTGGTTGAAAATTGCTTTCTTGGTCAACAAGGAAGAAGTCAACTAAGCTTCTTGACTTCTTCCTTCTTGGTCGCTTCTTCTTGAATGCTTTCTTGAATCAAGAAAGCATCTTGATTGTGCCCATGGTTGCGAATGACCAAGGTAGAACTCAAGAAAGAACAAATAAGACAAGAAACGAGCATGAAAGAAAGAAGCACATCTTGGAATCAATCAAGAAAGGATCTTGATTCCTTTATTCATTTCCTCCTTGCTTTCTTGGTTCCTTGCTTGAAACATTGGTTTCTTGGTCAACAAGAAAGAAGTCAACTGAGCTTCTTGAGTGCTTCCTTCTTGGTCGCTCGTTCTTCACTAAGTTCTTGAATGAAGATTGCAATTAAGAAAGCATGTTGATTGCGCCCAAGGATGCAACAAACCAAGGTAGAAATCAAGAAAGGAAATCAAGGCAAGAAAAGTCCATGAAAGAAAGAAACAAAGAAGAAACACAGCTTGGAATCAATAAAGAAGGGATTGGTCAACATGAAAGAAGTTAACTGAGCTTCTTGACTTCTTCCTTCTTTGTCACTTGTTCTTGGCTGCTATCTTAAGTTAAGATCACAATCAAGAAAGCATCTTGATTGTGTCCATGGTTACGACTGACCAAGGTAGAACTCAAGAAAGAACAAACAAGACAAGAAATCACCTTGAAAGAAAGAAACACTAAAGAAACACAGCTTTGAATCAATCAAGAATGGATCTTGATTTCTTTCTTCATTTCCTCCTTGCTTCCTTGGTTTCTTGCTTGAGATATTGCTTTCTTGGTCAACAAGAAAGAAGTCAACTGAGCTTCTTGACTTCTTCCTTATTGGTCGCTTATTTTTTACTGCTTTCTTAAATCAAGATCGCAATCAAGAAAGGATCATGATTGCGCCCATAGTTGCGACTGATAAAGGTACAACTCAAGAAATAAAAAACAAGACAAGAAACGACCATGAAAGAAAGAAACAAAGAAGAAACACAACTTAGAATCAATCAGGAAGGGATCTTGATTCCTTTCTTCATTTCCTCCTTTCTTTCCTGATTTCTTGCTTGAAAAATTACTTTCTTAGTCAACAAGAGAGTAGTCAACTGAGCTTCTTGACTTTTTCCTTCTTGGTCGCATGTTCTTGAATGCTTTCTTTAATAAAGATCGCAATCAAGAAAACATCTTGATTGCACCCATGGTTACGCTAGCCAATGTAGAATTCATGAAAGAGCAAACATGACAAGAAACGATGATGAAAGAAAGAAACAAAGAAGAAACACAACTTGGAATCAATCAAGAAGGGATCTTGGTTCCTTTCTTTATTTGCTCCATGCTTAAAACATTGGTTTCTTGGTAAACAACAAAAGAAGCCAACTTAGCTTCTTGACTTCTTCCTTCTTGGTCGCGTATTCTTGACTGCTTTCTTGAATCAACTTAGCAATCAAAAAAGCATCTTGATTGTGCACAAGGTTACAACTGACCAAGGTAGGACACAATAAAGATCAAACAAGACAAGAAACGATGATGAAAGAAAGAAACAAAGAAGAAACACATCTTGGAATCAATAAGGAAGGGGTCTTTATTCCTTCCTTCATTTCGTCCTTGCTTTCTTCGTTTCTTGATTGAAGCATTGCTTTCTTGGTCAACATGAAAGAAGTCAACTAAGCTTCTTAACTTCTTCCTTCTTGGTCGTGTGTTCTTGACTACTTTCTTGCATCAAGATCGCAATCAAGAAAGCATCTTGATTGTACCCATGGTTATGACTAACTAAGGTGGAACTCAAGAAAGAAAAACAAGGCAAGAAACATCGATGAAAAAAAGAAACAAAGAAGAAACCAGCTTGGAATCAATCAAGAAGGGATCTTTATTCCTTTTTGCATTTCCTCATTGCTTTCTTGATGTCTTACTTGAAACATTGCTTTCTTGGTCGACAGGAAAGAAGTCAACTAAGCTTCTTTACTTCTTCCTTCTTGGTTGCTTATTCTTGACTGCTTTCTTGAATCAAGAAAGCAATGAAGAAAGCATTTTGATTGCGCCCATGGTTGCGACTATCCAAGGTAGAACTCAAGAAAGAAAAGCAAGGCAAGAAACGTCAATGAAAGAAAGAAACAAAGAAGAAACACAGCTTGGAATCAATCAGGAAGGGATCTTGATTCCTTTCTTCATTTCCTCCATGCTTTCTTGATTTCTAGCTTGAAAACTTGCTTTCTTGGTCACCAAGAAAGAAGTCAACTAAGCATCTTGACTTCTTCCTTCTTGGTCGCATGTTCTTGATTACTTTCTTGAATCAAGATCGTAATTAAGAAATCATGTCGAATGCGCCCATGGTTATGCTAACCAAGGTAGAAGTCACGAAAGAACAAACACGACAAGAAACGACGATGAAAGAAAGAAATAAAGAAGAAACACACAGCTTGGAATTAATCAAGAAGGGATCTGGATTCCTTTCTTTATTTGCTCAATGCTTTCCTTGTTTCTTGCTTGAAACATTGGTTTATTGGTAAACAAGAAAGAAGTCAACTTAGCTTCTCAACTTCTTGCTTCTTGGTCGCTTATTTTTGACTGCTTTCTTGAACCAAGATCGCAATCAAGAAGGCATCTTGATTGTGCCTAAGGTTGCGACTGACCAAGGTAGAACTCAGGAAAGATCAAAGAAGACAAGAAATAACCATGAAAGAAACAAACAAAGAAGAAACACAGCTTGGAATCAATCAAGAAGGGATCTTGATTCCTTTCTTCATTTCCTCCTTGCTTTCTTGGATACTTGTTTGAAACCTTACTTTCTTGGTCAACAAGAAAGAAGTCAACTGAGCTTCTTGACTTCTTCATTCTTGGTTGCTTGTTCTTGACTGCTTTCTTGAATCAAGATCGCAATCAAGCAACCATCTTCATTGCGCCCATGGTTGCGACGGACTAAGGTAGAACTCAAGATAGAATAAACAAGACAAGAAACGACCATGAAAGAAAGAAAGAAAGAAGAAACACAACTTAGAATCAATCAAGAAGGGATCTTGATTCCTCTCTACATTTCCTCCTTGCTTTCTTGCTTGAAACATTGCTATCTTGGTAAACAAGAAAGAAGTCAACTGAGCTTCTTGACTTCTTCCTTCTTGGTTACCTGGTCTTGACTGCTTTCTTCAATTAAGATCGCGATGGTTGCGACTGACCAAGGTAGAACTCAAGAAAGAACAAACAAGACAAGAAACAAAGAAGAAACACAGCTTGGAATCAATCAAAAAGGGATCTTGATTCCTTTCTTCATTTCGTCCTTGCTTTCTTGGTTTCTTGTTTGAAACATTGCTTTCTTGGTCATCAAGAAAGAAGTCAATTGAGCTTTTTGACTTCTTCCTACTTTTTCGCTTGTTCTTGGCTGCTTTTTTGAATCAAGATCGCAATCAAGAAAGCATCTTTATTGCGCCCATGGGTCATCTTCATGTTCATACAAAGCTGAAACAAATACCTACATTTCTCATGAACACATCATCTCCTCGTACGCCTTGCACAGTGGACAGAATTCAATTTCAAGTTTGACATGTCCTTCAATCTCATGCTTCACATATGTGCGCTATTTTCATCATATCTTCAACTATACAACTCCAAATCGCATCAAACCCCTGTCAATATTTCAATAACACAATTATCTACATCTTTCATGAAGACAACAAGACTTAATTAGGTCATCTTAAGGATTGTTAATTCATCAACATGAACAAAAATGTGAAGCTAACACATACCCAATTACTCAAATTGTACTTACTAACAAATAACTAATATACTTACAGATATACATATACACATTGAGTTCTTTGAGAAATATATTTTAATACATTTTTAATTATTTATTTATTTATTTTATTTTTTATTTATTAATTTTTTCATTTTCTATTTTTTTTCATTATATTTGCTAATTTTTTTAACTGCATATATTTTTAAAATTATTTATTTACTTGCAGTGCATTCCTCGTGAAAAGTTATTCAAAATGCACATATAATTTGCTCAAATCCGACGTCCCAGTCAAAAGTTATGTCCTTTCAAACTATAAGCCTCTTTCTTTCATGCATATACGTGCTTATTCAGTGCCTCGTAACTTTCTCTCCCAAAATTCGATCCGGGTCATCTCCGTGTCCATACAATGCTTAAAAAAATACCTACATTTCTCGTGAACACATCATCTCCTCGTTCGCCTTGCACAGTGTACAGAATTCAATTTCAAGTTTGACTTGTCCTTCAATCTCACCCTTCACATATGTGCACTATTTTCATCATATCTCCAGCTATACAACTTCAAATCACATCAAATCACTGTCAATATCTCAATAAAAAATTTATCTACAACTTTCGTGCAGACAACAAAACTTAATTAGGTTATCTTAAGGATTGTTAATTCATCAATATGAACAAAAATCTGAAGCTAATACATACCGAATTACTCAAATTCTACTTACTAACAAATAACTTGCATACATACAGATTTAGATATAGACATTGTGTTTTTTCATAAATATATTTTAATACATTTTTAATTATTTATTTATTTATTTTATTTATATATTAATTATTTTTTTATTTTCTATTTTTTCATTTTATTTACTAATTTTTTATCTATATTTTTTTATTAAATAATTTATTTATTTGCAGCGTGTTCCTCACGATAAGTTATGCAAAATGCACATAAAATTTGCCCAGATCCGATGTCCCATTCAAAAGGTATGTCCTTTCAAACTTTAAGCCTCTTTCTGTCACGCATGTTCATGCTTATTCAATGCCTCGTAACTTTCTTTCCCGAAATGCGATCCGGGTCATTTGCATGTCCATACAAAGCTTAAATAGATACCTACATTTTTCGTGAACACATCATCTCCTCATTCGCCTTGAGCAGTGCACAAAATTCAATTTCAAGCTTGACTTGTCCTTCAATCTCACGCTTCACATATGTGCGCTATTTTCATCATATCTTCAGCTATACAATTCCAAATCAATCCAAACCACTGTCAATATCTCAATAACACATTTATCTACAACTTTCATGCAGAGAACAAAACTTAATTAGGTCATTTTAAGGATTGTTAATTCATCAACATGAACAAAAACTGTGAAGCTAATACATACCCAATTACTCAAATTGTACTTACTAACAAATAACTAACATACATATAGATATAGACATTGAGTTTTTTGAGAATTTTTTTTAATACATTTTTAATTATTTATTTAGTTATTTTATGTATATATTCAATTTTTTATTTATTAATCTTTTATTTTCTATTTTTCACTTTATTTACTAATTTTTTTATCTATATATATTTTTATTAAATTATTTATTTTTTGCAGCACGTTCCTCGTGAAAAGTTGTGCAAAATGCACATATTATTTGCCCAGATCCGACGTCCCAGTCAAAAGTTATGTTCTTTAAAACTTTAAGCCTCTTTTTCTCATGCATGTTCGTGCTTATTCAGTGCCTCGTAACTTTCTCTCCCAAAATACGATCCAGGTCATCTCTATGTCCATACAAAGCTTATTCAGATGCCTACATTTCTCATGAACACATCATCTCCTCATTTGCCTTGCACAGTGGATAGAATTCAATTTCAAGTTTGACATGTCCTTCAATATCACACTTCACATATGTGCGCTATTTTCATCATATCTTCAGCTATACAACTCCAAATCACATCAAACCATTGTCAATATCTCAATAACACATTTATATACAACTTTCATGTAGACAACAAAACCTAATTAGGTCATCTTAAGTATTCTTAATTCATCAACATGAACAAAAATGTGAAGATAATACATAGCAAATTACTCAAATTGCACTTACTAACAAATAACTAACATATATAAAGAGACAGATATAGACATTAAGTTTTTTTAGTACATTTTTAATTATTTATTTTTTTATTTTATTTACATATTTTATTTTTTATTTTTTTTATTTTTTTATTTTCTATTTTTTTCATTTTATTTACTAATTATTTTTATGAATATTTTTTATTAAATTATTTATTTATTTATTTGCAGCGTTTTCCTCGCGAAAAGTTATGCAAAATGCACATATAATTTTTCCATATCCGACGTCCCAGTCAAAAGTTATGTCCTTTCAAACTTTAAGCCTCTTTTTGTCATGCATGTTCGTACTTATTCAGTGCCTCGTAACTTTCTCTCCCAATATGCGATCCGCGTCATCTCCATGTCCATACAAAGCTTATTCAGATACCTACATTTCTTGTGAACACATCATCTTGTCGTTCGCCTTGCGCAGTGGACAGAATTCAATTTCAAGTTTGACATGTCCTTCAATCTCACGCTTCACATATGTGCGCTATTTTCATCATATCTTCAGCTATACAACTCCAAATCACATCAACCCATTGTCAATATCTCAATAACACATTTATCTACAACATTCATGCAGACAACAAAACTTAATTAGGTCATCTTAAGTATTCTTAATTCATCAACATGAACAAAAATGTGAAGATAATACATAGCAAATTACCCAAATTGTACTTACTAACAAATAACTAACATACATATAGATATAGATATAGACATTAATTTTTTTGAGAAATTTTTTATAATACATTTTTAATTATTTATTTACTTATTTTATTTACATATTTAATTTGTACTTATTAATTTATTTTATTTTCTATTTTTTCATTTTATTTACTAATTTTTTTAATCTATAATTTGTTTATTAAATTATTTATTTATTTGCAGCGCGTTCCTCACGAAAAGTTATGCAAAATGCACAAATAATTTTCCCAGATCCGACGTCCCAGTCAAAAGTTATGTCCTTTCAAACTTTAAGCCTCTCTTCGTCATGCATGTTCGTGCTTATTCAGTACCTCGTAACTTTCTCTCCCGAAATGCGATCCGGGTCATCTCCATGTCAATACAAAGCTTATTCAGATACCTACATTTCTCTTGAACACATTATCTCATCGTTCGCCTTGCACAGTGAACATAATTTAATTTCATGTTTGACATGTCCTTCAATCTCACGCTTCACATATGTGTGTTATTTTCAGCATATCTTCATCTATACAACTCCAAATCACATCAAACCACTGTCAATATATCAATAACACAATTATCTAAAACTTTCATGCAGACAACAAAACTTAATTAGGTCATTTTAAGTATTCTTAATTCATCAACATGAACAAAAACTGTGAAGCTAATACATACCCAATTACTCAAATTCTACTTACTAACAAATAACAAACATACATATAGATATAAGTATAGACATTGAGTTTTTTGAGAAATATATTTTAATGCATTTTTAATTATTTATTTAATTATTTTATTTATATATTCAAATTTTTATTTATTAATTTTTTATTTTCTATTTACTAATTTTTTTATCTGTATTTTTTATTAAATTATTTATCTACTTCCAGTGCGTTCCTCAAGAAAAGTTATGCAAAATGCACATATTATTTGCCCAGATCCAACATCCCAGTCAAAAGTTATGTCCTTTCAAACTTTAAGCCTCTTTCTATCAAACATGTACATGCTTATTAAGTGTCTCTTAACTTTTTCGCCGAAATGCGATCTGAAAATTTTCCATGTCCATAAAAAGCTTAAAAAAATACCTACATTTCTTGTGAACACATCATCTCGTCGTTCGCCTTGCACAGTGGACAAAATTCAATTTCAAGTTTGACATTAGCTTCACATTTTTGTTCATGTTGATGAATTAACAATCATAAAGATGACCTAATTAAGTTTTGTTGTCTATATGAAAGTTGTAGATAAATATGTTATTGAGATATTGACAGTGGTTTGATGTGATTTTGAGTTGTATAGCTGAAGATATGATGAAAATAGCGGACATATGTGAAGCGTAAGATTGAAGGACTTGTCAAACTTGAAATTGAATTCTGTCCACTGTGCAAGGCGAAGGAGAAGATGATGTGTTCACGAGAAATGTAGGTATCTATTTAAGCTTTTTATGGACACAGAGGTGACCCAAATCACATTTCGGGACAAAAAGTTACAAGGCACAGAATAAGCATGTACATGCTTGACAGAAAAAGGCTAAAGTTGGAAAGGACATAACTTTTGACAGGGACGTCGGATCTGGGTAAATTATATGTGCATTTTGCATAACTTTTCCCGAGGAACGCACTGCAAATAAATAATTAATTTAATAAAAAAATATATAAATAAAAAAATTAGTAAATAGAATAAAAAAATAGAAAATAAAAAAAATTAATAAATAAAAAATTAAATATATATAAATAAAATAAATAATTAAAAATGTATTAAAATTTATTTCGAAAAAAACTTAATGTCTATATCTATATCTATATGTATGTTAGCTATTTGTTAGTAAATACAATTTGAGTAATTAGGTATGTATTAGCTTCACATTTTTTTTCATGTTGATGAATGAACAATACTTAAGATGACCTAATTAAGTTTTGTTGTCTTCGTGAAAGTTGTATATTAAAGTGTTATTGAGATATTGACAGTGGGTTGATGTGATTTTGAGTTGTATAGCTGATGATATGATGAAAATAGTGCACATATGTGAAGCGTGAGATTGAAGGACATGTCAAACTTGAACATGAATTCTGTCCACTGTGCAAGGAGAACGAGGAGATGATGTGTGCATGAGAAATGTAGGTTTCTATTTAAGCTTTGTATGGAAACGAAGATGACCCGGATCACATTTCGGGAGAGAAAGTTACGAGGCACTGAATAAGCACGTACATGCTTGACAGAAAGAGGCTTAAAGTTTGAAAGGACATTACTTTTGACTGGGACGTCGGATTTGAACAAATTTTATATGTGCATTTTGCATAACTTTTCTCGAGGAACGCATTGCAAATAAATAATTAATTTCATAAAAAAATATATAGATAAAAAAATTAGTAAATAAAATGAAAAAATAGAAAATAAAAAAATTAATAAATAAAAAATTAAATATATAAATAAATTAAATGCATAAATAAGTAAAAATGTATTAAAATATATTTCTCAAAAAACTCAATGTATATATCTATATCTATATGTATGTTAGTTATGTTAGGTTCTAAGACCTTGGACGATGTCCAACCCCTCGTATTTCGGTTTTGATGATAACAACTAAAGGATAAATTTTGAAGTATCTAATGATCTAGTTTGAGTGTTATAGGATTTACGTCGTCCAATCCCGCAATGGTATTGTATCTCTCAAACCTGGACTTTATGTTTTTAATAAGAAAAGCGTCCAAATGTGTTTTGTAAGAATTCTACAGGCAGCGTCCAATGCTCCTGTGAGAGTAAGCGTCCAACGATTAAATAACCCTCTCTGTAGTTTCTATCTTAAAATACGTTTTCAATGTTGATTCAAAATAAGGCAACGATCACTCTCTCATATTTTAACATGCCATTCTATTTGATTTTTTTGAATAGTACTGAACAGGAAAAGAAGAAGCTTCTCTCTGCAGAAAAAGTACAAGTAGGAGAAGCGCTAAAAGTATGGCTGTCACTTCTATCTCTTCACCCTAAGTCAAAACGTGACAATGGTCACATGCTATGGAGAGAATCGCTCTTGGCAAAGGAATGGATCCCTCAACGGATACCTTTCGACAAGCTGACTATAAATAGAGGAATGAGCTCATGTATCAGACTGACGAAAAAGTGATAAAGAGCTGAATCTCCGTCACAACGACTGGACGATCTATACTTAAGCAAAAAGAGCATTCTTCTTAGCTTTGCTAAGTGATTCTGTATATTCGTACTTACTGTAATATCCTCTCAGTGAGAGTTAAGTCTTACTTTCTATTCTTAAACTATTTTGTTTGGAAAGCCAGGAGTGGCTTAGTGTTAAAGAATACTTGGGTTTTGTGTTTAATCTCAAGGGGAGATTAAGGGTGTGCCAGAAGTGGCCTAGAGAATACTTGTAGCCAGAAGTGGCAAGGTTAGAATACTTGAGAGTAATCAGATCTTGATTAGTAGAACCCTTCAAAGTTTTTGAAGGAGAACTGGACGTAGCTCAGTTGAGTGAACCAGTATAAAACTAAGTGTTTTATTCTCTCGCTTTCTAGCTTACTTGCATTTCTTTTAAACTATCTCTTCAACATACTACGAAAGGGTTTCTATACACATTTTATCTAAGTTTATCTATTACGTGTATTCTAACGAAAAGGAAGAAGAGTAGTTTCTTTGGACAGTTGTTTTTAATCTGCTGGACGATAGCTTGATCTTCTGTTTTACTAAGTTCTTGTAAAACGTAAAGATACACTATCTTCACATTAGCTAAAGTTTTTCAAAGAAATTTTAAATACACTATTCAACCCCCCTTCTAGTGTATTTCTCTATATTTCAGTTGGCATCAGAGCTCGACCTCTTGGGTTGAGTACTTAGCAGTACAGAGGAAAGATCCTGAGAAAGATGGAAAACGAAGGACAAGCTGTGAACAGACCACCACTCTTCAAGGGTGTCAAATATGATTACTGGAAACAAAGAATGATAGCATTCTTTGAATCTAGCCATATTGACATGTGGGAAGTTGTGGAGATGGGCGATTATATTCCACTTGATGCAAGCCTCAACGAAATCCCAAAGGCTAGATGGACGGAAGAGCAAAAACAAAGATTTTATCTCAACTCCAGAGCCAGAAACATCATCATGTGTGCACTAAGCGAACAAGAATACAACAAGGTGCACAGTCTCAAAAGTGCATAACAAATGTGGGACACTCTTGCATTAACATATGAGGGTTCCACTCAGGTAAAACGTAACAAACTCAGTTTCCTTACTCGTCAATATGAGTTGTTTAGTATGGAAGAAAACGAGGACATACAAAGTATGTTTGGACGGTTTCAAACCATACTAAATGAACTTAGAGCACATGGTAAAGATTACAATAACTATGAACATATTGACAAAATTCTAAGAAGTTTGCCTAGGAAATGGAGACCACAGGTTACAGCTTTGAGAACAAAAAAGGAACTGGACGATATGTCCCTAGAAGAACTCGTGGGAACTCTCAAGGTGCATGAACTAGAACTACATCAAGATAGTGATGGTAAGAAAAACAAGTCTCTGGCGCTCAGCGTCCAGAAGCCAAGGAAAGCATCATCGTCCAAAGCCATGCAAGCTGAAACATCATCAGACGAACAATATGA
This sequence comes from Pueraria montana var. lobata, assembly GCA_026413185.1. Lineage (NCBI taxonomy): Eukaryota > Viridiplantae > Streptophyta > Magnoliopsida > Fabales > Fabaceae > Pueraria > Pueraria montana. Next base: position 45,830,254 of record CM048646.1, read on the forward strand.
AGATGATGACTCAGACAAGAATGATGAACTATCCTTTATATCCAAAAGGATACATGCTATGTGGAAGAAGAAAGGTGGATCCATATGGAGAAACCTAAAGAGGAAAGACTTCAAAGAAAAGAAGGAGAAGAGTCCAATTGTATGCTACCAATGCAAAAAGCCAGGACACTTCAAATCAGAATGCCCAGATCTCGACAAAAGCAAGGACAAGAAGAAGAAATTCTTCAGCAAAGGAAAGGACAAGAAAGTTCTGATGTCCACATGGGAAGACCTGGACGATGACTCATCCTCGAACGATGGAGAAGAAGAGGAAGCACACATATGTCTGATGGCAGACACCTTAACTGATTCTTCTGAACCAAAAGAAGAAGATGAGGTAGATTTTAATGACATAGATTCAATTCAAGAAGCTTATCATGAACTACTTTCAAACTCTTCTATTTTGTCAAAGGCCTATAAAACTTTAAAGAAATCATCCAAATCACTTTCAAAAGAAAAAGAAGCTTTAGAAGAAAGTGTTAGACAACTGGAAAGTGAAAAGGAGGATTTACAAAAAAAGTTTACAGAGCTCTCAAGGCAAAATGAAACTACAAATATGGAGAGGCAAACTCTCTGGAATGATGCTGCTCAAGCCTATAAATCCTATAAGGATTCAAGGGCTAGAGAAAGAAATCTTTCCATAGAGATTCGAAATCTCAACGCAGAAAACAAAAGGCTAGTTGAGAAGCTTCTGAAAGTTGAAGCAGATACTTCCTTAAGAGGTCAACCACATGATGTTGTACAACTTCATGAAGAAATTGACAGCCTAAAGAAGGATCTGTCAAACTTTGTCAAGGGCTCTGACAACCTCAAAAAACTTTTAAAATATGAAGGTTGTAAGAGACCAAATGACAGGTCAGGACATGGATATAAGGGAAAGAAATATATTCATGATGAGGAAACAGATGTTTGCTACTTCTGTGGGAAACCTGGACATATAACGTCCAAATCCAGACACCTGCCTAAGAAGGGAGCATTCAATGCCCTTCGAGCTAACAAAAAAGGACCCAAGTCAATATGGGTACCTAAGGATAAAATTGTTCCTGTTGCAGACATGCTTAACAGCAGGAAAGAAACTCCAATCATGGTACCTAGACAGTGGGTGCTCACATCCCATGACGGGAGAAAGGTGTATGTTCCAAAGCCTCCTACCCAAGACTGGTGGGGCAGTCACTTTTGGAGGGAATCAGAAAGGGATGATAGCTGGCGTAGGTAAGATTGGTATACCACCCTATCCTTGTATTGATAAAGTTCTTTATGTTAAAGGTCTTAAACATAATCTACTTAGCATAAGCCAATTATGTGACAGTGGATATGATGTTGCCTTTAACAAAGGTGAATGTACAGTCAAAAACTCTGATGGGTCCCTTCTCTTTACCGTAAAGAGACAAGGCAATCTGTATAAGATTAAACTTGGGGAACTATCAAGTCAAAATGTATCATGCCTAGTTTCTGTACAAGAAAATCATTGGTTATGGCATAAAAGACTTGGTCATGCAAGCTTGAGGTTAATCTCAAAGCTGAACAGGCACAACCTCGTAAGAGTACTACCAAGTATGTCATATAAAGATGATCTTCTTTGTGAAGCTTGTCAGAAAGGGAAACAAGTGAAAAGTTCTTTTCAAAGTAAAAACATTGTTTCCACTTCTAGACCTCTTGAGCTGTTACATATCGATCTGTTTGGACCCACAAGAACAGCCTCGGTAAGTGGTAAAAGATATGGATTAGTTATAGTGGACGACTATACTAGATGGACATGGGTCTTATTCCTAACCCACAAAGATGAGTCCTTTAAGGCCTTTTATAATCTCTGCAAAAGAGTTCAAAATGAAAAAGGAGTATGCATTACTTCTATCAGAAGTGATCACGGGGGTGAATTCGAAAACGAAAGTTTTCAAAGGTTCTGTGAGGATAATGGTATCCTTCACAACTTCTCAACACCTAGAACACCACAACAGAATGGTGTAGTTGAGAGGAAAAATAGGTCGCTTCAGGAGATGGCCAGAACCATGTTGAATGATAATTCAACCCCTAAACACTTTTGGGCTGAAGCAGTGAATACTGCCTGCTATTTACAAAACAGAATCTATATAAGGCCGATATTGAAAAAGACTCCATATGAATTGTGGAAGGGTAGAAGACCCAACATATCCTACTTCCATCCATTTGGATGTCAATGTTTCATTCTGAACACTAAGGATAACCTGGGAAAATTTGATTCTAAGTGTGATGAAGGAATACTGCTTGGTTATTCTGAAACTTCAAAGGCATACAGAGTTTATAACTCTAGAACCTTAGTTGTTGAAGAAGCTATCCATGTGAAATTTAATGACAACAAGCCTGATAAGGAATTATCAGAGCTGGACAAATCATTTGCAGATCTCAGATTGGATGATGCAAGTAAGTCATCAGATTCATCCAACCATGATGTCTCAGTTGAAGAATCAAATGCACCACTGGACCGTCCAGTCGCAGAACAAAGAGAACCAAATGGACGTAACTGGCAAATGAAGAAACATCATCCACAGGAGAAAATAATTGGGGATCCAAAAGATAGAGTCAAAACCAGATCTTCACTTCAACGACAGCAAGGTCACACAGCATTCATATCTCAAATAGAACCTAAGACTGTGGACGATGCCTTAGAAGATGAAGGCTGGGTCAAAGCAATGCAAGAAGAACTTGACCAATTTCAAAAGAACAATGTTTGGAAGCTAGTAGAACTCCCCAACGACAAAGAAGCTGTAGGAGCAAAGTGGGTGTTCAGAAACAAGCTGGACGAAGCAGGCAATGTTGTGAGAAACAAAGCAAGGTTGGTAGCAAAAGGTTACTCACAACAAGAAGGTATAGATTATACTGAAACTTATGCTCCCGTTGCACGTCTGGAGGCAATTCGCATTCTACTGTCATTTGCAGCTCATAGCAATATGAAGCTATATCAAATGGACTTAAAAAGTGCATTCCTCAATGGACTCATAAAGGAAGAAGTCTATGTGGAACAACCCCCAGGATTTGAAAGTGATGATTTTCCAAACCATGTTTTTAAACTTAACAAAGCCTTATATGGGTTGAAACAAGCCCCTAGAGCTTGGTATGAAAAACTCAGCACATTTCTGTCAGAAAATGGTTTTTCAAGAGGAAAAGTAAACACTACGTTATTTCGCAAAGACTACTCTTCTGATTTTATTATTGCACAAATATATGTTGATGATATCATATTTGGTGCCACTAATGAGTCTCTCTGTGAAGATTTTGCCAAATTAATGCAAACAGAGTTCGAGATGAGCATGATGGGTGAGCTGAAATTCTTTCTTGGACTTCAAATCAAACAAACTGAAAAGGGAATATATATACATCAGACTAAGTATGTCAAAGAGCTGCTAAAGAAGTACAAGTTGGACGATGAAAAACCAATGAAAACTCCTATGCATCCAACAATAGTACTTGGACTGGACGACAACTCAAAGAAAGTAGACAATACTCTATACAGAGGTATGATAGGATCACTCCTATACCTCACAGCGTCCAGACCTGACACCATGTTCAGCGTATGCTTATGTGGCAGATTTCAATCTGACCCAAGGGAAGTTCACTTAACTGCTGTTAAAAGAATCTTTCGATATCTTGCTGGAACCACTAACCTTGGGTTATATTTCAAAAGGTAGAAAAATTTCAGGCTAATAGGATACTGTGATGCTGATTATGCTGGAGATCGAATTGAAAGAAAAAGCACCAGTGGAGGGTGTCACTTCATCGGTGGTAATCTAGTCTCCTGGACATGCAAGAAGCAAGGAACCATTGCTCTGTCCACTGCTGAAGCAGAGTATATTTCAGCTGTAAAATGCTGTTCTCAAATCTTGTGGATCAAACATCAACTTGAGGACTACAACATATATGAGAGTAACATTCCTATCTTCTGTGATAGCAAAGCTGCCATAAATCTTTCTAAAAATCCCATATTGCATTCAAGGACCAAACATATAGAGATTAAACATCACTTTATAAGAGACCATGTTCAAAAGGGTACTGTGGAATTACACTTTGTAACCACAGATAATCAGCTTGCTGATATATTCACCAAACCCCTTACTGAAGACAAGTTAATCCTTCTGAGGGACAAACTTGGCATGGACTCTGTAAAGGAATGATTAACATCTACATGATGCGTCCAATAAAACCATAGTGTCCAAAAGACATGTCGTCCAAAGGAACACTAGAGTCATGCACATGCATTACATATATTTCACTTAAGACCAATATGTGGACGATGCCGTTTTTTTATCTTAGTTTTTTTTATTCAAATAATCAAAACGGATCGTATTAAGAAGTAAGTATGAGCTAATACTCTATGCTGAGTCACCAAAATGCCTGTAACCGTACACAGTTATCCACATTCTTTGCACGTCTCATCATGGCGGGTTTTATGGCGTCAGTTACTTTTTCAAATATTCAAAAGGCCCAAAACCGTTTCATATCCCCCAAACAAAGCCCAAATATACTCTTATCAATTCATCACAGAAAAACACAACCATATCAACCTTCTCTGAGAATATCATCACCCTAAACACACACACACTCTCTCTCTCAGAAACCCAAAACCCTCTCAGAAAACCTAAAAATCCAAACTTTACTAGCATGGCAATCTCTGCAAACTCAAGCAACTCAGAACTCGACGTCCTCACCTACCCTGAAACCACAGTTGTGTGCCAAAGAGCTGCTACAGTGCACATTGAGCACTTCTTCGGCATCGAAAAGCTTGAGAAGCTGGGACTGAACCTGAACGAGAGCCTTCTGAAGTGTGGAATCAGAGGCTACTTCAATGAAAACTAGAAAATATTCCCTGAGTTGATCAGAATGTTCTGGAGGAATGCCAAGTTCCAGAGCTCAAGGGAGCTCGTGGCGACGATTCTTGGACGAGAAGTGACTCTGTCCATCGAGACCATTGCAAAGGTAACTGGTTGCATTAGGGAGCAGAACCAGTACAGAAAAGACTGGGCCAAGCAGTACGGCAATCACGTTGCGACTGTGCTTTGCAAGACCAAATCCCCCGAGTCAATAAAAATTGAGTACAGGAACCTGTGTGAGGAAGCAAAAATCTGGCAGCAGGTGTGCAACAAGAGTATCCTACACAAAGATGGGTCTAAGGACTCAGTCACAGACTTACACAAGTTTGTGATATTCCATCTTATGGAAGGCATTCCCTTCAATCTCCCTCACATCATCTACGTCAATATCGTGAGAATGATGAAGTCTGTGGGTGGCAATGATGACATTTTCTACGCTGCCCTGATGAACAAGATCTTCTGGGATCAGAAGGTCTATCAACGCTTCTTTGATGAATTGGAAGAAGAAGCCTACGAAGCTATTGTGAAGAAAGGGCCAATGGTAGCAACACAATAGCTGTTTGGTGAGTCCAACATAAAACCTATGAAGATCAAGCTAACAGCCAAGGTCTTAAGGGACCTGGACGAGGACACCATTAACAAGCAACGTCATGAACAGAGCAAGATCATCTCCAATGATGAAGAAGAAGAGATTGATCTTCTGGGTATTGGCAGAAAGATCAAAAGGCTGATGGAGGAACAGGAGGGCAGAAAGATCACACGCCAAATGTCTCAGAAGCATGAGGAAGACGCTGAAAAGGAGAGAAGAACCAAGAAAAGGCATGCTGAGACATCTGCTGCTCAGTCCCCAGCAGGGAAGCGTCCAAGGACTGATACGTCCAAACCTGCTCAAGCTGAGAGGCGTCCAAAGGCAGCACCAGTAAAGCTTGCTCCAGAAAAGCAAAAGGTACGAAAGCTTCAACTACTGGACGACTCTGATGATGATGACCAAATCCCAATTGGTCAAATCATGAAGAAGGCAGAGGAGACAGAGGGTCCTCAGAAAAAGAAGCAGAAGGCACAACCTGCTAAACCAACTCCCTTTCCTACTAACGTGCCACGACGAGTAAAGACTCAGGCAGCAAGGCCAAAGAGAATTGCAGTTCTACCAACTTCCTCTCAAGACACCGACAACATATCCACCAGCACCCTACTACCAACAACACCCAGTGCTCCATCCACATCAGCAAGCCAGCAACCACCTCTTCGCTTGGACCTGTCCAAGTTTGTGCGTCCAAGAGATGCATGGAGGGATACATGGTCCCCATGGACTGTACCCCCCAAGCAGAAAACCAAAGAAGAGAAAGACAGAGAACGCTTCCCGGTTACATTGCTTACACGCAATGACCAGGATTATTGTAAGAAAGGTGAGGTGATTCAAAGACCTCTGCAAGAGCCTTTGAAGCGGCATTTTACTACTGCCTCAGCACCAGAGTGGACGAGGTATGCTTGCACTCAAGTTTTTTCAGCTGCTTATTCTGCTATGCCAAAAGGAACAATCATCAGCAACCCTCTGCCCAATTGGACGAGAGAAGTGTACCCACACTTAATACGCATGCCTCATCCTTACACCTGTCCAACTGGAACTCAGCAAAGAGTGTGTCCAGCAGTAGAAAATCTGCAGAAACCAGAGGTGGAAGTTGCCTCTCGATTCACCAAGACGGTTGCGGAGCAAAAAGGGAAGGCTCCAAGAAAAATGAAAGCACCGTCCAAGAAGTCCTCTGTTAACAAGGATATTGAGCTGGTTGCAGAGTTGCAGTTGGCCATTAAAGAAAGCCTGGACCCTTCCATAACGAGGCAGCGTCCAGATGCAGGGTGGGTCAAGGATGTTCAAATCTGGACTCCAATCACAAAGTTCCTGCCTCTACCAGCTGGAACTCCAGTGCTAAACTTCCAGCCAGGCGACTATGATGAACTTGGAAAACTTCTGCAACAAATGTATATACCAAACCAAGCCATCGCCTACCCACCAAACCTTCACATAAGCCGCGCCACAGAAATAAAGTTTGTACCAGACAGGGTATGTCCTAGACTACCTGTATATGATGCTGGTCGCAAGAAAGGCTACAAGTACTACGGCATTGAGATGCCCAGCAGGGAAGAGAAAGTTGAAACCCTGCAAAAATCCTCTCACACCTGGGGTCATCTATTTGACAAGACTGGTAAGCTTACGCGTTAACTTGGAACCTTTGATTCCATTATCTTTTGGCGCCAGATCTTATGGAACGATTCCCAGCAAGCCTCATCCTCAGGCAGCTCCAAGGATGACTTTGTTCATCCCCCTCATGGTATAGAGGTGCTGCGTCCAGTCAAGACTCACCACTTCTCAGACACCTTTGCCTGCTTTCTGAAAGATTCAGATGATTATCTGGAGTTAATGAAGACTCTGCCAAAAATCTGAAGCAACAAAGTGTTTGAACTTCGAACACTGGATCGCACAGAGTTTGTGGAAGAACTCCAAACTTTGCATGAGGAGTACAAAGCAGAAGAAGCCACAGCAGCAGAACAAGCTCGTCTAGAGCAGCTGGCTCTTGAGGAAGCTAAGACCACAACCATAGAAAAGGAAGATACGGTTGCTAAGTCGAAAGCTACACAGGCAGAGCTGGATGAAGCATCTGCCAAAGTAACAAAGGTGCTAGCTCATCTTGACCTGGACTCATCTGTACCAGTGGACGTGGAACACTTTGTCATGTCACATGAAGAACCTACCGTCCAATCTGGTAAGTCCGAGGATGATAGAGAGCTCGTTGTTGAAGCATCCAAGCCAATGGAAGCAACTGCAGCACAGCCTATTGCTGAAGATATCACCAGCTTCCCCATTGTTGATGCATCTACTGAAGCACATTCGGGCACACGACAACTGGTTCCCACCGGATCTTCAAGTCCAAGGGACATCCAACCCTTGCGATTTGCTGAACCTCAAGGAGTCTCAGAAGATCGTGTACACGAGATAGTGCAACAGGCTCTGAGGCAACAACAGCTGGAGACCGAAGCCGCTTTTCAAGCTTTTCAGCAAAGGCAACAGGCTGAGGCTGATCAACATCGTCTGATGCTGCAAAATGCCATCACTGAGCAGTTCATGAGTCTCTCCCAGACGCTTGTGAACCAGATTCAAAATACAGCAGCCACTTTGCTTGGACAAGTTGCTCACGCAGTTCCACCAGTCCAACCACAACCTCCACAACCAGCACCACCAATACAACCACCACCAGAACAACCACCACCACCACCACAAGAACCACCTCCACAGCCATAAGGTGACCATGATGGCCCAATCATTTTTTTCCATCTTTCAAACCTTTTTGTTAATGACAAAGGGGGAGAAATTGGAATTTTGATGTCATAAGAGTAAATAGCTAAACACTCTGTATTCAAAAAATATTGGCATATATTGGCTCCTTTATCAAAACATGAGGTGTTTATTTCATAGATTCCGCATCCATATCATTGATATGTTTTTCACTCTGATCTCTGTTATACATGATATATACTTGCCTTTTATTTTTTTTTGTTATCAGATGCATAAGAAATGTTGAACTCAGGGGGAGTACTTCATTTCACATTTATACACTGGCATAACATAATCGTCTCTAACCTGATTCATTATATTCTTATATGATTATGTGTCTGTTAACATCAAAATTTACCATTATTTGTCATCATCAAAAAGGGGGAGATTGTTAGGTTCTAAGACCTTGGACGATGTCCAACCCCTCGTATTTCGATTTTGATGATAACAACTAAAGGATAAATTTTGAAGTATCTAATGATCTAGTTTGAGTGTTATAGGATATACGTCGTCCAATCCCGCAATGGTATTGTATCTCTCAAACCTGGACTTTATGTTTTTAATAAGAAAAGCGTCCAAATGTGTTTTGTAAGAATTCTACAGGCAGCGTCCAATGCTCCTGTGAGAGTAAGCGTCCAACGATTAAATAACCCTCTCTGTAGTTTCTATCTTAAAATACGTTTTCAATGTTGATTCAAAATAAGGCAACGATCACTCTCTCATATTTTAACATGCCATTCTATTTGATTTTTTTGAATAGTACTGAACAGGAAAAGAAGAAGCTTCTCTCTGCAGAAAAAGTACAAGTAGGAGAGGCGCTAAAAGTACGGCTGTCACTTCTATCTCTTCACCCTAAGTCAAAACGTGACAACGGTCACATGCTATGGAGAGAACCGCTCTTGGCAAAGGAACGGATCCCTCAACGGATACCTTTCGACAAGATGACTATAAATAGAGGAATGAGCTCATGTATCAGACTGACGAAAAAGTGATAAAGAGCTGAATCTCCGTCACAACGACTGGATGATCTATACTTAAGCAAAAAGAGCATTCTTCTTAGCTTTGCTAAGTGATTATGTATATTCGTACTTACTGTAATATCCTCTCAGTGAGAGTTAAGTCTTACTTTCTATTCTTAAACTATTCTGTTTGGAAAGCCAGGAGTGGCTTAGTGTTAAAGAATACTTGGGTTTTGTGTTTAATCTCAAGGGGAGATTAAGGGTGTGCCAGAAGTGGCCTAGAGAATACTTGTAGCCAGAAGTGGCAAGGTTAGAATACTTGAGAGTAATCAGATCTTGATTAGTAGAACCCTTCAAAGTTTTTGAAGGAGAACTGGACGTAGCTCAGTTGAGTGAACCAGTATAAAACTAAGTGTTCTATTCTCTCGCTTTCTAGCTTACTTGCATTTCTTTTAAACTATCTCTTCAACATACTACGAAAGGGTTTCTATACACATTTTATCTAAGTTTATCTATTACGTGTATTCTAACGAAAAGGAAGAAGAGTAGTTTCTTTGGACTGTTGTTTTTAATCTGCTGGACGATAGCTTGATCTTCTGTTTTACTAAGTTCTTGTAAAACGTAAAGATACACTATCTTCACATTAGCTAAAGTTTTTCAAAGAAATTTTAAATACACTATTCAACCCCCCTTCTAGTGTATTTCTCTATATTTCAAGTTATTTGTTAATAAGTACAATTTGAGTAATTGGGTATGTATTAGCTTCACATTTTTGTTCATGTTGATGAATTAACAATCATAAAGATGACCTAATTAAGTTTTGTTGTTTGTATGAAAGTTGTAGATACATATGTTATTGAGATATTGACAGTGGTTTGATGTAATGTTGAGTTGTATAGCTGAAGATATGATGAAAATAGCGGACATATGTGAAGCGTGAGATTGAAGGACTTGTCAAATTTGAAATTGAATTCTGTCCACTGTGCAAGGCGAACGAGAAGATGATGTGTTCACGAGAAATGTAGGTATCTGTTTAAGATTTTTATGGACACTGAGGTGACCCAAATCACATTTTGGGACAACAAGTTACGAGGCACAGAATAAGCATGTACATGCTTGACAGAAAAAAGGCTAAAGTTTGAAAGGACGTAACTTTTGACAGGGACGTCGGATCTGGGTAAATTATATGTACATTTTGCATAACTTTTCCCGAGGAACGCGCTGCAAATAAATAAATAATTTAATAAAAAAATATATAAATAAAAAATTAGTAAATAGAATAAAAAAATAGAAAATAAAAAAATTAATAAATAAAAAATTAAATATATATAAATAAAATAGATAATTAAAAATGTATTAAAATTTATTTCGAAAAAAACTTAATGTCTATATCTATATCTACATGTATGTTAGCTATTTGTTAGTAAATACAATTTGAGTAATTGGGTATGTATTAGCTTCACATTTTTGTTCATGTTGATGAATGAACAATACTTAAGATGACCTAATTAAGTTTTGTTGTCTTCGTGAAAGTTGTATATTAAAGTGTTATTGAGATATTGACAGTGCGTTGATGTGATTTGGAGTTGTATAGCTGAAGATATGATGAAAATAGTGCACATATGTGAAGCGTGAGATTGAAGGACATGTCAAACTTGAACATGAATTATGTCCACTGTGCAAGGAGAACGAGGAGATGATGTGTGCATGAGAAATGTAGGTTTCTATTTAAGCTTTGTATGGAAACAAAGATGACCCGGATCACATTTCGGGAGAGAAAGTTACGAGGCTCTAAATAAGCACGTACATGATTGACAGAAAGAGGCTTAAAGTTTGAAAGGACATTACTTTTGACTGGGACGTCGGATCTGAACAAATTTTATATGTGCATTTTGCTTAACTTTTCTCGAGGAACGCGTTGTAAATAAATAATTAATTTCATAAAAAAATATATAGATAAAAAAATTAGTAAATAAAATGAAAAAATAGAAAATGAAAAAATTAATAAATAAAAAATTAAATATATAAATCAATTAAATACATAAATAAGTAAAAATGTATTAAAATATATTTCTCAAAAAACTCAATGTATATATCTATATCTATATGTATGTTAGTTATTTATTAGTAAGTACAATTTGAGTAATTGGGTGTGTATTAGCTTCACATTTTTGTTCATGTTGATGAATTAACAATCATAAAGATTACCTAATTAAGTTTTGTTGTCTTTATGAAAATTGTAGATAAATATGTTATTGAGATATTGACAGTGGTTTGATGTGATTTGGAGTTGTATAGCTGAAGATATGATGAAAATAGCGAACATATGTGAAGCGTGAGATTGAAAGACTTGTCAAACTTGAAATTGAATTCTGTCCACTGTGCAAGGCGAACGAGAAGATGATGTGTTCACGAGAAATGTAGGTATCTGTTTAAGCTTTTTATGGACATAGAGGTGACCCAAATCACATTTCGGGACAGAAAGTTACGAGACACAGAATAAGCATGTAGATGCTTGATAGAAAAAAGGCTAAAGTTTGAAAGGACATAACTTTTGACAAGGACGTCGGATCTGGGTAAATTATATGTGCATTTTGCATAACTTTTCCCGAGGAACGCACTGCAAATAAATAAATAATTTAATAAAAAAATATATAAATAAAAAAATTAGTAAATAGAATAAAAAAATAGAAAATAAAAAAAATTAATAAATAAAAATTAAATATATATAAATAAAATAATTAATTAAAAATGTATTAAAATTTATTTCGAAAAAAACTTAATGTCTATATCTATATCTATATGTATGTTAGCTATTTGTTAGTAAATACAATTTGAGTAATTGGGTATGTATTAGCTTCACATATTTGTTCATGTTGATGAATGAACAATACTTAAGATGACCTAATTAAGTTTTGTTGTCTGCGTGAAAGTTGTATATTAAAGTGTTATTGAGATATTGACAGTGGGTTGATGTGATTTGGGGTTGTATAGCTGAAGATATGATGAAAATAGTGCACATATGTGAAGCGTGAGATTGAAGGACATGTCAAACTTGAACATGAATTCTGTCCACTGTGCAAGGAGAACGAGGAGATGATGTGTGCATGAGAAATGTAGGTTTCTATTTAAGCTTTGTATGGAAACAAAGATGACCCGGATCACATTTCGGGAGAGAAAGTTAAGAGGCTCTGAATAAGCACGTACATGCTTGACAGAAAGAGGCTTAAAGTTTGAAAGGACATTACTTTTGACTGGGACGTCGGATCTGAACAAATTTTATATGTGCATTTTGCTTAACTTTTCTCGAGGAACGCGTTGCAAATAAATAATTAATTTCATAAAAAAATATATAGATAAAAAAATTAGTAAATAAAATGAAAAAATAGAAAATTAAAAAATTAATAAATAAAAAATTAAATAGATAAATCAATTAAATACATAAATAAGTAAAAATGTATTAAAATATATTTCTCAAAAACTCAATGTATATATCTATATCTATATGTATGTTAGTTATTTATTAGTAAGTACAATTTGAGTAATTGGGTATGTATTAGCTTCACATTTTTGTTCATGTTGATGAATTAACAATCATAAAGATGACCTAATTAAGTTTTGTTGTCTTTATGAAAGTTGTAGATAAATATGTTATTGAGATATTGACAGTGGTTTGATGTGATTTGGAGTTGTATAGCTGAAGATATGATGAAAATAGCGAACATATGTGAAGCGTGAGATTGAAGGACTTGTCAAACTTGAAATTGAATTCTGTCCACTGTGCAAGGCGAACGAGAAGATGATGTGTTCACGAGAAATGTAGGTATCTGTTTAAGCTTTTTATGGACACAGAGGTGACCCAAATCACATTTCGGGACAGAAAATTACGAGACACAGAATAAGCATGTAGATGCTTGACAGAAAAAAGGCTAAAGTGTGAAAGGACATAACTTTTGACAGGGACGTCGGATCTGGGTAAATTATATGTGCATTTTGCATAACTTTTCCCGAGGAACGCACTGCAAATAAATAAATAATTTAATAAAAAAATATATAAATAAAAAATTAGTAAATAGAATAAAAAATAGAAAATAAAAAAAATTAATAAATAAAAATTAAATATATATAAATAAAATAAATAATTAAAAATGTATTAAAATTTATTTCGAAAAAAACTTAATGTCTATATCTATATCTATATGTATGTTAGCTATTTGTTAGTAAATACAATTTGAGTAATTGGGTATGTATTAGCTTCACATATTTGTTCATGTTGATGAATGAACAATACTTAAGATGACCTAATTAAGTTTTGTTGTCTCCGTGAAAGTTGTATATTAAAGTGTTATTGAGATATTGACAGTGGGTTGATGTGATTTGGGGTTGTATAGCTGAAGATATGATGAAAATAGTGCACATATGTGAAGCGTGAGATTGAAGGACATGTCAAACTTGAACATGAATTCTGTCCACTGTGCAAGGAGAACGAGGAGATGATGTGTGCATGAGAAATGTAGGTTTCTATTTAAGCTTTGTATGGACACAGAGGTGACCCAAATCACATTTCGGGACAGAAAGTTACGAGACACAGAATAAGCATGTACATTCTTGACAGAAAAAAGGCTAAAGTTTGAAAGGACATAACTTTTGACAGGGACGTCGGATCTGGGTAAATTATATGTGCATTTTGCATAACTTTTCCCGAGGAACGCGTTGCAAATAAATAAATAATTTAATAAAAAAATATATAAATAAAAAAAATAGTAAATAGAATAAAAAAATAGAAAATAAAAAAATTAATAAATAAAAATTAAATATATATAATTTATTTCGAAAAATTTATTTCGAAATAATTAAAATTTATTTCGAAATAAATAAAATAAATAATTAAAAATGTATTAAAATTTATTTCGAAAAAAAACTTAATGTCTACATCTATATCTATATGTATGTTAGCTATTTGTTAGTAAATAAAATTTGAGTAATTGGGTATGTATTAGCTTCACATTTTTGTTCATGTTGATGAATGAACAATACTTAAGATGACCTAATTAAGTTTTGTTGTCTTCGTGAAAGTTGTATATTAAAGTGTTATTGAGATATTGACAGTGGGTTGATGTGATTTGGGGTTGTATAACTGAAGATATGATGAAAATAGTGCATATATGTGAAGCGTGAGATTGAAGGACATGTCAAACTTGAACATGAATCCTGTCCACTGTGCAAGGAGAACGAGGAGATGATGTGTGCATGAGAAATGTAGGTTTCTATTTAAGCTTTGTATGGAAACGAAGATGACCCAGATCACATTTCGGGAGAGAAAGTTACAAGGCACTGAATAAGCACGTACATGCTTGACAGAAAGAGTCTTAAAGTTTGAAAGGACATCACTTTTGACTGGGACGTCGGATCTGAACAAATTTTATATGTGCATTTTGCATAACTTTTCTCGAGGAACGCATTGCAAATAAATAATGAATTTCATAAAAAAATATATAGATAAAAAAGCTTAGTAAATAAAATGAAAAAATAGAAAATAAAAAAATTAATAAATAAAAAATTAAATATATAAATAAATAAAAATGTATTAAAATATGTTTCTCAAAAAACTCAATGTCTATACCTATATCTATATGTATGTTAGTTATTTGTTAGTAAGTACAATTTGAGTAATTGGGTATGTATTAGCTTCACATTTCTGTATATATTGATGAATTAACAATCCCTAAGATGGCCTAATTAACTTTTGTTGTCTTCATAAAAGTTGTAGATAAATGTGTTAGAGTTATTGACAGTGGTTTAATGTGATTTCGAGTTGTATAGCTGAAGATATGATGAAAATAGTGCACATATGTGAAGCGTGAGATTGAAGGACATGTCAAACTTGAAATTGAATTCTGTCCACTGTGCAAGGCGAATAAGGAGATGATGTATTCACGAGAAATGCAGGTATTTGTGTAAGCTTTATATGGACATGGAGATTACCCGGATTGCATTTCAGGAGAGAAAGTTACGAGGCACTAAATAAGCACGTACATGCATGACAAAAAGAGGCTTAAAGTTTGAAAGCACATAACTTTGACTTGGACGTCGGACCTGGGCAAATTATATGTGCATTTGGTGTAACTTTTCATGAGGAACGTGCTGTAAATAAATAAAGAATTTAATAAAAAAAAAATGAAGATAAAAAATAGTAAATAAAATGAAAAAATAGAAATAAATAAATAAGTAAATAAATAAAATAAATAAATCAATAATTAAAAATGTATTAAAATATATTTCTAAAAAAATTAAATGTCTATACCTATATCTATATGTATGTTAGTTATTTGTTAGTAAGTACAATTTGAGTAATTGGGTATGTATTAGCTTCACATTTATGTTCATGTTGATGAATTAACAATCCTTAAGATGACCTCATTAAGTTTTGTTGTCTTCATGAAAGTTGTAGATAAATGTGTTATTGAGATATTGACAGTGGTTTGATGTGATTTGGAGTTGTATAACTTAAGATATGATGAAAATAGCACACATATTTGAAGCTTGAGATTGAAGGACATATCAAACTTGAAATTGAATTCTGTCCACTGTGCAACGCGAACGAGGAGATGATGTGTTCACGAGAAATGTAGGTATTTGTTTAAGCTTTGTATGGACATAGAGATGACCCATATCACATTTCGAGAGAGAAAGTTATGAGACACTGAATAAGCACGTACATGCATGACAAAAAGAGGCTTAATGTTTGAAAGGAGATAACTTTTCACTGGGACGTCGGATATGGGCAAATTATATGTGCATTTTACATAAATTTTCGTGAGGAACGTGCTGCAAATAAATAAATAATTTAATAAAAAAATATATAGATAAAAAAATGAAATGAAGAAAGTTATCAAGATCCCTTGTTTAATGATTCCAAGTTGTGTTTCTTCTTTGTTTCTTTCTTTGATGGATGTTTGTTGCCTTGTTTTTCGTTCTTGAGTTCTACCTTGGTCAGTCGTAACCATGGGCGCAATCAAAATACTTTCTTGATTGTGATCTTGATTCAAGAAACAATTCAAGAACAAGTGACCAAGAAGGAAGAAGTCAAGAAGCTCAGTTGACTTCTTTCTTGTTGACCAAGAAAGCAATGTTTCAAGCAAAAAAACCAAGAAAGAAAGGAGGAAATGAAGAAAGGAATCAAGATCCCATCTTGATTGATTCCAAGCTGTGTTTCTTCTTTGTTTCTTTCTTTCATGATCTTTTATTATCTTGTTTGTTCTTTCATGAGTTCACCCTTAGTTACTCGCAACCATGGGCGCAATCAAGATGCTTTCTTGATTGCAATCTTCATTCAAGAATGTAGTCAAGAACAAGCGTCCAAGAAGGAAGCAGTCAAGAAGCTTAGTTGACTTCTTTCTTATTGACCAAGAAAGTAATGTTTCAAGCATGAAACCAAGAAAGCAAGAAGGAAATGAATAAAGGAATCAAGATCCGTTGTTGATTGATTCCAAGTTGTGTTTCTTCTTTGTTTCTTTCTTTCATGGACGTTTCTTGCCTTGTTTTTCTTTTTCGAGTTCTACCTTAGTCAGTCGCAACCATGGGCACAATCAAGATGCTTTCTTGATTGCGATCTTGATTCAAGAAAGTCGTCAAGAACAAGCTACCAAGAACAAGCGTCCAAGAAGGAAGCAGTCAAGAAGCTTAGTTGACTTCTTTCTTATTGACCAAGAAAGTAATGTTGCAAGCATGAAACCAAGAAAGCAAGAAGGAAATGAATAAAGGAATCAAGATCCGTTGTTGATTGATTCCAAGTTTTGTTTCTTTCTTTCATGGACGTTTCTTGCCTTGTTTTTCTTTTTCGAGTTCTACCTTGGTCAGTCGCAACCATGGGCACAATCAAGATGCTTTCTTGATTGCGATCTTGATTCAAGAAAGTCGTCAAGAACAAGCTACCGAGAAGGAAGAAGTCAATAAGCTCAGTTGACTTCTTTCTTGTTGTACAAGAAAGCAATGTTTCAAGCAAGAAACCAAGAAAGCAAGGAGGAAATGAATAAAGGAATCAAGATCCCTTCTTGATTGATTCCAATATGTGTTTCTTCTTTGTTCCTTTCTTTCATGATCGTTTCTTGTCTTGTTTGTTCTATCATGAGTTCTACTTTGGTCAGTTGAGAGCATGGGCGCAATCAAGATGCTTTCTTGATTGTAATCTTCATTCAAGAATGTAGTCAAGAACAAGTGACCAAGAAGAAAGAAGTCAAGATGCTCAGTTGATTTCTTTTTTGGTGACCAAGAAAGCAATGTTTTAAGCAAGAAACCAAGCAAGCAAGAAGGAAATGAAGAAAGGAATCAAGATCCCTTCTTGATTGATTCCAAGATGTATTTCTTCTTTGTTCCTTTCTTTCATCATCGTTTCTTGTCTTGTTTGTTCTTTTATGAGTTCTACATTGGTTAGTCGCAACCATGGGGCACAATAAAGATTCTTTCTTGATTGCGATCTTGATTCAAGAAAGCAGTAAAAAATAAATGACCAAGAAGGAAGAAGTCAAGAAGCTCAGTTGACTTCGTTCTTTTTGACCAAGAAAGTAATGTTTCATGCAAGAAACCAAGAAAGCAAGGAGGAAATGAAGAAAGGAATCAAGATGCTTTCTTGATTGTAATCTTCATTCAAGAATGTAGTCAAGAACAAGCGACCAAGAAGAAAGAAGTCAAGAAGCTCAGTTGACTTCTTTCTTGGTGACCAAGAAAGCAATGTTTTAAGCAAGAAACCAAGAAAGCAAGAAGGAAATGAAGAATGGAATCAAGATCCCTTCTTGATTGATTCCAAGCTGTGTTTCTTCTTTGATCCTTCTTTCATGATCATTTCTTGTCTTGTTTTTTCTTTGATGAGTTCTACCTTGGTCAGTCGCAACCATGGGCGCAATCAAGATGCTTTCTTGATTGTAATGTTCATTCAAGAATGTACTTAAGAACAAGCGACAAAGAAGGAAGAAGTCAAGAAGCTCAGTTGACTTCTTTCTTGGTGACCAATACAGCAATGTTTCAAGCAAGGAACCAAGAAAGCAAGAAGGAAATGAAGAAAGGAATCAAGATCCCTTCTTGATTGATTCAAAGCTGTGTTTCTTCGTTATTTCTTTCTTTTATCTTCGTTTCTTGTCTTGTTTGTTCTTTCATGAGTTCTACGTTGGTCAGTCGCAACAATGGGCACAATCAAGATGCTTTCTTGATTGTAATCTTCATTCAATAATGTAGTAAAGAACAAGTGACCAAGAAGAAAGAAGTCAAGATGCTCAGTTGACTTCTTTTTTGGTGACCAAGAAAGCAATGATTCAAGCAAGAAACCAAGCAAGCAAGAAGGAAATGAAGAAAGGAATCAAGATCCCTTCTTGATTGATTCCAAGATGTGTTTCTTCTTTGTTCCTTTCTTTCATCATCATTTCTTGTCTTGTTTGTTCTTTTATGAGTTCTGCCTTAGTCAGTCGCAACTATGGGCACAATCAATATGCTTTCTTGGTTGTAATCTTCATTTAAGAATGTAATCAAGAACAAGCAACCAAGAAGAAAGCAGTCAACAATCTCAATTGACTTCTTTATAGTTGACTAAGAAAGTAATGTTTCAAGCAAGAAACCAAGAAAGCAAGATGGAAATGAAGAAAGGAATTAAGATCCCTTTGTGATTGATTCCAAACTATGTTTCTTCTTTGTTTCTTTCTTTCGTGGACGTTTCTTGCCTTGTTTTTCTTTCTTGAGTTCTACCTTGTTCAGTCACAACCATGGGCGGAATCAAGATGCTTTCTGGATTGTAATCTTCATTCAAGAATGTAGTGAAGAACAAGCGACCAAGACGAAAGAAGTCAAGAAGCTTAGTTGACTTCTTTCTTGGTGACCAAGAAAGCAATGTTTCAAGCAAGAAACCAAGAAAGCAAGAAGGAAATGAAGAATGGAATCAAGATCCCTTCTTGATTGATTCCAAGTTGTGTTTCTTCTTTGTTCCTTTCTTTCATGATCGTTTCTTGTCTTGTTTGTTCTTTGATGAGTTCTACCTTGGTCAGTCGCAACCGTGGGCACAATCCAGACGCTTTCTTGATTATAATCTTCATTCAAGAATGTAATCAAGAACAAGCGACCAAGAAGGGAGCAATCAACAATCTCAATTGACTTCTTTATTGTTGACCAAGAAAGCATTGTTGCAAGCAAGAAACAAAGAAAGCAAGAAGGAAATGAAGAAAGGAATTAAGATCCCTTCTTGATTGATTCCAGGCTGTGTTTCTTCTTTGTTTCCTTCCTTCATGGACGTTTCTTGCTTTGTTTTTCTTTCTTGAGTTCTACCTTGTTCAGTCACAACCATGGGCACAATCAAGATGCTTTCTTAATTGTAATCTTCATTCAAGAATGTAGTCAAGAACAAGCGACCAAGAAGAAAGAAGTCAAGAAGCTTAGTTGACTTCTTTCTTGGTGACGAAGAAAGCAAAGTTTCAAGCAAGAAACCAAGAAAGCAAGAAGGAAATGAAGAATGGAATCAAGATCCCTCGTGGATTGATTCCAGGCTGTGTTTCTTCTTTGTTCCTTTCTTTCATGATCGTTTCTTGTCTTGTTTGTTCTTTAATGAGTTCTACCTTGGTCAGCCGCAACCATGGGCGCAATCCATATGCTTTCATGATTGTAATCTTCATTTAAGAATGTAATCAAGAACAAGCGACCAAGAAGAAAGCAGTCAACAATTTCAGTTGACTTCTTTATTGTTGACCAAGAAAGCAATGTTTCAAGCAAGAAACCAAGAAAGCAATAAGGAAATTAAGAAAGTAATTAAGATCCCTTCGTGATTGATTCCAAGCTGTGTATCTTTGTTTCTTTCTTTCATGGACGTTTCTTGCCTTGTTTTTCTTTCTTGACTTCTACCTTGGTCAGTCACAACCATGGGCCCAATCAACATGCTTTTTTTCTTGTAAGCTTCATTCAAGAATGTAGTCAAGAACAAGCGACCAAGAAGAAAGAAGTCAAGAAGCTCAGTTGACTTCTTTCTTGGTCACCAAGAAAGTAATGTCTCAAGCAAGAAACCAAGAAAGCAAGAAGGAAATGAATAATGGAATCAAGATCCCTTCTTAATTGATTCCAAGCTGTGTTTCTTCTTTGTTCCTTTCTTTCATAATTATTTCTTGTCTTGTTTCTTCTTTGATGAGTTCTACCTTGGTCAGTCACAACCATAGGCGCAATCTAGATGCTTCTTGATTATGATCTGCATTCAAGATTGTAATCAATAACAAGCGACTAAGAAGGGAGCAGTCAACAATCTCAATTGAATTCTTTATTGTTGACCAAGAAAGCATTGTTTCAAGCAAGAAACCAAGAAAGCAAGCAGGAAATGAAGAAAGGAATTAACATCCCTTCTTGATTGATTCCAAGCTATGTTTCTTCTTTGTTTCTTTCTTTCGTGGACGTTTCTTGCCTTGTTTTTCTTTCTTGAGTTCTACCTTGTTCAGTCACAACCATGGGCGAAATCAAGATGCTTTCTTGATTGTAATCTTCATTCAAGAATGTAGTCAAGAACAAGCGACCAAGAAGAAAGAAGTCAAGAAGCTCAGTTGACTTCTTTCTTGGTGACCAAGAAAGCAATGTTTCAAGCAAGAAACCAAGAAAGCAAGAAGGAAATGAAGAATGGAATCAAGATCCCTTCTGGATTGATTCCAGGCTGTGTTTCTTCTTTGTTCCTTTCTTTCTTGATCGTTTCTTGTCTTGTTTGTTCTTTGATGAGTTCTACCTTGGTCAGTCGCAACCATGGGCGTAATCAAGATGCTTTCTTGATTGTAATGTTCATTCAAGAATGTACTTAAGAACAAGCGACAAAGAACGAAGAAGTCAAGAAGCTCAGTTGACTTCTTTCTTGGTGACCAATAAAGCAATGTTTCAAGCAAGGAACCAAGAAAGCAAGAAGGAAATGAAGAAAGGAATCAAGATCCCTTCTTGGTTGATTCCAAGCTGTGTTTCTTCGTTATTTCTTTCTTTTATCTTCGTTTCTTGTCTTGTTTGTTCTTTCATGAGTTCTACGTTGGTCAGTCGCAACAATGGGCACAATCAAGATGCTTTCTTGATTGTAATCTTCATTCAATAATGTAGTAAAGAACAAGTGACCAAGAAGAAAGAAGTCAAGATGCTCAGTTGACTTCTTTTTTGGTGACCAAGAAAGCAACGATTCAAGCAAGAAACCAAGCAAGCAAGAAGGAAATGAAGAAAGGAATCAAGATCCCTTCTTGATTGATTCCAAGATGTGTTTCTTCTTTGTTCCTTTCTTTCATCATCATTTCTTATCTTGTTTGTTCTTTTATGAGTTCTGCCTTAGTCAGTCGCAACTATGGGCACAATCCATATGCTTTCTTGGTTGTAATCTTCATTTAAGAATGTAATCAAGAACAAGCGACCAAGAAGAAAGCAGTCAACAATCTCAATTGACTTCTTTATAGTTGACTAAGAAATTAATGTTTCAAGCAAGAAACCAAGAAAGCAAGAAGGAAATGAAGAAAGGAATTAAGATCCCTTTGTGATTGATTCCAAACTATGTTTCTTCTTTGTTTCTTTCTTTCGCGGACGTTTCTTGCCTTGTTTTTCTTTCTTGAGTTCTACCTTGTTCAGTCACAACCATGGGCGGAATTAAGATGCTTTCTGGATTGTAATCTTCATTCAAGAATGTAGTGAAGAACAAGCGACCAAGACGAAAGAAGTCAAGAAGCTTAGTTGACTTCTTTCTTGGTGACCAAGAAAGTAATGTCTCAAGCAAGAAACCAAGAAAGCAAGAAGGAAATGAATAATGGAATCAAGATCCCTTCTTGATTGATTCCACGCTGTGTTTCTTCTTTGTTCCTTTCTTTCATAATTATTTCTTGCCTTGTTTCTTCTTTGATGAGTTCTACCTTGGTCAGTTGCAACCATAGGCGCAATCTAGATGCTTCTTGATTGTGATCTGCATTCAAGATTGTAATCAAGAATAAGCGACTAAGAAGGGAGCAGTCAACAATCTCAATTGAATTCTTTATTGTTGACCAAGAAAGCATTGTTTCAAGCAAGAAACCAAGAAAGCAAGCAGGAAATGAAGAAAGGAATTAACATCCCTTCTTGATTGATTCCAAGCTATGTTTCTTCTTTGTTTCTTTCTTTCGTGAACGTTTCTTGCCTTGTTTTTCTTTCTTGAGTTCTACCTTGTTCAGTCACAACCATGGGCGGAATCAAGATGCTTTCTTGATTGTAATCTTCATTCAAGAATGTAGTCAAGAACAAGCGACCAAGAAGAAAGAAGTCAAGAAGCTCAGTTGACTTCTTTCTTGGTGACCAAGAAAGCAATGTTTCAAGCAAGAAACCAAGAAGGAAATGAAGAATGGAATAAAGATCCCTTCTGGATTGATTCCAGGCTGTGTTTCTTCTTTGTTCCTTTCTTTCATGATCGTTTCTTGTCTTGTTTGTTCTTTGATGAGTTCTACCTTGGTCAGTCGCAACCATGGGCGTAATCAAGATGCTTTCTTGATTGTAATGTTCATTCAAGAATGTACTTAAGAACAAGCGACAAAGAACGAAGAAGTCAAGAAGCTCAGTTGACTTCTTTCTTGGTGACCAATAAAGCAATGTTTCAAGCAAGGAACCAAGAAAGCAAGAAGGAAATGAAGAAAGGAATCAAGATCCCTTCTTGGTTGATTCCAAGCTGTGTTTCTTCGTTATTTCTTTCTTTTATCTTCGTTTCTTGTCTTGTTTGTTCTTTCATGAGTTCTACGTTGGTCAGTCGCAACAATGGGCATAATCAAGATGCTTTCTTGATTGTAATCTTCATTCAATAATGTAGTAAAGAACAAGTGACCAAGAAGAAAGAAGTCAAGATGCTCAGTTGACTTCTTTTTTGGTGACCAAGAAAGCAACGATTCAAGCAAGAAACCAAGCAAGCAAGAAGGAAATGAAGAAAGGAATCAAGATCCCTTCTTGATTGATTCCAAGATGTGTTTCTTCTTTGTTCCTTTCTTTCATCATCATTTCTTATCTTGTTTGTTCTTTTATGAGTTCTGCCTTAGTCAGTCGCAACTATGGGCACAATCCATATGCTTTCTTGGTTGTAATCTTCATTTAAGAATGTAATCAAGAACAAGCGACCAAGAAGAAAGCAGTCAACAATCTCAATTGACTTCTTTATAGTTGACTAAGAAAGTAATGTTTCAAGCAAGAAACCAAGAAAGCAAGATGGAAATGAAGAAAGGAATTAAGATCCCTTTGTGATTGATTCCAAGCTATGTTTCTTCTTTGTTTCTTTCTTTCGTGGACGTTTCTTGCCTTGTTTTTCTTTCTTGAGTTCTACCTTGTTCAGTCACAACCATGGGCGGAATCAAGATGCTTTCTGGATTGTAATCTTCATTCAAGAATGTAGTGAAGAACAAGCGACCAAGACGAAAGAAGTCAAGAAGCTCAGTTGACTTCTTTCTTGGTGACCAATAAAGCAATGTTTCAAGCATGGAACCAAGAAAGCAAAAAGGAAATGAAGAAAGGAATCAAGATCCCTTCTTGGTTGATTCCAAGCTGTGTTTCTTCGTTATTTCTTTCTTTTATCTTCGTTTCTTGTCTTGTTTGTTCTTTCGTGAGTTCTACGTTGGTCAGTCGCAACAATGGGCACAATCAAGATGCTTTCTTGATTGTAATCTTCATTCAATAATGTAGTAAAGAACAAGTGACCAAGAAGAAAGAAATCAAGATGCTCAGTTGACTTCTTTTTTGGTGACCAAGAAAGCAACGATTCAAGCAAGAAACCAAGCAAGCAAGAAGGAAATGAAGAAAGGAATCAAGATCCCTTCTTGATTGATTCCAAGATGTGTTTCTTCTTTGTTCCTTTCTTTCATCATCATTTCTTATCTTGTTTGTTCTTTTATGAGTTCTGCCTTAGTCAGTCGCAACTATGGGCACAATCCATATGCTTTCTTGGTTGTAATCTTCATTTAAGAATTTAATCAAGAACAAGCGACCAAGAAGAAAGCAGTCAACAATCTCAATTGACTTCTTTATAGTTGACTAAGAAAGTAATGTTTCAAGCAAGAAACCAAGAAAGCAAGATGGAAATGAAGAAAGGAATTAAGATCCCTTTGTGATTGATTCCAAACTATGTTTCTTCTTTGTTTCTTTCTTTCGTGGACGTTTCTTGCCTTGTTTTTCTTTCTTGAGTTCTACCTTGTTCAGTCACAACCATGGGCGGAATCAAGATGCTTTCTGGATTGTAATCTTCATTCAAGAATGTAGTGAAGAACAAGCGACCAAGACGAAAGAAGTCAAGAAGCTTAGTTGACTTCTTTCTTGGTGACCAAGAAAATAATGTCTCAAGCAAGAAACCAAGAAAGCAAGAAGGAAATGAATAATGGAATCAAGATCCCTTCTTGATTGATTCCACGCTGTGTTTCTTCTTTGTTCCTTTCTTTCATAATTATTTCTTGCCTTGTTTCTTCTTTGATGAGTTCTACCTTGGTCAGTTGCAACCATAGGCGCAATCTAGATGCTTCTTGATTGTGATCTGCATTCAAGATTGTAATCAAGAATAAGCGACTAAGAAGGGAGCCGTCAACAATCTCAATTGAATTCTTTATTGTTGACCAAGAAAGCATTGTTTCAAGCAAGAAACCAAGAAAGCAAGCAGGAAATGAAGAAAAGAATTAACATCCCTTCTTGATTGATTCCAAGCTATGTTTCTTCTTTGTTTCTTTCTTTCGTGGACGTTTCTTGCCTTGTTTTTCTTTCTTGAGTTCTACCTTGTTCAGTCACAACCATGGGCGGAATCAAGATGCTTTCTGGATTGTAATCTTCATTCAAGAATGTAGTGAAGAACAAGCGACCAAGACGAAAGAAGTCAAGAAGCTCAGTTGACTTCTTTCTTGGTGACCAATAAAGGAATGTTTCAAGCATGGAACCAAGAAAGCAAAAAGGAAATGAAGAAAGGAATCAAGATCCCTTCTTGGTTGATTCCAAGCTGTGTTTCTTCGTTATTTCTTTCTTTTATCTTCGTTTCTTGTCTTGTTTGTTCTTTCGTGAGTTCTACGTTGGTCAGTCGCAACAATGGGCACAATCAAGATGCTTTCTTGATTGTAATCTTCATTCAATAATGTAGTAAAGAACAAGTGACCAAGAAGAAAGAAGTCAAGATGCTCAGTTGACTTCTTTTTTGGTGACCAAGAAAGCAACGATTCAAGCAAGAAACCAAGCAAGCAAGAAGGAAATGAAGAAAGGAATCAAGATCCCTTCTTGATTGATTCCAAGATGTGTTTCTTCTTTGTTCCTTTCTTTCATCATCATTTCTTATCTTGTTTGTTCTTTTATGAGTTCTGCCTTAGTCAGTCGCAACTATGGGCACAATCCATATGCTTTCTTGGTTGTAATCTTCATTTAAGAATTTAATCAAGAACAAGCGACCAAGAAGAAAGCAGTCAACAATCTCAATTGACTTCTTTATAGTTGACTAAGAAAGTAATGTTTCAAGCAAGAAACCAAGAAAGCAAGATGGAAATGAAGAAAGGAATTAAGATCCCTTTGTGATTGATTCCAAACTATGTTTCTTCTTTGTTTCTTTCTTTCGTGGACGTTTCTTGCCTTGTTTTTCTTTCTTGAGTTCTACCTTGTTCAGTCACAACCATGGGCGGAATCAAGATGCTTTCTGGATTGTAATCTTCATTCAAGAATGTAGTGAAGAACAAGCGACCAAGACGAAAGAAGTCAAGAAGCTTAGTTGACTTCTTTCTTGGTGACCAAGAAAATAATGTCTCAAGCAAGAAACCAAGAAAGCAAGAAGGAAATGAATAATGGAATCAAGATCCCTTCTTGATTGATTCCACGCTGTGTTTCTTCTTTGTTCCTTTCTTTCATAATTATTTCTTGCCTTGTTTCTTCTTTGATGAGTTCTACCTTGGTCAGTTGCAACCATAGGCGCAATCTAGATGCTTCTTGATTGTGATCTGCATTCAAGATTGTAATCAAGAATAAGCGACTAAGAAGGGAGCAGTCAACAATCTCAATTGAATTCTTTATTGTTGACCAAGAAAGCATTGTTTCAAGCAAGAAACCAAGAAAGCAAGCAGGAAATGAAGAAAAGAATTAACATCCCTTCTTGATTGATTCCAAGCTATGTTTCTTCTTTGTTTCTTTCTTTCGTGGACGTTTCTTGCCTTGTTTTTCTTTCTTGAGTTCTACCTTGTTCAGTCACAACCATGGGCGGAATCAAGATGCTTTCTTGATTGTAATCTTCATTCAAGAATGTAGTCAAGAACAAGCGACCAAGAAGAAAGAAGTCAAGAAGCTCAGTTGACTTCTTTCTTGGTGACCAAGAAAGCAATGTTTCAAGTAAGAAACCAAGAAAGCAAGAAGGAAATGAAGAATGGAATCAAGATCCCTTCTGGATTGATTCCAGGCTGTGTTTCTTCTTTGTTCCTTTCTTTCATGATCGTTTCTTGTCTTGTTTGTTCTTTGATGAGTTCTACCTTGGTCAGTCGCAACCATGGGCGTAATCAAGATACTTTCTTGATTGTAATGTTCATTCAAGAATGAACTTAAGAACAAGCGACAAAGAAGGAAGAAGTCAAGATGCTCAGCTGACTTCTTTCTTGGTGACCAATAAAGCAATGTTTCAAGCAAGGAACCAAGAAAGCAAGAAGGAAATGAAGAAAGGAATCAAGATCCCTTCTTGGTTGATTCCAAGCTGTGTTTCTTCGTTATTTCTTTCTTTTATCTTCGTTTCTTGTCTTGTTTGTTCTTTCATGAGTTCTGCCTTAGTCAGTCGCAACTATGGGCACAATCCATATGCTTTCTTGGTTGTAATCTTCATTTAAGAATTTAATCAAGAACAAGCGACCAAGAAGAAAGCTGTCAACAATCTCAATTGACTTCTTTATAGTTGACTAAGAAAGTAATGTTTCAAGCAAGAAACCAAGAAAGCAAGATGGAAATGAAGAAAGGAATTAAGATCCCTTTGTGATTGATTCCAAACTATGTTTCTTCTTTGTTTCTTTCTTTCGTGGACGTTTCTTGCCTTGTTTTTCTTTCTTGAGTTCTACCTTGTTCAGTCACAACCATGGGCGGAATCAAGATGCTTTCTGGATTGTAATCTTCATTCAAGAATGTAGTGAAGAACAAGCGACCAAGACGAAAGAAGTCAAGAAGCTTAGTTGACTTCTTTCTTGGTGACCAAGAAAATAATGTCTCAAGCAAGAAACCAAGAAAGCAAGAAGGAAATGAATAATGGAATCAAGATCCCTTCTTGATTGATTCCACGCTGTGTTTCTTCTTTGTTCCTTTCTTTCATAATTATTTCTTGCCTTGTTTCTTCTTTGATGAGTTCTACCTTGGTCAGTTGCAACCATAGGCGCAATCTAGATGCTTCTTGATTGTGATCTGCATTCAAGATTGTAATCAAGAATAAGCGACTAAGAAGGGAGCAGTCAACAATCTCAATTGAATTCTTTATTGTTGACCAAGAAAGCATTGTTTCAAGCAAGAAACCAAGAAAGCAAGCAGGAAATGAAGAAAAGAATTAACATCCCTTCTTGATTGATTCCAAGCTATGTTTCTTCTTTGTTTCTTTCTTTCGTGGACGTTTCTTGCCTTGTTTTTCTTTCTTGAGTTCTACCTTGTTCAGTCACAACCATGGGCGGAATCAAGATGCTTTCTTGATTGTAATCTTCATTCAAGAATGTAGTCAAGAACAAGCGACCAAGAAGAAAGAAGTCAAGAAGCTCAGTTGACTTCTTTCTTGGTGACCAAGAAAGCAATGTTTCAAGTAAGAAACCAAGAAAGCAAGAAGGAAATGAAGAATGGAATCAAGATCCCTTCTGGATTGATTCCAGGCTGTGTTTCTTCTTTGTTCCTTTCTTTCATGATCGTTTCTTGTCTTGTTTGTTCTTTGATGAGTTCTACCTTGGTCAGTCGCAACCATGGGCGTAATCAAGATACTTTCTTGATTGTAATGTTCATTCAAGAATGAACTTAAGAACAAGCGACAAAGAAGGAAGAAGTCAAGAAGCTCAGCTGACTTCTTTCTTGGTGACCAATAAAGCAATGTTTCAAGCAAGGAACCAAGAAAGCAAGAAGGAAATGAAGAAAGGAATCAAGATCCCTTCTTGGTTGATTCCAAGCTGTGTTTCTTCGTTATTTCTTTCTTTTATCTTCGTTTCTTGTCTTGTTTGTTCTTTCATGAGTTCTACGTTGGTCAGTCGCAACAATGGGCACAATCAAGATGCTTTCTTGATTGTAATCTTCATTCAATAATGTAGTAAAGAACAAGTGACCAAGAAGAAAGAAGTCAAGATGCTCAGTTGACTTCTTTTTTGGTGACCAAGAAAGCAACGATTCAAGCAAGAAACCAAGCAAGCAAGAAGGAAATGAAGAAAGGAATCAAGATCCCTTCTTGATTGATTCCAAGATGTGTTTCTTCTTTGTTCCTTTCTTTCATCATCATTTCTTGTCTTGTTTGTTCTTTTATGAGTTCTGCCTTAGTCAGTCGCAACTATGGGCACAATCCATATGCTTTCTTGGTTGTAATCTTCATTTAAGATTGTAATCAAGAACAAGCGACCAAGAAGAAAGCAGTCAACAATCTCAATTGAATTCTTTATAGTTGACTAAGAAAGTAATGTTTCAAGCAAGAAACCAAGAAAGCAAGATGGAAATGAAGAAAGGAATTAAGATCCATTTGTGATTGATTCCAAACTATGTTTCTTCTTTGTTTCTTTCTTTCGTGGATGTTTCTTGCCTTGTTTTTGTTTCTTGAGTTCTACCTTGTTCAGTCACAACCATGGGCGGAATCAAGATGCTTTCTGGATTGTAATCTTCATTCAAGAATGTACTGAAGAACAAGCGACCAAGACGAAAGAAGTCAAGAAGCTTAGTTGACTTCTTTCTTGGTGACCAAGAAAGCAATGTTTCAAGCAAGAAACCAAGAAAGCAAGAAGGAAATGAAGAATGGAATCAAGATCCCTTCTTGAATTATTCCAAGTTGTGTTTCTTCTTTGTTCCTTTCTTTCACAATCGTTTCTTGTCTTGTTTGTGCTTTGATGAGTTCTACCTTGATCAGTCGCAACCGTGGGCACAATCCAGATGATTTCTTGATTGTAATCTTCATTCAAGAATGTAATCAAGAACAAGCGACCAAGAAGGGAGCAGTCAACAATCTCAATTGACTTCTTTATTGTTGACCAAGAAAGCATTGTTGCAAGCAAGAAACCAAGAAAGCAAGCAGGAAATGAAGAAAGAAATTAAGATCCCTTCTTGATTGATTCCAGGCTGTGTTTCTTCTTTGTTTCTTTCTTTCATGGACGTTTCTTGCTTTGTTTTTCTTTCATGAGTTCTACCTTGTTCAGTCCCAACCATGGGCACAATCAAGATGCTTTCTTGATTGTAATCTTCATTCAAGAATGTAGTCAAGAACAAGCGACCAAGAAGAAAGAAGTCAAGAAGCTTAGTTGACTTCTTTCTTTGGTGACCAAGAAAGTAATGTCTCAAGCAAGAAACCAAGAAAGCAAGAAGGAAATGAATAATGAATAAAGATCCCTTCTTGATTGATTCCAAGCTGTGTTTCTTCTTTGTTCCTTTCTTTCATAGTTATTTCTTGTCTTATTTCTTCTTTGATGAGTTCTACCTTGGTCAGTCGCAACCGTAGGCGCAATCTAGATGCTTTATTGATTGTGATCTGCATTCAAGATTGTAATCAAGAACAAGCGACTAAGAAGGGAGCAGTCAACAATCTCAATTGACTTCTTTATTATTGACCAAGAAAGCATTGTTTCAAGCAAGAAACCAATTAAGCAAGCAGGAAATGAAGAAAGGGATTAAGATCCCTTCTTGATTGATTCCAACCTATGTTTCTTCTTTGTTTCTTTCTTTCGTGGACGTTTCTTGCCTTGTTTGTCTTTCTTGAGTTCTACCTTGTTCAGTCACAACCATGGACGGAATCAAGATGCTTTCTTGATTTTAATCTTCATTCAAGAATGTAGTCAAGAACAAGCAACCAAGAAGAAAGAAGTCAAGAAGCTCAGTTGACTTCTTTCTTGGTGACCAAGAAAGCAATGTTTCAAGCAACCACGAGCGCAATCCATATGCTTGATTGATTGTAATCTTCATTTAAGAATGTAATCAAGAACAAGCGACCAAGAATGAAGCAGTCAACAATCTCAATTGACTTCTTTATTATTGACCAAGAAAGAAATATTTCAAGCAAGAAACCAAGAAAGCAAGAATGGAATCAAGATCCCTTCTTGATTGATTCCAAGCTGTGTTTCTTCTTTGTTCCTTTCTTTCATGACTGCTTCCTTCTTGGCCGCATGTTCTTGACTATATTCTTGAACGAAGATCGCAATCAAGAAAGCATCTTGATTGCGCCCATGGTTGCAGCTGACAAAGGTAGAACTCATGAAAGAACAAACAAGACAAGAAACGATAACAAAATAAAGAAACAAAGAGGAAAACAACTTAGAATCCATTAAGAAGGGATCATGATCCCTTTCTTCAATTCCTCCTTGCTTTCTTCGTTTCTTACATGAAACATTGCTTTCTTGGTCATCAAGAAAGAAGTCAACTGAGCTTCTTGACTTCTTCCTTGTTGGTCATTTGTTCTTTACTGCATTCTTGAATCAAGATCGCAATCAAGAAACCATCTTGATTGTGCCCGTGGTTGTGACTGACCAAGGTAGAACTCATGAAAGAAAAACCAAGAAAAGAAATGACCATGAAAGAAAGAAACAAAGAAGAAACACAGCTTGGAATCAATCCAGAAGCAATCTTGATTCCTTTCTTCATTTCATCCTTTTTTTCTTGGTTTCTTGCTTAAAACATTGCTATCTTAGTCACTAAGAAAGAAGTCAACTAAGCTTCTTGACTTCTACCTTCTTGGTCGCTTGTTCTTGACTGCTTCGTTGAATAAAGATTATAATCAAGAAAGCATCTTGATTATGCCCATGGTTGCGACTGACCAAGGTAGAACTCAAGAAAGAAAAACAAGGCAAGAAACGTCCATGAAAGAAAGAAACAACGAAGAAACACAGCATGGAATCAATCAAGAAGGGATCTTGATTCCTTTCTTCATTTCCCCCTTGTTTTCTTGGTTTCTTGCTTGAAACATTGCTTTCTTGGTCACTAAGAAAATTGTCAATTGAGCTTCTTGACTTCTTCTTTCTTCGCCGCCTGTTCTTGACTGCATTCTTGAATAAAGATAATAATCAAGAAACCATCTTAATTGTACCTATGGTTGCGACTGTCCACGGTAGAACTCAAGAAAGAAAAACAAGGCAAGAAACATCCATGAAAGAAAGAAACAAAGAAGAAACATAGCCTGGAATCAATCAAGAAGGGGTGTTGATTCCTTTCTTCATTTCCTTCTTGCTTTTTGGGTTTCTTGCTTGAAACATTACTTTCTTGGTCAACAAGAAAGAAGTCAACTGAGCTTCTTGACTACTTCCTTCTTAGTCGACTGTTCTTGACTACATTCTTGAATGATGAATACAATCAAGAAAGCATCTTGATTGCGCCCATGGTTACGACTGACCAAGGTAAAACTCATGAAAGAACAAGCAAGACAAGAAACGATCATGAAAGAAAGGAACAAAGAAGAAACCCAGCTTGGAATCAATCAAGTGGGATCTTATTTCCTTTCTTCATTTCTTTCTTGCTTTCTTGGTTTCTTACATGAAACATTGCTTTCTTGGTCAATAAGAAAAAAATCAACTTATCTTCTTGACTATTTCCTTGTTGGTCGCCTGTTCTTGACTACATTCGCGAATGATGAATACAATCAAGAAAGCATCTTGATTGGGCCCATTGTTGCGACTGACCAAGGTAGAACTCATGAAAGAACAAACAAGACAAGAAACGATCATGAAATACAGAAACATAAAAGAAAAACAGCTTGGAATCAATCAAGAAGGGATCTTGATCCCTTTCTTCAATTCCTCCTTGCTTTCTTCGTTTCTTGCATGAAACATTCCTTTCCTGATCAACAAGAAAGAAGTCAACTGAGCTTCTTGACTTCTTTCTTCTTGGTCATTTGTTCTTGACTGCTTTCTTGAATCAGGATCGCAATTAAGAAACCATATTGATTGTGCCCATGGTTGCGACTGACCAAGGTAGAACTCATGAAAGAACAAACAAGAAAAAAAACGACCATGAAAGAAAGAAACAAAGAAGAAACATAACTTGGAATCAATCATGAAGGGATCTTGATTGCTTTCTTCATTTCATCCTTGTTTTCTTGGTTTCTTGCTTGAAACATTGCTTTGTTGGTCTCCAAGAAAGAAGTCAACTGAGCTTCTTGACTTCTTCCTTCTTGGTCGCTTGTTCTTGATGGCTTTCTTGAATAAAGATTGCAATCAAGAAAGCATCTTGATTTTTGACATGGTTGCGACTGACCAAGGTAGAACTCAAGAAAGAAAAACAAGGCAAGAAACGTCCATGAAAGAAAGAAAAAACGAAGAAACACAGCTTGGAATCAATCAAGAAGGAATCTTGATTCCTTTCTTCTTTTCCTCCTTGCTTTCTTGGTTTCTTGCTTGAAACATTGCTTTCTTGGTCCCTAAGAAAATAGTCAACTGAGCTTCTTGACTTCTTCTTTCTCGGTCGCCTGTTCTTGACTGCTTTCTTGAATAAAGATCATAATCAAGAAACCATCTTAATTGTGCCTGTGGTTGCGACTGTTCAAGGAAGAACTAAAGAAAAAAAAACAAGGCAAAAATTGTCCATGAAAGAAAGAAACAAAGGAGAAACACAAGATGGAATCAATCAAGAAGGGATCTTGATTCCTTTCTTCATTTCCTTCGTGCTTTTTTGGTTTCTTGCTTAAAACATTATTTTGTTGGTCAACAAGAAAGAAGTCAACTAAGCTTCTTGACTACTTCCTTCTTGGTTGCTTGTTCTTCACTACATTCTTGAATGATGAATACAATCAAGAAAGCATCTTGATTGCACCCATGGTTGCAACTGACCAAGGTAGAACTCAAGGAAGAAACCCAGCTTGGAATCAATCAAGAAGGGATCTTATTTCCTTTCTTCATTTCCTTCTTGCTTTCTTGGTTTCTTACGTGAAACATTCCTTTCTTGGTCAACAGGAAAGAAGTCACCTTATATTCTTGACTGCTTCCTTCTTCGTCGCATGTTCTTGACTACATTCTTGAATGAAGATCGCAATCAAGACAACATCTTGATTACGCCCATGGTTGCGACTGACCAAGGTAGAACTCAAGGAAGAAAAATAAGGCAATAAACGTCCATGAAAGAAAGACACAAAGAAGAAACGCAGCTTGGAATCAATCAAGAAGGGATCTTGATTCCTTTCTTCATTTCCTCCTTGCTTTCTTCGTTTGTGGCTTGAAACATTGCTTTCTTGGTCAACAAGAAAGAAGTCAACTGAGCTTCTTGGCTGCTTGCTTCTTGGTCGGTTGTTCTTCACTGCTTTCTTGAATAAAGATTGCAATCAAGAAAGCATCTTGAGTGTGCCCATGGTTGCGACTGACCAACGTAGAACTCATGAAAGAACAAACAAGACGAGAAATGACCATAAAAGAAAGAAACAAAGAAGAAACACACCTTGGAATCAATCAAGAAGGGTTTTTGATTCCATTCTTCATTTCCTCCCTGCTTTCTTGGTTTCTAACTTGAAAGTAGTCAACTAAGCTTCTTGACTGCTTCCTTCTTAGTCGTTTGTTCTTGACTACATTCTTGAATGAAGATCCCCATTAAGAAAGCATCTTGATTGTGCCCATGGTTGCGACTGACAAAGGTAGAACTAATGAAAGAACAAACAAGACAAGAAACGACCATTAAAGAAAGAAAAAAAAGAAGAAACACAGCTTGGAATCAATAAAGAAGGGATCTTGATTCCTTTCTTCATTCCCTTCTTGCTTTCTTAGTTTCTTGTGTGAAACATTGCTTTCTTGGTCTACAAGGAAGAAGTCAACTAAGCTTCTTGACTGTTTCCTTCATGATCGTATGTTTTTTACTACATTCTTGAATGAAGATCGCAATCAAGAAAGCATCTTGATTGCGCCCATGGTTGCGACTGACCAAGGTAGAACTCAGGAAACAACAAACAAGATAAGAAAAGACCATGAAAGAAACACAACATGGAATCAATCAAGAAGGGATCTTGATTCCTTTCTTCATTTCCTCCCTGCTTTATTGGTTTCTTGCTTGAAACATTGCTTTCTTGGTCAACAAGAAAGAAGTCAACTGAGCTTCTTGGCTGCTTCCTTCTTGGTCGGTGGTTCTTCCCTGCTTTCTTGAATAAAGATTGCAATCAAGAAAGCATCTTGATTGTGCCCACGGTTGCGACTGACTAACGTAGAACTCATGAAAGAACAAACAAGACAAGAAATGACCGTGAAAGAAAGAAACAAAGAAGAAACACAGCTTGGAATCAATCAAGAAGGGTTCTTGATTCCATTCTTCATTTCCTCCCTGCTTTCTTGGTTTCTTACTTGAAACATTGCTTTCTTGGTCAACTAGAAAGTAGTCAACTGAGCTTCTTGACTGCTTCCTTCTTAGTCGCTTGTTCTTGACTACATTCTTGAATGAAGATCCCAATCAAGAAAGCATCTTGATTACGCCCATGGTTGCGACTGACAAAGGTAGAACTAATGAAAGAACAAACAAGACAAGAAATGACCATTAAAGAAAGAAACAAAGAAGAAACACAGCTTGGAATCAATAATGAAGGGATCTTGATTCCTTTTTTCATTTCCTTCTTGCTTTCTTCATTTCTTGCATGAAACATTGCTTTCTTAGTCAATAATAAAGAAGTCAACTGAGCTTCTTGGCTTCTTCCTTCTTGGTCGTTTGTTCTTGACGGCTTTCTTGAATCAAGATCGCAATTAAGAAAGCATCTTGATTGTGCCCATGGTTGCGATTGACCAAGGTAGAACTCATGAAAGAACAAGCAAGACAATAAATGACCATGAAAGAAAGAAACAAAGAAGAAACACAGCTTGGAATCAATCAAGAAGGAATCTTGATTCCTTTTTTCATTCCATTCTTGCTTTCTTAGTTTCTTGCATGAAACATTGCTTTCTTGGTCTATAAGAAAGAAGTCAACTGAGCTTCTTGACTGTTTCCTTCTTGGTTACATGTTCTTGACTACATTCTTGAATGAAGATCGCAATCAAGAAAGCATCTTGATTGCGCCCATGGTTGCGACTGACCAAGGTAGAACTTAGGAAACAACAAACAAGATAAGAAATGACCATGAAAGAAAAACAACATGGAATCAATCAAGAAGGGATCTTGATTCCATTCTTCATTTCCTTCTTGCTTTCTTAGTTTCTTGGTTGAAACATTGCTTTCTTGGTCAACAAGAAGGAAGTTAACTTATCTTCTTGACTGCTTCCTTCTTGGTCGGATGTTCTTGGCTACATTCTTGAATAAAGATCGCAATCAAAAAAGCATCTTGCTTGCAGCCACGGTTGCAACTAACCAAGGCAGAACCTGAAATACAGAGAAATACACTAGAAGGGGGGTTGAATAGTGTGTTTATAATTTCTTCGAAAATCTTTAACAATTATGAAGATAGTATATCTTAAGTTTTACATGAACTTAGTAAAATAGAAGATTATGCTATCGTCCAGTGGTTCAAATGCAACAGTCCAATGAAACTGCTTTTTCTCATTTTTCGTTAGAACACACGTAAAAGATTATTATAGATAAAATGTGTAAAGAAACACTTTCGTAGAATGTTGAAGAGATAGTTTAAGAGATATGCAAGTAAGCTAGAAAGTGAGAGAATAGAACACTTAGTTTTATACTGGTTCACTCAACTGAGCTACGTCCAGTTCTCCTTCAAAAACTTTTGAAGGGTTCTACTAATCAAGATCTGATTACTCTCAAGTATTCTAACCTTGCCACTTCTGGCTACAAGTATTCTCTAGGCCACTCCTGGCACACCTTTAATCTCCCCCTGAGATTAAAACAAACCCAAGTATTCTTTAACACTAAGCCACTCCTGGCTTTCCAAACGGAAATGTTTGAGAATAGAAAGAAAGAGTAACTCTCATAGAGAGGATATTACAATAAACACGAATGCACAGAATCGCTTAGCAAAGCTAAGTAGAAAGCTCTTTTTGCTTAAGTGTTGATCGTCCAGTCATTTTGACAGAGTTTCGGCTTTTTTTCAATGTTTTCGTCACTTTGATGCAGGAGTTGGTTCCTCTATATATAGGAAGCTTGGTGTAAAGTATCCATTGTGGGATCTGTTCCTTTTCCAAAAGCGGTTCTCTCTAAAGCATGTGACCGTTGTCACGTTTTAACTTGGGGTGGAGAGATAGAGGAGACAGTCGTACATGTAGCACCTCTGCTACTTGTACTTTTTCTGCAGTTAGAAGCTTCTATGTTCCTGTTCAATACTATTCGAAAGTTCAAATAGATTTTCATGTTATAATGAGAGAGAATATCCGTTGCATAGCAGAGAATCTTCATCGAAAACGTATTGTTATATTATATTAATTTTAAGATAGAAAACATAGTGTGTAGCTTATACAGATATTGGACGCTCGCTTTTACAAGAGCATTGGATGCTCGCTTTTACAAAATCATTGGACGCTCGCTTTTACAAAACATATCTGGACACTTTCCTTATTGAAACATAAAGTCGAGGTTTGAGAGATACAATACCATTGCGGCATTGGACGACGTAGATCCTATAACACTCAAACAAGACCATTAGATACTTCAAAATTTATCCTTTAATTGTTATCATCAAAACCGAAATCCGAGGGGTTGGACATCGTCCAAGGTCTTAGAACCTAACAATCTCCCTCTTTTTGATTATGACAAATAATATTAAATTTTGATGTTAACAGGCACATAATCATATATGACTATTATAAAACATGTAAGAGATGATTATGTTATGCCAGTGTATGTTGACATGAAGTACTCCCCCTGAGTTCAACATTTTTTATGCATCTTATAACAATATATAATATACAGCAAGAATATATCAGATATAACAGATATCAGAGTGTAAAACATATCAAGGATATGGATGCGGAATATATATGAAATAAACACTGTATGTATTAAAGACGTTTTCATAAAATAGCCAGTATATTCACAGAGTGTAGAGTATATACTTCTATTGACATCAAAATTCCAATTTCTCCCCCTTTGTCATAAACAAAAAAAGGGTTTGAAATATGGAAAGATGACTTGACCATCATGGTCACCTATGGCTGTGGAGGTGGTTCTTGTGATGGTGGTGGTGGTTGCTCTGGTGGTGCTTGGGCAGGTGGTGCTGGTTGATGAGGTTGCGGTTGGACGGGTGGAATAGCATGAGCAACTTGTCCAAGCAGGTTGGCTGCAGTATTTTGAATTTGAGTCACAAGCATTTGGGAGAGGCTCGTGAATTGTTCAGTGATGGCATTCTGCAGTAACATCCGATGTTGAGCAGCCTCAGCCTGTTGCCTTTGCTGAAATGCTTGAAGAGCTGCTTTGGTTTCCAGCTGTTGTTGCCTCAGAGCATGTTGCACTATCTCATGAACACGATCTTCTGAGACCCCTTGAGGTTCAGCAAATCACAAGGGATGGATGCCCCTTGGACTTGAAGATCCTGTGGGAACCAGTTGACATGTACCCGAGTGAGCTTCAGTAGATGCATCAACAATGGGGAAGCTGGTTATATGTTCAGCAGGAGGCTTTGCTGCAGTTGATTCCATAGGCTTGGATGTGTCAACAATGGGCTCTCTATCATCCTTGAACTCTTCAGATTGGACGTGAGGTTCTTCATGTGAAGTGACAAAGTGCTCTACGTCTATTGGTTCGGATGGGTCCAAGTCAAGATGAGCTAGCACCTTTGTTACTTTGGCAGATGCTTCATCCAACTCTGCTTGTGTAGCTTTCGACTTGGTAACCTGATCTTCCTTTTCTATGGTTGCAGTCTCAGCTTGCTCAAGAACCAGCTGCTCTAGATGAGCTTGTTCTGCTGCTCTGGCTTCTTCTGCTTTGTACTCCTCATGCAGAGTTTGGAGTTCCTCCACAAACTCTGTGCGATCCAGTGTTCGAAGATCAAACACTTTGTTGCTTCTGATGATAGGCAATGTCTTCATGAACTCCATATAGTCATCTGAATCTTTTAGAAAGCAGGCAAAGGTGTCTGAGAAGTGGTGAGACTTCACTGGACCCAGCACCTCAAGACCATGAGGGGGGTGAACAAAATCACTCTTGGGGCTACCGGAGGAGGAGGCCTTCTGGGAGTCGTTCCATAAGATCTGGCGCCAAAAGATGGTGGAATCAAAGGTTCCGAGTGGACGCGTAAGCTTACCAGTCTTGTCAAACAGATGACCCTAGGTATGAGAGGATTTTTGCAAGGTTTTAACTTTCTCTTCCCTGCTTGGCATTTCAATGCCGTAGAACTTGTAGTCTTTCTTGCGACCAGCATCATATAAGGGTAGTCTGGGACACACCTTGTCTGGTACAAACTTTATTTACGTGGCGCGGCTTATGTGAAGGTTTGGTGGGTAGGCGATGGCTTAGTTTGGTATATACATTTGTTGAAGAAGTTTACCAAGTTCATCATAGTCGCCTGGATGGAAGTTTAGGATTGGAGTCCCAGCAGGTAGAGGTAGGAACTTTGTGATGGGAGTCCAGATGCGAACATCCTTGACCCACTCTACATCTGGACGCTGCTTCGTCTTGGAAGGGTCCAGGCTTTCTTTAATGGCCAACTGCAATTCTGCGGCCAGTTCAATATCCTTGCTAACAGGGGGCTTCTTGGACGGTGCCTTCTTCTTTCTTGGAGCCTTCCCTTTCTACTCCGTAACCGTCTTTGTGAATCGAGACACAACATCTACATCTGGTTCAGGCAGGTTTGTTGCTGCTGGACGCACTCTTTGTTGAGTTCCAGTTGGACAGGAGTAAGGATGAAGCATGCGGATCAAGTGTGGATACACTTCTCTTGTCCAAGTGGGTAGAGGGTTGCTGATTATTGCTCCTTCTGGCAGTGCAACATAGTCAGTTGAAGGATCATGAGTATAATAATGTCTTGTCCACTCCGGTGCTGAGACAGTAGTCAAATGCCTCTTCAAGGGCTCTTGTAGAGGCCTCTGGATCACATCGCTTCTCTTACAGTAATTTTGTTCATTCCGTTTAAGGAATGCAATAGGGAAGTGTTCCCTGTCTTCTTCTTCTTTGGTTTTCTGCTTGGGGGGTATAGTCCATGGGGACTAGGTATCCCTCCATGCATCCCTTGGACGCACAAACTTGGACAGATCCAAGCGAAGATGTGGATGCTGGGTTGTTGATGTGGATGGAGCACTGGATGTTGCTGGTAGTAGGGTGCTGGTGGATATGTTGTCGGTGTCTTGAGAGGAAGGTGGTAGAACTGCAATTCTCCTTGGCCTTGCTGCCTGGGTCTTAACTCGTCACGGCACATTAGAAGGAAAGGAAATTGGTTTAGCAGGTTGGACCTTCTGCTTCTTTTGCTGAGGGTCCTCCTTCTCCTCTGCTTTCTTCATGATTTGACCAATTGGAATCTGGTCATCATCGTTAGAGTCGTCCAGTATTTGAAGCTTCCTAACCTTTGGCTTTTCTGGAACAGGCTTCACTGGAGCTGTCTTTGGACACTGCTCAGCTTGAGCAGTTTTGGACGCATCAGTCCTTGGATGCTTTTCTACTTGGGACTAAGAAGTGGAGGTGTCAGCATGTCTCTTCTTGGTTCTTTTCTCCCTTTCAGCATCTTCCTCATGCATCTGAGACATTTGTCGTGTAACTTTTCTGCTCCCCTGTTCCTCCATCATCCTTTTGATTTTCCTGCCTATTCCAAGAAGATCAATCTCCTCCTCATCATCATTGGAGATTATCTTGCTTTGTTCATGTCGTTTCTTGTTGATGTTGTCTTCGTCCAGATCCCTTAGGACCTTGGCTGTTAGCTTGATCTTCATGGGCTTTATGTTGGACTCGCCAAATGGTTGTTGTGTTGCCACCATTTGCCCTTTTTTCACAATATCTTCATAAGAGGCTTCGTCCAGTTCATCAAAGAAGCGTTGATAGACCTTCTGGTCCCAGAAGATCTTGTTTAGCAAGGCGGCGTAGAAGATGTCATCATTTGCACCAACAGTCTTCATCATTCTAACAGCATTGATGTAAATGGTGTGGGGAAGGTTGAAGGGAATACCTTCCATGATGTGGAATATCACGAACTTGTGTAAGTCCGTGACTGAGTCCTTAGACCCAGCTTTGTGCAGGATACTTTTGCTGCACACCTACTGCCAGATTTTTGCTTCTTCACACAGGTTCTTGTACTCAATCTTTATTGAGGCTGTGGATTTGGTCTTGCAAAGCACGTTTGCAACGTGATTTCCATATTGTGTGGCCCAGTTCATTCTGTACTGGTTCTGCTCCCTAATGCAACCAGTTACCTTTGCAATGGACTCGATGGACAGTGTCACTTCTCATCCAAGAACAGTGGCCACTAGCTCCCTTGGGTTCTGGAATCTGGCATTTCTCTAGAACATCCTGATCAACTCAGGGAATATCTTCTGGTTTTCGTTGAAGTAGCCTCTGATTCCACACTTCAGAAGGCTCTCGTGCAGATTCAGGCCCAGCTTCTCCAGCTTTTCGATGTCGAAGAAGTGCTCAATGTGCACTGTAGCAGCACCTTGACATACCACTGTGGTCTCAGGGTAGGTGTGGACACCGAGTTCAGAGTTGCTTGAGCTTGCAGAGCTTGACATGGTGGAAAAGTTTGGATTTTTAGGTTTTCTGAGAGGGTTTTGGGTTCTTGAGAGAGAGAGAGAGTGCTTGAGGGTGATGATAAACTCAGAGAGAAAATGTACGATAGGGATTTTCTGAGATGTTTTGATAATTTTATATCTGAGCTTTGTTTGGAGAAAGTGAAACGGTTTTGGGCTTTTTGAATATTTGAAAAGAGGATTTCGCCATAAAACCCTCCATGATGAGGCGTGCGAAGGATGTGGGTAACTGTGTACGGTTACTAACATTTTGGTGACTCAGCATAGAGTATTAACTCATACTTACTCTGAAACGAACCGTTTTGGCCATTTGAACAAAACCAAAAAGCTAAGATAAAAACATCGTCCAAATATTGGACTTACGTGTGACATATGAAATGCACGTGCAAGCCTTAGTGTTCTTTGGACGATATGTCCATTTGGACGCTAAGGTTTCATTGGACGCACCATGTAGATGATAATCATTCCTTTACAGAGTCCATACCAAGTTTATTCCTTAGAAGGGTTAACTTGCCTTCAGTAAGGGGTTTAGTGAATATATCAGCAAGCTGATTATCTGTGGTTACAAAATGTAGCTCCACAGTACCCTTCTGAACATGATCTCTTATAAAGTGATGCTTAATCTCTATATGCTTTGCCCTTGAATGTAATATAGGATTTTTAGAGATATCTATGGCAGCTTTACTATCACAGAAGATAGGAATGTTACTCTCATATATGTTGTAGTCCTCAAGTTGATGTTTGATCCATAAGATTTGAGAACAACATTTTGCAGCTGAGATATACTCTGCTTCAGCAGTGGAAAGAGCAATGGTTCCTTGCTTCTTGCATATCCAGGAGACTAGATTACCACCAATAAAGTGACACCCTCCACTAGTGCTTTTTCTTTCAATTCTATCTCCAGCATAATCAACGTCACAGTATCCAATTAGCCTGAAATCTTTCTGCCTTTTGAAAAATAAACCAAGATCAGTGGTTCCAGCAAGATATCAAAAAATTCTTTTAACAGCAGTTATATGAACTTCCCTTGGGTCAGATTGAAATCTGCCACATAAGCATACACTGAACATGGTGTCAGGTCTGGACGCTGTGAGGTATAGGAGTGATCCTGACATTCCTCTGTAAAGAGTGTTATCTACTTTCTTTGAGTTGTCGTCCAGTCCAAGTACTGTTGTTGGATGCATATGTGTTCTCATAGGTTTTGCGTCGTCCATCTTGTACTTCTTTAGTAGCTCTTTTACATACTTAGTTTGATGTATGTATATGCCATTTTCAGTTTGTTTGATTTGAAGTCCAAGGAAGAATCTCAGCTCTCAAATTCTGTTTGCATTAGTTTGGCAAATTCTTCATAGAGAGACTCATTAGTGGCACCAAAAATGATATCATCAACATATATTTGTGCGATAATGAAATCAAAAGAGTAGTCTTTGCGAAATAATGTAGTGTCTACTTTTCCTCTAGAGAAACCATTTTCTGACAGAAATGAGCTGAGTTTTTCATACCAAGCTCTAGGAGCTTGTTTCAACCCATATAAAGCTTTGTTAAGTTTGAAAACATGATTTGGAAAAGCATCACTTTCAAATCCTGGGGGTTGTTCCACATAGACTTCTTCCTTTATGAGTCCATTGAGGAATGCACTTTTTACGTCCATTTGATATAGCTTCATATTGCTATGAGCTACAAATGATAGTAAAATGCGAATTGCCTCTAGACGTGCAACAGGAGCATAAGTTTCAGTATAATCTATACCTTCCTGTTGTGAGTAACCTTTTGCTACCAACCTTGCTTTGTTTCTCACAACATTACCTGCTTCGTCTAGCTTGTTTCTGAACACCCACTTTGCTCCTACAACTTCTTTGTCATTGGGGAGTTCTACTAGCTTCCAGACATTGTTCTTTTGAAATTGGTCAAGTTCTTCCTGCATTGCTTTGACCCAGCTTTCATCTTCTAAGGCATCGTCCACAGTCTTAGGTTTTATTTGAGATATGAGTACTGTGTAACCATGCTGTCATTGAAGTGATTATCTGGTTTTGACTCTATCTTTTGGATCTCCGATGATTTGCTCCTCTGGATGATGTTTCTTCATTTGCCAATTGCGTCAAGTAGGTTCTCTTTGTTCTGCTACTGGACCGTCCAGTGATGCAGTGGACTCTTCAACTGAGACATCTTGACTGGACGTATCTGATGACTTACTTGCATCGTCCAGCCTAAGATCTACAAATGATTTGTCTAGCTCTGATAATTCCTTATCAGGCTTGTTGTCATTGAACTTCACATGGATAGCTTTTTCAACAACTAAGGTTCTAGAGTTGTAAACTCTGTATGCCTTGGAATTTTCAGAATATCCAAGCAATATTCCTTCATCACACTTAGAATCAAATTTTCCCAAGTTATCCTTAGTGTTCAGAATGAAACATTGACATCCAAATGGATGGAAGTAGGATATGTTGGGTCTTTGCTTGTCTTGTTTGTTCTTTCTTGAGTTCTACCTTGGTTAGTCACAACCATGGGTGCAATCAAGATGCTTTCTTGATTGAGATCTTGATTCAAGAAAGCAGTGAATAACAAGCGACCAAGAATGCAGAAGTCAAGAATCTCAATTGACTCTTGTTGACCAAGAAAGCAATGTTTCAAGCAAGAAACCAACAAGGCAAGGAGAAAATGAAGAAAGGAATCAAGATCCCTTCTCTATTGATTCCAAGCTGTGTCTCTTCTTTATTTCTTTCTTTCATGGACGTTTCTTGCCTTGTTTTTCTTTCTTGATTTCTACGTTGGACAGTCGCAACCATGGGTGTAATTAAGATGCTTTCTTGATTGCGATCTTGATTCGAGAAAGCAGTCAAGAACAAGCAACCAAGAAGGAAGAAGTTAAGAAGCTCAGTTGACTTCTTTCTTGTTGACCAACAAAGCAATGTTTCAAGCAAGAAACCAAGAAAGCAAGGATGAAATGAAGAAAGGAATCAAAATCCCTTCATGATTAATTCCAAGCTGTGTTTCTTCTTTGTTTCTTTCATTCATGGTCTTTGCATGTCTTGTTTGTTCTTTCCTGAGTTCTACCTTGGTCAGTCGCAACCATGGGCACAATCAAGATGCTTTCTTGATTACGATCTTGATTCAAGAAAGCAGTCAAGAACAAACGACCAAGAAGCAAGAAGTCAAGAAGCTCAGTTGACTTTTGTTTTGTTGACCAAGAATGCAACGTTTCAAGCAAGAAAGCAACGAGGAAATGAAGAAAAGAATCAGGATCCCTTCTTGATTGATTACAAGTTCTGTTTCTTCTTTGTTTCTTTCTTTCATGGTCTTTTCTTGTCTTGTTTGTTCTTTCTTGAGTTCTACCTTCGTTATTCATAAACGTGGGCGTAATGAAGATGCTTTCTTGATTGCCATTTTGATTCAAGAAAGCAATCAAGAACAAACGACCAAGAAGGAAGAAGTCAAGAAGTTCAGTTGACTTCTTTCTTGTTGTCCAAGAAAGCAATGTTTCAAGCAAGAAAGCAAGGAGGAAATGAAGAAAGGAATCAAGATCCCTTCTTGATTGATTCCCAGCTGTGTTTCTTCTATGTTTAT
Source organism: Pueraria montana var. lobata (assembly GCA_026413185.1). Classification (NCBI taxonomy): domain Eukaryota; kingdom Viridiplantae; phylum Streptophyta; class Magnoliopsida; order Fabales; family Fabaceae; genus Pueraria; species Pueraria montana. The sequence continues at coordinate 45,874,688 of CM048646.1, forward strand.
TTCTTTCATGGTCAGTTCTTGTCTTGTTTGTTCTTTCTTGAGTTCTACTTTGGTCAATCGCAACCATAGGCACCATCAAGATGCTTTCTTGATTGCGATCTTGATTCAAGAAAGCAGTCAAGAAAAAATGTCCAAGAAAGAAGAAGTCAAGAAGCTCAGTTGACTTTTTTGGTTGTTGACCAAGAAAGCAATGTTTCAAACAAGAAAGCAACGAGGAAATGAATAAAGGAATCAAGATCCCTTCTTGATTGATTTCAAGCTATGTTTCTTCTTTGTTTCATTCTTTCATGGTCTTTCTTGTCTTGTTTGTTATTTCTTGAGTTCTACCTTGGTCAATTGCAACCATGGGCGCAATCAAGATGCTTTCTTGATTACGATCTTGAATCAAGAGAGCAGTCAAGAACAAGTGACCAAGAATGAAGAAGTCAAGAATCTCAGTTAACTTCCATCTCGTTGACTAAGAAAGCAATTTTTCAAGCAAGAAACCAAGCAAGCAAGGAGGAAATAAAGAAAGGAATCAGGATCCCTTCTTGATTGATTCCATGTTGAGTTTCTTCTTTGTTTCTTTCTTTCAAGGTCATTTCTTGTCTTGTTTATTCTTTCTTGAGTTCTACCTTGGACAGTTGCAACCATGGGCGCAATCAAGATGCTATCTTGATTGCGATCTTGATTCGAGAAAACAATCAAGAACAAGCGACCTTGAAGGAAGAAGTTAAGAAGCTCAGTTGACTTTTTTCTTGCTGACCAAGAAAGCAAAGTTTCAAGCAAGAAACCAAGAAAGCAAGGAGGAAATGAATAAAGCAATCAATATTCCTTCTTGATTGATTCCAAGATGTGTTTCTTCTTTGTTTCTTTCTTTCATGGTCATTTCTTGTCTTGTTTGTTCTTTCTAAAGTTCTACGCTTGTTAGTCGCAACCATGGGTGCAATCAAGATGCTTTCTTGAATGAGATATTGATTCAAGAAAGCAGTCAAGAATAAGCAACCATGAAGGAAGAAGTCAAGAAGCTCAGTTGACGTTTTTCTTATTGTCCAAGAAAGCAATGTTTCATGTAAGAAATGAAGGAGGAAATGAAGAAAGGAATCAAGATTCCTTCTTGATTGATTCCAAGATGTGTTTCTTCTTTGTTTCTTTCTTTCATGGTTGTTTCTTGTATTATTTGTTCTTTCTTGAGTTCTACCCTTTTTAGTCGCAACCATGGGCGCAATCAAGATGCTTTCTTGATTGCGATGTTGATTCGAGAAAGTAGTCAATAAGAAGCGACCAAGAAGGAAGAAGTAGAGAAGCTCAATTAACTTTTTTCTTGTTGACCAAGAAAGCAATATTTCAAGCAAGAAAGCAAGGAGGAAATGAAGAAAGGAATCAAGACTCCTTCTTGATTGATTCCAAGATGTGTTTCTTCTTTGTTTCTTTCTTTCATGGTCTTTTCTTGTCTTATTTGTTCTTGGTTGAGTTCTACCCTTATTAGTCGCAATCAAGACGCTTTCTTGATTGCGATATTGATTCAAGAAAGCAGTCAAGAACAAGCGACCAAGAAGGAAGAAGTCAACAAGCTCAGCTGGCTTCTTTCTTGTTGACCAAGAAAGCAATGTTTCAAGCAAGAAACCAAAAAAGCAAGGACGGAATGAAGAAAGGAATCAAGTTCCCTTCTTGATTGATACCAAGATATGTTTCTTCTTTTTTTCTTTCTTTCATGGGCTTTTCTTGTCTGGTTTGTTCTTTCTTGATTTCTACCTTGATCAATCATAACCATGGGCACAATCAAGATGCTTTCTTGATTGCTATCTTGATTCAAGAAAGCAGTCAAGAACAAGCGACCAATAAGGAAGAAGTCAAGAAGCTAAGTTGACTTCTTTCTTGTAAACCAAGAAAGCAATGTTTAAAGCAATAAACTAAAAAAGCAAGGAGGAAATGAAGAAAGGAATCAAGTTCCCTTCTTGATTGATACCAAGATGTGTTTCTTCTTTTTTTCTTTCTTTCATGGCCTTTTCTTGTCTTGTTTGTTCTTTCTTGAGTTCTACCTTCATCCATCGCAACCATGGGCGTAATCAAGATGCTTTCTTGATTGCTATCTTGATTCAAGAAAGCAGTCAAGAACAAGTGATCAAGGAGGAAGAAGTCAAGAAGCTCAGTTAACTTCTTTCTTGTAAACCAAGAATGCAATGTTTGAAGCAAGAAACCAGGAAAGCAAAGAGGAAATGAAGAAAGGAATCAAGATCCCTTCTTGATTGATTCCAAGCTCTGTTTCTTCTTTGTTTCTTTCTTTCATGGTTGTTTCTTGTCTTGTTTGTTCTATCTTGAGTTCTACCTTGGCCAGTCGCAACAATGGTCACAATCAAGATGCTTTTTTTATTGTGATCTTGATTTAAGAAAGCAGTCAAAAACAAGCGACAAAGAATACAGAAGTCAAAAATCTCAGTTGACTTCTTTCTTGTTGACCAAGAAAGCAATGTATCAAGCAGGAAACCAAGAATGCAAGGAGGAAATGAAGTAAGGACTCAAGATCCCTTCTTGATTGAGTCCAAGCTATGTTTTTTCTTTGTTTCTTTCTTTCCTGCTCATTTCTTGTCTTGTTTGTTCTTTCTTGAGTTCTAGCTTGATCAGTCACAACCATGGGTGTAACCCCCCTTCTAATTTATTAATTTACATCTAATATTCAAAAAAAAAATCTAAATATAATAAATACAATCCATTAAAGTTCAAGATGTATCATTATAATTTACATTATTAAAATTTACAGAAATACTACTACAAAATAATTTTAATTAATACAAATATTATATATATAACCAAAAGTACCCAGTCCTATAGCTCTGGAAAATATTTGCATCTTTAACTTCTACTTAATCTTCAAAGTACCTGCAGTCACACTCCCCTAGAATCTAGGGACAAAATTACCGGATCAGGCATTTAATTTCTCATACAATTAAAACAATTTCAAACATATACATATCATAACAAATTAATTAGTCACACACATAATTAAATGCAGCATGATTTATGCAAATGCAGTTTTTGACTCAAATTCATTTTGACCCTGCTCCATGGAGACTTCCCCTTTGAGTGTTTAGTAAAGACAGGTCTACCATTACGTTCTGCAATTCAGCTAACAGTCCCCACTAAACGCGAATAAGCTAAACAGAATTAGAAGATCAGGATACACGGAAGGCCACCACGACCGCATCTCAGTCCAGATTCCGGCCTCATATGGAATTGTCAATATCCTTCACCCCACAGACTATATAATCACAGACTATACGGTCCTGTTTAACAAATTCTGCTCACCCCAAAAAATCATTTCTCAAATCATATTCATTTCACATGACTACCGCAGTCCCGGTTAGTCAACAAAATCATTTCTCATATATCAACTCAATTCTCATGACTACCGCAGTCCCGGTTAGTCAACATAATTCTTTCTCATTTGAAACTTTTATAAATCCCCCAAAAAGACTCATGCAAATGAATTATGTTCATGATCTCAATTAAATAAATAATTTGTACACATTAACATACAAGAATACAAAAATTAAGCAATTTATCTTATAACATTAGTATTTTAGTAAATTATCAATTAAATCACTATTAGGTAAAATTACTAAAATACCCTTAATCTTTTTCCAAAATACCCAATGTGTCCTTACATGTAAAATGACCATTTTGCCCTTGGTTTTTCAAAAATTTCCACATAGTATCCCTTGTATTTTTAGCTTGGCCAAATGGTATACACACCATTTCCAACATGTTTTCCAAAGCAACAACTTCCAATTCCAACTAAAAATCAACCAAATCACAATTCAATCAAAATTCAGCAAACCAAATTTCAACCATCACAACACATCAAAATTCAATCAAACATCATTCCAATCCATAATTTCCAATTACTAGCATCAAAAACACAAAACCCCTAAATCAATTTCAACTTTTCATGATTCTAGGTCACATATTGAATCTAACCCTACAACATGTTTTCTTCTAATTCCAAGGATTCTAATTTGAAATTAAATGCCTAGATCCTTACCTTGATCTCTTAATTGAAGAAAAATCCTTGAATTTCTTAAATAGCTTAGGGTTTTGGAAGTTTGGATGGTTTGGTTTCTTAATTTAAGTTGAGAAGATAAAGATAAGATGAAATAAAAATTGAAACTGCAGCTGCTGTGTTTAAAACTCACAGTTCTGCTTTGTAGGAGACTAGCTTTGGTGACTTTTCTTTTGTGTTAAGTTTTTAAGGCTTCATTTAACAAGTTATTAACCAAAATGAAGTTTCCCTTCAGGTCCAGCAGTCCCTGCACGTCCAGCAACCCCAATTGGCCAAGGGAGATCAAGTCACCAAGCCACTTGGACATCCAAAGGAGCTAGCTTGGGTGACTTGCCTTCCAAAAGGTCAAAAGTCAACATTTGTAGGTAATTTAATGGAATTTTCTAGAATAATTTAGGGTTGTTAATTATCTTACAAGCTAATTAGAATTTGAAGAAAATAACACCACCATTGGATTCCTCACTATCAAAAACCTTGGGGTAGTGTCTTACTTATCTCTTAATCCAAGCCTAATTAGCTTAATTTAGTGACATTAGAAACTTTGAGTTGTCACACTTTGATTGGTTAAGGTTCTAAATTAAATTTTTCTTGGTTAAACATTTTTAATAATTATTCTAAGTATATTAAAATTATTAGATAATTCTATAGATATCATACGAATTTTCTCTAAATTTTCTGCCTTAGAATTTTACCGTAAAAATTTCTCAAAGTTCTAACTTTCAGAAAATCTTAACAATTCGGAATAAGCATTTTAATTCTTTATCTGTATATATTTTTAATCTATATTCAATTACCTTTCTATTAAGTTATAAATGAGTCCACAATTCCACACTTGAAAATCTATCCTGGACAGCTGTCTGACATAGCAGTCCAGTCAACAATCAATTTCGGCAAAAACAAAGACATTTAAAGATTCACAAAATTCTTCTGAGTAGAACTGTATTAATTTCATTAAGAAAATACATACATAAAGTTTCTATAAAATACAGTACATAAGTGTTCATAATATACATATATAAATGCGTACAAATAGTAAAATGAGGATGTTACAATGGGTGCCATCAAGATGCTTTCTTGATTACGATTTTGATTCAAGAAAGCAGTCAAGAACAAATGACCAAGAAGGAGGAAGTCAAGAAGCTCAGTTGACATCTTTCTTGTTGACAAAGAAAGCAATGTTTCAAGCAAGAAACCAAGAAAGCAAGGAGGAAATGAAGAAAGGAATCAGGATCCCTTCTTGATTGATTCCAAGCTGTGTTTCTTCTTTGTTTCTTTCTTTCATGGACGTTTCTTGCCTTGTTTTTCTTTCTTGATTTCTATGTTGGACAGCCGAAACCATGGGCGCAATCAAGATGCTTTATTGATTGCGATCTTGATTCGAGAAAGCAATCAAGAACGACCGACCAAGAAGGAAGAAGTTAAGAAGCTCAGTTGACTTCTTTCTTGTTGACCACCAAAGCAATGTTTCAAGCAAAAAACCAAAAAAGCAAGGATGAAATGAAGAAAGGAATCAAGATCCCATCTTGATTGATTTCAAGCTGTGTTTCTTCTATGTTTCTTTTATTCATGGTCTTTGCTTGTCTTGTTTGTTCTTTCTTAAGTTCTACCTTGGTCAGTCGCAACCATAGGCGTAATCAAGATGCTTTCTTGATTGCGATCTTGATTCAAGAAAGCAGTCAAGAACAAACGACCAAGAAGGAAGAAGTAAAGTAGCTCAGTTGACTTTTTTTGTTGACCAAGAAAGCAATGTTTCAAGCAAGAAACCAAGAAAGCAACGAGGAAATGAAGAAATGAATCAACATCCCTTCTTGATAGATTTCAAGCTGTGTTTCTTCTTTGTTTCTTTCTTTCATGGTCTTTTCTTGTCTTATTTGTTCTTTCTTGAGTTCTACTTTGTCAGTTGCAACCATGGGCGCAATCAAGATGCTTTCTTGATTGTGATCTTGAATCAAGAGAGCAGCCATCAACAAGTGACCAAGAATGAAGCTGTCAAGAAGCTCAGTTAACTTCCATCTCGTTGACCAAGAAAGCAATTTTTCAAGCAAGAAACCTAGAAAACAAGGAGGAAATGAAGAAACGAATCAGGATACCTTCTTTCTTGATTCCAAGTTGTGTTTCTTCTTTGTTTCTTTCTTTCTTGCTCAATTCTTGTCTTTTTTATTCTTTCTTGAGTTCTACCTTGGTCAATCGCAACCATGGGCGCTATCAAGATGCTTTCTTGATTGCGATTTTGATTCTAGAAAGTAGTTAAGAACAAATAACCAAGAAGGAAGAAGTTGACAAGCTCAGTTAGCTTCTTTCTTCTTGACCAAAAAGAAATGTTTCAAGCAAGAAACAAGAAAGCAAGGAGGAAATGAAGAAATGAATCAAGATTCCTTCTTGATTGATTCCAAGATGTGTTTCTTCTTTGTTTCTTTCTTTCATGGTCATTTCTTGTCTTGTTTGTTCTTTCTTGAGATCTACGCTTGTTAGTCACAACCATGTGCACAATCAAGATGCTTTCTTGATTAAGATATTGATTCAAGAAAGCAGTCAAGAACAAGCGACCAAGAAGGAAGAAGTCAAGAAGCACAGTTGACTTATTTCTTGTTGACCAAGAAAGCAACGTTTCATGCAAGAAAGGAAGGAGGAAATGAAGAAAGGAATCAAGATCCCTTCTTGATTGATTCCAAGATGTGTTTCTTCTTTGTTTCTTTCTTTCATGGTCGTTTCTTGTCTTGTTTGTTCTTTCCTGAGTTCTACCTTTGTTAGTTGCAACCATGGGCGCAGTCAAGATGCTTTCTTGATTGCGATATTGATTCAAGAAAGCTGTCAAGAACAAATGACCAAGAAGAAAGAAGTCATGAAGCTCAATTGACTTCTTTCTTCTTGACCAAGAAAGCAAAGTTTCAAGTAAGAAACCAAGAAAGCAAGGAGGAAATGAAGAAAGGAATCAAGATCCCTTCTTGATTGATTCCAAGCTGTGTTTTTTGTTTGTTTCTTTCTTTCATGGTCGCTTCTTGTCCTGTTTGTTCTTTCATGAGTTCTACTTTGGTCAGTCACAACCATGGCCCCAATCAAGATGCTTTCTTGATTGTGATATTCATTCAAGAAGGAGGTCAAGAACAAACGACCAAGAAGGAAGAAGTCAAGAAGCTCAGTTGACTTCTTTCTTGTTTACCAAGAAAGCAATGTTTCAAGAAAGAAAGCAAGGAGGAAATGAAGAAAGGAATCAAGATCCCTTCTTGATTGATTCCAAGCCATGTTTCTTCTTTGTTTCTTTCTCTCATGGTCATTTCTTGTCCCTGTGGTTCTTTCTTAAGTTCTACCTTGGTCAATCGCAACCACGGGTGCATCAAGATGCTTTCATAATTGCGATCTTGATTCAATAAAGCTGTCAAGAACAAGCAACCAAGAATGAAGAAGTCAAGAAGCTCAGTTGACTTCTTTCTTGTTTACCAAGAAAGCAATGTTTCAAGCAAGAAAGCAAGGAGGAAATGAAGAAAGCAATCAAGATCCCTTCTTGATTGATTCCAAGTCATTTTTCTTCTTTGTTTCTTTCTCTCATGGTCATTTCTTGTCCTCTTTGTTCTTTCTTAAGTTCTACCACCGTCAATCGCAACCACGAGCGCAATCAAGATGCTTTCATAATTGCGATCTTGATTAAAGAAAGCACTCATGAACAAGTGACCAAGACAGAAGAAGTCAAGAAGCTCAGTTGACTTCTTTCTTGTTGACCAAGAAAGCAACGTTTCAAGCAAGAAAGCAATGAGGAAATGAATAAAGGAATCAAGATCCCTACTTGATTGATTCCAAGCCGTGTTTCTTCTTTGTTTCTTTCTCTCATGATCGTTTCTTGTCCACTTTGTTCTTTCTTGAGTTCTACCTTGGTCAATTGCAACCATGGGCCCATTCAAGATGCTTTCTTGATTGCGATCTTTATTCAAGAAAGTAGTCAAGAACAAGCGACCAAGAAAGAAGAAGTCAAGAAGCTCAGTTGACTTCTTTCTTGTTGACCAAGAAGGCAATGTTTCAAGCAAGAAAGCAATGAGGAAATGAAGAAAGGAATTAAGATCCCTTCTTGATTGATTCCAAGCCATGTTTCTTCTTTGTTTCTTTCTCTCATGGTCGTTTCTTGTCCTCTTTGTTCTTCCTTGAGTTCTACCTTGGTCAATCACAACCATGGGCGCAATCAAGATACTTTCTTGATTGCGATCTAGATTCAAGAAAGAAGCCAAGAACAAGCAACCAAGAAAGAAGAAGTCAAGAAGCTCAGTTGACTTCTTTCTTGTTGACCAAGAAAGCAATGTTTCAAGCAATAAAGCATGGAGGAAATGAAGAAAGCAATCAAGATCCCTTCTTGATTGATTCCAAGCCCTGTTTGTTCTTTGTTTCTTTCTCTCATGGTTGTTTCTTGTCCTCTTTGTTCTTTCTTGAGTTCTACCTTGGTCAATCGTAACCAAGGGCACAATCAAGATGCTTTCTTGATTGCGATCTTGATCTGATAAAGTAGTCAAGAACAAGCGACCATGAAAGAGGAAGTCAAGAAGCTGAGTTGACTTCTTTCTTGTTGACCAAGAAAGCAATGTTTCAAGCGAAAAAGCAAGGAGGAAATGAAGAATGGAATCAAGATCCCTTCTTGATTGATTCCAAGCCATGTTTCTTCTTTGTTTCTTTCTCTCATGGTCGTCTCTTGTCCTCGTTGTTCTTTCTTAAGTTCTACCTTTGTCAATCGCAACCATGGGCGCAATCAAGATGCTTTCTTGATTGTGATCTTGATTCGAGAAAGTTGTCAGGAACAAGCGACCAAGAAAGAAGAAGTCAAGAAGCTCAGTTGACTTCTTTCTTGTTGACCAAGAAAGCAATGTTTCAAGCAAGAAAGCAAGAAGGAAATGAAGAATGGAATCAAGATCCCTTCTTGATTGATTCCAAGCTGTGTTTCTTCTTTGTTTCTTTCTCTCATGGTCGTTTCTTCTCCTCTTTGTTCTTTCTTGAGTTCTACCTTTGTCAATCACAACCACGGGCACAATCAAGATGCTTCCTTGATTGCGATCTTTATTCAAAAAAGCAGTCAAGAACAAGCGACCAAGAAAGAAGAAGTCAAGAAGCTCAGTTGACTTCTTTCTTGTTGACCAAGAAGGCAATGTTTCAAGCAAGAAAGCAAGGAGGAAATGAAGAAAGGAATCAAGACCCCTTCCTGATTGATTCCAAGCCGTGTTTCTTCTTTGTTTCTTTCTCTCATGGTCATTTCTTGTCCTTATTGTTCTTTCTTAAGTTATACCTTAGTCAATCGCAACCATAGGCGCAATCAAGATGCTTTCCTGATTGCGATCTTGATTCAAGAAAGCTGTTAAGAACAAGCGACCAAGAAAGAAGAAGTCAAGAAGCTCAATTGACTTCTTAATTGATAAGGGGGAGTGTAGGAGATAATAAGGGAGTGAGAAATATGAAAGGACAGGTGATGACATTTAAAGATGGGCCCAATATAGATGGGCCCAATATAGATGGCTCAATGATTTTTTAGGCAACATGTCAATTAGTATTTTGGTGATCTCTCTTTTTTTTTATTTCTTTTTTTGGGAGAATCTCTCGTTCTGTTTGTTTTGATTAAATATAAATTTGTGCATAAGACGAAAGCTCTTCGATGTCTGCATCTGTCATATAATACCTGTGCAGTTTTTTCAAAAAAATAAAATTAAATTAAAAAGCCCAACTGAACACCCATGTAATGTCATATAATACATGACAGAAGTATATGCATTGACAAATTCTCGGACATTCTTCTACATGATCAGTACACATCATATGTATCCATTGCCCACTTCATAGTGTATTGCATGCATGCAACCATGCATGAAATGACTCATCATTAAATTTTAGCAGCATTTCATGTGTGCAACTAGGTTCCATTCAAGGTCAGAAATGATACAATTTTTCCCCTTTTGGTTAACAAATTAATACGACAATGTTATAAATACTGTAACTTTATTGTTTGTATGAAATTTAAACATAGGAAGGATTTTTGTACCAAAAAACTTAGAAAGTATTTGGTAGAGGAAAACTTTTCCCACATTTGAAAATCATGATTTTTAAAAATTATGAATGTCAAGAATCATGATTTTTGAGAATTTTTAAAATTTGCTTAGTTAACCATAAATATATTACTAGAAATACTTACACATATTTCTTGCAAATCAAAGACTTTTATGTTTGATTTTAAACTTTAATAGAACTTTTCTAAAATTAAAAGTCATTTTAGGATAAATATCTTATTAAAAAAATAACTTCATTACATACACTTGGGTAAAATATTATTATTTAAAGTTTTTTCAAATTTTTTTTATTTTTATATGAGAATTTTTGGCTAAAGTAATTGAAAAGCTAACCGGTAGTTAAAAGTAGTTAAAATAGTTATTGAATTATAAATATTTGGTAAAATTATTTGTTGAAGCAATTGATAAATGTCAAATGACATAAAATAGATATATTTATATGATATATGTATATAAATTTTAATTTTATTTTATGTTAATTTGTATAATGGTTAAATATCTGTAAAATATAATGTTAAAAGTAATAGAATAAATAATTTAAATAATGTAACGGTTAAAATAAACAGTGTGATATAAAACATATTTAAAAAAAACTTATCATCTATCAATATCAATATCTTAAATTATAATGTTAAAATAATAAAATAAACATAATAAATAATATAATAGTTAAAATAGATAGTGAAATATAAAAATTACCAAATACAATAATAATAATAATAATAATAATAATAATAATAATAATAATAATAATAATAATAATAATAGTACATTACTAAAGTACTAGAACTATAACATATAAGGTTGGTACAATGACGTAAGTTTTCGTTGCTTCACATTCAAAATTCCCTTAGGTTTTGGGATGAAAATAAATGATAATGCACTAGAAATTCTAGTATTTTGGGTTTATTACCCTCACTTAAAATTCTCTCACTGTATTGTAATGTTGATCAAAACTTCAGGAATTTCTGGTGCATTTATCCGAGCAACAATACATTGGGTCAGAGGACTCATCATGGTTAAAAAAAATCTGTGAGAAGCTCCACGAATTAAATGTTTCCTATTGTGCTCATTTGACAACTTTAGCACATTCTACTTCTACAGTGTCTTTCTCTTGTCTGAAAAAAGTGTTTATATCCAACTGTCCCGACTTGCAATGTTTATTTTCATCCTTAGCAGCAAAAAAGTTGATGACCTTGAGGAGATCATAGTCCAAAACTGTGAATCGATGAAAGAAATAGTGGCTAAAGAGGGAGATGAAGATGAACACAAAGGTGAAGCTGAAAATGAATATGAAAATGAGATGATATTTGGGAAGCTTGAGATTTTGACTCTTGACTCCTTACCAAAATTTGAAAGCTTTTACACGGGGAGTTCCACTTTGAATTTCCCACCCTTGAAAGAAGTGAGGTTCACCAAATGCTACAGCACGAAACTTTTCCATGTAGGTGACAAAGTGCCAACGAAATTGAAGGTGACAATAGATGGAGTCAACAAGGAAGGTGATATAAATTCTGCGAACACACAACAATTGGAGGATTGTTAGGTTCTAAGACCTTGGACGATGTCCAACCTCTCCTATTACGATTTTGATGATAATAACTAAAGGATAAATTTTGAAATATCTAATGATCTAGTTTGAGTGTTATAGGATTTACATCGTCCAATCCCGCAATGGTATTGTATCTCTCAAACCTGGACTCTATGTTTTAATAAAGTGAGCGTCCAATTGTGTTTTATAAGAAACATACAGGCAGCGTCCAATGCTCCTGTGAGAACATGCGTCCAACGCTTAAGTAACACTCAGTAGTTACTATCAGTTAAAATACGCTTTCTATAATATAAGGCAACGTTCACTATATCATATTTTAACATGCCATGATCTTTTCGATAAGTATTGAACAGGAAAAGAAGAAGCTTCTCTCTGCAGAGAAAGTACAAGTAGGAGAGAGGCGCTACGAGTACGGCTGTCACATCCATCACTTCACTCTAAGTCAAAATGTGACAACGGCAATAAGCTACAGAAAGAATCGCTCTTGGAAAAGGAACAGAATCCTCAACGGATATCTTTCAACAAACTTCCTATATATAGAAGGATGAGCTCACGTATCAAGTAGACGAGAATTTTGAAAAAGAGCAGAAATCCTGTAAAAACGACTGGACGACCATAAGCGAAAAAGAGCATTCATCTTAGCTTTGCTAAGCGAGTCTATAAACTCATTCTTATTGTAATATCCTCTCATTGAGAGTTATATTTTACTTACAATATCAAACATTACTGTTTGGAAAGCCAGGAGTGGCTTAGTGTTAAAGAATACTTGGTTTTTGTGTTTAATCTCAAGAGGAGATTAAGGGTGTGCCAGAAGTGGCCTAGAGAATACTTGTAGCCAGAAGTGGCAAAGTTAAGAATACTTGAGTGTAATCAGTTTTGATTAGTAGAACCCTTCAAAAGTTTTTGAAGGAGAACTGGACGTAGCTCAGTTGAGTGAACCAATATAAAACTACGCATTCTATTCACTCACATTCTAGCTTACTTGAATTTCTTTCAAACTATCTCTTCAGCATACTACGAAAAAGTTTCTATACACCTTTTTATTCAAGTTTATCCATTACGTGTATTTAAACGAAAGAGAAGAAGAGTAGTTTCTTTGGACGGTTATTTTTAATCGACTGGACGATAGCCTATTTTTTCTGTTTTACTAAACTTCTGTAAAACGAAAAGATACACTATCTTCACTCTAGCTAAAGTTTTCCAAAGAAAATTTAAATACACTATTCAACCCCCCTTCTAGTGTATTTCTCTACATTTCAGTTGGTATCAGAGCTCGACCTCTTGGGTTGAGTTCTTAACAGAACAGAGGAAAGATCCTGAGAAAGATGGAAAACGAAGGACAAGCTGTGAACAGACCACCACTCTTCAAGGGTGTCAAATATGACTACTGGAAACAAAGAATGATAGCATTCTTTGAATCTAGCCATATTGACATGTGGGAAGTTGTGGAGATAGGCGATTATATTCCGCTTGATGAAAGCCTCAACGAAATCCCAAAGGCTAGATGGACGGAAGAGCAAAAACAAAGATTTTATCTCAACTCCAGAGCCAGAAACATCATCATGTGTGCACTAAGCGAACAAGAATACAACAAGGTGCACAGTCTCAAAAGCGCAAAACAAATGTGGGACACTCTTGCATTAACATATGAGGGTTCCACTCAGGTAAAACGTAACAAACTCAGTCTCCTTACTCGTCAATATGAGTTGTTTAGTATGGAGGAAAACGAGGACATACAAAGTATGTTTGGACGGTTTCAAACCATATTAAATGAACTTAGAGCACATGGTAAAGATTATAATAACTATGAACATATTGACAAAATTCTAAGAAGTTTGCCTAGGAAATGGAGACCACAGGTTACAGCTTTGAGAACAAAGAAGGAACTGGACGATATGTCCTTAGAAGAACTTGTGGGAACCCTCAAGGTGCATGAACTAGAACTGCATCAAGATAGTGATGGTAAGAAAAATAAGTCTCTGGCGCTCAGCGTCCAGAAGCCAAGGAAAGCATCATCGTCCAAAGCCATGCAAGTTGAAACATCATCAGACAAACAATATGAAGATGATGACTCAGACGAAAATGATGAACTATCCTTTATATCCAAAAGGATACATTCTATGTGGAAAAAGAAAGGTGGATCCAGATGGAGAAACCTGAAGAGGAAAGACTTCAAAGAAAAGAAGGAGAAGAGTCCAATTATATGCTACGAATGCAAAAAGCCAAGACACTTCAAATCAGAATGCCCAGATCTTGACAAAAGCAAGGACAAGAAGAAGAAATTCTTCAGCAAAGGAAAGGGCAAGAAAGTTCTGATGTCCACATGGGAAGATCTGGACGATGACTCATCATCGGACGAAGGAGAAGAGGAGGAAGCACACATATGTCTGATGGCGGACACCTCAACTGACTCTTCAGAGCCAGAAGAAGAAGATGAGGTAGATTTTAATGACTTAGATTCAATTCAAGAAGCTTATCATGAACTACTTTCAAATTCTTCTATCTTGTCAAAAGCCTATAGAACTTTAAAGAAATCATCCAAATCACTTTCAAAAGAAAAGGAAGCTTTAGAAGAAAATGTTAGACAACTGAAAAGTGAAAAGGAAGATTTACAAGAAAAGTTTGCAGAGCTCTCAAGGCAAAATGAAACTACAAATATGGAGAGGCGAGCTCTCTGGAATGATGCTACTCAAGCCTATAAATCCTATAAGGATTCAAGGGATAGAGAAAGAAATCTTTCCATAGAGATTCGAAATCTCAACGCAGAAAACAAAAGGCTAGTTGAGAAGCTTCTGAAAGATGAAGCAGATACTTCCTTAAGAGGTCAACCACATGATGTTGTAAAACTTCATGAAGAGATTGACAGCCTAAAGAAGGATCTGTCAAACTTTGTCAAGGGCTCTGACAACCTCAAAAAACTTTTAAAATATGAAGGTTGTAAGAGACCAAATGACAGGTCAGGACATGGATACAAGGGAAAGAAATATATTCATGATGAAGAAACAGATGTTTGCTACTTCTGTGGGAAATCTGGACATATAACGTCCAAATGCAGACACCTGCCTAAGAGGGGAACATTCAATACCCTTCGAGCTAACAAAAAAGGACCCAAGTCAATCTGGGTACCTAAGGATAAAATTGTTTCTGTTGCAGACATGCTTAACAGCAGGAAAGAAACTCCAATCATGGTACCTGGACAGTGGGTGCTCACATCACATGACGGGAGAAAGGTGTATGTTCCAAAGCCTCCTACCCAAGACTGGTGGGACAGTCACTTTTAGAGGGAATCAGAAAGGGATGATAGCTGGCGTAGGTAAGATTGGTATACCGCCCTATCCCTGTATTGATAACATTCTTTATGTTAAAGGTCTTAAACATAATCTACTTAGCATAAGCCAATTATGTGACAGTGGATATGATGTTGCCTTTAACAAAGGCGAATGTACAGTCAAAAACTCTGATGGATCCCTTCTCTTTACTGCAAAGAGGCAAGGCAATCTCTATAAGATTAAACTTGGGGAACTATCAAGTCAAAATGTATCATGTCTAGTTTCTGTACAAGAAAATCATTGGTTATGGCATAAAAGACTTGGTCATGCAAGCTTGAGGTTAATCTCAAAGCTGAACAGGCACAACCTCGTAAGAGGACTACCAAGTATGTCATATAAAGATGATCTTCTTTGCAAAGCTTGTCAGAAAGGGAAACAAGTGAAAAGTTCTTTTCAAAGTAAAAACATTGTTTCCACTTCTAGACCTCTAGAGCTGTTACATATTGATCTGTTTGGACCCACAAGAACAGCCTCGATAAATGGTAAAAGATATGGATTAGTCATAGTGGACGACTATACTAGATGGACATGGGTCTTATTCCTATCCCACAAAGATGAGTCCTTTAAGGCTTTTTATAATCTCTGCAAAAGAGTTCAAAATGAAAAAGGAGTATGCATTACTTCAATCAGAAGTGATCACGGGGGTGAATTCGAAAACGAAAGTTTTCAAAGGTTCTGTGAGGATAATGGTATCCTTCACAACTTCTCAACACCTAGAACACCACAACAGAACGGTGTAGTTGAGAGGAAAAATAGGTCACTTCAGGAGATGGCCAGAACCATGTTAAATGATGATTCAACCCCTAAACACTTCTGGGCTGAAGCAGTGAATACTGCCTGTTATTTATAAACAGAATTTATATAAGGCCGATATTGAAAAAGACTCCATATGAATTGTGGAAGGGTAGAAGACCCAACATATCTTACTTCCATCCATTTGGATGTCAATGTTTCATTCTGAACACTAAGGATAACCTGGGAAAATTTGATTCTAAGTGTGATGAAGGAACATTGCTTGGATATTCTGAAACTTCAAAGGCGTACAGAGTCTATAACTCTAGAACCTTAGTTGTTGAAGAAGCTATCCATGTGAAGTTTAATGACAACAAGCCTGATAAGGAATTATCAGAGCTAGACAAATCATTTGCAGATATCAGACTGGACGATGCAAGTAAGTCATCAGATTCGTCCAAACATGATGTCTCAGTTGAAGAATCAAATGCACTACTGGACCGTCCAGTCGAAGAACAAAGAGAACCAACTGGACGCAACTGGCAAATGAAGAAACATCATCCACAGGAGCAAATCATTGGGGATCCAGAAGACAGAGTCAAAACCAGATCTTCACTTCAACGATAGCAAAGTCATGCAGCATTCATATCTCAAATAGAACCTAAGACTGTGGACGATGCCTTAGAAGATGAAGGATGGGTCAAAGCAATGCAAGAAGAACTTGATCAATTTCAAAAGAACAATGTCTGGAAGCTAGTAGAACTCCCCAACGACAAAGAAGCAGTAGGAGCAAAGTGGGTGTTCAGAAACAAGCTGGACGAAGAAGGTAATGTTGTGAGAAACAAAGCAAGGTTGGTAGCAAAAGGTTACTCACAACAAGAAGGTATTGATTATACTGAAACTTATGCTCCCGTTGCACGTCTGGAGGCAATCCGCATTTTACTGTCATTTGCAGCTCATAGCAATATGAAGCTATACCAAATGGACGTAAAAAGTGCATTCCTCAATGGACTCATAAAAGAAGAAGTCTATGTGGAACAACCCCCAGGATTTGAAAGTGATGCTTTTCCAAACCATGTTTTTAAACTCAACAAAGCCTTATATGGGTTGAAACAAGCTCCTAGAGCTTGGTATGAAAAACTCAGCACATTTCTGTCAGAAAATGGTTTCTCAAGAGGAAAAGTAGACACTACGTTATTTCGCAAAGACTATTCTTCTGATTTTATTATTGCACAAGTATATGTTGATGATATCATATTTGGTGCCACTAATGAATCTCTCTATGAAGATTTTGCCAAATTAATGCAAACAGAGTTCGAAATGAGCATGATGGGTGAGCTGAAATTCTTCCTTGGACTCCAAATCAAACAAACTGAAAAGGGAATATACATACATCAGACTAAGTATGTCAAAGAGCTGCTAAAGAAGTACAAGTTGGATGATGCAAAACCAATGAAAACTCCTATGCATCCAACAACAGTTCTTGGACTGGACGACAACTCAAAGGAAGTAGATAATACTCTATACAGAGGAATGATAGGATCACTCCTGTACCTCACTGCGTCCAGACCTGACACCATGTTCAGCGTATGCTTATGTGGCAGATTTCAATCTGACCCAAGGGAAGTTCACTTAACTGCTGTTAAAAGAATCTTTCGATATCTTGCTGGAACCACTAACCTTGGGTTATATTTCAAAAGGGAGAAAGATTTCAGGCTAATAGGATATTGTGATGCTGATTATGCTGGAGATCGCATTGAAAGAAAAAGCACCAGTGGAGGATGTCACTTCATCGGTGGTAACCTAGTCTCCTGGATATGCAAGAAGCAAGGAACTATTGCTCTATCCACTGCTGAAGCAGAGTATATCTCAGCTGCAAAATGCTGCTCTCAAATCTTGTGGATCAAGCATCAACTTGAGGACTACAACAAATATGAGAGTAACATTCCTATCTTCTGTGATAGTAAAGCTGCCATAAATCTCTCTAAAAATCCCATATTGCATTCAAAGGCTAAACATATAGAAATTAAACATCACTTTATAAGAGACCATGTTCAAAAGGGGACTGTGGAATTACACTTTGTAACCACAGATAATCAGCTTGCTGATATATTCACCAAACCCCTTACTGAAGACAAGTTAATCCTTCTGAGGGACAAACTTGGCATGGCTTCTGTAAAGGAATGATTAACATCTACATGATGCGTCCAATACCTTCATAGCGTCCAAAAGACATGTCGTCCAAGGAACACTAGAGTCATGCATATATATATATTACATACGTTTCAATTAAAGTCCAACATATGGACGATGTCGTTCTATCTTAGTCTTTTCTTTTGATTCAAATTAATAAAACGGATCGTTTTAAGGATAAGTATGAGCTAATACTCTATGCTGAGTCACCTAAATGGCAGTAACCGTACACAGTTACCCAAATCCTCTGCACGTCTCATCATGGCGGGTTTTATGGCGTCAGTTACTTTTTTCAAATATTCAAAAATAAAAACAAAACCGCTTCATATTCTCCAAACAAAGCCCAAACACCACCTTATCAAATCCTCACCGGAGAAAACCTAAACACCCATCAAACCTAAACACACTCTCTCTCTCTCAGAAACCCCAAAAACCCTCTCAGAAAACCTAAAAATCCAAGCTTTACAAGAATGGCAATCTCTACAAACTCAAGCAACTCAGAACTCGACGTCCTGACCTACCCTGAGACTACGGTTGTGCACCAAGGAGCTGCTACGGTGCACATTGAGCACTTCTTTGACATTGGAGCGCTCGAGAAGCTAGGACTAAATCTGGAAGAGAGCCTACTGAAGTGTGGAATCAGAGGCTACTTCAATGACAACCAGAAAATCTATCCAGAGCTGATCAGGATGTTCTGGAGGAATGTCAAGTTTCAGAGCCCAAGAGAGCTAGTGGCCAATATTCTTGGATGAGAAGTGACGCTGTCCACCGAGGCCATAGCTAAGGTAACTGGTTGCATCAGGGAGCAGAACCAGTACAAAACCAACTGGGCAGAGAAGTACGGCGACAACGTTGCAACTGTGCTTTGCAAATCCAAAACCCCTCAGACAATGAAGATTGAGTACAAAAATCTGTGCGAGGAAGCCAAAATTTGGCAGCAGGTGTGCAACAAGAGCATCCTGCACAAAGCTGGGTCTAAGGACTCAGTCACAGACTTACACAAGTTTGTGATATTCCATCTGATGGAAGGCATTCCCTTCAATCTCCCTCACATCATCTACATCAATATCGTGAGGATGATGAAGTCCGTGGGTGGGAATGATGACATCTTCTACGCCGCCCTGTTGAACAGGATCCTCTGGGATCAGAAGCTCTATCAATGCTTCTATGATGAATTGGATGAAGAAGCCCATGAAGCCATAGTGAAGAAAGGGCCGATAGTGGCAACACAACAGTTGTTTGGTGAGCCCAACATAAGGCCGATGAAGATAAAGCTCACAGCCAAGGTCTTAAGGGACCTGGACGAGGACACCATCAACAAGCAAAGGCATGAGCAAAGCAAGATCATCTCTAATGATGACGAAGAAGAGATTGATCTACTGGGCATTCGTAGAAAAATCAAAAGGCTGATGGAAGAACAGCAAGGCAGAAAGATCACACGCCAAGCATCTCAGATGCATGAGGAAGACGCTGAGAAGGAAAGGAGGACCAAGAAAAGGCATGCTGAGACATCTGTTGCTCAGTCACCGGCAGGAAAGCGTCCAAGGACTAAAATGTCCAAACCTGCTCAAGAGGAGAAGCGTCCAAAGGCAGCACCAGTGAAAGTTGCCCCAGAAAAGCAAAGGGTACGAAAGCTTCAATTACTGGACGACTCTGAAGATGACGACCAGATCCCAATTGGTCGAATCATGAAGAAGGCCGAAGAGACAGAGGGTCCTCAGCAAAAGAAGCAAAAGGAACAACCTGCTGAAACACCTCCTTTTCTTGCTAATGTGCCACGACGAAGAGTGAAGACTCAGGCAAAAAGGGCAAAAAGGATTGAAGTGCTACCATCATCCTCTCAAGACACCGAAAATGTGTCCACCAGCACCCTTCTACCAGCAATATCAGGTGCTCCTTCCACATCAGCAATCCAGCAACCACCTCTTCGCTTGGACCTGTCCAAGTTTGTGCGTCCAAGAGATGCATGGAGGGATACATGGTCCCCATGGACTATCCCCCCCAAGCAGAAAACGAAAGAAGAGAAAGACAGAGAACGCTTTCCAGTTGCATTCCTCACATGCAATAATCAGAATCTCTGTAACGAAGATGATGTGATCCAGAGGCCTCTGCAAGAGCCTCTAAAGCGGCATTATACAACTACCTCAGCACCTGAGTGGACGAGGTATGTTTGCAATGAATCTTTGTCAGCTGCTTATCATGCCATGCCCAAAGGAACGATCATTAGCAATCCTCTGCCTAGTTGGACGAGAGAAGTGTATCCACACTTAGTACGCATGTCGTATCCTTACATCTGTCCAACTGGAACTCAGCAGAGAGTGCGTCCAGCAGCGGAAAATCTGCAGAAGCCAGAGGTGGAAGTTGCCTCTAGTCTCACCAAGACGGTTGCGGAGCAGAAAAGGAAGGCTCCAAAGAAAAAGAAGGCACCGTCCAAGAAGTCTTCTGCTAACAAAGATAGTGAGCTGGATGCAGAATTGCAATTAGCAATCAAAGAGAGTCTGGACCAGTCAGTAACGCAGCAGCGTCCAGACGCAGAGTGGGTCAGGGATGTTCAAATCTGGACTCCAATCACAAAGTTTCTGCCACTACCAGCTGGAACTCCAGTGCTAAACTTCCAGCCTGGCGACTTTGATGATCTTGGAAAGCTTCTGCAACAGATGTACATTCCAAATCAAGCAATCGCCTACCCACCAAACATGCACATAAGCCGAGCGACGGAAATAAAGTTTGTACCAGACAGAGTATGTCCTAGACTGCCTGTCTATGATGCTGGTCGCAAGAAAGGCTTCAAATTCTACGGCATTGAGATGCCCAGCAGGGAGGAGAAAGTTGAAACCCTGCAAAAATCTTCTTACAGCTGGGGTCATTTATTTGATGAGTCTGGTAAGCTCACGCGTGAACTTGGAACCTCTGATTCCATAACCTTTTGGTGCCAGATTCTATGGAACGATTCCTAGCAAGCCTCATCCTTAGGCTGCTCCAAGGATGATTTTGTTCATCCCCCTCATGGGATAGAAGTGCTGCGTCCAGTCAAGACTCATCATTTCTCAGACACATTTGCCTGCTTTCTGAAGGATTCAGATGATTATCTGGAGTTGATGAAGACTCTGCCAACAATCAGAAGCAACAAGGTGTTTGACCTCAGAACACTGGATCGCACGGAGTTTGTGGAGGAACTCCAAACTCTCCATGAGGAGTACCTTGCAGAAGAAGCCGCCGCAGCAGAGGAACAAGCTCATGTTGAGCAGCTGGCTTTTGAGAAAGATGAAACAGCAACCATGGAAAAAGAAGATACGGTTGCTAAATCAAAGGCTACACAGGCAGAACTGGATGAAGCATCTGCCAAGGTGACAAAGGTACTAGCTCATCTTGACCTGGACCCATCAGTACCAGTGGACGTAGAACACTTTGTCACGTCACATGAAGAAGCTACCGTCCAGTCTGATAGATCCGAGGATGATAGAGAGCTCGTTGTTGAAGCATCCAAGCAAATGGAAGCCTCTGCAGCACAGCCTATTGCTGAAGATGTCACAAGCCTGCCCATTGTTGAGGCTTCTGCTGAAGCACATTCAGGCACACATCAACTGGTTCCAACTGGATCTTCAAGTCCAAAGGGCATCAATCCCCTGCGATTTGCTGAACCACAAGGAATCTCAGAAGAACGTGTTCATGAAATTGTGCAACAGGCTCTGAGGCAGCAACAGCTGGAGACTGAGGCCGTATTTCAAGCTTTTCAACAAAGACAACAGGCTGAAGCTGAACAACATCGTCTAGTGCTGCAAAATACAATTACTACGCAGTTCATAAGTCTCTCACAGACACTCGTGAACCAGATTCAACATACAGCAGCCACCTTACTTGGTCACGTTGCTCATCCGGTACCACAAGTCCAACCTCAACCTCCACAACCAGCACCACCAGACCAAGCACCACCAGAACAACCACCACCACCACATGAGCCACCTCCTCAGCCATAAGGTGACCATGATGGCCACATCATTTTTTTTCCATCTTTCAAACCTTTTTGTTAATGACAAAGGGGGAGAAATTGGAATTTTTGATGAGAATAAATAGCTAATCATTTGTATTCAAATATTTGTTTGAATATATACATACTGATTCCTTTATCAAAACATGAGGTGTTTATTTTCATATATTCCGCATCCATATCATTGATATGTTTTAGAATCTGATATCTGTTATTTAATGCATAAGAAATGTTGAACTCAGGGGGAGTACTTCATTTCACTTTTATACTCTGGCATAACATAATCATCTCTAAACTTGACTCATTGTATTCTTATATGATTATGTGTCTGTTAACATCAAAATTTACCATTATTTGTCATCATCAAAAAGGGGGAGATTGTTAGGTTCTAAGACCTTGGACGATGTCCAACCTCTCCTATTACGGTTTTGATGATAATAACTAAAGGATAAATTTTGAAATATCTAATGATCTAGTTTGAGTGTTATAGGATTTACATCGTCCAATCCCGCAATGGTATTGTATCTCTCAAACCTGGACTCTATGTTTTAATAAAGTGAGCGTCCAATTGTGTTTTATAAGAAACATACAGGCAGCGTCCAATGCTCCTGTGAGAACATGCGTCCAACGCTTAAGTAACACTCAGTAGTTACTATCAGTTAAAATACGCTTTCTATAATATAAGGCAACGTTCACTATATCATATTTTAACATGCCATGATCTTTTCGATAAGTATTGAACAGGAAAAGAAGAAGCTTCTCTCTGCAGAGAAAGTACAAGTAGGAGAGAGGCGCTACGAGTACGGCTGTCACATCCATCACTTCACTCTAAGTCAAAATGTGACAACGGCAATAAGCTACAGAAAGAATCGCTCTTGGAAAAGGAACAGAATCCTCAACGGATATCTTTCAACAAACTTCCTATATATAGAAGGATGAGCTCACGTATCAAGTAGACGAGAATTTTGAAAAAGAGCAGAAATCCTGTAAAAACGACTGGACGACCATAAGCGAAAAAGAGCATTCATCTTAGCTTTGCTAAGCGAGTCTATAAACTCATTCTTATTGTAATATCCTCTCATTGAGAGTTATATTTTACTTACAATATCAAACATTACTGTTTGGAAAGCCAGGAGTGGCTTAGTGTTAAAGAATACTTGGTTTTTGTGTTTAATCTCAAGAGGAGATTAAGGGTGTGCCAGAAGTGGCCTAGAGAATACTTGTAGCCAGAAGTGGCAAAGTTAAGAATACTTGAGTGTAATCAGTTTTGATTAGTAGAACCCTTCAAAAGTTTTTGAAGGAGAACTGGACGTAGCTCAGTTGAGTGAACCAGTATAAAACTACGCATTCTATTCACTCACATTCTAGCTTACTTGAATTTCTTTCAAACTATCTCTTCAGCATACTACGAAAAAGTTTCTATACACCTTTTTATTCAAGTTTATCCATTACGTGTATTTAAACGAAAGAGAAGAAGAGTAGTTTCTTTGGATGGTTATTTTTAATCGACTGGACGATAGCCTATTTTTTCTGTTTTACTAAACTTCTGTAAAACGAAAAGATACACTATCTTCACTCTAGCTAAAGTTTTCCAAAGAAAATTTAAATACACTATTCAACCCCCCTTCTAGTGTATTTCTCTACATTTCAGGAGGGCGCAGCCTGAGTTAGTTTGGTGACAAATTTCCTTGACTTGTATGTAAGTACATATTTGATTAGCTATATCTCACGAACATGCAATTAATATATGCTGATCAACTGCTACTAACAGAGTGAGAAGGCATTCATCTTCTAATAACGTTTCTTTGTTTTTGTCTTCTACATAAATGAAGATTTGGAATGTTAAATCAATATATATTTTACCCTAATATGTTTTGGTCATCTCTATTTCCTCACTTCACTTTTGTTAATAATTTGCTTCAGGAAATTGTTGTCAGGTGAGAGAAGCTTATTGTCATTGTGTTCCCTCATGGTACCCTGCAAAACTAGTTTTCTTCTTTTTAAGCACAGTAATAGAGAAGAAGACATGGAATATTAGTGAGTTTGTTTTCTTTCATGCATTTATAATTTTCATCTTATGAAAACAAGGATCAGGAATGATAGTGGATTCAAGTTGATAAATCATGTCTAATTGTTAAAAGGCTTAAATATGTTTCGGGTCCCTGAAATATTAGCGAATTTTGCATTAGGTACCTATTAAATTTTTGCTTTCTGTTGAGTCCCCAATAAATTTTTTTATTTTGTTTTTGGTCCCTAAAGCACTTTAGATAGTGCTTTAAATTGCTTTAAAAAGTAGTTTAGATAGCGCTTTAGATAACAGTAGGGACCTGGATCAAATTTTTTTTTTTATTAGGGACCCAGAACAACGCAAAATTTTTTCAGGGACTTAGAACAAAAAATTGGAACTTTTTAGGGACCTAAAAGTTATTTAAGCCTTGTTAAAACTACAATTATTAAATGAGGCTATCTAAAATATCATCAAAATGCTGAAACTTGGTAGTGTCGCATTTTCTCATGCGCCTTACACAATCTGGTTTAAACTTTTGAATCTTTTAGTTATCAAAACAGGGGTCACTTGTTGTGTTCACGAATAGATACCAATTATCCTATAAGTTTGAAATTTTTTTACTTTTAGCTACTATCTAAAGTCTTTGTTTTTTTTTAAAAAAAAGTTTCAAGGAATCAAGGGGACTCAAAGAAGACAATGATAGCATCATGACAACAACTTTCGACAAATCGAGGGCTTTTATTTTCAGTTGAAGTGTGGTGTTAATGAATAAAGTCTCCCTATATAGCTACAAGAAACGCGAATGGTTCTTAAGTTATATAAGGTTGTTTTATGAATAAAGTGGTTCTGTATTTATACAGGAGCAAAGGTGTGTGTGGTTTTTAAATTATAAGGGTGTTCATATATTTGACTTAGATTGCTACCAGAGGTTTGCATTGTTTTAAATTAAGTTATTGAAGGGTTTTCTATGAATAAATTTGACATGAATGCATTTCTGAATAAGGATGCTCCATGGAGAAAGTTGGCTACTTGGCATGCATTTCTACAGACATTGTGTATTATTTTTAAGCTATTCATGAATAATGTTGGCATGTACTTCTACATGTATGTACTATGATTTTTAAGTTGTAATAGATGTTTTGTGAATAAAGTTGCCCTGTAAATCTACAGGAGGTATTTATGGTTTTTTATTACAGAAAGAGTGCTTTATATATAAAGTTTAATTGTATTTCCTCAAGATATGTTTGTGTTAGACTGTTAGTAGTTTAGACTCCTTGATGACGAGGATGTAGTGGTGTGTGGGAAGGTTAAAGAGATTGGAGTAGTTAGTGGTATAGAGATCAAGCTCCTTTCTCAGGAGCAACCTCAGGCCATTTGTAGTTTACTCCTTGCCTACTTCTTATAGAGTGGGCAAGGAATAAGCTATAAATATTCAGCTCTTAACCCATGAGGGTTAGGCCTAGGAAAAGTAGTTAGTATTTTACAATGTCAAACTAAAGTTTGAATTTTCATTAAAAGAGGTGTTCACGTTTAGTTTCTGGTAGTGCCTTGAACATAATTGTCTTTATAAAGAGATATTTGTAGGAAAAAAAATATTCAGGTCTTAAAAACTTTACTACAAATGTTAAATAAACATTAAAATATAATATTTTTAGAGTGATCAATATACACTTCTTGATACCTTCCTCATATTAAAATCCAACTTGTTTTGAATGTGTTTTCTGAATAAAGTTGACCTATATAGATACCTGTCAAGTAGTTGTTGAATTACTGGGCTTTGATAGTGGAGATCTCCAATTTTTGCTACCTGAAATACTATGGAGTATGGACATTGGCATCATACTCATTCCTCTCTCTTTCCCAAAATCTAAATCTAGGAACACCATTTATTGGTAAAAAATTGCAGACAGGGTGAAATAAAAAATTATTACCAACAGTGTATCTCCAACGACAACCAAAATTAAAGGAATCTGGAAAAGGTAGGGGGTTTTTTTTTTTAGGAGCCATAAAGATAACTCACAAAACGACAAACTTTTAATAGCACTTCCAAAGCTATTGATATGGTAAAAGTTAAGACTTCATATCTACTTGCTTTCTGGAAATTAATAGAGTTCATTCCTCATAATGGTATCACCATAATAAAACTCGAATAAAATACTTCATTATTTATGTTATGGGTCATAAGTAATTGTTATCTTAACTAGTGTTTTTACCCGTGCTATGCACGGCCATGATATTATTTCAATTTACAAATATTATTTCAATATATTATTTGGGATGAAAATTATGAGGTAGTAAAAGAAGAGACCAGGATGGATAATTACATGAGAAAAAATGATAGATCAATAAAAGGGATAGTCATTTTTCCTGCAATTCCTGTAATATAAGGATAACATACCTTAGATATATATTATACCATTACATTGTTAGATAACTTCAATGAAATCATAACTACATGTTTTTATGACACCAGAAATTGATTCCACCAACACCTAAACTCAATATAAACTTTTTTCTTTTTAAGAAGCCAAACAAAATATCATTAACATACTCAAACCAAAAACAAGATATGTTTAGTCTGAGATAATAATACAAGAATTGTACTTATTAAAGAAGCACAGAACCTACAATTAGACCCCTGCCCTATACATCAGCATAACTATGACCAAATATAAATATGTAGCTTATACTCAAATCGTGACAGCTAGCAAAATAAACCAGCATATGCACATGTATGACAAAGCATAAAAGTATCAAATCCATGCATAGATGAAAACCAATCCCTGCTAACTCGCCTAACTTCAACAACCAAACCAAGCAACATCTAAACAAACTTGTCTTTGATAAAAACACACCAGAATCTTCATATCAGATCCTCCTCCAAAAAACTCCATCTGATATAATTCCATAAACCAGATCTCAAAGTACACCTTGACTGAGCATATACTAATGATTCCCACCACTGAACCTTTATAAAAACCATAGCCAACCATGCAAATACATAATGTTGCCTAACAGCAAATAAATGGGTCATGAATCCAACATGACAGCAGATATGAGACCCCACCCCTACTCTTAATCCACTAAACTCAATATAAACTATAACATCATAACCTACACTTCCATAACATAATGAGTCTTAATATAATATAATACCACACTACATTTTCTTTTAAGCTTAAGAGAACATTAAGTACTTCATAATAAAAACTAATTGATAATAGACTACGATAAAGTATACATAGGCTACAATTATCAAAATTAGCTATAAAAGAGTACAATCAACCTTAAATGCAAAAAAGTGGTGTAATAGATAGGCATTAAAGAACATGAGATAGGCATAAGGATCAAAATAAGATTAGAGTTATGCATATAAATGGTAAGTATGCTCCTGCAAAGGCCTCATGTGATTGTAGTAAACATGTGCATCCCCAATAACATGGATAAAATCACTTGGAATGAGATTTGACAAGAAAAAGACATAGAATAAGGATTGGTTATTTTACATTTAAATTACTTTTTAAGATGTATTTTTTTCTGGTGATATTGTCAAAACCAATAAGCTTCTAAACCCTGAACCTACCTAGACTCGAACTTGTTATTGATAAACTTCTGAAAACAACTCTACAGCTATAAAAGTAGTTGAAAAGTGCAGATAGAATACTACCAAAAAAAACAAAAGCTTGGCCCTCTAGTATACAAAACTTTCTCAGTTACTAAACATAGGAACATATAGAATTGAATCAACCTCCACACACAACTAATATCCAATAAAATAATTAATAAAAAAACTTAAAGAGTCTAAACAAACCACCTGAGCCAAACTTTCTAGGGTCAATTTTAGTTTTAACCAAAAAAAAATCAGGCTTGGACAAAGATTAGTGCATGAACAAATCAGATTATTATCTCTTGGTCCACATGGATGTAGCCAGAGCATAATATTAAACCTTTGAGAACCACCACCTATTAAACTACTTAAAGCCATGTACAACCAAATAAAATGTGATACATCATCTCTTATTACACCCACAAAATCTCAAAACATTTGATCAATTGACTACATATTTAAGTCTATAGCAAATGCTTCAATAATTTGCATACCACAAACATGAGCAATCATGCATGTCAGGAAGGCATAAGATGCAATATTAAATGGAATGCCCAGGCCCATATCAATAGATCGCTGATAAATTTGACATGATAACTCCCCTTATGCTACATAAAACTGCAAAAGTTTAAAAATAAAAAATATCAACATATATATGCAGAGAGAGGAATTTTCGAAAAAATTGAATAAAGTTGCAAACCTGTGCAAACATGTGGTAGGGCGGAAGTGCCATCAATTTAAGATCAGCTGGATTCCATGCAGAGAGAATGATTTGCTGATCATCAAGATTATGCTTTATCTTGTTAATAACATCTAAAAGCTGATCAAACCCTTGGTCAGAGTTGTCATCATGCATGTCAGTATATCTATAAAATGTAAGACAGGGAATAAAGACTTGAGCAATTCCATATAAAACAATCTATTGTAATACCTACAGAAAAGAAAAAAGGCATAATTCACCTACTTGGCACCAAAGTGCCTTCATTGAAACCCATAAACATGTCTCCCTCTCTATCAAACCAAGACTATAATAAAAAATGTAAAGCCAATAACTATCTACAATATAAAAAAATGTACAATTTAACTTAAAAGTTTAAATATAGTCATGCTTGCCCATCAAGGTATTCACTGGATGCATTGCCATCCCATATATGAATGCCTTTTTCCTGTAGCACTTGCTAAAATGCCTTGTTTTCAGAATGAAATTTATATAATCAAATCTACAACACCAGTAAAAGATTCCTTGATAACAAAAAAAACAAAACACCTCATGCAACTGAAATACTATGATTGAAAGTTTAGTCCATAACCCTTTATTTGTAAGACACCAACAAAGCATCAACAGATAAGCAAGTGCAAACTGTGCTATCATCAAACCATCTTATATTCTAAATGTGCAGCATCACATACACATTAATTTTTTTCACTCCACGATATAAAGTTGACTTCATGAACATCCTTAATAACTATCAGGATCTAATGCAACCTAACTTATATGGATAAGAAGAGACCCAGTATAGAAATTCTTCAAAACAGTGACAGATTAGAACCAACAAAATATGAGTTCAACATTGCTTAAGTCTGGCTTTTAACTATTCACAAGATAATTGGGCAAAAATTCAACACACTCTCCTA
Organism: Pueraria montana var. lobata; assembly: GCA_026413185.1. Taxonomy (NCBI): domain Eukaryota; kingdom Viridiplantae; phylum Streptophyta; class Magnoliopsida; order Fabales; family Fabaceae; genus Pueraria; species Pueraria montana. Next base: position 45,903,803 of record CM048646.1, read on the forward strand.
AAGCATGGGAAACATTTACCATGTTCTTTTATGTATCCTGACATTCTGTCTTAGGTAGTAACAAAAATCATTTATACTTTCATGGTTGTTGTTGTTTCATAGATCAACACATTTGAACACAATAAGAGACCAAAGATTTGATCCATGTAAAATAAGTCATATAGTAAGATAATGATTAAATCTTAACTCCCTACCTCACTACTATTATAGTTTGGGTCATTAGGATTGACAAAGATTGTGTCATCTATATTAAGCACTCCACCCCCAAGAACATTTTCCCCCAAATCCACCTGCAAACTGATAGTAGGATAAGAAGGCTGCTTCTTAGAATTTAAGAACACAAATATTTTATCACATATAATTATAATAAGAAAAGTGTTAATAGGTAAATGAACCAGGTGCATAGCAGTAGTAGTTAGCAATGACAACAAAATACACATAGTGAATCCATTTAAGAGAAGTAACATGAAATGCAGCATTCAATGATTGTACATGCTTCACTATGAATAGTTGATCATCAGTGCCTATATTGGGGAATACAAACACAATCTTCATAATGAATAGGTGAAGCATAAATAATCACAAATTAGAAATTAGTGACTGTAGCCATTTATAACACCAATTTTGTAATAATAAACTAAATAAATTCAATAGTTTACCATATATTGAAAATAAATGAATTTTTTAAGCTATATGTGCATTTTCTTTTCATTGAGAAAAAAAGTGGAAAATGTGCTTGAAATATAAATTGAAAAGAGAGGAATGTATGTGTGACTTGTCAGTACCTTTATAGAGCAGATAATCATCGAGCCTAAAAGGGGTGATTGAGGCACTTCAGCCATTGCCAACGGTGCTCTAGGCCGAGGAACCTAGGCCACCGCAAGTGAAGGCAAACTAATGAAAAGACATACTGTAGCTCTGAGTCATGCTTTGTATATTTTATACAACAGCCAACCCTTCTTCATTCTCCTTGTCCATGTCATTCTTCTTCTCCACCAGACTGAAGTGCAAGTTGAACCTAGAGAAATGAGAGGCGAAAATTAAAGACATGGAATGGGGGAGGAGATATGTTTAGTGGTGGGAACCTAAATTTGAAAGGCTAAATGTTACTTTTGGTCCTTTATGTTTTAGTGTTTTTTCGTTTTGGTACATAACGTTTTAAAATTTTCACTCTAGTCCTTTATGTTTTCGAAAGATTTTGTTTTGGTCCTTTATTCAATTTTCCGTTTAAAACGTCAATGTTTCGTTAATATTTAAATTTTGAAATAATTAATTTAAAATAGTGGCGGCCAAAAACCGCCACTTATTTTATTTTAAAAATTATAAACTCAGTTCCTCACCCACCCACCTCACCCACCCACCTCACCCAGCTCCCTCAACCTCACCGTCGACGCCAATGGACAACCCGCACCCCATCTTCCCATCTATCCTATAGTAATATATAAACCCAACCTCACTTTTTGGTTGGTGAAACAAAGCGCACCCTCTGTAGTTGAAACCCTCCGCTACGCGCGAACGATCGGCCTCCTCTCAGCCCCATCTCATGCCACCTATCACCGTTGTGTATCACAGTCTTTTTCTTTCGATTCTCCGTGTAAGCAAGCACTACAGCGTCACCATGATCATAACGCTCGCAACCTCCCATGGCCATTGTATGTGCGGCCCCGTGCATGTAGCGTTTCTGTCACCAAAAGTGCTAATGGGTTTTTTGTTTATCAGATCTGGTTGTGCCTCACTCATTGGTGTCAACATCGAGTTCCTGGGCCTTTCCTTCCACCACACCATCTCATGCCATAGACATGAAATCCTCAGACCTGATTTTTTTAAGAGTTTTTCTACGATTTTTCGGTGCGTTTGATTATTTCCTTTTTGGGGTTTTGATATTTTTGTTTTGGAGTTAAGCGACCAGATCTGAGTTCGAAATGTTTCTCTCTTTGCTGGTTATTTTTGTTATTGCAATTTGATATTTTCATTTTGGGATTTGTTGTGACCAGATCTGAGATGAATTAAGTAAAGGGTATTACTATTTTCACTTCCACAACCCCATTGATTCAACAAAAAGGCTTCCCACAAAATTGTGCTTATATTCATCAATCACGCAGGGATAGAATTTGAGGAAGGCTTCCTACAAAACTGCACTTTTCACTATCACATTTTCTTTTTGATATATTCATCAATTTGAAGAAGGCTTCCCACAACCACAGCCCCATTGATTCAACAGAAGCGTACTTTCATTTTTCGATTTCAATAACAAGTAATAACACTGAAGAAGATGAAGAGGGTGAGGGATTAGGTGGTGCAGCTGGTTGTTTCAATAACAAAACTATGCTTATATTCATCAATCACGCAGGGATAGAATTTGAGGAAGGCTTCCTACAAAACTGCACTTTTCACTATCGCATTTTCTTTTTGATATATTCATCAATTTGAAGAAGGCTTCCCACAACCACAACCCCATTGATTCAACAGAAGCGTACTTTCCATTTTCGATTTCAATAACAAGTAACAACACTGAAGAAGATGAAGAGGGTGAGGGATTATGTGGTGCAGCTGGTTGTTTCCGATTTGGGGAGGAGATATGCAATTTTCGTGCGAAAATAAGACTTTTGGATTTTGGTTCCCCGTGATCCCTAGTGCATTCTTATGCATAAAAAACCATAATGCTAGGAGCACTTTTCAGTTTTGAGGTCCATGGATTGGTGCATTTTCGGCCCATGGTGCAATTTTCGTCCCAAAATAAGACTTTTGGGTTTTCGTGCCCAGTGATCCTTGCTGCATCCTTATGCATAAAAAATCATAATGCTCGGAGCACTTTTCAGTTTTGAGGTCCGTGGTGCCCCGTGGTCCAATTTTGGTGCCCATTGGTGCATTTTCGGCCAATTTTTGTCCCAAAACCAAAATTATATGATAAAGGTGTGAAGTGTACAAAATAGGGGACTAAATGTCTCTATTTTAAACTAGGGGGACTTAAATTGCGGATTGTGCAAAATAGAGGGATCAAAATTGCATTTAAGCCATAAAAATATTAATTAAAAAACTTACTACAAATAAATTGAAAATTCATGCTTAAATAATTCAAACTTAATATTAAAAACATCTACACAAAATATTAAAAATATATAATTATTGTAAGTTATAACATAAAATTATCTATTAGTGTTAGTTTATGGAAAATATAAAATTATTTTTTTACAGAAAAAATATATATATATATAGATAACATAATTATTTATTTAGGTAAGTTATATATATATATATATATATATATATATATATGGTAGGTGCGGGGCAGGGCGGTTACTATAGTTTTTTATGCCAAGATAAGGATGCACCAAGGATCACAGGGCACCAAAACCCAAAAGTCTTATTTTGGCACGAAAATTGCACCATAAGCCAAAAATGCATCACGGGATACCAAAATTGGACCACGGGGTACCACAGACCTTAAAACACCATAATCCTCAAAGCACTTTTCATTTTTGAGGTCCGTGGTGTCCCGTGATCAAATTTTGGTGCCCATTGGTGTATTTTCGACCCTTGGTGCAATTTTTGTCCCAAAATAAGACTTCTGGGTTTTGGTGCCCAGTGATCCTTGGTGCATCCTTATGCATAAAAAATCATAATGCTCGGAGCGCTTTTCAATTTTGAGGTCCGTGGTGCCCCGTTGATCCAATTTTGGTGCCCGTGGTGCATTTTCGACACATGGTGCAATTTTCGTGCCAAAATAAGAGTTTTGGGTTTTGGTGCCCCGTGATCCCTAGGGCATTCTTATGTATAAAAATCATAATGCTCGGAGCACTTTTCAGTTTTGAGGTCCGTGGTGCCCCGTGGTCAAATTTTGGTGCCCATTGGTGCAATTTTCGTCCCAAAATAAGACTTTTGGGTTTTGGTGCCCTGTGATCCCTGGTGCGTTCTTATGCATAAAAAACCATAATGCTTAGAGCACTTTTCAGTTTTTAGGTCTGTGGTGTCCAGTGGTCCAATTTTGGTGCCTCGTGGTGCATTTTTGGCCCATGGTCCAATTTTCGTGCCAAAATAAGACTTTTGGGTTTTGGTGCCCCGTGATCCCTGGGGCATTCTTATGCATAAAAAACCATAATGCTCAGAGCACTTTTCAGTTTTGAGGTCCGTGGTGCCCCGTGGTCCAATTTTGGTACCCGTGGTGCATTTTCGGCACATAATGCAATTTTCGTTCCAAAATAAGACTTTTGGGTTTTGGTGCCCCGTGATCCCTAGTGCATTCTTATGCATAAAAAACCATAATGCTCATAGCACTTTTCAATCAAGAAAAGTCAGATTTAGTTGTTCTTTATCTTGTTAGGACCATATGAATCAATTAAAAAAACATTAGATTCATACTATAACCACGATGATTCAAAAAAACCCTTAATCGAAGTTCAAAAATTCCCTTAGTAAGAACTGTTGGATTATCACTTATTCAATGAATAGATATAATGAAAAAAATTCAAGGAAACGTTTGTCCTTTGATCAAAATAAAGATAAGCTCCGGAAGCTTGAAAGAATGAAAATTATTCAATTTATTTTTACAACTCTTTGAAAAGTTTTGTAAGTCCGGTTGCGAGGTCTAAATATTTAGTATGAATCATAGTTCTAATATTTTTAGAATCCATTTTCTATATTCTGTGCTCCAGATACTCGAATAAATATCTGACGGGATAAAACCATCTCCATCAAGATGACATATCCATTTTATGTTCTGTACTTTCAATAGGATCAATTAAAACAAGCCACACACTCATATTCCGGAAATATAGAAACAAAGAAATTCCACGATCAAACTACCAAATCAAAATGGAATAAGCTAAGAAACTTTAAGAAACCTAAATGCTTAACTTTCCTTTCTATTGAAAAACTAATTACTCGATTCTTGTGAATCTAATTCATAGAAATTTCGTCCAGTAAAATGGACGAATTATAAATCTCCAAAATAATAGATAGAAATATCGCAAATAGAGCCATTGCAACAGCCATCAAAGGAGTAGTTCCCCACCCCGGAGCTACTTTACCAAATTCTGAATTTAATGGTTTTAATAAATCCCCTACAACAGTTCGTCTTGGACAAGATCATTTAATGGTTTTAATAAATCCCCTACAACAGTTCGTCTTGGACAAGATCTAGAATTATCCTCCACGGTTTGCGTAGCCATAAATACTATTTTTTATTCATTTAGATCTGTTGACTTTGTATACCATTCCGCTGTAAATATAAGGATCTTATCCTATAGATCTATTGTGATCTTGAAACTTTAGAATTATAATAATGGAAACAACAACCCTAATTGCCATCTCTATATCTGGTTTACTTGTAAGTTTTACTGGGTATGCCTTATATACTGCCTTTGGGCAACCCTCGCAACAACTAAGAGATCCATTGGAAGAACATAGGGACTAGTTGAAGTAATGAGCCCTCCATATTGGGGGCTCTTTACTTCAATTAAGATAATAAAAAAATATTTAACCTTTTTCGTCGGAACTTTAAGAGGTTCTCTAAAAAAGATAGCGAAAAAAATAATTCCTAAAGTCGACACTAAGAGGAATGTATAAACCAATGCTTCCATAGATTTGATCGTGGTTTACAATTATAGCTTTCATACCTATTTATTGCGGCTCATTTCCCAACAAATAAAATAAAAAGAGTAAATGCAATGATTGAAATAAAGATTTATCTAGTTCTCTATGTGAAATTCAAAATCATAAAAAAAAAAGTCGAAAAAGAACAAAAGAATGTTAGACTACCTGTCTTTTTGTAGTTGGATCTCCAAGTTTTTGGAATGCTCCAAATTCTACTTGAGCATCTAAATCTAGGTCGATACCAGCACAAACATCTCTGAACAAAGTTCTAGCACCATGCCAAATGTGCCCGAAAAAGAATAGCAGAGCAAATGAAGCATGTCCAAAAGTAAACCAACCCCTCGGACTGCTATGAAAAACACCATCTAATTTCAAAGTAGCACGATCTAATTCAAAAATTTCACCCAATTGAGCACGTCTAGCATATTTTTTCATAGTAGCGGGATCGCTATAACTGACTCCATTAAGCTTGCCACCATAGAACTCAACAGTTACACCTACTTGTTCGACACTATATTTCGAGTCTGTCCTTCGAAAAGGAACATCGACCCTAACAATTTCGTCCCCATCTACCAAAACAACAGGAAATGTTTCAAAAAAAGTAGGCATACGACGTACGAAAAGCTCATGCCCCTCTTTATCTCTAAAGACAGGATGTCCTAACCAACCGACGGCTATTCCATCTCCATTGCCCATTGAACCTGCTCTAAATAACCCCCCTTTTGCTGGATTATTTCCTATGTAATCATAAAAAGCTAATTTTTCAGGAATTTTAGACCAAGCTTCTGATAAACTTTGATTTTTGACTAGTCCAGCACCAACTCTTCGATATATTTCTTGCTGGAAGTATCCCTGATCCCATTGATAATGAGTAGGACCAAATAATTCAATGGGGGCTATTGCTGAACCATACCACATAGTTCCAGCAACGACAAAAGCTGCAAAAAAGACAGTAGCAATACTGCTGGAAAGGATAGTTTCAATATTTCCCATACGTAATCCTTTATATAGACGTTGGGGTGGACGCACACTAAGATGGAAAAGACCCGCTAATATGCCAACATTCCTGCTGTAATATGATGAGAAGTTATCCCCCCCGGAACAAAAGGATCAAAACCTTCCACACCCCACGCGGGATTTACGGATTGTATCCTTCCAGTTAGTCCATAAGGATCGGACACCCATATTCCAGGACCACAATCCTGTTACATGAAATGCGCCAAAACCAAAACAAGCCACCCCTGCAAGAAATAAATGAATTCCAAAAATTTTGGGCAAATCCAAAGAAGGTTTTCCAGTACGTTCATCACAAAAGATTTCTAGATCCCAATAAATCCAATTCCAAATAGCCGCTAAAAAGCACAAGCCCGAAAACACAATATGTGCTCCGGCCACACCCTCGTAACTCGAAATACCCGGATTCGTTATAGTCCCTCCTGTGATATTCCAACTGCCCCATGAATTGGTTATTCCTAAACGAGTCATGAAAGGTATAACGAACATACCCTATCTCCACATTGGGTCAAGAACAAGGTCAAAGGGATCAAAAACTGCTAATTCATATAGAGCCATCGAACCGGCCCAACCAGCAACGAGAGTTGTGTGCATTATATGAACAGAAAGCAAATGGCCTGGATCATTTAATACAATAGTATGAACACGATACCAAGGTAAACCCTTGAAAATACCCCTTATATCAACACACTTAATTATCATTACAAGTCACAGGTACATACAATCATGAATATAACAATTAAACATCAAGAACCCCTTTCTAAACACTCTTAATCGTGCCATGAAACACGCAACCCTCAATGAATCGTAGACCTAACATATTCATCCAAGTTATCATCAAGAGAGCCAAAACAACAATAAACAACAATGGGGGAGAACACCTAAGGATTTCACACACATTCCTTACTCACTATAAGACACATCAATATGTCGCTACTTTTAACACCCTAAGGGGTGTGTTACCTTTTGCCTATTTATATTACTAAATTTTAAAAATTTAGAATATAAGGATATCAGAGTTTACTATGTGGAAAAATAAAACTTAAAACATAACTTACATAAACAAATCTAATACAAGCTCTTGGCACTTATATGTTGTACAAAACATAACCAAAAAGGATACTTGAACATAAACTAACTCCCATACATTTGAAGATACAAAACTATAATTATCTTTCTTCACGCAAGCAACCCCAAGCTTCTCCCTTGAGCTCGTCCACCTGCTTAGCCTGTAAAAACATGAAACTAAAAGGGATGAGACATAATGTCTCGGTGAGTGCTCTAAAGATTCTAGGTTGACTCTCTATTCTAGAGACCTTTTTCTTAACTCTCATGGCTTCTCATTTCTTTTCTTGATACTCATACTCACAACTATAATCTCAACATCTCTTCATTTATACCTAAGTTGGACCAATATATACATATACATAAACAAATTCCAATTAAGGAAAAGGAAAGAAAACTAAACTTTATATACTTTGAAAATGCTGTATATAATTACCATAATTTAAAACAAAAACTCAGTTCATATTATTTATCAATAACCACCAACAGACAACAACATCATAAGTCACCCATCTCATAGTCATAATATAAATCCTCAACTAACATCAACAACATAATACAAACAACAACATCCATCATCAAAATGATGTATATCATAAACCATTAGACAACCTCAATCATCAAGACTGACTCTACTCCATGGAGTTTCAACATCATATGAGCAGTCCCTCATAGGCCTCATCCCCTACTATAGTCTATACATTCTGACCATTTAGGGAGTCCATTGAGCTGACCCTACGGGGAAAGTGTGGTTTTATCAAAAATAGACAAGTGCTATAGTGGCTTACCTCTGTAGGTTTGTAAGACCTTACATCTATAGGGATTCGCCCACTCGTCTATTCTATAGGCCCATTCCCGTTAGCCACCACGAAAACCCCCAGCACTAGGTTAAGAGCCAACTAAGCACCCTCAACTTACGTGCCTACTCATATGTCTGTGCACCAACTGCACACACCTATGCACCAACTATGCAAATACAACATTTGAAATATTTTTGTGCATCAACTATGCACCCACCGTATTCCAGCGGCAAAACATATTTGGAGTCCCTTATAGTCTTAGATACGGCAACTCTGTACCCACCATCTTCTATGGCCTGACTTAAGGGTCCAAACACATCTCATCAATCAACAATCCTCAACCACAACAACAATCCATCCCCTATACACTAAAAGGGTCACTCAACCTCTTGGAAAGTAGTTCTCAACACTCCAACATGCCATTCAGAGTCAAAACATAGGGGTGGTACTCGGGAAGATATCCCACATGGCGAGACCCTTGGGTCACTTTAGTGGGCCAGAGTTCTCTTGTGAAACTCACCCTCCCAAGTATACCATTTTTTTATAAAAATCTTCCCGATGGTCATAGCTAACTCCTTTTTAACATATAGGGATGGTCACAATACAAGATTGTCATTCATCATCAACAATTCATATCCATCCCAATAACAATACATCCACCTCATCAAAACATAACTATTACAACAATAATGCAACTACCTTACCATAATATAAACACCTCAAGAACAACATAATCATCTTATAATTAAACATACTACATTTATATAAACATTTTAAAATCATATAAATCAAAAGGGGAAAAGTTTCAAGAGAATTTCAATTAACCAAATTCTAGCCTGGTCGCACAAACTCTCGTGTTGGGCCAGAGCCCCTCTAGAAATGAATATTCTCTACTGACACTCTCTAGCAATGCCGCGCAAGCTCTGTCTCGCTGGGCCAGAAAGACCTTGGAACTGAATGTTCCATTATAACGCCCTGTGGCCCGGCCGCACCAAAATTCGTGTTGGGCCAGAGCGAAATTGGGGGCTGCGACCTGCGAGCTCCATGGCCATCAATGGCATACCCACTCACCCTAACCTTATGCAAAGACTCACCCAAGCATACAAATCAAATCCTAAACACTTATATTACATTTTTAACCGATTGATTTACCCGAAAACCCCTTAATCAAACATAATCACCAAAATCTCCAAATCTAAGGTTCAAAAGAGAAAAGGGGGAAAAGATGCAAATCAAGGCAATAGGGAAGGACTAGGGGGAAACACTCACCTCCCGGGACACGTAGAGATGAGCTCCGGATACTGGGTCTTCAGATCTCGGCTCCATCTCCTTCTTCCTCTTCTTCTCCTCTTCTCCTCCTTCTCTCTATCTTTCCCTTTCTTTCTTTCTTTCTTTCTTTCTCTCTCTAACACTCTCTCATCTATATAAAGTGTGTGGTGTGTGTGGGCTAAGTGGGCCTTAGCTCACCTTGGGCCTTTGCTCCCCATCTAGATCCTATTATCTCATTCCTAACAACTCCTATAAAAGATAACTATTATTAATAATACCTAAGGGTATCCTTTAACCATTAAATATAAAGGCTATTCCATAAAAGATGTCTCTTTATTATTTATTTCTAAGGTCCGTAAATTAGGGATGTTACACTACTCATTCCTATTATGTTTCTAAACATCAATTTAGCCTATTACATCACTAATTATCCATAACCTCAACAAGCATTCAAACCCTAACCTTAAATAATATGAGCAAGATGGTAAAAGAAAGGGGTAACAACATAAATCATGGAGGTAATAGGTTAGGAAGAATAAGGGAAACACTTACCTAGTGGAAGGCACAAAGATGAACTTTGGAGGCTTAGGTCTCCAAAACTCTTTCTCATCCTCTTCTCTAATCTTCTATTCTTTTTTCTTCCTTCTATTTTTTGACGACTAACCCTAATCTTTTTCTATCTTCTCTCCTTATAAAGCATGGGCTGGTATGTGTCTTAATAAGCCTCAGCCCATTTTTGCTTTTAGGCTTTACCTTGGTCTTATTATATTATTCTATCTATTCCTTTCTCTAGGGTAACAATAACAATAATGATATTAATAATTCTTGAGGTATATTTTATCCAATAACATAAAGGCAAGGGCCTTAAAGAGTTTCCTTTCGATTTATTTTTATCACTCAAAATTTAGTCTGTTGCCTTATACATATTTAAGAAAATTAGATTTAATATTAAACTCTTACAATGATTGTTGCACTCATTTTCAAACATAAACCACTGATGCCAACATATCCTAGCATTTGGAGTTGTTGCTTTCTAAACTAGTTTCAAAATTCTCTATCAACCATTGAGTCATTATTTCAAAGTGGCATGAAGAATGCGATATGTTTGATTGAATTAATTAGTGAAACAATGAGGACAAGTGTCATAAGCCCCTGCATATTAAAATGAAAACAAAAAATGCAAGTTGCATCCATGGTTTGGTCTCCTCAAACTCATACAACATACCTTATTATTTGATCAAAATGCATCTTATGGGTGATCCCATAGCACTTGTAATCTAAAAGGTAATTAATGAACTAATATATATATATATATATATATATATATATATATATATATATATATATATATATATTGGCTTAGCTATAATCACTAGAATTCCTATATACTAAGTATAAATATATAGGAATTCTAGTCATTATAGACTATCTTTATATAATAATATAAATAAGAATAAAAAAAGAAAAAAATAATAATATATATAAGGTACAAATAGTAAATCGAGGTACCCATTTTATGATAAACTTTCCTTCCATTTTTATTCCTCTTGTAGGACTAGTATTTCCGACAATTGCAATGGCTTCTTTATTTCTTCATATTCAAAAAAACAAGATTTTTTAGATAGGATCAGTAGGGACAAATATCATATTTTTTTTTTTAGATACGGAAGCAATTCGATGAATTCCTCCTAAAGGTTTACATTAAAGTAATGCCTGTTGATGGAAGTTACTTTAGAAACAAAGAAAACAAAGTCAAATTCTGGGGTTTTTTATTCCCCAATTATAATACTAATTAGAATACTAAATTCAAAAAAAGGGGGGTAATGGGTATAGTATTTCGCTCAAAATATGTACTGGTATATTCTATGATAGAATCTCCAAAACTAAGCAATTTCTTTGGGCCTTTATCATTTTTTTAGGTTCATTGGGTGTTATTGTTGGTTGCAATTTCCAGTTATCTTGGTATGGATTTTTTCTTTGTTTATGAGCAAATTAGTGATTTTCCATTTATTCTGGACTTTATTTATTTTCCATTTATTCCACAAGGGGCCACGATGGCTTTTTATGGAATTGGGGGTCTCTTTATTAGTTTTTATTTGTGGTCGATTATTTTGTGGGATGTAGGTGGTGGTTATGATATCTTCAATAAAAAAGAGAAAAAAGTATGTTTTGTTCATCGGGGATTTATTGGAAAAAATCATCGTATTATTCTCGAAATACCTATGAACGAGCTTCAATCCATCAGAATAATAACAGGAGTTAAAGAATGGGGTATTTTTACTCGTACCCTTACTTATGAGAGTATCGTTTATCTGGAAACCATAGAACAGGGGTTTATTCCCTTGACTCGTATTGAAGATAATTTGACTGGGTCAGAAATTGCACATAAAGCTGGTGAGTTATCTGTATTTTTGGGTGTACCACTTTTTTACTGATGAGAATTGGACTTAACTAGAAATTAAATTGCACAAAAAGCTTCAGAACTGTCCTATTTATTTGGTGTACCTATTGAAATATTTTGAAAAAAAACTTTTTTTTTTCAAAATATTTCAATTTTTATAGATGGGACATTATTTGATTTCGAAATCCGACTATTATATTCCTACCTCGAAGTGCTCCTTGGTGTATTCATAAAAAGTAATAATTTTTTCTTCGAAACTTAGCAATTGATATCCTTTCAAAACAATTTTTTTTTTCTTCATTTGAATTGACTTTCAATTTCTTATTCGATTTATGTATTCTTTTTTCTAAATTAAACAAGGCAAGGACTAACTCCCGAACTGCAAGTTAAAAAAATTAGAGAATAGAATATAGATTTATCTATAAGCTCTATGACTTGTAATAGAGCTTATGCTTGATAGAAAGGTTATTATCATATAGAGTTGACGAATGAGATGAAGTTGAGTTCATTAAAGACAAAAATGACAAAAAAGAAAGCATTCATTCCCCTTCTATATCTTACATCTATAGTCATTCTGCCCTAGTGTATCTCTTTCACATTTAAGAAAAGTCTCGAATCTTGGTTTATTAATTGGTGGAATACTAGGCAACCAAAATTTCCTTGAATGATATTAAAGAAAAGAGTATTCTAAAAAAAATCATAGAATTTGAAAAACTATTTTTCTTAGATGACATGTTAAAGGAATGTCCGGAAACACATCTACAAAACCTTCATACTGGAATCTATAAAGAAACAATCCAATTAATTAAAACACACAACGAAGATCGTATGAATATGATTTTGCACTTCTTGACAAATATAATTTATTTCTTTATTCTAAGCGGTTATTCTATTCTTGGTAATCAAGAACTTATTAACTCTTTGGTTCGAGATTTTATATATAATTTAAGTGACACAATAAAATCTTTTTCTATTCTTCTATTAACCGATTTATGTATAGGATTTCATTCAACCCATGGTTGGGAATTAGTGATTGGTTTTGTCAATAAAGACTTTGGATTTGCTCAAAATGATCAAAGTATATCTGGTCTTGTTTCGACTTCTCCAGTCATTTTAGATACAATTTTAAAATATTTTATTTTCTGTTATTTAAATCGCGTATCTCCATCACTTGTAGTGATTTATCATTCAATGAATGATTGACTGAAAAAATGATTCACTTATCAAATTTTAATTTAAAGTTTTTTAGCTAAAAAGAAAATAACTTTTCTTTTTCCCTTCTTTTTAACCCCCTTAAATTAAAAAGGGGGTTCCCCACCTTGGATAGGGAACTATGCGAGTAACCTACCTAATCTTATTGTAGAAATTTTCAGGATCAATGATTAGACCATGCAAACTAGAAATGCTTTTTCTTGTATAAAGGAAGGGATTACTCGATCCATTTCCATATCGATCATGATATATATAATAATCCGAGCACCCATTTCAAATGCATATCCAATTTTTGCACAGCAGGGTTATGAAAATCCCCGAGAAGCAACTGGTCGTATTGTCTGTGCCAATTGCCATTTAGCTAATAAGCCCGTGGATATTGAGGTTCCACAAGTGGTACTTCCTGATACTGTATTTGAAGCAGTTGTTCAAATTCCTTATGATATGCAAGTGAAACAAGTTCTTGCTAATGGTAAAAAGGGAGCTTTGAATGTGGGGGTTGTTCTTATTTTACCAAAAGGTTTTGAATTGGCTCCCCCCGATTGTATTTCGCCTGAGATTAAAGAGAAGATAGGCAATCTGACTTTTCAAAACTATCACCCTACAAAAAAAAATATTCTTGTGGTAGGCCCTGTTCTTGGTCAGAAATATAATGAAATCACCTTTCCTATTCTTTCCCCGGATCCCACTACTAAGAGAGATGTTCATTTCTTAAAATATCCTATATACGTAGGCGGGAACATGGGAAGGGGTCAGATTTATCTTGACGGGAGCAAGAGTAATAATAATGTGTATAATGCTACAACAACAGGTATGGTAAAAAAAATCATACGAAAAGAAAAAGGGGGATACGAAATTACTATAGTGGATGCATTGGATGGGCGTGAAGTGATTAATATTATACCTCCAGGACCAGAACTTCTTGTTTCAGAAGGTGAATCTATCAAACTTGATCAGCCATTAACAAGTAATCCAGATGTGGGTGGATTTGGTCAGGGGGATTCGAAAATAGTACTTCAAGATCCGTTACGTGTCCAAGGTCTCTTGTTCTTCTTGGCATCTATTATTTTAGCACAAATCTTTTTAGTTCTTAAGAAGAAACAATTTGAGAAGGTTCAATTGTCCGAAATGAATTTCTAGTCCCGCATATTTATCAACATATTAAACTCGTAAAAATAACTAATTTTTTTTGTTGATAATTTATGTAATTCTATTATGTATAATAGAATAAAAAAATTATGAAAAGATCTTTGGTTCTGTATAGTCTTTTTATACTATATTTCAAAAGTTCCCTGTGACGTAATACAAATTCGAGTATGGATATTATCAGGAAGACTATTTGACTTTGTTTTTTCAACCCCACAATAAATTCGAATATTATGGTTATGACACTATTTTTCTCAAATTTCAATTTTCTATAATAGAGAGTTCTATTATAGAAATATTTTTCTATTGTAAAATACAAGAAAATTGGATTCGATACTAAACATAAAATAGATATCTATCTATATAGATAATTTGAAACAAAATAAATTTAAATATGGAAAAGGTACTCTAGGGGGGATTATTTGTCTTTTCCTAGAGTCTAATTCCTAATCCTTCTTGTTTGTGTCAAAATAGAAATATCCTAAAAATATCAATAAAATAATCTTTTTTAACCCCTTCCTAAAAAATCCTATATCTTAGTTTCTATTTTTTCCAACTTAGAATATTTATGTCATATAATATTTTATTGCATATAATACGTAGTGAACAAATAAAAAGAGAGGGGATTGGGGAATTTGATTAACAAATTGAATTTCTTCAATTAACTTGTAAAAAAAAAAAGAATGAAGTGGAGTTTTTTGAAACATCGGAAAAAGTAGTCATTTATATGAATAAAAAATATTAGAATTATTAAGAACTCACCGAGGATCCACTCTTTCTTTGACAAATTCGAGTGGATCCTTGGTGAGTTCTTACGCTTTCATTTAAAAAAAACCCAATTATAATACGATTACTACAGAGATGAGCCCAATCTGGAATATGAACCATAAAAGAAAATACCAATTAAACTAATCACAGTATTACCAGTTACAGTACCCATTACCAAAGAGGAATCCTTCCAATAGTATCAGCCATTTATCCCACTTTCCTCCACATTTAATCAAGTAGTCAGGCATGTTAAAGACATAAACAGTCATAGATAATTATGAAATGATATCCTTCCGAATGGGATAAAAGAATTCCTTATATATATGTTATTTACTATTCCTATTTCTTCTATTAATTGAAGAAATAATTTGAAAATAAAACAGCAAGTACAAAAATGAGTAATAACCCCCAGTAGAGACTGGTACAATTCAATTGAACATTTTGTTCATTTGGGTTTGATTGTGTCGTAGCTCTATAATTCAAATTAGGTTTATCGTTGGATGAACTGCATTCCTGATATTGATCCCAAAAAAGAAACAGTGGGTACCGCTAGTCCGTGAACATCCAACCATCGTACTGTAAAAATTGGATAGGTCCTATCTATGGTCATTGGAGCCTCCTAAAAAGATCTACTAAATTCATCAAGTTGTTCCAAAGGATCAAAATGGCCAGTTATTAATGGAATTCCTTGTCGACTCTCTGTAAAATATTCGTTTGGGCGAGGGCTTCCAAATACATCGTAAGCTAGACCCGTGCTGACAAATAACCAACCTGCAATGAATAGGGAAGGTATAGTAATGCTATGAATAATCCAGTAGTGGATACTGGTAATAATATCAGTAAAAGAACGTTCTTCTGTGCTTCCAGACATGTTGAACTCCACATATTCTTATACAGTCAAAAGGGGGATCGATTCCATAAAAGATGAGATCAGTAAGTCAAAATTTACTGAAATGTAATCCTTGTTAAATCGTCCATTTTGTACCAACGGTGTCTTTTGAGTATACCGAATTAGTATAGCTATCTTCTTGTAATAGAGCAATGAAATTTCACAATCAGTGGCAAAATCTAGTACTAGATAAGTTCTTTCTTCTTTCTTCATTGATTGTCTCGATGTATTCAAAAATTTGATAGAAAATTTTTCAAAGTTAAAGCGTATAAAAAAAAAATTTTATAGTAAATTTTTATAGTAATAGTATAAAATGAAGGTTCTTCCCATTTCACATTATTAGTTTCGGACTAGAAACTGAGGATCAATTAAAATTGGAATACGATAAATTGGTTTCTTAGAATTCATAAAGGAGATTTTAGATTTCTATAATTCAATTAGATGCCAAATCTATAAGACGGCTTCTACCGTGGACAATTGCTTCAAATGGTTTATGATGGACCATTATAAATAGCCTTTAGATCAATCAATAGTCCACTTTCTTATTATGGACTCTCAACACCAGATCATTGCTCCTTTCTGCCGGCGTTGCTTCTCCACCATGCGCTGCCGCAGGAGACGATTTTCGGAGACGGCGCCACCACTTTTTTTTTCTTTTTTGTTTCCTCTCCTTTCCTCTCCTCTCCTTCCTCTTTGCTCCACCTCCACCATTTTTTCTGCTTCTCCTTCCTCTTCTCCCTCATCTCTGTCCACCATCTTCGCCAAAATCTTCATCTTCGTTGCCGCCGAGATCTGTGACATGTTGTGGTTCTAACGGCACACCAAAACCCAACATCCCCTCTCTCTCCACAATTGCCGGAGAAACAAAAAAAAGGTGAGAAAGCAAATGAAACAAAAATTGTGTTCGTGTCATGTGAGTTTAAAAGACCAGACCCATTTTCCCTTGTGGCTTATGTTGTTAACGTAATGGGGTGTGTGGTTGCGAAGTAAGCGGTGGCTGTTGAGCACTCGGTTGAGTCGAATAAGAACAGGAAGAAGACTGAGTTAGTGGGGGCGAGTTGGGTAAGTCAAGGAGAGTGATTTCTAATGGTGGAAGTGAATCTGTAAGCTACAAGTTGGTGCACCGCCAAAGATGGTGGCAGAGACGAGGGAGAATAGGAACGGAAGAAAGTGGTCGGAGAACGGAGGAGATAGAGGAAACAGAGGAGAAAGAGGAAGAGGAAAACAAATTCAATGCAGTGGGTGTACCATATTACTTTGGGGATGAGATAAATCCTATGGTGGATAAAAGTGGTCCACCATAAACTACTTAGATACATGGTTCATTCTAGACTCTGTCAATCTATAAATATACTTTTTGGGGTTGTTGAAGATATTTTTTCTATTTTCTTCTATATTAATTCAAAGTTCAATAAATTGAAATAACTTTATTATTCTTTGTTTTTGTTTTAATATTCATTCTTTTTTATTTCTAATAGAAATAGAAATTCTATTCTAGAATAATAATATATTTATATATAGAATACCCTAAACCCTAAACCCTAAACCCCTACCCCCTACCCCCTACCCCCTAACCCCCCAACCCCCAACCCTAAACCCCTCAAAACCCCTAAACCACTAACCCCTCAAAACCCCTAAACCCTAACCCATAAACCCCTCAAAACCCCTCAACTCCTCAAAACCATAAACCCTAAACTCCTCAAAACTCCTAAACCCATGTAAACCCCTCAAAACCCTAAACCCCTCAAAACCCCCAACCCCCTACCCCTAACCCCAAACCTCATGGTAGGGAAGAAATTGAAATACACATACAAATGGCAGAGTAACAAATGGATATAGGTTTCTGAGAAGCACAGCAATACAGATCATAGATAATTCCATGGTATTCGACTTGACTGTTCACCAGCTTGCTAATGATAGCATAAGTTGTTTGATGATGGGTTCAACAATTCCAGCCAACAGAAAACAATTACCATTGGCTAATGTGTGTGTTGAGCTCCTGCAGATCTCCCTTAATATAGGGCTCTTGATCAGTCATGGCTTGAGCAATGGTTAGAAAGGCAGAAATGAGATGACTGCTCCATGTTCCAGAGCCCTGAGATAGCAAGCATACAAATATTAACATATTTAGAAGAAAGATACTTCAAGATGAATGATCATTCAAACAAATCCTTTGGAAGGAAACTACACTCACAAGAATCTACAGTTGCTATTACAATGACACGTGATGCTACACTAGCAAGCATTTTACTTTTTTTGGATAAAATGAAAGAGGGAGAAGAGAACTTATCAATTTGGACGCCTACCAGGAGAGCATTAATTTTGGAAAGCAAAGCATAATAAGTCTGCTTCATTTTGGAAAGTCAGTAGCTTTCATCATTGATGTAAAGTTACTGAAAAAAGCACTTAATCAGGGCTTTCTTTTTGATAGCCAAAATCAGTTGCAACTCTGATAGCTCTCTAATAAGTCTGCTTCATTGCTTCCTGCCCAAGGAAAAAGAAAATTTAAACAATATGTGGTTGATGCTTACTAAAGAAGAAAAATTATTAATTAAACATGAGTAACTCACAATTTCCACATTAGCTATGTTTCAAATTTCATCTGGCACCAGTCATATAACATTCTTAATGTGAACCTTATAATAAAATAGTACAGTAATTGGTATCTACAAAACAAAAAAGTGATGCCACCTTATAATAAGTAATTTCCAATTTGCCACATTTGAGATCAAAATCCCATTGAATATGTAATACTAATAGGTTTAATTCTATTGCTCTTATTTGGGACAATACGAAAAGAAAATAAAGGATACTAATTGGTTTACCTGTGACAAAATAAGTATCCAGTATGTGACTGAATAGGAAGCTGTATAATTCTATCAAAAGAGAATCCCTTAAAATGGATTGATATTTGATATGGATTTGATAGTTATCTAGCAGTGAAGAAAGAGTAAATATCTGACAAAGAAAATCTCTCGAAGATTGGAAAAAATCCCAAACTCAATTATGTGAATAATTGTAAGAGTAATAAAAACATATCATTGTAGAAAATAAGCCAAATATGTAAAACTGTAACATCCTGAAATTTTAATATAATTATTGTTATTTTAAAAGATTAAATTGTTATGAGAATTAATATTAACATTATTAGTATAAGAATTTATTTGAGTTAAAATGATTGAATTATTATGATATAATATGATATTATGTTTATAATGTTGTATCGTGATATGTTATTTGAATTGATTATGATATTATTTTATTTGGATGGAATCTTATCTTAGTATATCATATTTGTTTGGAAATTAGGATAGGATATATTAACTTTGATTGAAATAATTGAATTAAAATATTACTCTTTAGTTACTAGATATCAAATATTATTGAGTTAAATAATTATCTTATCAATAAAAAGATTAGGTGATTAATATAAGAATTGTTAAGATTATCTAGCAACTACAAAAGATAATTAATATAGTAATGATATAATATTATATATCTAGTTTAGATAAAATATTCATTATATATAATTTGAATTGGTCCTCAATAACGATTTAAATCTTATCATGTTCTATCTTAATATATCTTGAAAGAAAAGAAAATAGTAGATAATGCTAATAATGAGATAAATCTAGATAATAAAGTAGAAAAAGATAAAGAAAGATTTGATAAGCCAAATCTGCTAAAATAAATCTTATGCTATTTAATCTTAATCACGTACAACTGCACTTATATAAGGATAGACAGTTTCCCTTCTAGAATTGCATAGTTAGTCTCTTGGGAAATAGAAAAATTAGTAAATAGTTTGAGGATTGAGGAGAAGGAGACATAGAATGGATCATGTTGACGTGTAGAAAGAGAAGATGAAGAATAAATAAGAGTAGGAATTACTTTGATTCAAGAGGTGAGTAAAACATCTTTTTAAACACTCCATGGTATATTTTTGAAAGATATAATTTTGGGGTTCAGCGGAAAGTTCGGGACTAGTGAAATTTGGATTTTTTTTTTAGTGGAATTATATGTTATCGCTAACGTGTGTTGCGTGTAATTTATGGATGATTGTGAATATTTTGTTTATACGAAATATTGGGTGCTGCGATAATTTTGTTCCTGGACATTTTGTGAAATCCCGTGACTGTTTCATTATTCCGTGTGCAAATTGAATGTGCTAAATTAGGAATTAGGTGATAGACTGATAGGTGTTCTAGCAATAGCAAGAAAATTAGATGCAGTGGTTAATCTTGAAATTTGTCAAAGACCTTGTCATGTTATATAAATATATAATCATTGAAGCTACGTGAGATTCAGGGGTTGCATCTTGGTCATTCCATGTATATATAGAATTAAATTTATAATAATCGAAGGCTGTATTGTTCCTGCTACTCTCGTGAAAATTGATTGAGTTAGAAAACCTCACTTCCATGTACTTATATGCACTGAGACACATTATTTGTTTTCAAAGTATTTAGGGAATTAACGTGGTGGCTAAATCTTGATTTGGGGTAGGAACTTTGCCATGTTACTAAATATAAGAAGCTAACCTTGGAGTTACTTACGTGAGGGTAGGGGTAGCGCATTAAGTATATATATTTATATATATAATAATATAACAAGTATATATATTTATGTGTTTTGCTTATTTGTGTATGTTGTATTGTTTTATATTATTGATTGATCTTTATGATGTTATAACGTGGCTATGGTTTGATCACGAAAATTAATATTCGGTTGGAGTTTGAGAATTAAATTGATAGTAATAAGAGATTACATATTTCTTTATTATTGTGAGAGTCAGTCATTACCTTCTGGCAAGGGATGACAGTGTACATTCTATTCTAGGAATAGGATAATAGATACCTCCATCTGGGATGGGGAAAAGATTTATGATAGATACCTCCATCTGCGATGGGGAAGAGAATTGAGATACCTTCATCTGGGATGGGGAAGAGATTCAGATACCTCCATCTAAGATGGGGAAGGCAGTGGGACGCCATTGCATGGATATGAGCTCATAGACCTTTTACGAATCTGAGATCCACACCGGTTCTGGGAACCAAAGAGTCTAGTCTAGTGATTCTGGGAATCACTAAGTTGTGTTTGTGATATCTATTTGAATGTATTGAGGTGTTAATTTTATTTATTGAAATATTTACCTTAATGAGAATGATACGAGTGTGATTTGTGGTTGTCTTAATTTGACCTCTATTGGAGTATATATATATATATATATATATATATATATATATATAATATTTTATTTTAAATTATTGCGGGTACCATGGTTGAGTTTTTCCGGATTACCGCACCGGCTGAGAACAACACTATTTATGAACCTTTTTAGAACTTGTTTTATTCATTGGGATTATTATCTCATTAAAAGTGTTGTTTTCAAAGCACGAGGAAGAAACTGTAGAGACGACGGAGACTTGAAGGCTTAGTTCTTTTTAATTATATTTTTGGGTTAGTACCTTTAGAATAAAGGGTTGGTTGTGGTTAATTCCGCTACTATTTATTATTCATTGTTTTAGATGCCCATATTTGAGGATAATGTTTTTATATATGTAAGGATTTATTTATTCAATCTTATTTTATAAAATTTGAGGTATTTCAGACCATTGTATTTTCGAAAAGTTTATATTATTTATGTTTTAAAGATTATTTTATTACGGGTTGTTATTGTAACGAAGGGCGTTACAAAAACAATATCAATTAAATTTGTAAACAGAAAGTTAGTAGTTTGTTAGACAATTAGCAAGCTTCTATGATAAGCTTTTGTATGCTATATATTTTCCCTACACTCATTCAGTAAATAATAGAACAAATTACAATTTCATAATTGAATTTCTTTTTCCAACTCTTTTGATACTCTAACTCTAAAACACACAAATACAACAATAAACAAATAAAGGTCATCACTCATCAGTGCAAAATATTTCTTCAATCTCTCTGTTTGCATACTAACTAGTAAGGGAAACTCAAAGAAATCATGGGAAGAACACCAAAGAGAGGCCTCAAAATAATCCTAACCCAAAAATTATTTAAAGGCATTAAATCTATTTTTATAGATTATCAAATGGCAATTCAGTAGCTCTAATAGTGGTTTTATCCAATTAGATATAGAAGTTCTCAATATGAAGTGTAATAAGACTAAAGACAGAAATGAACCTCTACATCACTCGGTCATAGAAGCTCAGATGCCATGTCATGAACCAACTATCCCAAAATCTCAAGTTATTAGGTGAAGACCTGTGGCCGTTTTTTATTACATCTCTAACACCCCACCACAATGATAACAAATGTCAAAACATGCAAATTGATTCCTCGTCAACTCTATGTGATCTTATGCATTTATTATTATTATTAATGTTGGAAATATGAGCATTAGATTATTATTATTCTTCCATGTAGCTTAGTTATTGTGTTTAGCTGAGTTGAATGTATCTTAGGAAGTAGTTTTCTTGATAATAGTAGTAGTTATTTATTATCTTCGTAATCACAATTATTATAAATAGATCACTCTGCTAAATAAAATTCAGAAAATAAAATGTGTTTCTCTCTTCTCACATTCTTTGTTTCTCTCATCTCACAATTAATTGTCTACACTTCAGCTCCACTGTGTAGTTTAGATGCTTGGAATCCCCATGAGCATTAGTTAAGAACATTAACATCAAGAAGTACAATTTAGCATGTATTGGCACTTATATTATGCATATATGTTTGGACTTTCGAATATACACAAACAATTCAGTATCACAGGTACACTAGATCATAGGAAAAAGACAATTGAAAGCTTCAAGAAAAATAACATACCTTGGACGAGAGGAACAAAGAAGATGGATAAGGTGGTGTATCTCCCAAGGTCACCGATATATAAGCAAACATTACAATATTGCTCACCTAATAATATGTTGGAGAAGACATTTATTGTATATTCCAATAAAGCACATCTTTATAAAGCCACAACCAAAATAATCAGTTCATTAGCTTACACAACACAAATCATGTTTTCACATTAAGTTGAAAGAAACAGAAATTTCTTACAAGTATTGTTATGACATCTGCAATGTTTTCTCTCTTTAGCTCTTCCTCAATTGAACTTTCAATTGAAAATGACAAGGTAAGATTGCTAGATTGCATTTGTCCTTCCAAATGTAAAATCGGTTCAAAATGTGTGTGGATAAGAAATGACTCAAATGAGAAGAAAAGACAGATAGTAATAAAGTACCCTTAGCATTCAGTTAGCATATCTGCTATATCATGCAACATGCAAAAGCACACTCACTCAAAAAAAAATATGCATATTATATAGCCACTTGTACTATGACTAGCCACTTGTACTATGACTATAATCAATTTAATTCAAACCTACTTATAAGTAGGTATCTGAAAAACCACTCATGCACTTTCCTTATTTCAAAAGTTGACAATGGATAGATCAACATTAACTTTATATGAATATATTGCCTACAGCCAGATTTAGAGCCATGCATATCAGTAATAAATTGACAAATTTGTATTCGGAAACATATTTCACTAGAACATGCTAGCGTAACTAACATGGAGACCTTACGTTTTTCTTTTTCTTTCCTAGACCAGAGTCATCTGACAATCAAAACTTAACATCTAACATTATAAGGCTTCCATTCTATAGTAGGGTTATGCACCATGTGATCAGCTGGGTATAATTAGGTAGCATTTCATAATACAACTTATCCAGTATTTCATATTTTCCTATACTAAGGCTTTTCTAATTATCTTTACAAGCTGGGTATGAATAACATTTGTGCTCTAACTTAAGCAGGAGTTAGTTGTATTCGTGTGAGGGTATCTCTTGCCCTTTGCTCTTCTAACACTATCAAAGATAGCTGGTTTTATATTTTTGGTCGGGCCGCTATTTGTGCTCTTAAAGCCTTTCAGCAGGCACAATTTCATATTAAGGAAATGAGAAGTTTGTTTGGCAATTGAGGGGTATAAGAGACAGATATTTTCCTATGTTGGTAATATAAAGGAAGGTACTTATATGAGAATCTATTTGCTTATACTGATGATGTTGGCTAGCATGGGGGACCTGGTCATGTCCCCCACGGTGCGAAAGTGATTTTGGCCGTTCGATCTTAAGATAAGAGTGAGACTACTGTAAAACTGTTACACTAAATTTTTATTTTTTATTTTTTTTAAAAAGTGATCCCTTATTGTTCGCCGTCCCTTTCTTTCTCGATCCCTTCCATCTACTTCTTCCTCCTCCTCTCCCTCCCCGAACCATCAGGCTTCTCCGGCGACCTTGACAGCTTCTTCTTCATCACGCTCCTCCTTGTTGGCTCCATCATCCTTTGCAGCAACTACACCAAAACGCTCCTCTCCCCCGCCACCGTAGACACCAGCTAGTCTACAATGCTCACCTTTCACCAGCGCCGTCAAGAAGTTCTCCTCGGACTCTTCCAGCGCTTCTGCGAGTTCACGACGGAGATGAAAATCCTAAGCAAGCTCCCCCACACTATTTTTTTTATTTTTAAGTTTAGTTTTTATATATTTCAACTTTTTTTGTGATCTTTGTAATTTAATTTGGGATCTGGTGAATAAAATGTGGGTTATTCAAAATTGATGAAATGAACGAAGCAGATACTGTATCTATGGTGGGAACGAAACAGAAGCAAAGCAACAACGGAGAAGAAGAGTGATCAGTTTTAAAAAAATAATAATAATAATCCAATGTAAACAGTTTTACTATAATCTCACACCAATCTCAAAAAAAATACGTATCATATGGCTAAAATCACTTTTGCACCGTGGGGGACATGATCAAGTCCCCCACGCTAGCCAGCGTCTATACTGATATGGTAAAGGCCAAATCATGTAACACTCCAGTGATTCATAACTTAAAACTCATGCTAGATGATGGAGGTACACTCCAAAATCCAAAGTGGTATAAAAAAGGTTGGGAAATTTAATTTTCCCACAATAACTCATCCTGATATTGCCTTCCCAAGTCGGTGGTTAGTTTATGACCTCACCAAGATCAACTCAATTGGATTTTGAGAGTTTTAAACATTTTTTAAGTATCTCAAAGGAGCACCTATATAAGATATACTGTACAGTGGTTGGTCATGGCCATCATAGTTACTCAGGTCCATCCATAGCAAGATTAACAACTTCGGAACAGAATAGACGAAATCTTGTGTCTGCCAATGAACCATCATCCATAGAGATACATGTATAATATATATAAAAGTTACTATATATAAAAGAAGTTTCAATAGAAGAACCAAATATGACCCTTTCACTATCTAACAATCCTGAACTTTTATATGAATACAGGTTGATCCATCACACATTTCCTAGCATCTAATAATCAAGAGAGTAAAGAGCTTATTCAGAAATTTGTTGCATTGGAATAATAACTAATAAGTAATTAAGTACCAAGAGAATTCATGCTGCCAGTCACCAGGTAACAATTAACAACACTTATTGACACCTTTAATAGACTAGTCTATAAATAATTTAAAAGATGATGAGTACATCATTCCAAAAGTGGTTGTGGCACTTGCTACCTTCACAATCATTACAAATAAAGGACCCATGACAAATCCAAAACCTGTACCAAGAAGTCCACCACCAATTCGAGCAAACAGAGAACAAATGCTAGCTAGAAATAGATAATGCAATGACCAATGTGTGACTGAACAGGAAGCTGTATAATTCTGTCAAAAGAGAATCCCTTAAAATGATTAGTTGAAATAATTATACCAGAAAAAAGGAAGAATGGAATTTTCAGTTCTGAAAAGTGCTGATACCTGAGACTGTCAAATTTCCAGAAATTTGTAATGGAGAGTCCGAAATGATAGCACCATGTTGGGGTGGGTCTGGTATAATATTAATAGACGGTGCTAGGTTGAGGAACTTGGTAGTGGGGATGATGGAACGTCTACAAAGTGGACAAGTAGAGTTTGATTGCAGCCAGTGATGTATGCAATCGAAGTGGAAAATCCTATTCTGGTAGTGTACAGAATAATGTGTGTGAGAATAAAAGAAAGCACAACAACTCCAACCATGTCTTACAATTGTACAGAATAATAATTGTGACAAAAAGTTAGGCAAGATTATCATTTATGCTCCATCTTGCAGTAGATTTTCTCATACAAGCACAAAGAGTAAATATCATAATAACACTATACCGCCTATACTCTCTATGTGATATTTCTCAATGCAACTTGGTAGTGGTACCTGAACCAGTTTTCCTAAAGCAGCTCCTAGGACAAGAGCATCCAAACCTTCAGAACCAAGTGTACTTCCAACAGCTTTTAGAAGAACAGTACATAGTTTTGAAACCTGAAAAATCACACTAAAATTTACAGTTCACTCTTATTATGTTTGGTAATGAAATCCATAGTCTAGGAATAAATATGACAAGAAATCACAGATACTGGTGTAAAACACTTTAGCAAATATTCATTTAATGTTCTAGAACAAGTTACCAATAAATGTCAGCCTGATTTCACAAAATGGTTTGACAGCAATTTAGCAATCTCTGGGGAACCAACCTTATCCTGTTCTGTGAGATAGCACTGGATGTGCTAAACCTGGTGGTCCTGGTCTAAGTTATCCTAACCAAATTTGTGCATAGTTGTACTAAAATCTAGTAATTATATGAGGCAGGAAGAACCAGGGAGAAAGTGACTTATATGACATTACAGAATAATTGATAATTGATGAGTTGATCAGTCGTGTCTAACATACTCCCCTTATGGCTTTCTCCAATAAGTATAATTTAATTTTAATTTTAATTTTAATCTTGTTCCGTGAGATAGCACTTGATGTGTAAAGGGTGTGGCAGCCTTCAAAGAATGTGATATTGGTCAGGTGGAACCTTAGGGGTGTGCCGTATGTTCCTTGGGAAGCCAAAGGAGAGTTTCAGGGCACTTCAAGGTACAAATTGGACAGAAATGGCAAAAATTCCCACAGAATATTAAACCAGTTTGAGTTTTGGATTTGGTTACTGCATGCCCTGCAAGTCCAAATCCTACCCTTTTGTGGGGTCCTGTTGATGCCTACGCTTCTTCATGGATAGCCTTTTACAAGGCAGTTAAGGAGACATTGGATCAAGAAGGGAGTTTGCTACCATTAGATGGTCTAGCTACATGTTCATAATCATAGCTATGTAAGAGTTAGCACTTAATGTTTCATAGGTTATTTTGTATACATTAGTAATAGTGTTTCATATGTTAGGTATAAACATACAGCAGAAAGATGCCAACATAAAAGGAGAAAAGCCAACAATGATCAAGATTGCTACTACCAGCTCACAACTAAACTAAAGCAGCAAGCATCTCAAGGATTAAGATCAATTAGAGACACTCTAGAAATCAATCATAAACTAGCAAAATCAATGTAAAGGAAAATGCATCATGCAGTGTCAAATCCGCGAAACTTAAGTCATATGTAATAGATAACTAGTCAAATCCTAACAGAAACTTCTAACAAATCAACTGGGGCAAATTTAAAAGTATACATAAGAAGAATTTAGAAAGTGTGGAAAAAGGGATTAAACAGGATCTGAGGAGCACAGCAATACCAAAGCTGATACCAGACAGTCCAACCAGCAATTATCATAACATTGACCTTACAATAAGACGTAAAAGTCAAGATTGATGGTTGCTTTCCTGAGAGAAAATCTGTTCAGTAAAGAGTGAGCTAATGGAGCAGATTATTTTCACCAGACTTGGACAAATAGAAAGCACGTAATAATTAAACTTGAATATGTTGACTCAGCTAATATTGTAATAGACCAAGAGAGATATCCACATCGCAACTTTTGGCTGAACCAAATAAATAAAATATCCAGTGGTATGACTAACAATTCATTTAACAATATGACAACTAAATCAATCGCATGACTCACCTCAATAGGCGTCATCAATTCAAAAGGCTTCTCCCAGCTAGATAATTTAGGTCTTCTTATTGTAATAAAATCTGCAAAATAAGTTGAAAATTTAGAACCAAAAAATAACATTTTACTTATTAGAACCAAAATTAAGGAGAAAGAAGAGGGATTTCGGTCCCCTTAATCCCCTCATCCTTCATTTCCCTCCAACCAAGCACTATGTAAAAAATATTTCAAGCACAATTATGTGCCAAAAAGGAATAGCAATATTAACATTGTTTGATTAAAAACTTGCCTAATCCCACTTTACCAACCCCTTATTTACTCTTAATCGTGATACCACATTGAGTAATATACTTTTTGTATCTGAGGAACTCAAGATTGTCTAACCGTGATCTGGTCTGACTTTGACTGAGGTATGGCTCTTGATGACCTAGATACAAGTGTACGGACATTGGTCTTCCTTTCCAGTGAGGCTAAGAAGCAATGGAAGTAGGTTGGGTACTTGCAAAGGCACTCCAACGACCGAGTAAGCAGAAATTTTGCCATAATCTCTGTTGACTCAAGTATTGGAGTGTCTTTGCATGTACCCGACCCATCTTCATGAAATACAGAGAAACACACTAGAAGGGGGGTTGAATAGTGTGTTTATATTTTCTTTGAAATCCTTTCGCAAATATGAAGATAGTGT
Source organism: Pueraria montana var. lobata (assembly GCA_026413185.1). Taxonomy (NCBI): domain Eukaryota; kingdom Viridiplantae; phylum Streptophyta; class Magnoliopsida; order Fabales; family Fabaceae; genus Pueraria; species Pueraria montana. Next base: position 45,932,528 of record CM048646.1, read on the forward strand.
ATCTTAAGTTTTACAAGAACCTTGTGAAACAGAAGGTTATGCTATCGTCCAGTGGTTCAAATATAACAGTTCAATGAAACTGCATTTTTCGTCAGAACACAAGTAAAATATTTTCGTAAATAAAATGTGTAAAGAAACTCTTTCGTGGTATGTAAAGAGATAACTTAAGAGATTTACGAGTAAGCTAGAAAGATAAAGAGTAGAACATTTAGTTTTATACTGGTTCACTCAAACTGAGCTACGTCTAGTTCTCCTTCAAAAACCTTTGAAGGGTTCTACTAATCAGAATCTGATTACAAACAATTATTTTAACCTGCCACTTCTTGCTACAAGTATTCTCTAGGACACTCCTGGCACACCTTTTAATCTCCCCCTGAGATTAAAGCAAACCTAAGTATTCTTTATCACTAAGCCACTCCTGGCTTTCCAAACAGAAATTGTTCAAGTATAGAAAGAAAGAATAACTCTCACAGAGAGGATATTACAATAATAATATCGAATACATAGATTCGCTTAGCAAAGCTAAGTAGAAAGCTCTTTTTCGCTTAGTGTGAATCGTCCAGTCGTTTTGACAGAGTTTTTGGCTCTTAATTAATCTTCGTTTTTTGATGCATGAGCTTGTTCCTCTATTTATAGACAGCTTGGTGTAAAGTATCTGTTGTGGGATCTGTACCTTTGCTAGTAACAGTTCTCTTCCAAATATATTACCGTTTTCCACATGTCGGCTTGGGGTGGAGAGATAGAGGAGACAATCGTACATATAGCACCTTCACCTTTTGTACTATTTCTACAGAGAAATGCTTTTCTGTCCCTGTACAATACTTTTCGAAAACTCAAATGAAATGCTATGTTAGAATGAGAGGGAATAATCGAACATTTCAGAGAATCATCATCGAAAACGTATTGTCACATTATATAACTTTTAAGATAAATAACAGAGTGTAAGTTATATTGGCATTGGACGCTTGCTTTGCAGAAACCTTGGACACTAGTTGTTGTTCTTTACAAAACATATTTTGGACGCTTTTCTTATAGAAATATAAGGTCTAAGTTTGAGAGATACAATACCATTATGGCATTGGACGATGTGGATCCTATAACACTCAAACAAGACCATTAGATACTCCAAAATTTATCCTTTATTTGTTATCATCAAAACCGAAATTTGAGGGGTTGGACATCGTCCAAAGTCTTAGAACTTAACAATCTCCCCCTTTTTGATGATGACAAATAATGTTAAATTTTGATGTTAACAGGCACATAATCATTTATGAATATAATAAAGCATATAAGAGATGATTATGTTATGCCAGTGTATGTTGACAGGGGTAATATATGTGAAATGAAGTACTCCCCCTGAGTTCAACATTTCTTATGCATCTGATAACAGTGTATAATAGACAGCAAGAATATATCAGATATAACAAATATCAGAGTGTAGAAAAAACATATCAAGGATATGGATGTGGAATATGTGATATAAACACCTTATGTATTAAAGACGTATTGATAAAACAGCCAAGACATTCACATAGTGTAAAATGACTCTATGACATCAAAATTCCAATTTCTCCCCCTTTGTCATTAACAAAAATGGTTTTGAAAGATGGAAAAATGACTTGACCATCATGGTCACCTATGGCTGTGAAGGTGGTTCTTGTGGTGGTGGTGCTTGAGAAGGTGGTGCTGGTTGTGGAGGTTGTGGTTGGATGGGAGGTGCTGGTTGTTGGAGTTGTTATGGTTGGACGGGTGGAATGGCATGAGCAACTTGTCCAAGCAGGTTGGTTGCAGTATTTTGAATTTGATTCACAAGCGTCTGGGAGAGGCTAATGAACTGTTCAGTGATAGCATGTTGCAGCAGCATACGATGTTGAGCAGCCTCAGCCTGTTGCCTTTGCTGAAATGCTTGAAGAGCTGCGTCGGTTTCCAGCTGTTGTTGCCTCAGAGCCTGTTGCACGATCTTGTGAACACGATCTTCTGAGACCCCTTGAGGTTCAGCAAATCGCAAGGGAAGGATGCCCCTTGGACTTGAAGATCCTGTGGGAACCAGTTGACGTGTACCCGAGTGAGCTTCAGTAGACGCTTCAACAACAGGGAGGCTGGTAATATCTTCAGCAGGAGGCTTTTCTGCAGTTGATTCCATGGGCTTGGATGCTTCAACAATAGGCTCTCCATCATTCTTGGACTTTCCAGTTTGGACGGTGGGTTCTTGTTCCACTTCTACTGGTACAAAAGGGTCCAAGTCAAGATGAGCTAGCACCTTTGTTATTTTGGCAGATGCTTCATCCAACTCTGCTTGTGTATCTTTCGCTTTGGCAACCTGATCTTCCTTTTCTGTGGTTGCAGTCTCAGCTTGCTCAAGAGCCAGCTGCTCTGGACAAGCTTGTTCTGCTGCTCTGGCCTCTTCTGCCTTGTACTCCTCATGTAGAGTTTGGAGTTCCTCCACAAACTCTGTGCAATCCAGTGTCCAAAGATCAAACACTTTGTTGCTTCTGATGATAGGTAATGTCTTCATTAAATCCAGATAGTCATCTGAATCTGTCAGAAAGCAAGCAAAGGTGTCTCTGAAGTGATGAGTCTTCACTGGACGCAGCACCTCAAGACCATGAGGGGGTGAATGAAATCATTCTTGGAGCTGCCTGAGGAGGAGGCCTTCTGGGAGTCGTTCCATAAGATCTGGCGCCAAAAGGTCATAGAATCGAAAGTTCCAAGTGGACATGTAGGCTTACCAGTCTTGCCAAACAGGTGACCCCAAGTATGAGAGGATTGTTGCAGGGCTTCAACTTTCTCTTCCCTGCTTGGCATCTCAATGCCATAGAGCTTGTAGCCTTTCTTTCGACCGGCATCATATAAGGGTAGTCTAGGACACACCCTGTCTGGTACAAACTTGATTTCTGTAGCGCGGCTGATGTGAAGGTTTGGTGGGTAGGCAATGGCTTGGTTTGGTATATACATCTGTTGAAGAAGTTTGCCAAGATCATCATAGTCGCTTGGCTGGAAATTAAGCACTAGAGTTCCAACAGGTAGTGGCAGGAACTTTGCAATGGGAGTCCAGATGCGAACATCCTTGGCCCATTGTACATCTAGACGCTGCTTCAACTTGGAAGGGTCCAGGCTTTCTTTAATAGCCAACTTCAATTCTACGGCCAGTTCAATATCCCTGCTAACAGGGGGCTTCTTGGACGGTGCCTTCTTCTTTCTTGGAGCCTTCCCTTTCTGCTCCGCAACCGTCTTTGTGAATCGAGATGCAACCTCTACCTCTGGTTCAGGCAGTTTTGCTGCTGCTGGACGCACCCTTTGTTGGGTTCCAGTTGGACAGGAGTAAGGATGAGTCATTCGGATCAAGTATGGATACACTTCTCTCGTCCAAGTGGGTAAAGGGTTGCTGATTATTGCTCCTTCTGGCATAGTAGCATAGTCAGTTGAAGGATTATGAGCATAATCATACCTCATCCACTCTGGTGTTGAGGCAGTAGTCAGATGCCTCTCCAAAGGTTCTTGTTGAGGCCTCCAGATCACATCGTGCTTCTTACAGTAATTTTGTTCATTCCGTGTAAGGAATGCAACAGGGAAGTGTTCTCTGTCTTCTTCTTCTTTGGTTTTCTGCTTGAGGGGTATGGTCCATGGGGACCAGGTATCCCTCCATGCATCCCTTGGACGCACAAACTTGGACAGGTCCAAGTGAAGAGGTGGATGCTGGATTGTTGATGTGGATGGAGCACTGGATGGAGCTGGTAGTGGAGAACTGGTGGATATGTTGTCAATGTCTTGGGAGGAAGGTGGTGGAGCTGCAACTCTCCTTGGTCTAGCTGCCTGAGTCTTAACTCGTCGAGGCACATTAGAAGGAAAAGAAGTTGGTTCAGCAGGTTGTACCTTCTGCTTCTTTTGTTGAGGGGTTGTCTTCTCCTCTGCTTTCTTCATGAATTGACCAATTGGGATTTGGTCATCATCATCAGAGTCATCCAGTATTTGAAGCTTCCGAACCTTTGGCTTTTCTGGAACAGGCTTCACTGAGGCTGCCTTTGGACACTGCTCAGCTTGAGCAGGTCTGGATGCATCAATCCTTGGACGCTTCTCTGCCGGGGACTGAGCAGTGGAGGTGTCAGCATGTCTTTTCTTGGTTCTTCTTTCCTTTTTAGCATCTTCCTCATGCTTCTGAGACATATGACGTGTTACTTTTCTTCTCCCCTGTTCCTCCATCAACCTTTTGCTCTTCTTGCCAATACCAAGAAGATCAATCTCCTCCTCATCATCATTGGAGATGATCTTGCTCTGTTCATGTTGTTGCTTGTTAATGCTATCTTCGTCCAAGTCCATTAGGACCTTGGCTGTCAGCTTAATCTTCATAGGCTTTATGTTGGACTTGCCAAATAGTTGCTGTGTTGCCACCATTTGCCCTTTCTTCACGATAGCTTCGTGAACAGCTTCGTCCAGTTCATCAAAGAAGCATTGATAGACCTTCTGGTCCAAGAAGATCTTGTTCAGCAGAGCGGCGTAGAAGATGTCATCATTCCCACCAACAGTCTTCATCATTCTCACAATATTGATGTAAATGGTGTGAGGAAGGTTGAAGGGGATACCTTCCATAATGTGGAATATCACAAACTTGTGTAAGTCCGTGACTGAGTCCTTAGACCCAGCTTTGTGCAGAATACTCTTGTTGCACACCTGCTGCCAGATTTTCGCTTCCTCACACAGGCTCTTGTACTCAATCTTGCAACGTGATTGCCGTACTGCTCGGCCCAGTTTGTTCTATACTGGTTCTGCTCCCTGATGCAACCAGTTACCTTTGCAATGGACTCAGTGGACAGAGTCACCTCTCGTCCAAGAATAGTGGCCATGAGCTCCCTTGTGTTCTGGAATTTGGCATTCCTCTAGAACATCCTGATCAACTCAGGGAATATCTTCTGGTTTTCATTGAAGTAGTGATCCGCTGTCGCGCACGGATCAAAACGAGTGATTTTGAAAATATAGTTACGGTAACGACAACTCGAGTATCGTTCTCAAGGATTCTTGTATTATTATCAATCAATACAGTAACGATTAATGGGGGGTTTCGATTACGATTTCAAGAAAAAGGGATTAAAATAAATTGTGATTATCGAATAAGCTAAAGCGAATCAACCTACTGTATCGACTTCCGACTTATCATTGATCCCTATAAATTCCAATTCCCTAAACGGATCTGATCCTATTCGACTATAATAACCACTGACAAGCGCAATAGAAATTATACGGCGTATGTTCCTGAATTCCGGATTAAGCAAACGCAATCTGATCAAACGCGATAATGCAAAAGCTACGTTAACGCGAAATTGATTCAAGATCAAATAACCAATCGAATTTAAGAATTATATCCTATAACAACAATCAAATTAAGCAATTAATTGAGATTATTGGAATAAATCAAAGGAAACAGATTGATATGGAATTTATAAAAGAACCTCAAAGTGGAATCCGATTACAGTAGATCGATTCTTCGGAAATTAGTTCTCCATTACGATTGTTTAAAACTTTCCAAAATAATTTCGTGAATAGTGAATGAGTGAACAGTACGCGGCCCTAGAGTTTTAACAGAATAAGGGTTTCACTAACAATCCGAACCGGGTCGGAAAATACAAACCAAGCCCATAAAATTGACCCAAAACAAATTATTTCCTAAGGTCTGCAACTTCAACGAATTATTCAAGCCTTCTACAATCCGAATCAGCTTCTGACTCCAAAATGAAAGTTGTAGCTCTTTCTCTTAGCTTTCCAACGAATATTAGAACGCCTCAATCCAATTCCTGTAGCTCCAGTTATGAATTTTCCATTGAAAGCTGCTAATGCTGAAAATAAAATACGAAAATTAAATAAAGCTAGAAACAAACTTAAATATGAAAACACACTAAAATGGTGAAACTAATGAAATAAACTAAGGAAATGCCTAAGAATAACAGTAGAAGAATGTGCATGAAGATGCACTGATCAAATTCCCCCACACTTAAACTTTTGCACTCCGAGCAAAATTAAAAATTCAAAACAGAAAAAACTTCAAAACAAAAATGAAACAGAGCATGCAAACTTAGAGGTTATCAGGATACAAATTGCAAGCAAACTCCTAATTCTAAGCTTAAAGAATATGACATTAGTGAGTAAGTCTTTTGTGACAGTCAAAGTAAATATGAAAAATAGATTACCAAAAAGTACATCAAAAGCATCAAGATCCTCACAAGATAAACTGTTTCCACTCAACTCTCAAGTGTTTAGGTTACTGTTTACACTCAAAGCACAACATGAGAGATAGTACTACCATAAGCTTGAAAAGACTCTAACATTCACAATTTGAAATACATTGCACACAAAGATCAAAAGGACTTTTATTATGGTTGTAACTTGGCCAAGGTCAGGGTGAGACACATCCTAAAGGGGTACTAAGCTAAAATTCAAAGAGTTAAAAGAAAATTGAAAGAATTGCGGGAGTTGAACTAAATAATATCTCAATGGCGATTGAACAACAACCTCACAACTTATTTCTCTTCTCCTTTTCCTTTTATTCTTCTCTTTCTTCTTTTTTTTTTTTCCAGAAGGACTAGCATTGACATCCTTCTCTATTTTTTTATTTTTTTATTTTTTTTTTTTTTTCTTTTGTTTTCCTTTTCTATTTTTTTTTTTTTCTGCCAACCAACATCATAACAACAATGTTCAACCCCACACAACTCTATACAAGACCCTTTCAACCCTTTGAATAGGGTGATAACATTGTTTTTCACTTTTCGGCTTGTAATGAGTTTTAAACACAAAAAAGGATAATAGGCTCAAAGGGGCTTCCAAACAAAGGGATGATATTATCAAGGTTGGCTTTTTGGCTAACTAGGTAAAAAAAAAAAAAAACAAAACAAAACAAAACAAGATGCCTTTATCATTTCAGTGTGCACAAGTAAACAAAAAGCTTCAACAAGAGTCAATTCAAGTTCTAGAGACTAACAAACATGAGTGAAATCACACAAGAAAGAAAGAGATGGATTTTTTATGTTATCCATTATTAGGCTCAAAATCTCACAAGGGTTAGTGATCTTCCACTAGTGATGTACAATTTAGAGTTTAGTCAAACATACAAACTAAGAATGCGCAAAAAGAATCAGTCACATCACACCACAAGTCTTTCGACAAAGAACAGAGAGAATACTCACAATTGTAGCAAGATAATCAACGAAAAAGCATGCATTTTCCATTTTTTTTTTTAAGCAAAAACAAACAAAAACAAAAACAAATGGTTCCCTCCCCCACACTTAAGACATACATTGTCCTCAATGAAAAGAACTCAATTATAAAGTAAGAGTGAGAGAAAGGAAAGGGTGCCCCCTGATCAAGTTGCAGTGTAGTTGGGCGCTTCCAAAGAAAGCTCTTCTATGGTTGCATCTTCAGGCACTGAACTTTCATGGAATAGCTTCAGGCGCTGCCCATTGACCTTGAAAACTTTGTCAGTACCTGCACTTTTAATTTCTACTGCACCATAAGGGAAAACATTAGTAACAACAAAAGGGCCAATCCATTTGGATCGAAGTTTCCCAGCCATAAGCTTAAGGCAGGAGTTAAACAGTAAAACCTGTTGGCCCACAGAGAATTCCTTCCTAGAAATCATTTTATCATGGAAGTGTTTGGTTTTCTCTTTATAAATCCTAGAGCTTTCATAAGCCTCTAGCCTAAACTCTTCAAGCTGTTGTAATTGGAGTTTTCTTTCAATACCTGCTTGTTGCATTTCCAAGTTACAACTTTTCACCGCCCAATAAGCACGATGTTCTATCTCTACAGGAAGGTGACATGCCTTACCGAAAACAAGTCGATAAGGAGACATCCCTATGGGTGTCTTGAAAGTTGTTCTTTGAGCCCAAAGTGCATCTTCTAGACGGCGGCTCCAGTCCTTCCTGTTTGGTTGCACCATTTTCTCTAAAACCTGTTTGATCTCCCTGTTTGAGATCTCAGCTTGCCCATTAGTTTGTGGGTGATATGCAGTAGAGACTCTGTGCACAACTCCATACTTTCGGAGCAAAGCTTCCATGGTGCGGTTACAGAAGTGAGTGCCTTGGTCACTTATGATGGCTCGGGGTATTCCAAACCTGCAAAAGATATTGGACCTGACAAAATCTGCAACAACTCTTGAATCATTAGTCCTAGTGGGGATAGCTTCTACCCACTTTGAAACGTAATCAACAGCAAGTAAAATGTAGAGAAAACCAAATGATACCGGAAAAGGACCCATGAAGTCGATTCCCCATACATCAAATACCTCACAGAAAAGCATAGGTTGCTGAGGCATTTCACTCTTACGAGTGATGGCTGTACCTGCTATCTGGCACTCTTTACAAGTGCGGTAAGTCTCATAAGCATCTTTAAAAACAGTGGGCCAGTAGAAACCTGAGTCTAGGACTTTTCTTGCAGTCCTTTGCGGACCAAAGTGTCCCCCTACTTGAGATGCATGAGAAAAATGTAAAATAGATTCAATCTCATAGTCGGGGACACATCTCCTAATCACCTGATCACTACCAAACTTCCAAAGATATGGATCATCCCAAACATAATATTTGGCATCACTCTTGAGTTTGTGAATTTGTGCCTTGGATGCACCTGTAGGAAAAACACCAGCAACAAGATAATTAACAATATCAGCAAACCAAGGAGTAACTCCATGCAAAAGTAAAAGCTGCTCATCAGGAAAGTCATCCTGAATCGGAAAAGGATCTTCATCCCTCTCTATCCTGCTCAAGTGATCAGCCACTAAGTTCTCAGCTCCATTTTTGTCTTTAATCTCTACATTAAACTCTTGGAGCAACAACATCCACCGAATCAATCTCGGTTTTGCTTCCGGCTTCTTCAACAAGTACTTTAAAGCTGCATGGTCAGTAAAAACAACAACCTTGGAACCTAGCAAATATGATCTGAATTTATCAAGAGCAAAAACAATAGCTAGAAGTTCTTTTTCAGTGGTGGTGTAATTTGACTGTGCAGAATCTAGAGTCCTAGAAGCATAATAAATAACATGGGCAGCCTTGTCAACTCTTTGTGCAAGGACCGCTCCAACAGCATAGTTAGAAGCATCACACATAATCTCAAAGGGGAGGGTCCAGTCAGGGGGCTGGATGATGGGAGCGGAGGTCAATGCTTTCTTCAAGAAGTCAAATGCTTGTTTGCATTTGTCATCGAAGTTGAAAGTGACGTCATTCTTCAACAAGTTCGACAGCAGAAGAGCTATCTTGCTGAAATCCTTGATGAAACGCCTGTAAAAACCTGCATGACCAAGAAAAGAGCGAATCTCGCGAATGCAAGAGGGGTAAGGCAGTGTAGAAATCACATCAATCTTAGCAGGGTCAACAGAAATTCCTTTTTCAGAAATAATGTGACCCAAAACAATTCCCTGCTCAACCATAAAATGGCATTTTTCATAATTCAAAACAAGGTCAGTTTCGATGCATCTCTCTAAAACCATATTCAAACTGTTCAAACATGCATCAAAAGAAGAACCATAAACAGTGAAATCATCCATAAACACTTCCATGCAATTTTCAATAAAATCAGCAAAAATGCTAATCATGCATCGCTGGAAAGTGCCAGGAGCATTGCAAAGACCAAAAGGCATCCTCCTGTAAGCAAAAGTACCGAATGGGCAAGTAAAAGTGGTCTTTTCTTGATCTTCAGGTGCAATATGAATCTGAAAATAACCTGAAAAACCATCAAGAAAACAGTAATGTGATTTACCAGCAAGCCGTTCAAGCATTTGGTCAATGAACGGTAAAGGAAAGTGATCCTTTCTAGTAGCTTGGTTCAACCTTCTGTAATCAATACAAACTCTCCAACTGTTCTGAACTCTAGTGGGAACAAGTTCATTCTTTTCATTTTTCACCACGGTGAGTCCAGATTTCTTAGGTACAACCTGCACTGGGCTTACCCATTTACTGTCAGAGATAGGGTAAATGATACCTGCTTGCAAGAGTTTGGTTACCTCTTTCTTCACCACATCGAGGATCAAAGGATTAAGCCTCCTTTGGGGCTGCCTTACTGTTTTCGCACCATCCTCGAGCAAAATCCTGTGCATACACATGGAAGGACTAATACCTGGGATGTCAGCTAATGTCCACCCAATCGCCTTCTTGTGCTTCTTCAAAACCTGCAAAAGCTTATTTTCTTGATCGAAATCAAGGTTAGAAGAAATTATAACAGGGAGTTTTTCATTACTCTCCAAATAAGCATATTTCAGGTTTTCAGGGAGTTGTTTCAACTCTAAGGACGGGGGCTGCTCGATGGATGGAGTGTTTGGGGCAACCGGGATGTCGAGCGCATCAGCGGCATAAACAACTTCATTGACAACAACTTCACCTGTAGGAAACATGTTACCCTGCAAGGCAGAATCAATCTCAGCACATACAACACAAAGGTTAGTGTCAGTACAATCAGCACATGAGTAAACATCATCAAAACCCGATAAAGATGGAAAATCAAGTGAAAATAATTCAGAACAAGTGTCATCAACCAATTCAGAGATCAATTCAATATGAAAAACGGAATGCTCTTCCAAGGGATGTTTCATGGCATCGAAAATGTTAAATTTCGCGACAATGTCACCAAATTCCATGGACATGGTTCAATCGTCAACATCAATTTTTGTTTTCGCCGTTTTCATGAACGGTCTGCCTAAAATGATGGGAGCTCTGCTTGACTTAGTTTCTCCTTCCATGTCCAGAATGTAGAAATCTGCAGGAAAAATCAAATCGTTAACTTGAACAAGGACATCTTCCACTACTCCCGCGGGGCGGGCATTGCTCCTGTTCGCCAGTTGAATGATTAAACCTGTATGCTGCAAAGGACCAAGACAAAGGTTATTATAAACAGAAGTAGGCATAACATTAATGCCCGCTCCTAAATCAAGCATGCAATTCTCGAATTTACTATCCCCGATGGTACAAGGAATAGCAAAAGTTCCCGGGTCCTTGCACTTTTGCGGCAAGACCTGAGTGAGGGCTGAAACATTTTGCTCGCCGGTAACTTTTTCACATGAAGGCTTGGGCTGAATAAAAGCAGAAATATTTCTTCCCAAGTTGACTCTTTCACTTCCCTTCATCCTCCTCTTATTTGTACACAAATCTTTCAGAAACTTTGCATACTTTGGAACCTGCTTAATTACATCAAGAAGCGGAATGTTTACCGCAACTTTTCTGAAAACATCCAAGATCTCTCTCTCTTTGTCTCCCTCCTCAATCCTTTTATTTTTCAGAACTCTATGTGGGAAGGGGACTGGTGGAACATACTCTTTTTCTTTATTTTTTTCAGTTTCTACCACAACAGAAGAAGGTGGAGAAGGTTCAGATGGAGAAGGTTCAGATGTTGCCTCAATAATTTTTTTATTTTTTTCGGGGCCTGGTTCTGTAACCTTTCCGGATCGCAAGGAAATTGCACTCACATCAGCATTAGGACCTTTTGGATTCACAACTGTTTGGGCAGGAAGTTGGTTCGATCCTTGGGCTTGCATGGCATTCATTGAGGTGGCAAGCTGTCCAATCTGTGTCTGCAAGGTTTGAATACTAGATTCTGTTCTTTGTTGAAACTGAAGATTGTTAACAGCTAGTTGCTTGACCAGGTCCTCTAATGAAGGTCCAGAAGGTACAGAAGTGGTAGCTGGTGGAGTGTTCTATGGTCGCGGAAGGGGTAACACTAGCTGTTGCTGTGTGGGCTGCTGGTTTCCATATCGAAGGTTGGGATGGTTCCTCCAATTGGGATGGTATTTGTTGGTGGACAGGTCAGGAGTGTTGTTGTACCTGTTCTGATTGTTTCCGTAAAGGGCTGCTGCATACGCTTGGGGTAACTCGGTAATCGACTCATCTTGCAAAATAGGACATGTGTCGGTCGGGTGTTCGGCGGAAGTACAAATACCACACAAGGTTGCTGGTTGAGGTTTACCTACTGCCAACTGTTTCACTAAGGAGGTGAGCTCGTCAATTCTGGTTTCTAAAGCTTTGTTGGAGGAAACCTGAATTTCGTTCACACTCTTTGTTTGGACCGCAGAATTATTTCTGGTTGTGAACTGTTGGGAGTTGAGTGACATGTTCTGAATTAAGGTTTTGGCATCTGCTGGAGTCTTATCAACAAGTGCTCCACCACTAGCAACATCAAGGATGTTTCTATCCATAGGTAGCAATCCTTCATAAAAGTATTGGATAAGTAACTGCTCGGTAATCTGATGCTGAGGACAACTGGATACCAACTGTTTGAATCTTTCCCAATACTCAGCCAATGTCTCATTACCTTGTCTAATACCACATATATCCTTTCTGATTGATGCAGCTCTGGAGGCAGGAAAGTATCTCTCTAGGAAGACTTTTTTCAAATCATTCCAAGTTGTGATAGAATTCGGTTCAAGATCGTATAACCAATCCTTGGCAGCACCCTGTAGTGAAAACGGAAAGGCTCTCAGCTTGATATGGTCTTCAGTGATTCCTTCAGGCCTCAAAGGTGTAGAACACACAACCTGGAATTCTTTCAGATGCTTATGCGGATCCTCACCTGCAAGACCATTAAACTTTGGCAACAAGTGTATCAAACCAGATTTTAATTCAAAAGGTGCAACAGCTTCAGGATACTCAATGCATAAACCATTGTAATTCACATCAGGGGCAGCCAACTGCCTTAAAGTTCTTTGGTCAGCCATATCAAAAACAATTTCAGAATCTGAATCAAACAAGTTATGCAAGTAATCGGAATCAGTGTCAGAATCAATTACGGGTGGTGAACTATTGCTAGCCTGGACTGCTCTACGTCGTGTGCGCAAAGTTCTTTCTACCTCAGGATCAAAATCAAAAAGATCAGAACAAGAAGACCTAGTAGCCAGGACTAATGCAGCAATACAGCAACAATTGTCAAAATGCCAACAATGTCCCTAAAATGCAAAAACAAACAGAATGAAGGAAAATGATTAAAATAAATTCAAAAAATATAAAAACACCAAAATTAATCTAATGAAGTGAAATTAGAATTTTGAGAATTTTTTTGGATTTTTTTCGACACTATGAAAACAGTAAAAAAAATTAATTAAAAATAGAAAAAAGAGGAATTTGGCGATTTGAGGTCGGAATCCCGTAACTCTTCCAGAGTAGGGGACTATTGATCGCACGATTTTTCTGGTCCCAGCAGGGAAAAAAAAATTTGCAATCGGACACAATTTTTCCAAAAACCGATTTTTTTCGACTCTAAACGCGAATTGGCCAAAATCGTGGGGAAACTAGGGCCTAAACGCGAGAACACTAAACCTATGACTCTAATATCGATTAATAACGACAAGAATCCCCGGCAACGACGCCAATTTGATCCGCTGTCGCGCACGGATCAAAACGAGTGATTTTGAAAATATAGTTACGGTAACGACAACTCGAGTATCATTCTCAAGGATTCTTGTATTATTATCAATCAATACAGTAACGATTAATGGGGGGTTTCGATTACGATTTCAAGAAAAAGGGATTAAAATAAATTGTGATTATCGAATAAGCTAAAGCGAATCAACCTACTGTATCGACTTCCGACTTATCATTGATCCCTATAAATTCCAATTCCCTAAACGGATCTGATCCTATTCGACTATAATAACCACTGACAAGCGCAATAGAAATTATACGGCGTATGTTCCTGAATTCCGGATTAAGCAAACGCAATCTGATCAAACGCGATAATGCAAAAGCTACGTTAACGCGAAATTGATTCAAGATCAAATAACCAATCGAATTTAAGAATTATATCCTATAACAACAATCAAATTAAGCAATTAATTGAGATTATTGGAATAAATCAAAGGAAACAGATTGATATGGAATTTATAAAAGAACCTCAAAGTGGAATCCGATTACAGTAGATCGATTCTTCGGAAATTAGTTCTCCATTACGATTGTTTAAAACTTTCCAAAATAATTTCGTGAACAGTGAATGAGTGAACAGTATGCGACCCTAGAGTTTTAACAGAATAAGGGTTTCACTAACAATCCGAACCGGGTCGGAAAATACAAACCAAGCCCATAAAATTGACCCAAAACAAATTATTTCCTAAGGTCTGCAACTTCAACGAATTATTCAAGCCTTCTACAATCCGAATCAGCTTCTGACTCCAAAATGAAAGTTGTAGCTCTTTCTCTTAGCTTTCCAACGAATATTAGAACGCCTCAATCCAATTCCTGTAGCTCCAGTTATGAATTTTCCATTGAAAGCTGCTAATGCTGAAAATAAAATACGAAAATTAAATAAAGCTAGAAACAAACTTAAATATGAAAACACACTAAAATGGTGAAACTAATGAAATAAACTAAGGAAATGCCTAAGAATAACAGTAGAAGAATGTGCATGAAGATGCACTGATCAAGTAGCCTCTGATTCCACACTTCAGAAGGCTCTCGTTCAGGTTCAGGCCCAGCTTCTCCAGTTCTTCAATGTCGAAGAAGTGCTCAATGTGAACAGTAGCAACACCTTGACATACAACTATGGTCTCAGGGTAGGTGTGGACGTCAAGTTCAGAGTTGCTTGAGCTTGCAGAGTTCGACATGGTAGAAAAGTTTGGATTTTAAGGTTTTCAGAGAAGGGTTTTGGGTTTTTGAGAGAGAGAGAGAATGCTTAAGGATGAAGATGAGCTCAGAGAAAAGAGATTCAGAAATATTTTCTGAGGCAATTTGACAGATTACATATATGGGCTTTTGTTTGGAGAACGTGAAGCGGTTTTGGGCTTTTATGATTTGAATATTTGAAATGGGAATTATGCCATAAAACCCGCCATGATGAGGCGTGCGAAGAATGTGGGTAACTGTGTACGGTTACTAACATTTAGGTGACTCAGCATAGAGCATTAACTCATACTTACTCTATAACGAACTGTTTTGGCTATTTGAACAATAAAAAATGCTAAGTTAAAAACATCGTCTAGATGTTGGACTTAAGTGTAGCATGTGCAATGCGCATGCATGACTTAGTGATCTTTGGACGACATGTCCATTGAACGCTAAGGTTTTATTGGACGCACCATGTAGATGTTAATCATTCCTTTACCGAGTCCATGCCAAGTTTGTTCCTTATAAGGATTAACTTATCTTCAGTAAGGGGTTTAGTAAATATATCAGCAAGCTGATTATCTGTGGTTACAAAGTATAGTTCCACAGTACCCTTTTGAACATGGTCTCTTATAAAGTGTTGTTTAATCTCTATATGTTTAGCCCTTGAATGCAATATGGGATTCTCAGAGAGATCTATGGTAGCTTTACTATCACAGAAGATAGGAATGTTACTCTCATATATGTTGTAGTCCTCAAGTTGATGTTTGATCCATAAGATTTGAGAACAACATTTTGCAACTGAAATATACTCTGCTTCAGCAGTGGACAATGCAATGGTTCCTTGCTTCTTGCATATCCAGGAGACTAAGTTTCCACCAATGAAGTGACATCCTCCACTAGTGCTTTTTCTTTCAATTCTGTCTCCAGCATAATCAGCATCACAGTATCCAACTAACCTGAAATCTTTCTGCCTTTTGAAATATAGACCAAGATTAGTGGTCCAACAAGATATTGAAATATTCTTTTAACAGCAGTTAAGTGAACTTCCCTTGGGTCAGATTGAAATCTGCGACATAAGCATACACTGAACATGATGTCAGGTCTGGATGTTGTGAGGCATAGGAGTGATCCTATCATTCCTCTGTATAGAGTGTTATCCACCTTCTTTGAGTTGTCATCCAGTCTAAGTATAGCTGTTGGATGCATAGGAGTTTTCATTGGTTTTGCATCGTCCATTTTGTACTTCTTTAGTAGCTCCTTGACATACTTGGTTTGATGTATGTATACGCCCTTTTCAGTTTGTTTGATTTGAAGTCCAAGGAAGAATTTTAACTCACCCATCATGCTCATCTCAAACTCTGTTTGCATTAATTTGGCAAATTCTTCACAGAGAGATTCATTAGTGGCACCAAATATGATATCATCAACATATATTTGTGCAATAATAAAATTAGAAGAGTAGTCTTTGCGAAACAATGTAGTGTCTACTTTTCCTCTTGAAAAACCATTTTCTGACAGAAATGAGCTGAGTTTTTCATACCAAGCTCTAGATGCTTGTTTCAACCCATATAAAGCTTTGTTAAGTTTGAAAACATGATTTGGAAAAGCATCACTTTCAAATCCTGGGGGTTGTTCCACATAGACTTCTTCTTTTATGAGTCCATTGAGGAATGCACCTTTTACGTCCATTTGATATAGCTTCATATTGCTATGAGCTGCAAATGATGTAAAATGCAAATTGCCTCTAGACGTGCAACTGGAGCATAAGTTTTAGTATAATCTATACCTTCCTGTTATGAGTAACCTTTTGGTACCAACCTCACTTTGTTTCTCACAACATTGCCTGCTTCGTCCAGCTTGTTTCTGAACACCCACTTTGCTCCTACAGCTTCTTTGTCGTCGGGGAGTTCTACTAGCTTCCAGACATTGTTCTTTTGAAATTGGTCAAGTTCTTCCTGCATTGCTTTGACCCAGGTTTCATCTTCTAAGGCATCGTCCACAGTCTTAGGTTCTAATTGTGATATGAGTGTTGTGTGACCCTGCTGTCGTTGAAGTGAAGCTCTGGTTTTGACTCTATCTTTTGGATCTCCGATGATTTGCTCCTCTAGATGATGTTTCTCCATTTTCCAGTTGCGTCCAGTTGGTTCTCTCTATTCTGCTATTGAACCTTCCAGTGGTACATTGGACTCTTCACCTGAGACATCATGGTTGGACGTATCTGATGACTTACTTGCATCATCCAATCTGAGATCTGCAAATGATTCGTCCAGCTCTGATAATTTCTTATCAGGCTTGTTATCATTGAACTTCAACAACTGAGGTTCTAAAGTTATAAACTCTGTATGCCTTTGAAGTTTCAGAATATCCAAACAATATTCCTTCATCACTCTTAGAATCAAATTTTCCTAAGTTATCCTTAGTGTTTAGAATGAAACATTGACATCCAAATGGATGGAAGTAGGATATGTTGGATCTTCTTTCCTTCCAAAATTCATATGGAGTCTTTTTCAATATTGGCCTTATATAGATCCTGTTTTGTAAATAACAGGCAGTATTCACTGCTTCAGCCCAGAAGTGTTTAGGGGTTGAATTATCATTCAACATGGTTCTGGCCATTTCCTGGAGTGACCTATTTTTCCTCTCAACAACACCATTCTGTTGTGGTGTTCTAGGTGTTGAGAAGTTGTGAAGGATACCATTGTCCTCACAGAACCTTTGAAAACTTTCGTTTTTGAATTCTCCCCCATGATCACTTTGGATAGAAGTAATGCATACTCCTTTTTCATTTTGAACTCTTTTGCAGAAGTTATAAAAAGCCTTGAAGGACTCATCTTTGTGGGATAGGAACATTACCCATGTCCATCTGGTATAGTCGTCCACTATAACCAATCCGTATCTCTTACCACTTACTGAGGCTGTTCTTGTGGGTCCAAACAGGTCAATATGTAACAGCTCAAGAAGTCTAGAAGTGGAAACAATATTTTTACTTTGAAAAGAACTTTTCACTTGTTTCCCTTTCTGACAAACTTCACAAAGAAGATCATCTTTATATGACATACTTGGTAGTCCTCTTACAAGGTTATGCCTATTCAGCTTTGAGATTAACCTCAAGCTTGCATGACCAAGTCTTTTATGTCGTAGCCAATGATTTTCTTGTGCTGAAACTAGGCATGATACATTTTGACTTGATAGTTCCCCAAGTTTAATCTTCTACAGATTACCTTGCCTCTTCGCAGTAAAGAGAAGGGATCCATCTGAGTTCTTGATTGTACATTCACTTTTGTTAAAGGCAACATCATATCCACTATCACATAATTGGCTTATCCTAAGTAGATTGTGTTTAAGACCTTTAACATAAAGAACTTTATCAATACAAGGATAGGGTGGTATACCAATCTTACCTACGCCAGCTATCGTCCCTTTCTGATTCCCTCCGAAAGCGACTGTCCCACCAGCTTTGGATAAGAGGCTTTGGAACATACACCTTTCTCCTGTCATGTGATGTGAGCACCCACTGTCCAGGTACCATGATTGGAGTTTCTTTCCTGCTGTTAAGCATGTCTGCAACAGGAACAATTTTATCCTTAGGTACCCAAATTGACTTGGATCCTTTTTTGTTAGTTTGAAGGGTGTTGAACGCTCCCTTCTTAGGTAGGTGTCTGCATTTGGACGTTATATGTCCAGGTTTCCCACAGAAGTAGCAAACATCTGTTTCCTTGTCATGAATATATTTCTTTCCCTATATCCATGTCATGACCTGTCATTTGGTCTCTTACAACCTTCATATTTTAAAAGCATTTTAAGGTTGTCAGAGCCCTTAACAAAGTTTGACAGATCCTTCTTTAGACTGTCAATCTCTTCATGAAGTTTTACAACATCATGTGGTTGACCTCTTAAGGAAGTATCTGCTTCAACTTTCAGAAGCTTCTCAACTAGCCTTTTGTTTTCTGCTTTGAGATTTCTAATCTCTATGGAAAGATTCATTTCTCTAGTCCTTGAATCCTCACAGGATTTATAGGCTCGAGCAGCATCATTCCAGAAAGTTCGCCTCTCCGCATTTGTAATTTCATGTTGCTTTGAGAGCTCTGTAAACTTTTTCTGTAAATCCTCCTTTTCACTTTCAAGTTGTTTGAAACTTTTCTCTAAAACTTCTTTTTCTTTTGAAAGTGATTTGGACGATTTCTTTAAAGTTCTGTAAGCCTTTGACAGAATAGAAGAGTTTGAAAGTAGTTCATGATAAGCTTCTTGAAGTGAATCTAAGTCATTAAGGTCTACCTCATCTTCTTCTTCTGGTTCAGAAGAAACTGTTGAAGTGTCTGCCATCAGGCATATGTGTGCTTCCTCTTCTTCTTCATCGTCCGATGATGAGTCATCGTCCAGGTCTTCCCATATGGACATCAGAACTTTCTTGCCCTTCTTTTTGCTGAAGAATTTCTTCTTCTTGTCCTTGCTTTTGTCGAGATCTGGGCATTCTGATTTGAAGTGTCCTGGCTTTTTGCATTCGTAGCATACTATTGGACTCTTCTCCTTCTTTTCTTTAAGGCCTTTCTTGTTTAGGTTTCTCCATCTGGATCCACCTTTCTTCTTCCACATAGCGTGTATCCTCTTGGATATGAAGGATAGCTCATCATTCTTGCCTGAGTCATCATCTTCAGATTGTTCGTCTGATGATGTTTCAGCTTGCATGGCTTTGGACAAAGGTGCTTTCCTTGACTTCTGGACGCTGAGCGCCAGGGACTTGTTTTTCTTACCATCACCATCTTGATGCAGTTCTAGTTCATGCACCTTGAGAATTCCCACGAGTTCTTCTAGGGACATATCATCCAGTCCTTTTGTTGTTCTCAAGGCTGTAACCTGTGGTCTCCATTGCCTAGGCAAACTTCTCAGAATTTTGTCAATATGTTCATAGTTATTGTAATTTTTACCATGTGCTCTAAGTTCATTTAGTATGGTTTGAAACCGTCCAAACATACCTTGTATGTCCTCATTTTCTTCCATACTAAACAATTCATATTGACGAGTAAGGAGACTGAGTTTGTTATGTTTTACCTAGGTGGAACCCTCATAGGTTAACGCAAGAGTGTCCCACATTTGTTTCACGCTTTTGAGACTGTGCACCTTGTTGTATTCTTGTTCGCTCAGTGCACATATGATGATGTTTCTAGATCTGGAGTTGAGATGAAATCTTTGTTTCTGATCCTCCGTCCATCTAGTCTTTGGGATTTCGTTGAGGTTCTCATCAAGTGGAATGTAGTCGCCCATCTCCACAACGTCCCACATGTCAATATGACTGGACTCAAAGAATGCCATCATTCTTTGTTTCCGATAATCATATTTGACACCCTTGAAGAGTGGTGGTCTGTTCACAACTTGTCCCTCGTTTTCCATCTTTCTTAGGATCCTTCCTCTGTACTGTTAAGTACTCAACCCAAGAGGCCGAGCTCTGATGCCAACTGAAAAACAGAGAAACACACTAGAAGGGGGGTTGAATAGTGTGTTTATATTTTCTTTGAAATCCTTTCGCAAATATGAAGATAGTGTATCTTAAGTTTTACAAGAACCTTGTGAAACAGAAGGTTATGCTATCGTCCAGTGGTTCAAATATAACAGTTCAATGAAACTGCATTTTTCGTCAGAACACAAGTAAAATATTTTCGTAAATAAAATGTGTAAAGAAACTCTTTCGTGGTATGTAAAGAGATAACCTAAGAGATTTATGAGTAAGCTAGAAAGAGAAAGAGTAGAACATTTAGTTTTATACCGGTTCACTCAAACTAAGCTACGTCCAGTTCTCCTTCAAAAACCTTTGAAGGGTTCTACTAATCAGAATCTGATTACAAACAAGTATTTTAACCTGCCACTTCTTGCTACAAGTATTCTCTAGGACACTCCTGGCACACCTTTTAATCTCCCCCTAAGATTAAAGCAAACCTAAGTATTCTTTAACACTAAGCCACTCCTGGCTTTCCAAACAGAAATTGTTCGAGTATAGAAAGAAAGAATAACTCTCACAGAGAGGATATTACAATAATAATATCGAATACACAGATTCACTTAGCAAAGCTAAGTAAAAAGCTCTTTTTCGCTTAGTGTGAATCATCCAGTCGTTTTGATAGAGTTTTTGGCTCTTAATCAATCTTCGCTTTTTGATGCATGAGCTTGTTCCTCGATTTATAGACAGCTTGGTGTAAAGTATCCATTGTGGGATCTGTACCTTTGCTAGTAATAGTTTGTTAGGTTCTAAGACCTTGGACGATGTCCAACCCCTCGTATTTCGGTTTTGATGATAACAACTAAAGGATAAATTTTGAAGTATCTAATGATCTAGTTTGAGTGTTATAGGATTTATGTCGTCCAATCCCGCAATGGTATTGTATCTCTCAAACCTGGACTTTATGTTTTTAATAAGAAAAGTGTCCAAATGTGTTTTGTAAGAATTCTACAGGCAGCGTCCAATGCTCCTGTGAGAGCAAGCGTCCAACGATTAAATAACCCTCTCTGTAGTTTCTATCTTAAAATACGTTTTCAATGTTGATTCAAAATAAGGCAACAATCACTCTCTCATATTTTAACATGCCATTCTATTTGATTTTTTTCAAATAGTACTGAACAGGAAAAGAAGAAGCTTCTCTCTGCAGAAAAAGTACAAGTAGGAGAGGTGCTAAAAGTACGGCTGTCACTTCTATCTCTTCACCCTAAGTCAAAACGTGACAACGGTCACATGCTATGGAGAGAACCGCTCTTGGCAAAGGAACGGATCCCTCAACGGATACCTTTCGACAAGCTGACTATAAATAGAGGAATGAGCTCATGTATCAGACTGACGAAAAAGTGATAAAGAGCTGAATCTCCGTCACAACGATTGGACGATCTATACTTAAGCAAAAAGAGCATTCTTCTTAGCTTTGCTAAGTGATTCTGTATATTCGTACTTACTGTAATATCCTCTCAGTGAGAGTTAAGTCTTACTTTCTATTCTCAAACTATTCTGTTTGGAAAGCCAGGAGTGGCTTAGTGTTAAAGAATACTTGGGTTTTGTGTTTAATCTCAAGGGGAGATTAAGGGTGTGCCAGAAGTGGCCTAGAGAATACTTGTAGCCAGAAGTGGCAAGGTTAGAATACTTGAGAGTAATCAGATCTTGATTAGTAGAACCCTTCAAAAGTTTTTGAAGGAGAACTGGACGTAGCTCAGTTGAGTGAACCAGTATAAAACTAAGTGTTCTATTCTCTCGCTTTCTAGCTTACTTGCATTTCTTTTAAACTATCTCTTCAACATACTACGAAAGGGTTTCTATACACATTTTATCTAAGTTTATCTATTACGTGTATTCTAACGAAAAGGAAGAAGAGTAGTTTCTTTGGACTGTTGTTTTTAATCTGCTGGATGATAGCTTGATCTTCTGTTTTACTAAGTTCTTGTAAAACGTAAAGATACACTATCTTCACATTAGCTAAAGTTTTTCAAAGAAATTTTAAATACACTATTCAACCCCCCTTCTAGTGTATTTCTCTATATTTCAGTTGGTATCAGAGCTCGACCTCTTGGGTTGAGTACTTAGCAGTACAGAGGAAAGATCCTGAGAAAGATGGAAAACAAAGGACAAGCTGTGAACAGACCACCACTCTTCAAGGGTGTCAAATATGATTACTGGAAACAAAGAATGATAGCATTCTTTGAATCTAGCCATATTGACATGTGGGAAGTTATGGAGATGGGCGATTATATTCCACTTGATGCAAGCCTCAACGAAATCCCAAAGGCTAGATGGACGGAAGAGCAAAAACAAAGATTTTATCTCAACTCCAGAGCTAGAAACATCATCATGTGTGCACTAAGCGAACAAGAATACAACAAGGTGCACAGTCTCAAAAGCGCAAAACAAATGTGGACACTCTTGCATTAACATATGAGGGTTCCACTCAGGTAAAACGTAACAAACTCAGTCTCCTTACTCGTCAATATGAGTTGTTTAGTATGGAAGAAAACGAGGACATACAAAGTATGTTTGGACGGTTTCAAACCATACTAAATGAACTTAGAGCACATGGTAAAGATTACAATAACTATGAACATATTGACAAAATTCTAAGAAGTTTGCCTAGGAAATGGAGACCACAGGTTACAGCTTTGAGAACAAAAAAGGAACTGGACGATATGTCCCTAGAAGAACTCGTGGGAACTCTCAAGGCGCATGAACTACAACTGCATCAAGATAGTGATGGTAAGAAAAATAAGTCTCTGGCGCTCAGCGTCCAGAAGCCAAGGAAAGCATCATCGTCCAAAGCCATGCAAGCTGAAACATCATCAGACGAACAATATGAAGATGATGACTCAGACGAGAATGATGAACTATCCTTTATATCCAAAAGGATACATGCTATGTGGAAGAAGAAAGGTGGATCCAGATGGAGAAACCTAAAGAGGAAAGACTTCAAAGAAAAGAAGGAGAAGAGTCCAATTGTATGCTACGAATGCAAAAAGCCAGGACACTTCAAATCAGAATGCCCAGATCTCGACAAAAGCAAGGACAAGAAGAAGAAATTCTTCAGCAAAGGAAAGGGCAAGAAAGTTCTGATGTCCACATGGGAAGACCTGGACGATGACTCATCACCGGACGATGGAGAAGAAGAGGAAGCACACATATGTCTGATGGCAGACACCTTAACTGATTCCTCTGAACCAAAAGAAGAAGATGAGGTAGATTTTAATGACATAGATTCAATTCAAGAAGCTTATCATGAACTACTTTCAAACTCTTCCATTTTGTCAAAGGCCTATAGAACTTTAAAGAAATCATCCCAATCACTTTCAAAAGAAAAAGAAGCTTTAGAAGAAAGTGTTAGACAACTGGAAAGTGAAAAGGAGGATTTACAGAAAAAGTTTACAGAGCTCTCAAGGCAAAATGAAACTACAAATATGGAGAGGCGAACTCTCTGAAATGATGCTGCTCAAGCCTATAAATCCTATAAGGATTCAAGGGCTAGAGAAAGAAATCTTTCCATAGAGATTCGAAATCTCAACGCAGAAAACAAAAGGCTAGTTGAGAAGCTTCTGAAAGTTGAAGCAGAAACTTCCTTAAGAGGTCAACCACATGATGTTGTACAACTTCATGAAGAAATTGACAGCCTAAAGAAGGATCTGTCAAACTTTGTCAAGGGCTCTGACAACCTCAAAAAACTTTTAAAATATGAAGGTTGTAAGAGACCAAATGACAGGTCTGGACATGGATATAAGGGAAAGAAATATATTCATGATGAGGAAACAGATGTTTGCTACTTCTGTGGGAAACCTGGACATATAACGTCCAAATGCAGACACCTGCCTAAGAAGGGAGCATTCAATGCCCTTCGAGCTAACAAAAAAGGACCCAAGTCAATCTGGGTACCTAAGGATAAAATTGTTCCTGTTGCAGACATGCTTAACAGCAGGAAAGAAACTCCAATCATGGTACCTGGACAGTGGGTGCTCACATCACATGACGGGAGAAAGGTGTATGTTCCAAAGCCTCCTACCCAAGACTGGTGGGACAGTCACTTTTGGAGGGAATCAGAAAGGGATGATAGCTGGCGTAGGTAAGATTGGTATACCACCCTATCCTTGTATTGATAAAGTTCTTTATGTTAAAGGTCTTAAACATAATCTACTTAGCATAAGCCAATTATGTGACAGTGGATATGATGTTGCCTTTAACAAAGGTGAATGTACAGTCAAAAACTCTGATGGGTCCCTTCTCTTTACCGCAAAGAGACAAGGCAATCTGTATAAGATTAAACTTGGGGAACTATCAAGTCAAAATGTATCATGCCTAGTTTTTGTACAAGAAAATCATTGGTTATGGCATAAAAGACTTGGTCATGCAAGCTTGAGGTTAATCTCAAAGCTGAACAGGCACAACCTCGTAAGAGGACTACCAAGTATGTCATATAAAGATGATCTTCTTTGTGAAGCTTGTCAGAAAGGGAAACAAGTGAAAAGTTCTTTTCAAAGTAAAAACATTGTTTCCACTTCTAGACCTCTTGAGCTGTTACATATTGATCTGTTTGGACCCACAAGAGCAGCCTCGGTAAGTGGTAAAAGATATGGATTAGTTATAGTGGACGACTATACTAGATGGACATGGGTCTTATTCCTATCCCACAAAGATGAGTCCTTTAAGGCCTTTTATAATCTCTGCAAAAGAGTTCAAAATGAAAAAGGAGTGTGCATTACTTCTATCAGAAGTGATCACGGGGGTGAATTCGAAAACGAAAGTTTTCAAAGGTTCTATGAGGATAATGGTATCCTTCACAACTTCTCAACACCTAGAACACCACAACAGAATGGTGTAGTTGAGAGGAAAAACAGGTCGCTTCAGGAGATGGCCAGAACCATGTTGAATGATAATTCAACCCCTAAACACTTCTGGGCTGAAGCAGTGAATACTGCCTGCTATTTACAAAACAGAATCTATATAAGGCCGATATTGAAAAAGACTCCATATGAATTGTGGAAGGGTAGAAGACCCAACATATCCTACTTCCATCCATTTGGATGTCAATGTTTCATTCTGAACACTAAGGATAACCTGGGAAAATTTGATTCTAAGTGTGATGAAGGAATACTGCTTGGTTATTCTGAAACTTCAAAGGCATACAGAGTTTATAACTCTAGAACCTTAGTTGTTGAAGAAGCTATCCATGTGAAATTTAATGACAACAAGCCTGATAAGGAATTACCAAAGCTGGACAAATCATTTGCAGATCTCAGATTGGATGATGCAAGTAAGTCATCAGATTCGTCCAACCATGATGTCTCAGTTGAAGAATCAAATGCACCACTGGACCGTCCAGTCGCAGAACAAAGAGAACCAAATGGACATAACTGGCAAATGAAGAAACATCATCCACAGGAGCAAATAATTGGGGATCCAAAAGATAGAGTCAAAACAAGATCTTCACTTCAACGACAGCAAGGTCACACAGCATTCATATCTCAAATAGAACCTAAGACTGTGGACGATGCCTTAGAAGATGAAGGCTGGGTCAAAGCAATGCAAGAAGAACTTGACTAATTTCAAAAGAACAATGTTTGGAAGCTAGTAGAACTCCCCAACGAAAAAGAAGCTGTAGGAGCAAAGTGGGTGTTCAGAAACAAGCTGGACGAAGCAGGCAATGTTGCGAGAAACAAAGCAAGGTTGGTAGCAAAAGGTTACTCACAACAAGAAGGTATAGATTATACTGAAACTTATGCTCCCGTTGCACGTCTGGAGGCAATTCGCATTCTACTGTCATTTGCAGCTCATAGCAATATGAAGCTATATCAAATGGACGTAAAAAGTGCATTCCTCAATGGACTCATAAAGGAAGAAGTCTATGTGGAACAACCCCCAGGATTTGAAAGTGATGATTTTCCAAACCATGTTTTTAAACTTAACAAAGCCTTATATGGGTTGAAACAAGCCCCTAGAGCTTTGTATGAAAAACTCAGCACATTTCTGTCAGAAAATGGTTTTTCAAGAGGAAAAGTAGACACTACGTTATTTCGCAAAGACTACTCTTCTGATTTTATTATTGCACAAATATATGTTGATGATATCATATTTGGTGCCACTAATGAGTCTCTCTGTGAAGATTTTTCCAAATTAATGCAAACAGAGTTCGAGATGAGCATGATGGGTGAGCTGAAATTCTTTCTTGGACTTCAAATCAAACAAACTGAAAAGGGAATATATATACATCAGACTAAGTATGTCAAAGAGCTGCTAAAGAAGTACAAGTTGGACGATGCAAAACCAATGAAAACTCCTATGCATCCAACAACAGTACTTGGACTGGACGACAACTCAAAGAAAGTAGACAATACTCTATACAGAGGTATGATAGGATCACTCCTATACCTCATAGCATCCAGACCTGACACCATGTTCAGCGTATGCTTATGTGGCAGATTTCAATCTGACCCAAGGGAAGTTCACTTAACTGCTGTTAAAAGAATCTTTCGATATCTTGCTGGAACCACTAACCTTGGGTTATATTTCAAAAGGCAGAAAAATTTCAGGCTAATAGGATACTGTGATGCTGATTATGCTGGAGATCGAATTGAAAGAAAAAGCACCAGTGGAGGGTGTCACTTCATCGGTGGTAATCTAGTCTCCTGGACATGCAAGAAGCAAGGAACCATTGCTCTGTCCACTGCTGAAGCAGAGTATATTTCAGCTGCAAAATGGTGTTCTCAAATCTTGTGGATCAAACATCAACTTGAGGACTACAACATATATGAGAGTAACATTCCTATCTTCTGTGATAGCAAAGCTGCCATAAATCTTTCTAAAAATCCCATATTGCATTCAAGGGCCAAACATATAGAGATTAAACATCACTTTATAAGAGACCATGTTCAAAAGGGTACTGTGGAATTACACTTTGTAACCACAGATAATCAGCTTGCTGATATATTCACCAAACCCCTTACTGAAGACAAGTTAATCCTTCTGAGGGACAAACTTGGCATGGACTCTGTAAAGGAATGATTAACATCTACATGATGCGTCCAATAAAACCATAGTGTCCAAAAGACATGTCGTCCAAAGGAACACTAGAGTCATGCACACGCATTACATATATTTCACTTAAGACCAATATGTGGACGATGCCGTTTTTTTTTTCTTAGTTTTTTTTTTATTTCAAATAATCAAAACGGATCGTTTTAAGAAGTAAGTATGAGCTAATACTCTATGCTGAGTCACCAAAATGCCTGTAACCGTACATAGTTATCCACATTCTTCGTACGTCTCATCATGGCGGGTTTTATGGCGTCAGTTACTTTTTCAAATATTCAAAAAGCCCAAAACCGTTTCATATCCCCCAAACAAAGCCCAAATATACTCTTATCAATTCATCACAGAAAAACACAACCATATCAACCTTCTCTGAGAATATCATCACCCTAAACACACACTCTCTCTCTCTCTCAGAAAACCAAAACCCTCTCAGAAAACCTAAAAATCCAAACTTTACCAGCATGGCAATCTCTGCAAACTCAAGCAACTCAGAACTCGACGTCCTCACCTACCCTGAAACCACAGTTGTGTGCCAAGGAGCTGCTACAGTGCACATTGAGCACTTCTTCGACATCGAAAAGCTTGAGAAGCTGGGATTGAACCTGAACGAGAGCCTTCTGAAGTGTGGAATCAGAGGCTACTTCAATGAAAACCAGAAAATATTCCCTGAGTTGATCAGAATGTTCTGGAGGAATGCCAAGTTCCAGAGCTCAAGGGAGCTCGTGGCCACGATTCTTGGACGAGAAGTGACTCTGTCCATCGAGACCATTGCAAAGGTAACTGGTTGCATTAGGGAGCAGAACCAGTACAGAACAGACTGGGCCAAGCAGTACGGCAATCACATTGCGACTATGCTTTGCAAGACCAAATCCCCCGAGTCAATAAAAATTGAGTACAGGAACCTGTGTGAGGAAGCAAAAATCTGGCAGCAGGTGTGCAACAAGAGTATCCTGCACAAAGCTGGGTCTAAGGACTCAGTCACAGACTTACACAAGTTTGTGATATTCCATCTTATGGAAGGCATTCCCTTCAATCTCCCTCACATCATCTACGTCAATATCGTGAGAATGATGAAGTCTGTGGGTGGCAATGATGACATTTTCTACGCCGCCCTGATGAACAAGATCTTCTGGGATCAGAAGGTCTATCAACGCTTCTTTGATGAACTGGAAGAAGAAGCCTACGAAGCTATTGTGAAGAAAGGGCCAATGGTAGCAACACAACAGCTGTTTGGTGAGTCCAACATAAAACCTATGAAGATCAAGCTAACAGCCAAGGTCTTAAGGGACCTGGACGAGGACACCATCAACAAGCAACGTCATGAACAGAGCAAGATCATCTCCAATGATGAAGAAGAAGAGATTGATCTTCTGGGTATTGGCAGAAAGATCAAAAGGCTGATGGAGGAACAGGAGGGCAGAAAGATCACACTCCAAATGTCTCAGAAGCATGAGGAAGACGCTGAAAAGGAGAGAAGAACCAAGAAAAGGCATGCTGAGACATCTGCTGCTCAGTCCCCAGCAGGGAAGCGTCCAAGGACTGATACGTCCAAACCTGCTCAAGCTGAGAGGCGTCCAAAGGCAGCACCAGTAAAGCTTGCTCCAGAAAAGCAAAAGGTACGAAAGCTTCAACTACTGGACGACTCTGATGATGATGACCAGATCCCAATTGGTCAAATCATGAAGAAGGCAGAGGAGACAGAGGGTCCTCAGAAAAAGAAGCAGAAGGCACAACCTGCTAAACCAACTCCCTTTCCTACTAACGTGCCACGACGAGTAAAGACTCAGGTAGCAAGGCCAAAGAGAATTGCAGTTCTACCAACTTCCTCTCAAGACA
Organism: Pueraria montana var. lobata; assembly: GCA_026413185.1. NCBI lineage: Eukaryota > Viridiplantae > Streptophyta > Magnoliopsida > Fabales > Fabaceae > Pueraria > Pueraria montana. The sequence goes on from CM048646.1 coordinate 45,961,460, forward strand.
CCGACAACATATCCACCAGCACCCTACTACCAACAACACCCAGTGCTCCATCCACATCAGCAAGCCAGCAACCACCTCTTCGCTTGGACCTATCCAAGTTTGTGCGTCCAAGAGATGCATGGAGGGATACATGGTCCCCATGGACTATACCCCCCAAGCATAAAACCAAAGAAGAGAAAGACAGAGAACGCTTCCCGGTTGCATTCCTTACACGCAATGACCAGGATTACTGTAAGAAAGGTGATGTGATTCGAAGACCTCTGCAAGAGCCTTTGAAGCGGCATTTTACTACTGCCTCAGCACCAGAGTGGACGAGGTATGCTTGCACTCAAGTTTTTTCAGCTGCTTATTCTACTATGCCAAAAGGAACAATCATCAGCAACCCTCTGCCCAATTGGACGAGAGAAGTGTACCCACACTTAATACGCGTGCCTCATCCTTACACCTGTCCAACTGGAACTCAGCAAAGAGTGCGTCCAGCAGCAAAAAATCTGCAGAAACCAGAGGTGGAAGTTGCCTCTCAATTCACCAAGACGGTTGCGGAGCAGAAAGGGAAGGCTCCAAGAAAAATGAAAGCACCGTCCAAGAAGTCCTCTGTTAACAAGGATATTGAGCTGGCTGCAGAGTTACAGTTGGCCATTAAAGAAAGCCTGGACCCTTCCATAACGAGGCAGCGTCCAGATGCAGGGTGGGTCAAGGATGTTCAAATCTGGACTCCAATCACAAAGTTCCTGCCTCTACCAGCCGGAACTCCAGTGCTAAACTTCCAGCCAGGCGACTATGATGAACTTGGAAAACTTCTGCAACAAATGTATATACCAAACTAAGCCATCGCCTACCCACCAAACCTTCACATAAGCCGCGCCACAGAAATAAAGTTTGTACCAGACAGGGTATGTCCTAGACTACCTGTATATGATGCTGGTCGCAAGAAAGGCTACAAGTACTACGGCATTGAGATGCCCAGCAGGGAAGAGAAAGTTAAAACCCTGCAAAAATCCTCTCACACCTGGGGTCATCTATTTGACAAGACTGGTAAGCTTACGCGTTCACTTGGAACCTTTGATTCCATTATCTTTTGACGCCAGATCTTATGGAACGATTCCCAGCAAGCCTCATCCTCAGGCAGCTCCAAGGATGACTTTGTTCATCCCCCTCATGGTATAGAGGTGCTGCGTCCAGTCAAGACTCACCACTTCTTAGACACCTTTACCTGCTTTCTGAAAGATTCAGATGATTATCTGGAGTTAATGAAGACTCTGCCAAAAATCAGAAGCAACAAAGTGTTTAACCTTCGAACACTGGATCGCACAGAGTTTGTGGAAGAACTCCAAACTCTGCATGAGGAGTACAAAGCAGAAGAAGCCACAGCAGCAGAACAAGCTCGTCTAGAGCAGCTGGCTCTTGAGGAAGCTAAGACCACAACCATAGAAAAGGAAGATACGGTTGCTAAGTCGAAAGCTACACAGGCAGAGCTGGATGAAGCATCTGCCAAAGTAACAAAGGTGCTAGCTCATCTTAACCTGGACTCATCTGTACCAGTGAACGTGGAACACTTTGTCACGTCACATGAAGAACCTACCGTCCAATCTGGTAAGTCCGAGGATGATAGAGAGCTCGTTGTTGAAGCATCCAAGCCAATGGAAGCAACTGCAGCACAGCCTATTGCTGAAGATATCACCAGCTTCCCCATTGTTGATGCATCTACTGAAGCACATTCGGGCACACGACAACTGGTTCCCACCGGATCTTCAAGTCCAAGGGGCATCCAACCCTTGCGATTTGCTGAACCTCAAGGAGTCTCAGAAGATCGTGTACACGAGATAGTGCAACAGGCTCTAAGGCAACAACAGCTGGAGACCGAAGCCGCTTTTCAAGCTTTTCAGCAAAGGCAACAGGCTGAGGCTGATCAACATCGTCTGATGCTGCAAAATGCCATCACTGAGCAGTTCATGAGTCTCTCCCAGACGCTTGTGAACCAGATTCAAAATACAGCAGCCACTTTGCTTGGACAAGTTGCTCACGCAGTTCCACCAGTCCAACCACAACCTCCACAACCAGCACCACCAATACAACCACCACCAGAACAACCACCACCACCACCACAAGAACCACCTCCACAGCCATAAGGTGACCATGATGGCCCAATCATTTTTTTTCCATCTTTCAAACCTTTTTGTTAATGACAAAGGGGGAGAAATTGGAATTTTGATGTCATAAGAGTAAATAGCTAAACACTCTGTATTCAAAAAATATTGGCATATATTGGCTCCTTTATCAAAACATGAGGTGTTTATTTCATAGATTCCGCATCCATATCATTGATATGTTTTTCACTCTGATATCTGTTATACATGATATATACTTGCCTTTTATTTTTTTCTGTTATCAGATGCATAAGAAATGTTGAACTCAGGGGGAGTACTTCATTTCACATTTATACACTGGCATAACATAATCGTCTCTAACCTGATTCATTATATTCTTATATGATTAGGTGTCTGTTAACATCAAAATTTACCATTATTTGTCATCATCAAAAAGGGGGAGATTGTTAGGTTCTAAGACCTTGGACGATGTCCAACCCCTCGTATTTCGGTTTTGATGATAACAACTAAAGGATAAATTTTGAAGTATCTAATGATCTAGTTTGAGTGTTATAGGATTAACGTCGTCCAATCCCGCAATGGTATTGTATCTCTCAAACCTGGACTTTATGTTTTTAATAAGAAAAGCGTCCAAATGTGTTTTGTAAGAATTCTACAGGCAGCATCCAATGCTCCTGTGAGAGCAAGCGTCCAACGATTAAATAACCCTCTCTGTAGTTTCTATCTTAAAATACGTTTTCAATGTTGATTCAAAATAAGGCAACAATCACTCTCTCATATTTTAACATGCCATTCTATTTGATTTTTTTCGAATAGTACTGAACAGGAAAAGAAGAAGCTTCTCTCTGCAGAAAAAGTACAAGTAGGAGAGGCGCTAAAAGTACGGCTGTCACTTCTATCTCTTCACCCTAAGTCAAAACGTGACAACGGTCACATGCTATGGAGAGAACCGCTCTTGGCAAAGGAACGGATCCCTCAACGGATACCTTTCGACAAGCTGACTATAAATAGAGGAATGAGCTCATGTATCAGACTGACGAAAAAGTGATAAAGAGCTTAATCTCCGTCACAACGATTGGACGATCTATACTTAAGCAAAAAGAGCATTCTTCTTAGCTTTGCTAAGTGATTCTGTATATTCGTACTTACTGTAATATCCTCTCAGTGAGAGTTAAGTCTTACTTTATATTCTCAAACTATTCTGTTTGGAAAGCCAGGAGTGGCTTAGTGTTAAAGAATACTTGGGTTTTGTGTTTAATCTCAAGGGGAGATTAAGGGTGTGCCAGAAGTGGCCTAGAGAATACTTGTAGCCAGAAGTGGCAAGGTTAGAATACTTGAGAGTAATCAGATCTTGATTAGTAGAACCCTTCAAAAGTTTTTGAAGGAGAACTGGACGTAGCTCAGTTGAGTGAACCAGTATAAAACTAAGTGTTCTATTCTCTCGCTTTCTAGCTTACTTGCATTTCTTTTAAACTATCTCTTCAACATACTACGAAAGGGTTTCTATACACATTTTATCTAAGTTTATCTATTACGTGTATTCTAACGAAAAGGAAGAAGAGTAGTTTCTTTGGACTGTTGTTTTTAATCTGCTGGACGATAGCTTGATCTTCTGTTTTACTAAGTTCTTGTAAAACGTAAAGATACACTATCTTCACATTAGCTAAAGTTTTTCAAAGAAATTTTAAATACACTATTCAACCCCCCTTCTAGTGGATTTCTCTATATTTCATAGTTCTCTTCCAAATTATATTACCATTTTCCACGTGTCGGCTTGGGGTGGAGAGATAGAGGAGACAATCGTACATGTAGCGCCTTCACCTTTTGTACTATTTCTGCAGAGAAATGCTTTTCTATCCCTGTACAATACTTTCCGAAAACTCAAATGAAATGTTATGTTAGAATGAGAGGGAATAATCGAACATTTCAGAGAATCATCATCGAAAACGTATTGTCACATTATATAACTTTTAAGATAGAAAACAGAGTGTAAGTTATATCGGCATTGGACGCTTGCTTTGCAGAAACCTTGGACGCTGGTTGTTGTTCTTTACAAAACATATTTTGGACGCTTTGCTTATAGAAATATAAGGTCTAACTTTGAGAGATACAATACCATTACGGCATTGGATGACGTGGATCCTATAACACTCAAACAAGACCATTAGACACTCCAAAATTTATCCTTTATTTGTGATCATCAAAATCGAAATTTGAGGGGTTGGACATCGTCCAAAGTCTTAGAACTTTACACTTCACTGCACCAAAAAAGAACCATCCGTATAACTTGGATCTCAATCAACAAGAGCCATGCCTCAGTCAAAATCAAACCAGAGTACGGTTAGAGTCAATCTTGAGTACCTCAGATACAACAATACTTAATACCAGTATACATTATTTCTTTTTTCATTCACTTAGAAAACAAAAATGACAAGGTCTTTTTCCACTTGATAGGGTCGGCTACATGGATCCAACGACACATCATAATATTCATAAATTATTTACATAATATGCAATATCAATGCCATTGTAACCTAAGATTACAAGCAAACATTTGAATCACTTACATTTTTCTAGTAGCAGAGGTATGCTCAACCCAATCTGTGGGGCCATTCTTAGTGAGCTGAGGCTGGACAATGGTAGCCTGAAAGACAGAAATTAAGACTTCATAAAATTCTGTTGTTATAAGAGGCGAAACACTGAATCCATGTTAAGTAAAAAACAAGTAAGATTCATACCAAAGGCGTGACAGTTAGAACTGAAGGTTGTCCACCATTGCTCTGAAGAGTTGCACTAGTGGTAATGCTCTGGGATGAAGAACTCATGGGAGCATGAATTTGAGGAACAGGTTGGGGAATTGGCCGGTAGAATTAAAATTAGTCTGCACTTGACCATAGGTGGATGTTGCAAACTGCATATATGCAATCCTTAAATCAGCATTTGCATATTACAGTTTTAGCTTATCCACTACAAATACAACATACAAGCCAGGACTTTACCGTATATGACGAAGAGAGTGGCATTCCTGGACCACCTAAACCTGGTGCATACCCATTTGGTGCTTGAGAATCAGGCTGATTCATATGGGATGTGCATGTTTGGACGAGTAACCGGCATTGGAATTGCCTGTGACGGGGGTGGTAACTGTGGACTAGGTCTCGGTGTAACTGTTGAATTGGTTGAGAAAAATGGGGCTATTGATTTTGAGGAGGCATTCCAACACCAATCAGGGGAACACCACCAGGACCAATAGGTTGAGGTTGGTAATGTTGAGAAGGCATGGAAATGAACTGTTGTGGTTGCTGTGTAGGAACAACGGGGCGAAACTACAGAAACAAATAGGTTCCTCAGATATTTAATAATTTGACATAAAGCCAATACAATCAATCACAGTTAGGAAAAGAAAAATGCATTACTTGAACAGACATAGGTGGGATAAAATTGTGGGGAGGATCCACTGAACCAGCAATAGGAGGCGGAGGCCGAACATAACAAAGACAAAACACATTAAAACAAAAGAGGAAGAGTACAACCAAAATTTTCTAGGTCTAGATAGTGTACCTATAAACCTGAATATTGCGGATTATTTGACATGTCAGCAGAGAAGCCTCCACACACTAATGCAATCAAAAGAGTATAGAGTTATCAGTATCTAAGAAACCGCAAAGAAAACATCATGAAAATAAATTTCACTAATTTCGAGTGCCCATGAATTGGAATTAAAAAAGAACATGGAAACCTAAACCCAAAACAATGTGCCTCGAAATTGACCCGACAAAGAAGTTCTACGGGTAAGAAAGTTGCAAGATTGAATCTTTTTGGACCTAATTTCGGGTGCCCATGAATTGGAATTAAAAAAGAACATGGAAACCTAACCCCAAAACAATGTGCCTCAAAATTGACCCGACAAAGAAGTTCTACAGGCAAGAAAGTTGCAAGATTGAATCTTTTTGGACCCTGGGTAAAGAAAATAAGGTTGCAAGAATAAACGAGGGTGGCATAAAGCGAAGGTTTAGAGAATAATTGAGGAAAACATGGCACGACGAACAGAGAAAGTGAGACATACATACCAATGGATACGAGGTTGATGCATGCGAATGAGTTCAAAATGAAACGGTCGGAGTGAGAGAGATGAGAAGGAGATAGGACTAGGTTGTTACCTTGGTAATGGTTGTCTAGCACTCTGAGTGTGAGTGTGAGTGAAAGAGAGAATAATGTGTAACTCCGATTCCAAGTGTATCTATTCTTTATGTGGCGATTTCTAGCGTGCGTGATCGCACGGTGCCAAAGTATTTTAATGGTATAATATCTAATGGTTAAGATGGTGAGCGTGTAAGATATAGATAACGTATATTGGATAACAAGCACTAGCTCGATCCAGTTTTTTGTATAGCGCTAATGTGGGTTCGATCCCACTGGTTGCCTCTTTTTTTTTTTTATGACAGGGAGCCCGAAGGCACACTGGTTGCCTCTTTTAGAACTTTTAAAGGTTATTTTGGCTTAAAAAAAGGGAAAAAATAACAAAAAATCTTAAAAAAAACATATAAGAAACAATATTCATGTAATTGTTTAACATAATATTCTATGTACAATAATCATAAATTCATAAACACAAATTTTAAAAAATGAACAAATAAATTATGCATACAAATATTCAATAAATAACTAGAATTAAAACCCTGTAATGCACGGATGAATAATGGAGAGAGGGTGATTTATAATATTTAATTTTAATTTCTTATGTTATTGAAAAAGATGAAAAAATAGTTATATGAAACATGAATTATATAAAAAAATATAAAAAATTATTAATATTTCACAATCGATGAAGAATGAAATATAGAAAAATAATTATTTTAGGATTTCATATATTTCTTAATTTTTTCCTGTTATATTAATTTCACTTTTATCTAACGTGAAATCCTAAAATAATTATAAAAAAATAAATCATACTCTTAAAAAATAAAATAAGACCCTCTGAGATAATTAAATGAATGTTAGTTCCCAACTCCAATCTAACCACAAAATTTAGTAAATGCTTGTAGAAGTTGTGCATCCAAAGTGCCAAAAAATCGATAAGAAGAGACTAAAAATAACATTTTTCAAATTTGAAAAACTAAAAAAAAAAAAAAATTTAGGGGACCAAAAACATATTTAAGCCTATTGTAGAAGATAAACATGTGTTCCATAAAAAAAATAGACATATAATTTCATTAAAATGATATATTTTGCTATATACAAAATATTCTATCTACTAAAAAATACATACAAATACAAAATATTATATGCGAGTAGACTTTTTTTTGGAAGAAATTAAAATGTTGTTAACGTTAATGCTTGGATAAGTTGCAATTAATAATTGAAATGTTTTTGAAAAAGCCGACAAGATTAAGTTATTGCCAAAACAATTGAAAACTTTTTTTTCTTCTCACATTATAGTGTTTTTTTTTTTTTGTCCCCTTAGTCATAAGGCCCAGTGCCATCGCCCCTCCAAACAAGCCTCAAAGTTGGCACTACAATTACACCCTGTTGGACAACTTAATGACAAATTGGTCCCCGAACTTTACACTTTAATGTCAAATTGGTCCTTGAACATTACAATATAATGACAAAATGGTCTTACGAAACTTAACGGCAATATATAATTGTCACACTTTTTACACATTTAGGGACTAAATCATAATTTTAATTCTTTTAGAGACTAAATTGTCACATGTTTACACATTCAGGGACCAAAATAATCATTTACACGAAGTTTTTGTCCTTTAAATTTTCAAATATAACAACTTTTTATTTGTATAAAGTAATTGTATTTTAAAAAAAATTATTCAGTATAAGTAATTGATTTAAAAATAATTTAAATAAGATTATTATCTTCATTCAATATCATCTTTAATTGGATTTTATTTTCTATGTACTTAGTAGATAAAATTATCTTTAATTGGATTTGAAAGGCTTACATGATCACTTTTTAGAGTCTTGTTTAGTATAAATTCTTCAATTTCATTCTCTCTGGTTTCATAGACAGACGTTATTGTTTGCGCAATAGAACCCAGAGACTGAAGTACTACAGACAGATGTGTTTTATCTTCCAGCATAGCTACAATTTTCTGCAAATAAGGTGACAATAATTTTTACCTCAATGTCTAACACTTTAAAGTTCCAACAACAACAACAACAAACAAGCCTTATCCAACTAGGGGGACTGTTTATATAGCAAGACATCACTTACCTCTCAGAACATCACATCCCAAGGACACAAAGATGTATAGTTTCTCTAATTATCTTTAGTCCATTTCTCATTATTTTATGCCTGGCGGGCAGAAAAAAAAAAACTATAAACTATCTAGTTTTGAGAGAGAAAGAGAGAAAGAACCAACCTTTACCTTGTGATCTTGAATGAGATGAGGAAAAAGAGAGAAAGAACCGACCCAACAGTTTCTTCTATTTCCATTGGCTTTTCACACATAGTTTATTCTCTTTCCTTTGTCAACATACACGTTCCTTAATCCAACGGTTGAAAAGATCGAACATTACCGTACCAAGCTGAGAACAAACCCCATCATCGGAACCATCGTTGCGGCTAACCTGAGGTTGTCATGACTGCATCGCGTCGTTGCCATGCTGTCACCGCCATGTCTGCACGACCTTCTATCTGTGCAACCACAAGTATGAATGGCCTACCCTTCTTCCCCTATGTCACACTGCAAACCATCATCGCATACACAAATGTGAAACACCATCATCTTCGTTTGACTTCAAACCTCCATCGTGCATGCCGCCTTCGTTAGTGGAAACGACTGTCGTGCAATCACATTTAAAGGCACTTGCAATTTCTGTAGGCAACGGCTTTCATTACATCTTCTCTCACCCACATGCACCCACCATCGAAACATTTAATAAGATGATGAATTAAGTGTAATTTGGCTTTTAGGGAAATCATTTTATGGAAATCTTTTCATGATGAATTAAGTGATATTTCAGGACATATTTTTCCATGTAACTATGTATATTTGTTTGTAAATAATTTTAAATTTCAAGAATTAATTATAGTTAATATCTCATTATTTTGTATATTTGTTTCAGAACACGTTATAAATGAATTCTATTATCAAGTTATACAAATGTAATCTTTTTAAATATAGAAAATTAAAATTTATTTTTATAATGAAATTAAAGTTTCGTGACATTTTTATGAGATGATTTCTCCTATATATTCAAGGAATAAAAAATGTATGACAAAAATTATTTAAACTAAAACAAAAGTATGTTATTTTTACTAATTATTGTTATATTCTCAAGTATTATTATGTTACTCTCAGAACATTTATATCTTTTTTGTAGTATCTATATATTTTTGCTTATTAAATATAAATTTGAATTTAAATAATTATTATAATTTACATTTAACAAAAAAAGATTGTGCATTGCACAGGTACAAATACTAGTAATAGAACCATCAAAACGGACCAAAACGTGCGGGTCAACCGGGCCAACCACGGGCTTGGGTTGGGCGGGGCTATTTTTTTTTTTTTTTTTTGCAAATTTCAATCATCTTGAAAACTTGACCCGACCCACTTACGGCCCGGCTCACCCGGGCTGAACCCGTGGTGAGCCAAGCTAGCTCGCGGGTTAGTGTTCATAAGTAAAAAAAAAACTAGTCTCCCTCATTTTTTAATTTTCAATATTCACTCACACAACCTTACTCACGAACTCAGCACACGTGAATCACGACAGCAACACTCACTCTTCAGTCTTCACTCAAACCTAACCCCCACCGTTGCTCTCAGTCTTCTGTCTTCACTCCATTGCACCACCGCGACAGCTTCTTTTCTCATCAATGTCCCTCGTGCCAGCTTCTCTCTTCGTTCCTCTTTCAATTTCTATTTATGTTTCGTCTCATCAAGTATGAACACCAACCCCTTTAGCCTTTACCTTTGTTTCTATTTCTAGTGTTGGGTTGTTGGTTATTGAAACGAAACCCTAACCCCTTACAGTTGTAAACACTCCTCTGTATTTCACATTCTGAAACTAATTAATCGTGAGCAAATTATTTGTCTTGTTTCTGGTGTTGGCCCACTGTTTCTGATGTTCTAAAAATTAATTGTGAGCAAATTTGGGAGTTATATTTTCCGTCTCACTATGCGTGTAGACAAATTAATTGTTCAATTCCAAAAAAAAATGTTAATTTGGGTTATTTGAAAGTAAGATAAAGCTGCTATTTACCTAATTTAATTGTTTTTGGAGTGCAAGGAACACTTGTGTGTGTCATTACTTTTACATCCTTAACCAATGTCCTTATTAAGTTCTCTATCGTAAGATTTTTTCCCCCTTAATATAATTGCACATTATTATCTAATCATATAAAAGTATATTAGTGATAACAAATACTTTTGTTTTTATAGATAGTGATAACAAATACTTAATAAATTATATTTTGATCCAAATATTTCAATTAGTTTTCCATTCAGAATTTTTAATGATGTTAAAATGATTAAATGTATTATATATAGTATTAACTTAAATTTAATTGTTATTGAAATTTTGAAATATGAAAATGATAAAATAATTCAATTATTTTACAATGATATTCTAAACATATATTATTTTCATAATAATATTTTAAGTTTATAAACAATACTTGAATAATTTAAATTAAAAAAACAAATAAGTTAAAACCAAACCCTAAACCCTTAAGAGGACCTTGTGAATGAAAAAAAAAAAAAAGAGGTTAGGAGGAAAAACTCCACTAAAAGTTATCATTCAAATTCCTCAGCGAAAATTAATCATCCACAAAATCGATGGATAATCCGCACCAATGTCATGGTGACAAAAAAAAATATAAGTAACTAGATATATCATAACACAAAATACAAATCATTAGAACTAATAACTTCAAGTTATATAACTTAAAAATTATCAATATATATTTTAAACTAAAGAACATACAATGTTTAAGAAACATGATAAATTGTCTATTTACATACTACATTTTTTAAAATAATTTAATGAATAAAGTTATTTAGGAGGTACTCTTTCTTCGTATAAGTCAAATCACCATTTCCTATCTACAATAATGTGATACTTGATTTTCTCTCTTCATTAAAAAGAATGATCCTGAGCTATTATATCAAAATAAAATCAGTGGCGAAGAACAAAGTAAATTTCAAAAACTTCATTTTTTGAACATGATGAAATCACACAAATTATTAAATAAATTGTACAAATTGAAATTACAAATTAGAAACATACTTGAGCATGTGTATAAGAAAAATGTTATTCATGACAAACAATTCAAACAAATCAACCTGTCATATATATGGTGATTTTTATAACTTATTGATAACTTGGTACTTCTTGAAGAAGAAAAAAGAAAAAGAAAAATGATACTTCAAACAACATGACAATATATACACATCCTGCATCAATAAAGATCAGGTAAAACTATACACAACAGAATATTTTGTAACTTAAGAAGAAAGCCAACACATTTATATGAAGATCCCTAATTTTCTCTTCCATTCGTTAACAGGCCCGAGAAATCAATAATACAATTTGATTAAATAACTATCAATAAATTCAAACATTCAATCAGATTACAGGATCAGAAAACACAGAAACACAATCATTATATTTAAACTCGGACCATGATAAACTACACAAAGGTTATTATTAACATACCCTAAGAGGAATCAAAATGGACAGATAGGTATACATTAAACCCTTTGCAATCAGTGCAGTCACTCTTTCAAACTAAGTCTTGCATTTTGGACCTTTACTGATAGCTTTAACTTCTGTTCTTCCATATCCTTTAGCACAGCCAGCAAGTTTGCTCTATAAACTTCACATCGTTGATTTGTGACTTCTAACTCAGCAGTCAACTCTCGAATTTTCTTTTGCTTCTCCGCCTGTTGCGTAGGATCCAAAGGGAACTTTTTATAATACCACGTGTATTAACAAAAATACAGGCCATATATAAGAAGAGGCTGTCAGTTCTTATTCTAATGTGTACACTTATGCAAATGCAAATACACATAATTTTTTAGCCAAAATTCTACAAAATAATTACTAAAAAATAAACTTTATTGTTAAAAGCTTAACAAGATAACCACAAACACAAGGTGGCATCAAGACCATGTCCCATTCCCATGTCAGACCCAAGTCCATGACAACAGCCTCAATTTTAAGAGGTTCAATTTAAACTTACAGGCAAAACAAATTCAATTTCTTAAAACATTAAGAGGAGACGAGAAAAAAAGATCACCATAGTCATAGAATAAAAGAAGTTGAAGAAGTCAATCACAGACCAACAAGCATGTTATAAACAAAACATATGCAATACGGATTCTTCACATAAAATCGTATAAATAGCACATATTTTTCAAGGGAAAATTACGATCAGCCTCCCTAAACTTTGACCCTTTTGCAAAATGACATCACCAACGTTAAATTCGTCCCAATCTATTAACTTTACAAAATATTACAATAGACCCTTCTGTTTAGCTACCATTTAACTCAATAAGGGAAGAGCTACATGACATCTAATCCATTCATTTGTGAAAAATCTTTTTGACCATTTAATTGTTTTATTTTTAAAATATAATTTACAAGGTATTTAAATCATCAACAATTTTAAAAGTAGTAAGTGGCATGGAGTCCAACCACCATGCCACAAACATCAAACCCCATCATCACCCAAACAGCAACCATGCACCACAAAAATGTTGCACAAAAATAAATGAGAGAGACAGAGACAAAGAAATATATAATCCATTAATCCTAAACCAGCACTCACCATCACCACCACCCACTGTCACCAGCCAGAACATGGTTAAAACCAAGATGCAACCTGTCTACAACTGCATGCACACCAAAGCAGAGCTCCCCAACCAAAATGTGCAAACCCACTCATTCTAGAGATTAGATCATCAAAGTGATTTTTACCTCCTAATTCAACCTTCCCAGTTTTCGACAAATATTTTAGATTTCACAATTTACTTAGATTTTTGTTTAAAAAGATAATTGTGTGCTTTTCTAATTTATGAACATTTATTAAATAAACAAATAAAGCAGAAAAAAATGGATTGTGATGATTTGGCAAGATGGATGGATAGTCTATTGGCATGTCATCAAGTGTTCACATGGTAAGCACACCTCAGTAATGAGTTAAAGGATGCTATACAAAACAAAAGGATTGATTGGTACACGAGAAATACTGGCAACACACTCTCTAACATTATCTTTCCAACACACTCTAACATTATGGTCCCACTAAATATGTGGGTCACATTCCCCATTTGGTTGGTCTCATTCCCAAACTAGTAGAACTCACATGAAGTTCAACCAATATGAGAGACAGTCTTAAAAAGAAAGTATTATAGAATACATTGCTAGTATTCCTCATTGTTACATGATGTAAAGTTTAAGGATTAATTGAGACAAGTTTAAAGTTGGTGGTAGCACTTTGTAGAAGATCAAACATAAATGTTATTTACTTACCACATTGAAAAGGATTACCTAGAAAACAACAAGCATGATCTCCAAGTGCCAGCTTGGAGGTTGTAAAAGGGGGAGAAACTGCCCCCTTCCCCCTCCTTTCGTACAATTTTTTTTTTTGCTTCAACACAAAAACATGTACAGTAATAGTATAGTTCCTTGGACACAGCTCATTGTAGAATTTATCAGGGAAAGACTGTGTACATAATTGTTCTAGTGAGAACCTAATGGCTTTATGATCTAAGGAAAATATCACAAGTTCAAAGAGACTAACCACAGATTGATAGATTGGAACATCTTCATCTGCTGCAAGCAATTCACCCCTGCTTCCACTGGTTACTGTAGCTCCCTCTGCTGTTCCAGAACTCTGATTTTTTATGGCGCAAACCTTCTTAGCAGCTTCTTGCAAAGCTCTCATCGCAACATGATAGATTTGGATTGATTTTGCACCTTCTTCCACATATTTGATTGCTTCTTGACGCAAATTGTTATAACGAACTGTTACAGATTCACGAGAAGTACTTGGCAATTCAGATGCATGTTCATCTAACAATGTACCGGCTTTAGCATTCCTTGTCCAGCGTGTCAACACATACTGAGATGGAAGAGTGAGAACATTTTTAGCTCTGAAGACTGTCAATATATGCCTACAAATAATTCCTGAATATTCAAACTTCTGACAGCTGCAACTAGCTTTCATCCCAAGAGAATTAAAAGTCACAACATGAGATTTTTGGTTTTCCCCAAATTTGGCAACTCGATATGTAGTGATTGTTCCCGAATCATCAATTTTTGTAGCAGGATTTGCAAGAGTCTCTACTAACTCCTCTTGGAATTTCATGAATATCTTTCTCGTGTAAAGACTCGCAGCTTGTTTTTCCATAGGAGATGGTGTTTTTAAAACTGGACTACTATTAGTAGTGTCATAATCTGCTTTTAATTCTCTTTCATGCCAACTTGACACAGCTTTCTCGTATTGTCTAACCAATACCTGTAGAGTGGTGGATGAATTCACATATCCATCAAAGAAAAAATTCAAACATTCATTTCCCTCATTCAAAGATATCTCCCCAAAGAAAGTGTCCCGTAAGTACACAGGAACCCAATGTTGTCGTGCATTATACATTGACTGAAGCCATTCATTATCCATGATGTAGAATCTTTCCAAGAGTGAGTGCCAATAAGACTCAAACTCATCAATAGTTTCACTCTCATGAATGCATTTCTTGAATTCAGTTTCAAAAGCAGGATGTGACTGACATAAATGAGCCAGTTTGCCTCGGGTTTCTCTGAATATTCTCCATTTACAAAACCGATGGCGAGTTGAAGGGAGAACTTGGGCAACTGTAACTTGTATGAAAGGGTCCAAATCTGTTGTAATAGAGACAGGGTGGCGGCCAGACATGGCATGAATCCAAGTCCTGAATAGCCATATAAATGACGACTCGGATTCATTGAAAATCAATGCGCAACCAAATAACACAGGTTGCCCATGATGATTCAACCCAGTCAAAGAGGCAAATGGCACCCGGTATCGGTTAGTCTTGTAGGTTGTGTCCAATATAACAGCATCTCCAAAATAAGAATAGTTTGTTCTAGATGTTGCATCAGCCCAAAATATATTCCCACACGAGAGATCATTGTCATCCTGGACTGCGTAAAAGAAAGCAGGATTCTCTGCCTGCATGCGCTTCAAGTAGTCCAATACATGATGACCCCCGCCACCAAGGGTACGCTGTCTAGTGATACTCATTTGTGCTGTAGGGACAAGGGGAATTATGATTAGGATTATACCAAAAATGGTGGGTTGACATGTTAAAGAGTCAACCTGCCTAAATTTTTTAAACAAAATGAAAAGGTAATCAATTTAGAATTTCAAACTCATAATGAAATGGCAAAGATTCTATGACCCTGCTATGTCTAACTAATCCCAGTACGTCAGAGACAAATGTGAAGAAGAATACTATATTCTTAATGACTAATAATATTACTACAAAGCAGATTATCAACTTACAAAGAACTCACATAGATAACACAATTAGCCAGACATATATTATATATAGGACCAATATAAGCTCAGCGTCATTTTTTTTTAAAAAAATTATAGTTAAAATCTACAACATCAACATGTGATATACAAATGCAGCTTACAACTCCTTTCTATGTACAAAAAACTCTAATATGCTAAAAAATAAACAACACAAATAATTTTCTGAAATTTTGATTCTGTACGCGAACAACCAATAAATTGCAACAACTAAACAAGCACAAGTAAACAGCCCAGAAATTATTTTTTAAAAATTACGGTCACAGTGGCTGTCGGCAGTGGAGTCGCGACTGTGTGAGCTCGCTAATGTGTGACAAGCGGTAGCGTCCCGACCAAGTGACTGATGGCGGTGGCGTCGTGGTCGTCTGCTGGATGTGCTCGCGATGGCTTTGCTTTCTTTCTTGACGGCTGACCGCCCGGTGGCTGAGAGAGCAGGGCGGTGAGGGAGAGGGAGGGTTTGAACTTGGGAGGAGGTCGTGCGGCTGAACTCAGTTGACAACTGTGAGGTCTGGGAAAGGTAAAGGATGTGTTTTATTTGATTTGATTATGATGATTATGACTACTAGGCCATGAAAAGGTAAAGGGCACATACTAATATCTAAACACGGTTTTTGTTACGAGTATGATAATACATTAATAGTGTAAAATAGTTTTACACTGTCATCTAATCATAAATCATCATTGGTATGACTTTAAGATTAATGTAATTAGAATATTTGATTTTTTATGGAACCCGAGATATTATCAAAGGTTTCGATCTTTTAACCTGTTATAAGACTAATCCTTACTCATAATGATGTTATTGTCAAAATTATTAACAGCTACAAAATATTTATGGTTTATACCTTTTTTTAGGTATGGTTTTTAATTTTTACTTGTAGTATTTTATGTGTAATACACAAGATAAACTCTATTTTAGACCGTACGATGCACTAGTTTATTTATATTATATATTTTAATATTTGTAAAATAAAATTAGATACCGTATTTGTAATTTTTATAAAAATGTGTATATATAAATAAAATTATTTTTAGAATTTTAATTATTATATCATATATAATTACATCAAAATTGTGGATGTTGTTTTCAAAAGAAATTATTGATATTTAAAATTTATTATGAATTATTGTTTTTTATAGAAAGAAAACCCTTTTTATTTATATATTTATAAAAATACTACATTGATAGCATTAAAAACTACATTAGTTTTTTAATAAATTCATTTTACTATTTTAATTTTAGTATTTTAAAATATGCTTTATGAACAATAATAACTAAAGATATATTTTATTATTTATGTATTTTTATATTAACTAATTGATTATTATTTGTTTTGTAAAAGGTCTTATGATTTTTTATTGGTAAATATTAACTCATATTTATGTAATAATTTTTTTTCATATTTTTTATCTTTTAAATTTATTAATAAATATTTAATTTTTTTTATTAATTTATATGTTTTGATATTTTTCAACGACAAAATTTAAAATAACTTTTACGAAATCTTGTATAAATTAACACTAAAATTGAAGTTCTAATTTTAAAAAATCAATATTTAATCAATTTTGAGTATTACAAAAGTCAAATTTGGTAGGTCTTTTTACAGGCGGCATCTAAGGTGGATCACTATCATAAGTGGTCCACCAAGCACCAATATTTACAACCTCTAGATTAATCTAAGGCCTACAATATTATTATACATCTCACACACAAGATTTTTTCCCTCATGACTCTCCCCCCTCCTTGTTGCCTCCGACAGTGCATACACTACCTCCAGCAACAACTCCAGTGACACCTCCGGGGAACACTTCCACCCCATCCAACGGCACCTCTGGTGATCAGTTCCACCACTGTCATTCCCAAAATAGATTCATCTTCCTCTAATAAACCCAGAAAACTCACATCACTAACCATTCAAGAAAAGAAAATTTCAATAGAATAATTTTTGTCAAGACACAAGCAAACAAAAATTCATCATCTTTCCAATTGTTATTATGGTACCCTTAATTAGAACAATAATTAACACCAAATAAAGAAAGGAAAAGGGTTTCAATTCAAGATCCCAAAAGAAGAGCAAAAACCTCTTAAAGAACTCTTGGAATCGTTATCACACAACAAAATCTTCACTTCTGTTCAATGAAGCTAGGCACAGTGGCATTCGAGAAAGAGCTTAAGGATCAACAAAATATTGGGGTCTTTAGCAACCACTACCTAGAACACTGCGGCGTCTGCGAACATCATCCTCTTCCCCGGTGACACCGTTGCTGCCGCTATTGGTTCCCCTCCACGCTGCCGGAAACCACCGAGGAGGGATCCGCTGCACGATCCTCAATCTCGTCGTCGACAAGGAAGCCAAATATAGTGTTGTGTCGCCCTTCATGTTCGAGTGCTACTCCATGAACAACACCTCCGCTGGCGTTGGCGCACGAGACTCGTACCGATGATTCCGGGACAGAGACGAAGTCGCAATGGAGGCGGAGCCACAACGGAGGATCTGCAATGGTGGCGAAGCTGCGACGCCGGCAGAGCCACGATGGAGACGGATTTGCGACGATGGAGGATCTACGAAGGCGATAGATTTGGAAGGAGACGGATCTGCAATGGTAAAGCAAGATGATGTCGTTTGGGTAGGGTAAGGATTAAACGGTCAAAGGTGGAAATGGTGGAGGTGAAGGTGTTGTTGGAGGTGTCGTCGATCGTCGGAGGCACTGTTGTTCATCGGAGGAGGTGTTGTTAGTTGTCGGAGGCATCATGGGAGGATGCGGAGAGGAAGGGACGTTGTGGAGAAACGTAAGGATTCCTAAAAGTGGTCCATAATAAACCACTTAACTTCATGGTCCATGTTAGATGCCGCCCTTTTTACATAATAAACATTTAACTCACTTTTTACATACTAATTGTGTATTAAAAATGTATAAAAAATAAGTAAATTAAGAATTAATGTTGTGACACTTATAATTTTATATCTTAAGGAATTAAAATAGTTTTTGTGTTTTTATTTGAGAGCAAAGTGTCTACAAATCATTGCTCACTTTATAACAGGACTAGTCAACCAAGTGGTTAAATATACCTTTTTTCTGTAAATGCAGCCATTCACAATAGTGCATCTAAAACCAAAAGGGACAATAGTGTATTCTATCCAACAAAGAAGAGTTTTATGCTCTATCCCACATTGCAAGCAAGAGAAAAGAAAAGATTAGTCGATTGGTTTATTTTATATAAGTGATCGGTTGATAAAAGACATTAAATGTTACATTTAATCTCCAAACGTTCATATTTTCACAAGCTTAAATAAGTCCTCAAAGGTCACCAACATAAACTTTTCTTAGTCCTTATAAATAGCACTTTTCTTAGTCCTTATATAACTCATAACCCAAAAGATGAATATTTGAATGCACAAAAACTTGAACGTGAATCTTTAAAATGACTGAACATGTCTTTAGAAAATCAAAGTGCAACAAAATAAAAAATTGTACAGAAACATGACCAGAAGATGGAATCTAAATCGAAGATGATCAAAACTTCAAAAGGTAGCAAAAACTAGGGGTGTGCAAAAAAAACCGGTTCGAACCGAACCGGTTTCGAACCGAACCTGAACCGAACCGGTTTGGAGTCGAACCGGTTTCCTTAAAACGAACCGAACTGGTTTTCAAAACAAGTTCGGTTCGAACCGAATTGTTTTTGTAAACCAATTCGGTTCACTTAATAACCGAACTGTTTTTCTTTCTTACTTAAAACCAATTCGAAACCGGTTCGGAACCAGTTCGAAACCAATTCAAAACCGGTTCGAAACCGGTTCGAAACCGAACCGGTTCTTTAAAAACAATTCGGTTCCGAACCGGTTCAACAAACCAATTCGCAAATATAGATTTAAAAACCGAACCTATTAAAACAGTTCGGTTCGGTTCGGTTCGATTTTTTTACCGAACCGATTTTTGAACACCCCTAGCAAAAACAAAAGCTACAGGTGATCAAAAGCTGTCTTAGAAGATGCAAACAAAACAAATATAAAAATTAACACATTTATATTGCTCAAGAAGTAGCACACATGTTTCATTAAAAAATTATGCTTAAAATTATTCCAAAAGCAAGAAACCTACTTAAATGACAAGACACCGATGAAAATAAAGCAATATAGTCAAATGAAGATTGATATACTGACATTAGAATCATTAAAAAATTCAGAATGTGAGCATTATGTACAAAGTCAAATTTCTAGAAGCTAAAATCATGACATATTTTACAAGTTAACATATAATATTCCATTGAGGAAATCCAACTCAAAATAGTTGTCCAAATTCAAAAGGGAAATTTCAAATTAAAAGAAACAATTATCTCATAAAAAGATTCCAGGAGTAATAGAACCGAAAAAATAATAAAAAATAAATGTAATGAAAAAATATGAGTTCACGAAATTCATGAAGGCAAGTTTTCTCCAACAACAACAATATGAGTTCACGAAATTTTAAATAATCTAAACAACCAAATATATATGTTTGCACTCAAAACCATTCGGTCAATACACAAGAAAAAGAAAGGTAAGTTTCGTTCCTTACCTTAGGATGACAAACTTAGAAGCCTTTTGGTTCCAACAGATACACTTCTAATTGAAAAAATAAAAAATAAAAATTCTTAACCATTACCTCAAGGTAACAGTTAAGCAAATAATAATAATAGCAATAATAAGAAACTTACCTTTACTCTATTTAATCTAAAAGGTTTTTTAATTACTTAAATAGTATTATCCTTTTTGACTAATATTATCTCTGCTCTTTTCAAGTGTCAGTTTTTTTATAAAAAAAATTGTTCAATTTTTTAAAAGTTCAAAACCTTCCTTACTCTTTTGTTAATTATATCCTTATCTTTATCTAATTTTTAATTATCTTACACATTTATCATGGAATTAAATAGAGAAATGAAAAATAAATTATAAAAAAATTAATCAATAAGATATATAAGTAAATAATATGAAATCATGTAACAATCTAAAAAAACACTTGAAAAGGAACAAGGCTACTTTTTTGGTTCCTCACAAGTATCCTCTTTCATATACAATTCTGTTCGATACAGTCAAGCACTAAATGTGAACAGCTCTCCAACAGAGATTCAAACCTTAATCCATCATGTTACGAGAGACTAACTCCTTCCGCTAGACTTGGTGAAAAGGAACAAAGTACTAAAGTCTTAAAAAGTCCTTGACAGCTCATTTAGTAAAAATATACCCAAGTCAGGCCAAGTCGTAGACTGCCAGCGGCTGCCTAACTTATTCTCTTTGCTATCTATCTGTGGTACCTCAACATTCTGCTTGAAATAAATTTCACATTTACATTAATGGCACATACAATCACAAAAAACCAAGAGTAACACTACACAACAATTGGTGTGTAAATCAAGATATGACCATGTAATGGCTCGTTCTTTAGCTTATAAGGAAAATGCTGATTGATATTCAGCAACGTCCAAAAACAAAGTATGCCAAAACTAAAAACTCAATCCATTATAATTTGGCCAATAGATGAACGGAACATATTACTCAGGGCATGTTGAACTTCTCCAGAGGTGTGTTCACTCCTCACCAGATCTACCAGTAAGTGAAAGAACCGTGGAATATACCTCCTGAATGAATCCTTTTTCAGACCAGCCAATCCTTGCAATGCTGAGATGACTAAAGATGTCCTAGCAGCTATCTCTTCCTTCTTTGCTGAGCTCAGAGGGAGTTTTCGATGTGGCGCTGGCATGGTATCAGACTTGTGAAAAGTGGAAATGGAACCAGCACAATTTAGGTATATGTCCAATACATTTTCGCACACAGCAACTAACTCTTGTTCTAGGTCTATCTCATCATGCACAAAATGATCATAGAGATGTAAATTTTGTAGAAAGTTGAGGTGATTCTGGAAGGACTCGTTTTCAAAATGAACCATGGGAGGGCCAGATATTTCCAGGATGGAGCAAGCTTTCTGCAACTTCTTTAGTAGGATTGACTCTCTGTTCATCTCACGAGCATGTAAAGCAATAGATGAATATAATTCAATAAGGACTTTGATGCTGGCTGCAGATAAGGATTGCTGGTGCTTTTTGTACACATCAGTTGCAACCTGCAAATAGAACACAGAAAGATATCATGAAGATGAACTCATTCAGAGGTGAAACTTATATCAAGCTGCACTACATGTGTCTTTAAATCTGTTTTTCATGAAAGAACTAAGGAAAAAAAATCAGTGGATTACAATTTAAATTCAGTGGATGCATATAGATTGAATACTAGGAAATATAGTGCTTATGTTTTAATTGTTAACTTATGTACATACAAAAAGAGCAAGAAGTAAACCTGTACAATAAGTAGCTGCATAGCAATATGGTTCTTCGTTCGTGATATAACATATGTGGCCGTTTGCAGATTGTCATCATCAAATTCATCATTTGTCAAGTCATGATCAGAAGAACTTTCCAAGTCAGCAGAAGACTGTGAAATGTTAGGCACTTCAATATTATTCATAGTTCTCAAGACCTTCATGAATCCTGGCACTGTTGACATAGCTGCATCTTTCAAACATAGAAAAATCTCTTTCCATTCTTCTGCTGAAAGCCTGTTACCAAGGTCACCTGTGAGACGC
The DNA here is from genome assembly GCA_026413185.1 of Pueraria montana var. lobata. NCBI lineage: Eukaryota > Viridiplantae > Streptophyta > Magnoliopsida > Fabales > Fabaceae > Pueraria > Pueraria montana. The sequence continues at coordinate 45,983,729 of CM048646.1, forward strand.
ACTAATCCAGCAACTCCAGTACTAGCTGGACCCTGAACAGGACTTCTAATGAACCCTGTCAGTACTGACACCACGCCAGGTAGCTGAGACCTCACCACATCAAAGAAGGTGACAAATAAATCTATTAAACATTCTGCTGCTACTGAATAAGTCTCAGAATCCCATGTGCTTCCTTCAGTATGCACAGATACTGAAGGTGAACAATGGGCCTCTTGTAGATTCATCTCTCTCTTTCCAGATACGGAGTTATATACAGGGAAAATAACAGAACAGAAAATGCTATTCCAAAATGTATGGGAGAATAGATGACCATGATCCTTCAAAATGTTAAAAAGCACCTCCAAAGAACTCTTTCTGATAGCTGATCTTGGATCAGAAGTTAGTTTTGATAACCCTGCAATGAAAATATCAAAATATTAACTTAAAGCAGAAAGAACAGGCAAGAGTTATGGAAAAATGGCCTGAAATATCCTTATGCAGATTTATGTTATCTCACTGATGCACAAAATGTGGTTAAATCACTATTATGTTTGCTTTTTTTACACTAACCAGGAGCTAAAGATACACTTATTTGCTACATCTAACAAGAGAAATGCAAACAATTCTGTTGACAAAATGCAGCAATGTGAGCAACAGACATTTGAGATTTATGCAATCAATCAATCAAACAGAATACATACATTTTATTGGACAAAAATAAGCTTTTTGGTCCACCATGATGGTGGCTTGGCCACTGTACCAAATATCTTAAGGCATATCATCTAAAGGCATATATTACCTGATAGCAAAGGATTCCAAAAGGACACATGATCATCGTTATCAGTATGGGCTTGTAAATCTGAAATACCATTTGCTACAACAACTGATGGGCCATCAACACTGCTCTTCTTATTGCAAACAAGTCCTCCATCAGCAAGTCTGACTGCACAGAAACGAAGAAATGCAATTGCATTGAGGCTAACGTCACTGTTGAATCGGCTATTTGTAAATGTCAAAAGGCATCGGACACAATCGGTGAAGGTCATTGTCTCTGTCTCAGTAATATAAGGAAAAAATTCACGCACTATTTTCTCCATGGTCTCAAATGCTAATAATACAATATTCTTCCGCTCATCAGCTGCAGCAGCTGTAAAAACCTGAGAGCCAAAAACACTGATAAGTCAAGATTGTTCCATTGTCTCAATTCACAAATGCTAACAAGTGACGTGCATTTTCTTCTTGCTTAGGAAGGATGCGGGGACATTTATGAAGCCCGCATCTGAACATGGTGGTAAGAAGCGAACTTACTAAATGTCATTATATTTAACAATTTGCTGGTACACTAAACTTGTGTATTGCATTTAGAATGTTGAAAACCCTCAATAGTTTGACTAGATATGTATCCTTGATGTCCCTTTTCTTTTCTTTTTTGTATTCATTTCCTTTTTAACAAGCTGTTTTAGAGGGATTAAAATTTGACCATGAATATTCATTCATGAAAGATCGTTTGGACTATCTAAATTGCCAACAAAACAATAAAATGAAATGTTAATGAATTAAAAACCAACAAACAATTATAAGCATTTTTACCTTCAAAGCTAATCAAATGTAATTTTTTCTTGAAAAGAATAGTAAACAATCACAAATGTGCCTTCTCAATTTGTTTCACTTTCGTCAGTAAAAACAATTGAGCAATATTTGATGATTTCAAATTTTTGTTTATCAATTAGTCTGGGGGGGGGGGGGGGGGGGGGGGGGGGGGAATCAAGCCAACTTCAACATTACCATAAAAACACTTTTCCAGCCAGATTTCACATTACTGACACGGCTAAGGACCATCTGTGAAATACAACGAACTATTAACTCTCTGATTTCTGTGGTGTTGCTTTTCTGCATAACAATCACAAATGGTCTCAGAAATTCATTCTGAAAGTTATAATTAGCCAGCTCCTCACGCTCCAAAAATTTCATTGCAAGTTGTCGCAGTGAGTCCATTGCAAAGATTGCAACTGACAAGTTTTCTGACAATCCAACTGACACAAAGAAATCTGAGAGAACATTCCATATGCGAGACCATACTAATCTGATGCGGTTCATATTATAATGCCTGCAAATGCAACCATGTTCTAGTCATAACTTAAGTAGATTGAATGATCATTAGAATTTTAATCATAAATGTGCAAGAGAAGAGAATAACTTAGAATCACCAATTACAAGCTACAAAGAACATGACCGAGAGAAAATCACAATCCCTTTCTTAAGGTCTAATAAAATCAACAAAGGATCCCCTTTCAGGCAAGTAACATTTCTCTCATTCTAAAAGATATAACAATTAACATAAATATGTATGTTAGATTTAAGAGATATAAAGCCATTCTTGATCCACCATGTAACAGTTTAAGCTTTTTGGATAGTTGTTCCTTGACATGATATTAGAGCTTCCGGGACCAAGCAGTTAGGAGTTCAATCCTTGTAAACTCCCACTCTTTTAAATAACGTTGAATTTCAGCATAAGGTAAAATTGGCTTGTGCATTTTTTGTGCTTTAACCTTAAATGACTCTTGGGAAATGTTGGAGATATAAAACCATTCTCAATTTTCCTAGCAGTTTAAGCTTTTAGGATACTTAGTCCTCAACGTGTATTATATGTTTTTCAAAATTAAAAGATGATTTTATAAATATAACATCAATCTGTTAGGAAATGCAAGCAACATTACTTATACTCTTCTTTCAAATGAGGCACAATTAACACCTTTCAATGCTTTCCCCTTTTTAGTTCTTTATATTATCTTATTTTTTAAAATTACAGACTAGCCTAAAACAATTAGCTGTCAAAAGGGAAATTAGTCATAACAAAACCCATGACTTGTTGAAGATCAACATAGATGACTAAAAGAGCATTATGGTTTTCTAAGAATACTATGGGCCAGTATCACTGCATATAAAATAGCCTACAAAAATATCAGAAAGTGAAAATAAGCAAAGCTGTCCAGTATCTCTGTATATAAAAAAAATGGAAACTCCCTTGAAGCAGCCACGAGCAGGGCAATAAAGAAAATTGATGAACACAATCCTACCCCAAAACATATCTAGGTGCAAGGAGACATTCCTCAAAGATGCAGGCAGACCCCTTCAACCAAATACACTGTTAGTATTTATGATAGGATATCATGATACATACTAGAATCAGTTATAATGTAATTAATTAATACTAAAACTGATGCATCCAGAATCAGTTAGAATGTGCTGACGGATTAAGACAAAAAAATTCATCCAATCACACTAATATATAGTTATATACAGAGGCTATGTGTGTCTATAACAGTCCACACATATCCCCTATATATATTCATGTTATAATGATTCTATCCCAGATATTTAATCCTAAATTGATTCCTTACCGGTTCTACAATAGATACATGATATCTTGTCATAACTCATAAATACCCAAGATATTCTAACATTCCCCTCAAGCCGGTGTGTATATATCATGTGCCAAGCTTGTCCCATATGTATCTGCCAAAGTCCTAAAACACCCTACCTTGTTAGTCCTTAAGAGCTTTGCCTGCCAAGTAGCTGATAGTCACAACAAATTCCTTTCTTTTGAATGTCCATTTTGTTATTTTAAATATAACAGTATAAGAAGATCACGACACTCAAACACAGGACCAAGGAGATTTAACAGACCAAAAACCCAAACCTTCAATCTGCTAGGTTACTTAGCATCCAAGTTACATCCATATAATTCCTTATGACAATAGTTGAGCTTATCTTAAAATTCCTACTTGTTTCATCTCTAACAGCCACTTTCTTAAGATAAATATCAAAAGCTATAGGTTTTATGTAGCAGGGCAAGGCATTACTTTATTTCGTGCTTGGCATAATAATTTTTTATGCATGACCAGTCATTTCGGATGCTGCAACATTGGGCTAAATGCCTGACATATGACAATGTCAACACCATATTGAATATAAGGAAGAGAAAATTTTGCTGGGGTCATATATTCATAATTTCATATACTAGGATATCTCATATTCATACCAAAACACACTAGAAAAAGTACAAATAAGGAATATAAAACAAATGGGTACTGACTGAGTGTAAATTAGGTGGTTTATATTCACTTCACAAGCTCCATATGTCAAGAAAATTATTACTTAAAGAAATCTGAATGAATTGCACAAAGAGAACATCTATGTTAAAAAGGACAAAGAAACTTACGCAATTTCTACTATTTTAGTGAGGCCAAATACACGGGGGTCTGTTGGAGACTGTAACTCTGAAATGGAAACTTTACAAAGTGCTTTGACAAATGCTACTATTGCTTCCCCATTCAACCGTTGACTATGAGCAAACACATGGTTCAATTCAAAGTTCCCAATCTGGTCCAGTAGATTCAAGTTTGAAATGAAATTATTTATCTGTTCTGTTGTTAATATTGCAGAAGCATTGACCCCAATACTTGTACTGTCATATGAACTACCACGAACAACAGCCACCATGGCTGGATTCTGGAGTGTTCCTTTCTTAAAAGAAGAGAAACCTAATGTTTTCAGTGCTTTCTCCTCCGTTTCAAAATTAGTTGAAGTGAAGAAGGTTGCATCACTTGGGGCACCCTCACCTAACAGTTGCAAATGCTCAATTCGAGAGAGGCAAGTTAATATGTGTTCCCATGCTTCATACAGATGATCTCCATCTTCAATGGCAATTGATATTATCGCCTGTACAAAAATAAGATTTAAAAGATATTACAATGACATATACATGAAATTAAGTGGCTCATTCACATGATAAACACAAAAATAAATGTACTAATCACATTCTATTTTCATGCAAAGGATTAAGCAAATAAAATCAAAGTGACTCATTCATCACTGCTTTCTGATATAAGTACAATATGGCTAGAATGACATTAATATATGTTGTGCAATAAGCAATTGTCATTATATATGCAAAAGGAGAATACAGGTGTGTGAGTGATTTGTTTTGAGTAATGTCAATGACAGCCAAATTAAGATTCACTTACCTTGACAGCATCAACATTTTTCTGTTTCATATCTCCAGCACAGTGCAGATAAGTAAATTTGGCAACAGATGTAACAAAAGCATCCCTTTGAGTCTGCATACCCATCACTGCAGTAACATGCACAGCATGTCGAAATCCTTGTAAGCATTGAGAAGTAGCTACCCTGTCATCACTCTGGTCAAGTGTTACACTGAATGCAGCCAGCATAGGCCCCCAACAAACTTCCACCATAAACCTCAGTATAGCCACATCTGTGACAACATGATATGCAGATCTGCAATAACAGGTAAATAGAATGTCTAAACTATGAAATGCATTGAAAGATTAACATCACTTATGTAATCTATAATCCAGCAGATAGCTTAAGCCTTAAAGGAAAAGAAAAATGCACATATGGAAAGGATGTTAGATGCAAAGCCAGTACACCACCATAAATATATAAACAATAAACAACAATAGTTGCAGCCTTTTCCCACCAGGTGGGGCCAGCTACATGAATCAAAAGGTAAAATCCTCTCATAAATCATATCAATAGACAAACTATTTAAATCTAAATCTTTCTTAACGGTTTTCCATATAACTTTTCTTGGTTTTCCTCTACCTCTAACAATTAGACTACACTCCATTGATCAACTCTCCTTATTGGGACCTCTATAGGTCTTCTCTACAAATGCTCAAACCACCTAAAGCAAGAATCTACCATCTTTTCTTTTCAACAATAGGTGCTACCCCAATGTTCTCTAGAATGCATTCATTCACAAACTTGTCTGAATGTCATCGTAACATTCTCATCTCTACAATATTGAGTTTTTCTTCTTGTTGGCTTTCATTGCCCAACATTCAGTCTCGCACAACATCACAAGTCTTATAGTTATGTAGTAAGATTTTCCCTTAAGCTTGAGTGGTACTTTTCTATCACAAATAACACCTAAAGCACTCCTTGATTTCATCCATCCCACTTGAATTCTATGGTTTACATTTCCCTCTATTTCCCCATCATTTTGTATGATGACCAAGATACTTTAACTATTGAACCTATGACTTGTGGTATGGTACAGTCTCCAAATTTCATGTCCATGCTAGAATTAGTGCACCTCTAGCTAAACTTACAATTCATATACTTCATTTCCCTTCTACTTAAACAAAAGTCAAGCTTCCAAAGTTTGTCTCCACCTCTATTGCTTCCCATATATTTCTTCTCTCAACTCTCCAACCAGGGCATATCATCTGCAAAATGCATGCATTATGGCATCCGCCTCATGGATATGTTTAGTAAGAAATAAGAACATCCAAGACCAAGTTAAAAAGATAGGGTTTGAAGCTCACTCTTGGTGCAGTCCTATAGTTATAGGAAAGTCCTTTGTGGCACCTCACCTTATGTTCACACTCTAATTGTGAAACCATCTTACATATCTTTGTTTTCCCGACTACAAGTAGGACGAACTCCTTTCATCTCCTAAGCCTTCCACAGTACCTCTCTTCATACCCCACCATATGGCTTTTCCAAATTGCTGAATAGTCCTTTTAATCCCTCTAATGTCTCTCCATTCATTCCTCCAATGTCTCTCCATTAATCTTTGTAGCAAGTATATCGCTTCCGTGGGTTACCTCCCCAACATAAAACCAAATTCTTTTTCTGTAATGACTGCTTAATTACCCTCTCTTGTAGCTTCATAATATGGCTCATGAGATTAATATTTCTATAATTAGCCAAGTTTTGGAAGTCACTCTTGTTCTCATACTCATACATAGGGATTAATGTACTTCTCTACTCATCTAGCATTATCTCCAATCTCATAATCTTGTTAAACAACTCAATGAGCCATTTTATGCTCCTACACCCTTTTCATACCTCATATGGTATATAATTTGGCCCACGTCCTTCTAAAACCCTCCCTCCATAAACCCTTCTTTGAAAACTCCTTTTTTGCCCTTCAATTGCTACCATTTGATCCTTGAAACCCTATCTTAACCATTTCTATTTACTCTCCTCTTGAATCATATATCCATAACCAAGATCCTATGCTGGGTAGACAAGTATTCTCCAAGTAATTATGACTTTGCAATCCATGCAAAAGTTTCTATCTGATTTCCTAATTAGAAAGAAAACAATTTGGAATTTCTTTTGTATGTGTTAAGATAAGATGCTCTTCCCATTACCTAAACCAAGTGTTAGCTATTGCAAAATTGAAAACTAAAGCAGAATCTATAAATGTTTTACCCTCTATTTTACTCTAGACGCTCATTCATGTGACCAACTAGATCACCTCCTAGGAAAATCTTTACTCATTACAAAATTCCTTTAACTAAACCTTCTAAATCCCCTCAAAAATGTGTTAGATAAAAAAATTAAAAAAAAAATCCATTGAAAGATATCAAGTAGCACAGCCAGCCAAATCAAAGCCTATATAAATCAAAGAAACAAAACATTGTGAAAAAGAAAGAGCTTAGCAGGTCTAGTTTTGCAACCAAATACACTTCCAAAAAAAAATTAATAATAATAAAAATAAAGCTTAAATATCTTTTTGGTTCCTCAAATTTGAGTCAAGTTTCTTTTTGGTTTCCCAAATTAAAAATGATTATTTTTGTTCCCTACTTTGAAAATAGTCCACTTTTGGTCCTTAAGGTTATTTTTTGTGATCATTTTAGTCCCCCTGATAAGGACCAAAAGTGGGCTATTTCCAAATTAGGGGAATGAAAATAATCACTTTTAAATTTGCGGAACCAAAAGGAAATTAGGCCCAAATTTAGGTACCAAAAAGATATTTAAGCCTAAAAATAAAAATCCAAACATTGAGCAATGTCTTAGCTTACTCTGATTTTCGCGAATTTGATTTAAATTGCTCCTGAATGTGCCGAATGAGAAGCCCATTTGCACCCACTGCTTTTTCCTCACTCTGCTTCCAGTTCACAAGATTGAGTATACCTTCTAATCCAAGCAATCTATTGAAGCTATTTGCTTGTTTATTCTGAGGTGCAGAAGAATCAGCATTCATTTTAATTTCATTTTTAACAATTTGGTCATAAAGTGCCCCGAGATATTCCTCTGGTAAATCCTTTCCATCATCTATTCCTCGGTTGTTTCGAACAAAATCAGCCTTTGTCATCTGGAAAGCCATTAACATAGAATATACACCACAAATTCAGGTCAAACCTATATTCAGCATTGTAAGATATCCTGAATTTACAATCTCAATTTTGTAAAACAATAGAAGAATAGAAGAATTATAAACAATCAAATGATGTCCAAGTCATTTACAAAATGATATTACATGTGATAGCTCAAGGTGTTCACTATGTTTCCAACACAAAGCTATAATTTACCATAACTACCACCACCTAAATAAGAAGATAAAAGAAATGGAAAGAAAAAATAATTGATATTTTCAAAGCTGTATTCAGAATAAATATGTATAAATCACATTGCCTTTATAGGATAATTTTCTATGATTAAAATTATCATATTCAAATTTCATCAATAAAATAGGATGTACCAACTACTAAAATTCAATTAAGCCTAAAACGAAATCACACCTAGATTGGACATCAAGTAATGTCACAAAACTGTTGAGCCTAAGACATAATATAAAAAATTCAGCAAGGCCAAACCTTATCTTTCACCATATTATTATGAGCATCTGTATTAAGCATTATCACAGAGTAAGCAAGAACGTAGGCAGTATCTGCACTGCTAAAAGAACTAGGGTTGCATTTACAATAGCGCTCAGCAAACTTCTCCATGATGCGATCAATTTTTTGTGCCTCACCAGGCAACCTGAAGCCTTGAAGAAAAAATCGAATAGCTTCACCAAAATCCATCCCTTTGAAGTTAAAGGAATCTACATAAGCATGCATAACTTTTAGAGAAAACTCCTCCCTTTCTCCCAAATAGTCACCAATCTTGGTTTCATCAAGGCCAGCAGTGTTCTTCAGGAACAGTGCCACTTGTTCTGGAGAACTACCAATTTTTTTGTTGCTTATCAAAAATTCAATACCCTTTGGAGGTTTTCGATTAAAAAGTGATATCCCTTTCTGCATTTAACCCAGAAAAAAAAAAAAAAAAAAAAAAAAGCATCAGCACAGAATATGAAAATTTGCAGCTCAGGAAGATGAAATTATGTATAAATGCAATTCATGGGAGCAGAAGGAGAGATAGAAAAGAGAATTGTACAGACACAATACAGGTTTTTGTGTAGGTAAAATCAACCAATCATAACTCAACGCTATGCTAGTATAAGAGGATAGTTTAACATTAGGGTAAAATATGTTTTTGGTTCCTCTAAAATTTTAAAAGTTTGGTTTTAGTCCCTCTAAAATTTTTTGTCCGTTTTTGGTCCCTCTAATTTTGAAATGCACCACTTTTGGTCCTCCAATTGGTTTAGATAACGCTTTTATAGAGAAATTAAAAGTGATTCGGATAGCACTTGGAGGACCAAAAGTGGTGCATTTCAAAATTAGAGGGACTAAAACCGAACTTTCAAAATTTTACAGGGACCAAAAACATATTTTATCCTCAACATTATGACGATATAACAATTTGTCGTCCTCTAAGCCAAGTCATACCTGAAGTTCGATTTTATATGCCCGACGTTGCTCTAACGTGGCAGCATCTGAAAATTCAGAATTTACATCAGGATGTAGCTCGTGATCAGAAGCATTTCCTTCTTCTACATTTAATATCAGATGACTCTCTGCTGCACTACTGCTTTCAGGGCTCTTTGCTAGATCTAAATCTCCTATCCTTATCTGCTGGTCCATCCATGCTCCCATTGACTTAATAATGCTGACCAAGCATTTCACAGACTCATGTCGGAAAGTAATATCCTGTGCTGGAGACAAAGCAGTAGTCGACCCTGTAGGTGGTCCCAAAGCAGTTTTCAGAAGACCATTGACAATCCTGCAAATATCTGATGGAATTATAAGAGTTTAAATACTAAAACAAGATGCAAAATCAAACAAACATAAGTAAATAAAAAATCTATCTACTAGATTTATACTGCAGACCTTGAATAAGCTTTAACTCTTGGAAGCAGAGTGCTCCAAGTACACCATATAAGCAAACTTCTCAATAAAAAGGAAACAGGTATGACCCTAAAACCCACGGTATGGTCTCCAACATGACGTTCTACTCCAAATAACTAAATCTTTTATCAGAACTTGTTACAAACTAAAATTCCAAAAGCTTAAACTGTTAAGGTAAAGACAAATGAATAGTTTTATATTACACCTCTAAGACACCACCTTACACAAAAGCCTTTTAAAGCTTTAGATCATGTTTCACTCAGTTTTTTCTTATCTCATTTCTAGTATTTTGATACCTTGCCCATTTTTCAGCATTATTGCACCCATGTAAGGTTTTAAAGCACACTCTTTTGTTTCTTACCTAGTCTTGAAAACTTTCATTCCACCACCAAGATTGTCCAAAACCTTTTAATTCACCCAAGACTACTCTAGCAAGCTTCCTAATCTTCTTAGACATCTCATTCCAAAAGAGGTTAGCATTATCTTGTAATTCCCAATTACCTTCCTCCAATAATTTCTTCTTAAAAGTCAAATGTTTATCTCCCTTAAGTTGCCACCACTTGATTATTGGATTTGTAATTTGCTGGGTTTTCTGCTTATGCCTTTTGAAACGAACATCAAGAATGAAAACCCTATGTTGCAGCATAGTAAGACTCTTTCCCAAAATCACCTTGCAATCCCTACAAATTCTTTTAACACTTCTTACCAAAGAGAAATCAGTTTGTGACCTTGAACCTCCACTCTTATATGTGATTAGATGTCCCTCTCGTTTCTAGAAACAAGTTCATAATCCTGAAATCATAAGTCATAGAGAAATAAAAAATAGTTTGTCCTTCCTCAATAAGTCCTACAAAACCCAAACCACTATGAGCTCCTGAAAATTGCCTTGTCTCACTATCAACACATCCATTTAGATCCCTGCCTAAGAAAATCTTTTCCTCTTGTGGAACACCTTGTACCAACCCCTCCATATCTTCTCAAAACTTTTCTTTCACAAGTGCCTCCAATCCTACTTGTGGTGTATAAGCACTGATGATATTGATGATCTCCTATGCCACGACTAATTTTAAGGCTAAGATTTCGTCCCCAATTCCTTTTACATCCACCACGCTATCTTTCAAATCCTTGTATACAATAATAGCCTATCATTTATTCCTCCAACTTTCTCCATGTATTGAAGTTTAATTCCTGTAGTATCTAGCTCCTTAGCTTTTTTTCTCTAACCCATTTGATCTCTTGTGAGCACATAATGTTGACCTCCTCCAAATCAGGGTATCTAGTATCCACCTCCATAGACTTACAATTCCAAGTAGCAAACCTAATCAAGCACTTCTAGACTAGCTCCTTTACCCACATCCATCCAGGGAAATGTGAGGACTCTTGCTCATTTAACACTACATTTAGGCATCAATGCAACGACTCTAGGTCATTTGACACTATACTCGAGTCATACAGCGCGATACTTCAAATTAATGACTTAGCATTAGCAAAAATCTAATGTGAGTGATCCATGTTTTACGTTAGCTGTCGAGGGCCTAGCACAACCCTCCTCCTTTATACTATATTTCTAACATAACTAATTCTCATCTTCCAAATCCTGAATAAAGTATTTCAACAATCCTAATTTGACACCAACCACACCCAAAAAATCCAACCCTCTCCGCCCCAAATCTAAATTTAATACAATTCCAGGATACTCCTAGGCTTAAAGTTAGTCAGCCACTATCCACCACCCTAGAAGGCATCCTTTTTTTCTATCAATAAATGAAAAAATCCAATGAATTTGCATTAAAAAGGCCATTCATCATTTTTTTTATTGGCAAACAAGTTTAATTATCATCTTAGCTTTTTAAAATATTAGCCCATGTTTGTTCTTGAAAACAGACCACTACCAGGGTATAAGAGCAACAAAATATTACAAGAGCAAGATACCTTTCAAATATGTTTGAAGCATCCACATCACAATCATAGTTGACAAAAATGTCAATAATAATCTGAGGATCTTGAGATATTTTGTCCAATAAATTGAGGACGGTCATTTTTTGCAGAAAACTAGGCTGAAGAACATTCTCGAGAACTCGAAGGATAAGCATGGGAAAGAACATGCCAATTTCTTTTTTCAAGCCTGATCTAAATTTTGATAACAAGTTCATGAAAATGGAACACTGAAGTTGGAAAATGGCCATCGCTGACAGGGCACTGTTCTTCAATAATGACAAGCAAAGATATTGCTTGATGGCATTGAGAAACCTGCACCGTGTAAAAGCAAATATAGGTGTCATGACAAATTATTAACAATAAAATTGAAAAGAAAAATCTTAGGGAAAGAACCTTTTTACATATGTGTAAGTCAGTGTCATTGAACACAAAGAGATAAGTATATTCTATAAGCTACTATTTTTACACTCCACCTCAAGTTAGATCATATAAATCATATGAACCAAGCTATTACAAAATGTAGCAAATCCAAGGACCCCCAAGAGACTTAACAAACACATCTATTAATTATTTTGTGAGAAAATGAGAAAGGAAATTTTTTCTGAATGTGCTTGGGGTTGAGTCTTTTCTCCACCCAACAGAATGGACTTACTCCCTCCGTCCCTATATATAAGACCCTTTCACTTTATTGCTTATCCATTTTTATAAGACCATCTTCTAATTGTTTGGTGCATTAATTATTTTTTTTCCTATGATACCCTTAATTAATTACAGTATTCTCTCTCCAAATATTAATTACTCTTAGATGAAAAGCAATTAAGTGGAGATAGAAATGAAGGGTAATTTTGGAAGAATAGTACAAATAGTTGACAAATTTAATGTGATTAACTAAATTAACTACTTTTCTTAAGGGGTGTGAATTAATTGAAAGGGTCTTATAAAAAGGGACTATTTATATTCAAGAGTATTACAAAGCTAATTAATGCCAAAACAATTTACAAGAGAATAATTAAAGTACCACTACAGCACTACTTTCTAAGATGTAATGAACCTAGTTATACCAAGTATCTAGGCTACTTAGAAAAATAAACAATAAAGAAGCTCTTAACTCGTAAAATATTCCTATCTCCAACATGTTTATTCAAATTTTCAAAGCTAGTAGTGCCATATAACTAGACAAAATCTTGCATGATGCGGAAGTCGACCTCTATGTGTTTTGTTCTTTCATGTAAAACTGTATTGGAGGCAATTTAAAGGTTGTTTGACTGTCACATATTAGTCACATTGCATATGCTTTATTTCTCCAAATCTCAATTCTTGAAACAATTATTTCAACCATATGAGTGCAAAGCTAACAAATGCCATGGCTCAATATTATGCTTCTGGACTTAACCAGGGAAAAACATCCTGCTTGTCACAGTATTACATCAAGAAAATGAAGAAAGAGGGTAGGCAAAATGGGTTTTTAGCCCATTGTTAGTGTGATGGACTAATGGTTGATACAAGCACAAAAACATGCTTGATCTTATCTGCAATTGTAGCTCCATAAAAACACTCTGTGACAGGCTAGCCATAATTATCAGCTGCCATGATGCTATGCATCAACATGATAGCATGACTATATCACACTATCAACAACTATATGTTGAGGAAAAAGATGGTAGAATTGCACCTAAGATGGTTTGGCCATGAGCGAAGAAGACCAATAAAAGGCCTGCTAAGAACAGTTGATCAAATAGAGGATAGCAAATAGAGGAAGGCAAAGTAAAAAAAGCAAAACAACTAGAGAGAACTTAGATCTAAATGACCTCTCTAAAGACTAGGATTTTGAGAAAACACAATGGTGTTGTTTGATCCATGTAGCAGAACCTAGTGGTTAAAGCCTTTTTGATAGTTGTTGATTCTGATGTATTGTGGTTAATGAAATCCCTTTGCTTTGAGACCATATACAATCATCCATCTTAAGTTTATACATAAAAAAGATCTTTTTTTACGTATAAAGAGGGATATCAATTGAAAACATTGATGGGTCATAAATTGAGAATGCTCTAACTTCGATAACTAGTATACAACCCCACCAAAAAATCAAAGGATCATCTATTTATTTCTTGAAATAAAAGGGCAGATAAACAGAGAAGAAATATAAAGAACATGATATACAGAAATATTCTTTAAAACACCACATGTAGCAAAGAGGCCATCATATAGAGATTTATAAAATCAGTAGCTGAAACAAGTTACATCCAAAACTTCTTCAATTTAAATTGAACCAACAAAGAGAAGATTATGGTGGTAATAAATATTTTTTGATAAAAGGAAATAAAGAGAAATGAAAATACAAACAATAAAGAAATTATGGGCAGGCTAGCAGGTAAATTTCTGTGTATTGTTGCATTATATGTTTAATTAACTTGCCACCTCCTTATAATCAGAAAATGTTGCATATTAGACTACTTAACTGCTAAAAACAATACAGAATTGTTTTTTTTTTATTGAAAAAGCAATTTTATTTGAGAGAAAAAAAGGAGAATATAATATAACTAGGGTAGGATCAGATACCTCCTGAACAGAAAGTTCTTGATATAACAAGGAACAAGGAAGATAAAAAACGGTAGCAAGGCTGAGCTGTTTCTCTTTACATAAGAAATTGCAGCTCTCTTGAAGCAGATATGCGTAAACAAAAACCATAAATATAAGCCCGTCGTCTTACAAGTACAAGGGCGAAGAGATTTACTAAGAGATATGAGCATTCCACTCCGACCAAACACACCAAAGGACTATCTAAATGACATCCTCAACCAAATATTAAGGTCTTGTTTTGATTTGCCAAATATTTTCAAAATTTGTTCCAAAGTAGAGGACACACCAAGCATTCTCCAAGAAGCTCAGAAACACTGTTTCAAAGAAAAAATAGTGACCTTACAGTTTAAGGGCTACAAATTTGCACCAAATCGTTTTCCTTGATCCTGTTAACTTAAGAAGGGAACGGTGGACACATAAATGACTTTTTGTCTTTTAAACGGGTTTGAGTGGAAGCATCTTCAACAAAACATGTCAGGAGATCACAGTTCAAAACTCAACGAAAAATGCAAGTAATTGTAATTCACTAGTTTCTCTATCCTGATATCTCTACGAAAAAATGCGAGTAATTGTAATTCACTTCAAAAAGCCCCTGAATAGAATAAAAGTTCATAATGTGTGAATTATTACATTCAACAAATAGTGGTTGTAGGGGAATAGTAAGTATGATACTACTTGCCTCTCATTCACGCGCCATATTGAACCACCAGTATCCATGACTACCTTAAGGAGCTCCAAGGACAAAACTTTCCCTCTCAAGAGGATACGATCGTCAGGGTGCTGTTGAGATGAGAATTTCATGGACAGTTTGCACAAATTTTTAAAAAGTAGAAAACCATCCTCCCTTATTTTACTTCCATCAGCTCCAGCTTCATTATCGAACTTGTCGGTACCTGTTTCATCCGCTGCTTTGGGCGATGGTGTCTGGACATTCTGCACTTCCAGAGGAGGTGATATAGACGATGGTTTGAGAGGAACACCCTCACTGGCCTCCATTATCTCGTTGATAAAATTTTGGCAAAAGTGTATGGAATTGCCCTCGTTCAAATTCTTATCCGTGAATTCCAAAAGTTCACTGACAGAAACCCGTTTAACGAAGACATCCATGGAGTCTTCCTCGACTCTGGTGAAAACAATGGTCATGATCTGAGCAAGAACCGATTTAGCACAGATCTGATTAGTGCCGTTGACCCCCCCAAGGTACACATTATAACAAGTTCTCACAATTTGAATGAGACAATCAGCCCGGATCAAAATGCAGGGGGATCTTACAGCTGAGAGCAAGACTCTGAGCACGCCCAGCTCAATTGCCTCCTCCCCAAGGCCGCCCGACTTACAGATAGCATCAATCATATTGAAGACAACGCCGGACTGTGAAGCATTCGAGTTATCAGGGCGATTGATCTCCCCGCAGACAAGGCCGAGAGAGAACAATTTAAAGGTGCATTCAAGAGCAGGCTCAACAACCTTGGGGTAGGCAGAGTCAAGCGCAAGAAAGAGAGGTTGAAGGACACAGTCGGCATCTGAGGAGGAAAGACCTGGAATAGGGGATTGGGTGTCGCCTGGAGACGTTTCGGACTCAGAGAGGGATTCGAGCTTGTCAAGGGTGGATTTGCAGGCGGAGACAAGGTGAGAGTGCTTACGCCAGGCGGCGTTCTTGATGATCTTGTCCAGTGATGGACCGACAACTCGGCCGCAGCGGGAAGGACCTCCAAGAGATTGCGATGCGGACATTTTCTTTCAGTAGATCATAGAATTTGCTCACATGATGTATGTGATCGAGGAAAAGAACTGAAATCTGAATGCGTCCCAGTCCGTTCACAGATTCATTATCCTATCGGCTGGAGATTTGGGAATTAGCGTGCATGAAGCACTATATAATATAAGCATAACTCCGTCATTTGCTGCTTGAGAGCCTCTGCCTCCTGAACCTACGTTTGCGTAATAAGGACTTGTCAAGCTAACCAGGCAACATGTACCACATGGTACCCGAGCGTATGGTTTCGTTTAGGTTGTATTTTGGGTACTTTAGATCCGATCCGACCTAGACAACTGGATTGGCTTTTAAATTTTTTTTCTAGTTAAATTTCAGGTTTAGTTATCCAAAAGTACCATTATTTTTAAGTGAAATATATCTATATAAAAATAAGGCTTAAATAATTTTTAGGTCCTGAAAAATTCTCGTTTTTTGTTCTGAGTCTCTGAAAAAATTTTGCGTTGTTCCGGGTCTCTAATTAAAAAAAAAATTGATCCAGTTGAGTTGTATTTTCTTAAATTAGTTTTAGGTCCCTAATAAATTACCTTTTTTTTGTTCTGAGTCCTAAAAATTTTTTAGCGATTGTTCCGGGTCCCTATTAAAAAAAATATTGATCCAGGTCCCTGTCATTAGTTACATACAACACACGTGGGTACACACGTCAGTGGTTATTAAGGGTCCACTGACGGCAAGAACCTGGATCAAATTTTTTTTATTAGGGACCCGAACAAATAAAAAAAAATTCAGGGACTCAGAACAAAAAAAGAGAATTTTTTTGGGACCTAAAAGTTATTTAAGCCTAAAAATAATTATCTTAAACTTTATAAATATATATATATATATATATATATATATATATATATACTCTACGTTTTTATTTTGTGTTGGTTAATCTTTAAATTATATGAATTAATCTAATAAGTTTATATTAAATTGGATTAAGTCTTTGGGAGAAAATAAAGTTTAGTCCTTAACTTAAGTTCAATCATAATCATTCATCTATTTTTTTTATTTTTTAAATGATTTAATAATTTTGCTTAAAATAAAATAAAATAAAACAAAATATTAGATACCAACTCCAAGCATGCCATTCACCACCAAAATGTCAAAGAAGTATTTTCTAAGTTTACTAACGATGCTCCCTTCATAAAAATCAACCAACCATGTCACTTCCTACTAGACCATCAATGAAACTAGACTATGCAACAAATAATTATAGTCAAATTATCGATAATGTTTTACATGACCATGCGAGCAAATGAGTTAAGTTTGTTAAAAGGTTGGCAATGACTATCTTGAGTGAAATTCAATTATTAGGGGTGAAATTATTGAAAAATATACACATTTGAGACATTGTACACATGTCATTTGATTGTTTGATGGAAATGTCAATTACAAAAGTGTGTCTTGATGAAATCATCGTAGTTTCGGTTTTGTGATTTATATGTGTGTGTTAATTTCGGTGCACTTGAGTTAAGGAAATAATTGAAATCTTATGCATAAAAGAAAAAGTATGGCAAAATTTGTGGACTTGTGTAATATGTTAGTACACATGCTTGCAAAGTGCAATTAAGTTGACAAAGCTATGAAACTATTTGGACAAATAAAGATAAGGGTTTGAATTTCATAGACATATTTAGTCATTGTTCGTATAGCAATGTGTGGCCAAGAATTGGAGATTATATCATGATATTTGATGAAGTGATAGTTGTCAAAGGTGTTAGGATTTTTTAGTTCAATTGGTATAAGCTTTATAATTTTTGTTCTAGATGGCATTCCCAAACTAACATTTTTAGAGAGGGATTCATAAACTTGAAGGATTGCCATTTACCCAATGTTTGGATGTGATGAAGGAAAGGGAGAGAATGGAAGTGAATAAGTAAGAAAAGAAAAGAAAAAAAATGGGTGAGAAATAGAGTAAAAATAAAAGTGGTTTGGTTGAAGAAAAATAATATGGAATAAAGTGGATAGGAAAGAGAAAAATAGAATAAAGATTAAAAAAAGTAATAGGTTGCATTTTACTAGGGTTTTAAAATCCCTATAAAACCAAGTTTTGCATTTATCGGCGGTTAAAACCTCCGTAAATGCTAACAACTATGCATTTTTTCGATATAACAACAAATATGCATTTAACCAAGGGTTTTAACCCCCCCCCCCCCCCCCCCCCCACCTTTTTATTTCTTCGCCCCCTCTCACTTTCCACTCAACCAAACTCACCCTTTGCGAGAGATGACAAGCATTGGTATTCACATGCCTCTATTTTGCAGGGGGGAAATAGTTTTTGTTTTTTTTATTATTTAAAACAAAATAAATTGCAAAAGGTGATTTAAAGAAATAGATAAATGATTAAAATTGAACCTAAATTAAAGGTCAGGATTTGTTATGTTACTCTCTTTGCCCCTAAATATAAGACATTTATAACTAATTAACATATATTAAGAAAGTTGGTTAATTTAATTAGTAGCATTAAATTTGTCTGTAATTGTAATATTTTTCTAAAATTTGCATAATTACATAGTTATTACTGTGAATGGTCATGCTCCTAAGTTGGGTTTACTTAGCAGGACAGGTTGCTCGGTGGGACCTTGGGGGATAAATGGATGGGCGATTCCACAAGGGACCAAGGTCGTTGCAAACCTTGAGCCATGGTAGCTACTACCCACGTATGTCTATCCCAACAAAACACTAGTTTGTTTCATTGATCAATATCTTAATGGTTTATGGCATGTGTCGCCTTTGGATTTTTGTGGTCTTTATTGCTATTATACTACGTTAAGGAAAACATTTGCACTAGTCACTCAAATTGTTAAAAATCTCCATGTACTCAAGTTTGCATACATGGCATGATCACTATTACGTTGTCATGCATTGCGTACTTGCTTATTGTTGATGAATTCACATGATTTGATATATAAGTTCATTGTTTGCTTGGCAATTGATTTCAATGGAACATTGGTATTGTTTTGGAATTCTTGAAAGCTTTATTTATATCTATCATTGTTTTGTAAGCTTAACCTTGCATGTTTATGATGATCGTGACGTTCACATTCACGGGAGCATATGACTTGGATATGTCTACGTATCAAACAAAGTTTTCTCACATGAGATATCGGATTCCTTCAGTAAAAAGACTCGAGGCATAAAAGGTCTCCTTCATCAAAAAGAGTTTCACTCGAAAACTTTGACGACATTGTTTGGTGTTGGTATTACTCAATATAGTATCCTAGTTACAACCAGCATAGGGAGTGAGTTGTTTTAGTCTTCCCTTTCATGTATTCAATTATATTATTCTAAGATATATGGTGTAACTTGATTCAAACAAAATATCAATTTTGTCAACACTAGTGCCATGGGCCACACTATTATACTTTGTTGTTTATACAATATATGCATGCTTTCAATGTGTGTATATTATTGTTTTAAATTTTATTTACGTCAATACTTTAATGACTCTTTCACCAATTCCGATTTTTAATAAAATTTAAGCAATTGGGTTTATATTTTTCAAAATTTTAATAAAAAAAGATTGTGGTGGTTTTTTAGCCACCAATATTTGTAAATTAATTATCTTAAAATTTAAAATCCTATCAGTGTTAGTATAAACCAGCCGAAGGACCAAATTGGAAATTGTAAAACATAAATGACCAAATTGGGAAAATGTAAAATCGTAATGGACCAAAATGATATTTTAACCTATTGAATGAAATGCTCCATTCAACTAGTCACATTTTTTTTTTCATTTTGCAATTATAACAATGTGTAATTTTTTTAGAGATCACAAGTATCATGTTCCTTTTTCCATTTCAAATTATTAAAAAAATAGAGCTTTTCAATTATTATAATAACAATATCAAATATTTAAAATTATGTGAATGAAGAATAAAAAATACATACCTATCAATCAACCGTAAGTATAAATAAAAAAAAACTTTAAATACAATTTTGTTTCCCATTTTTAAAAATACTTTGACCTCTATTGATACAATTATAAGACTAACCTTAAAAGAGATAATAATCTAATAAAATTCTTTAAATTAGGGAGTATTAAATTTTTTTTTTTTTTTAAAATTTAAATTCCATTATCACTTGTCAATATTCCGATGATATAGGTTAAAAAATATAATTTTTATATATAAAAAAAAAACTGTTGGTTAAGGCCTCGTTTGGGGTGGTTGCTAGTTGCGAGTTTTTAGTTTTCAAATTGAAATTTGAAAACAAAACATGTTTGGGTAAAAAAGGGTTGGAATGGTTTTTAAACAATTTTGAAAACCATTTTAGCTTACTTTTCAAAACCAAAAAAAAAAATAGTTTCCTCATTTCCGTTTTACGTTTTTGGAAGTTTCGATACGTATCCTTCTTTAACTCTCCAAATTCCATCGAGCCCTCCCTTTCTCCGCTTGTTCTCTCTATCACTGCTCTTGCTCTCTTCTTCGCTCTAGAGTCCTTCAAGCACAGGTTTGTCTTTCATTCTCTTTCCCTCTCTCTTTCTCCTACTGTCTATGAGTTGTTGTTTATATGTACATGAAATTGGGGAAGATCGCAATGAAAGTTGATCATAACTTGGTCGACATTGTCAAGGAGGTGGTGGGGGACGCCACGACACTGGGCATGGGGGATCTTGTTGGTGGTGATGTTGAGGCCGCAGAAGACTTGCATTTTGTTGAAGTTGATGATTTCTAAGGAGGGGAAAAGGGTTGCGAGGTCGATGGAGAGATGGGACTTGCCAGAGCCGGTGGTGCCCACAATGACCACCACCTATCCTTGCAGCGGTGGAAGGAGGCGTCCATGTGTGTTGATTAATTGATTATTGAAATGAAGGTTATGAAATTGAGTTGGACCTAAGATGAATTTGTGTGCTGAATTGAAATAATTCTTGCTAAATTTCAAGAATGTACCCCCTGTTATCTTTGCCCAGGAAATTTGTTTCTTTTTTTAATTTCATAGTCTGACAATTTTTGGGTATACTTGTGTTGTGCAGTAGTTCTGATTAAAAGAATCAAATAGAATAATGGAATGTTATATATTTCGTGAAATAATTAGATAAAGTGGAGTTGATCCATAAATATTGTTCTTGTTATGGTTATCTGATATATCTGTGTCTTTACCAAAAAAAAATTTGATGTATCTGTGTGATATTGTATACATGACAATTGAATCTATTGATCTACTATGGCTGCATGATTGTATTGTTTTTTCTTGACTGTTTTTTTTTAGAGAATTTTCTTGACCGGTTAGATAAATGTGTAATTGGAATTTTGGATTGGCATATTGATAATTGTTGTGTTGACATATGAAAGGCAAGGTTGGCTAGAGTTTGCACCTTATGATGCCATTCACGTTGAAGCAGCAGCACAAAAAATTCTCCAACTTATTATTATTATTGCTCATGTAATCAATTATCAATTATAGTATATATTATATAAAAGAAGGTTTTGTTGCGTGGGTTGATGCCACGTGGCAACATCATATTGATTTTTTTCCCGCCGAAATAAAGAGGATTTTATTTTTATGGTAATTTTAAATTGTTTAATTCATATTAATTGATAACACTAATTTAAATTCATATTCAAATTCAAAATTATAACAAATTAAAATAAAGAAATCGTGCAATTAGATTTTTTTATCTCATAATTTTATAATGTAAACATATAATTGATAATTTAAACAATATCTATATATACATGTGTGGATGATAATAAAATTTGAACATTATCAATATTTTAAGATATTTATGATTTGAAATTTTAATTTTTTTAATTCATAATAATTGATAACACTAATTTAAATTCATATTCATATTCAAATTTGAACGTGCTCAATATTTTAAGATATTTATGATTTGAAATTTTAAATTGTTTTACTCATATTAATTGATAACACTAATTTAAATTCAAATTTATATTCAAATTCAAAATTATAACAAATTAAAATAAAGACATCGTGCGATTAGATTTTTTTATCTCATAATTTTATAATGTAAATATAGAATTGATAATTTATTGATTTTTTATTTTATTTTTAATTCATATATGCACATAATTATATTAAATATAGTAATTAAGATCATTATAATGGGAACATATTATGATTAAATTAATCAATTAAATCATTAAATCATAAATAGATTTTAATTTTATATAATATAGTAATCAATTATTAAATTTTAAGAAATAGTTTTTATATTTATGGAATATTTTTTATAATTATGATAACCTTTTGTTAATTATCATAAATTTAAAATTAATTATCATTATCAATCAATTATTTAATTATTCAATTATATAGATTTTGATTTAATATAATACGCTAACACACACACACACACACACACACACACACACATATATATATATATATATATATATATATATATATATATATATGGCAGCTTCTACCGTGGACCACTTTTATAAGTGGTCCATGATGAATCACTTTGGTTGACCATTAGATCAATCTTATATTTATGTTATTATGGTGCACCTTTAACACCTGATTATGTTCCTTCCCTCTTTACCGCAATGTCGAATCTGCGGTGGGGCGTCAAATCAGATCTCGACAACAGTGCAGTTGATCTCCTAGACGAGTTCTTGTTGACGGCGTCGGCATTGGAGGACTCTCCTCCCTTTCGCTCTCTGGGTGTTAGCGGCCAACAACCACCACGGCCACACGTCACCCATCCCTCTCCCCGTAACTCCCACTCCTCATTCTCTGGTTTCTAGATGTGTGCCTAGCTGGGTCTTGTTTCTTATTTGCAGGTTTTGACTGGCTTTCGAGAGAAAGAAGAAGAGGAATGAGGAAGAAGATGGAGAAAAAAGGAGAAAGGAATAGAAGGGGAAAAAAAGGAGGATTACTGTTGTCGGAAATTGTCTCCGATGGTGGTAAGCGGCGGCGATTTCCGGTGGTTGGTTGGAAAACAGAGAACAGACGGTGGATACATAGGAGGGAGAAAGGGGCAGGGAGAAGAAGAACAAAAGATCTGATGTGTTAGGTCTATTATAATATTACAATCTACAGATTAATCCAAGGGCTATAAAAATTTGTGCATGGTGGACCACTTAACATAGTGGTCCACCTTAGACTCCACCTATATATATATATATATATATATATATATATATATATATATATATATATATATATATATATATATATATATATATTGATTTAAATTAATTGATAATACAAATATATATTTAAATTTAAATTTAAAGCATAATAATCAAATTAAAACTGAAAAAATCACGCATCATTTGAATTTCATTAAAAAAAAACTATTTGATCAAATCAGCTATAAATATCTACTTATACTTAGTTATTTTTTATTTCACCGTTTCTTTCTAAATATTATTGCTGACATATTTTTTTTTATTTCTTTTATAATCATTTCTTTCTAAGTAGTATTGCTAATATTTTTTTTATTTCTTTCATTCAGCGTTAAAGGAGGGATAAATACAAACAAGAAAGACAAATTCATAGATCTTTTTGTTGTTTCTCCAGGGTAATATTGTTCTATTCTTCTCAATTCTATTTGAATGTTTTTTTACATTTTTCCCCCAATATTTGGTGTTAAAAAGTTTGTTCACTTATATTATTTTAGAGTTTCTTCACTTTCAACTATTGAAATAACACAAAAGGTATGATAAGTTATACTATATTATTAAAACAAGATTTAGTCTTTCTTATATTTTTCTTTTTATAATTTTCACTAATATACCTTTCTTTTTTTTTCTTTTTTTCACTAGGGGCATTTCTTTCTATTTTTTTTCCAACAGAGACTCGCTCTACATGAAAGGCTTTGACTCGATTAGAAATAAAATTCATGAATTTAAAATGCATATTAAAGAATACAAGTATCATAAAGAAATATCAAATAAAAATAAGTAAATATGAATTTATGTGAATTTATTTAATTTAATTTAATTTAATTTGTGAAAAAATTGTACTGAATATCAATCACTTAAATCCAAATATATTCAACAGATATAATTTACATAATATAACTTATCTTTAGATAGTTAAAAAGGAAAAAATAAGTAAATAAATAAAACTAATTAGTTGAAATAAATTTATATTTTAAATTGAAATACAACTCAATTTAAGACAAAAAAAAATTAAATGTATTTTACTTAATAAGTTTCGTATTATTCATACTTAAATATTATTATAGATTAAAAATTTTAAAAAGTGAAAAAGTAATATCATTATAATAAATTTATTTAGATAAATGAATTCAATCGAATTTACATTTAAAATCAAATTAATTAGGCTAGATAATATGAAAATATCTTAACTTAAATATAATTTAAAAAAAATAGAAACAGTATCATGGAAACAAATATTACTATAAATAAAACGAGTAATCAATTATCTATCTATCTATCTATATCTATCTATATATTATATAAAACACAGTTGTTGACCGGGACTGGTAGTCCAGGTGTCGCATCCTGGTGAATTGTGTTTTATATAATATATAGAATACAAAAATAGATAGATAGATAATTAATTAATTAATTATTGATTAGCACAATCACAATCTTAATATTAATAAGACATTTAATATATTATTTACTTTCTAGATTTAATATTTTAATATATATATATATATATATATATATTAATTGACGGAAAAAAATCTTATTAAATAAAAATCAGTGTAACTAATATCTGATTATATTTACAATGAAAATATTGCTATTAAAATATTTATTAAATTAATAATAAGTCTAATATAAATATTTATTGTAAAAATTAAGATAATTTAAATATAATGTTAAATTAACTTGCAAATTAAGTGAAAATTAAAATATTAACTTATGACTATAATATTCTATATATTATATAAAACACAGTTGTTGACTGGGACTGGTAATCCACGTGTCGCATTCTGGTGAACTGTGTTTTATATAATATATAGAATATAGAAATAGATAGATAGATAGATTGATATATTGGTAATCAATTAATCAATTATTGATTAGCACAATCACAATCTTAATATTTATAAAACATTTAATATATTATTTACTTTCCAGATTTAATATTTTAATATATATTAATTGATGAAAAAAAATCTTATTAAATAAAATTAGTGTAACTAATATCTGATTATATTTGCAATGAAAATATTTTACAAAATTCATTATAATTGATTTAGAAAATCTTTTATAAAATTATTTCAATCTCTAATATTTCCTTACTCTGACACAAGTATTAGAAATGAAAAAAAAAAATATTGTTTATCAATAATCAATAATAATTTTAATTATTCATAAATATATAACTTCTTTTTAAAAAATTACTATGTAGTAACTTAAATTATTAATATACATAACACTAAAAAAATTAATTTAATACAATATCTATTAATATATTGATAAACAACTGAAATTAAAATTAATTTAATATGATTAAAATCTCTTTTTAAAAAGTATGATCAATTTAATATGACTAAATATAAATCTATTATTAATTACATGTTTAATTATTTTATGTATTATTCATTCTATTATTCTATTACGTGTTAATAAATTATTATGTTTCTTACCAAAAAAAATATTATGTTTCCTTAAAACTATTCCCTTAAATATTTTGTATTACGTGTTAATAAATTATTATGTTTCCTACCAAAAAAATATTATGTTTCTTTAAAACTATTCCCTTAAATATTTTAAACAACTATCAATTTTGTTATTGAATTATTAGAAGAGAGATTCTTAATACTTTTTTTATTGATGTTACCTTTTTTCACTAGTTTATTTTTAATACCATATCTTCCATTTTAAAAATTACAATTTATTTTTATTTTTAATATATTACAAATTCAAATAGTGCTTTTTATTACTTTTGATATTATTAAATTATGTCTTTCAATTTACTAATTTTGATTGTTTGCAATATAATTTTGATTTGATTATACGGAATATAAATATAATTTAAATAATTTATTTTAATATACCACCAACAATGATTTTATATTCAAAAGATGAATATTGTACTTTCTTTTTTAAAATATTTAATTATTATTATCAATGTTTAGCACAATCAATTATGACCATGCAATTTTAGACTTTGCAATAAACTTCTTTTGTTCTACGTCATGTCTTCTAATCTTGATTCAATTGCAGACGTTGATATTTAAAAGAAAAGAAAGCAAGCCAACCATGATTTCACTCTACCTTCACACCATATGAAGATATTTTCAAAGCAAGTAGAGAAAACAAACTTATTTGGTAATATTACAAACTCTATTTTTTATCATCATATTTTTAGTCTAAATTGATATCAAATAATTTTTTTATTTGTAGATGTCATCGGAGTGCTACCTTTAAGGAAAGTTGATTGAAAAAAATGTGATGAAAAAATCTCTTATGTTGTCATGGAATTAGACATTTTTTTGTGAGTATTTTTTTTTATACCTTGGTCTTTTTAATTCGTTTTCTAACGAACAATGTTACATTCATATGCTGAAAAATAGAAAATTATAAACTATAAATTTTTTTAGTATGTATTTAATTTGGTATCAAATAATTTTTTTCATATGTAGATGTCATTGGAGTATTGCCTTTAAGGAGATTGAATATAAACATGATAAAAAAAACAAAAAAACCTCTTATGTTGTTATGGAAATACACAATATTCAATGAGTATTTTTTTATACCTTGGTCATTTTAATTTGTTTCCTAACGAGCATCGTTTTATTTATTTGCAGAAAAAGGAGAAAATCTGATACAGACTTTGTATGAAATGATTATAGATTTTTTTTCCAGTAATATAAAGAAATTAATAAAATTGGGAATATAATTTTGTATATAATCCAAAAAAAATTATTCTTTCAAATTTACCCGTGCATCGCACAGGTACTATCTAGTATTATATAAAACACAGTTGCTGACTGAGACTGGTAGTCCACGTGTCGCTTTCTGATGAACTGTGTTTTATATAATATCTAGATAGATAGATATATAATCAACTATAGATAAATAGATAGATATATAATCAACTAATTAATTATTGATTAGAGCAATCATAATCTTAATATTTGTAAGACATTTAATATATTATTTTCTTTCTAGATTTAATATTTTAATATATATTTTAATTGATGAAAAAAATCTTATTAATTAAAAATTAGTGTAACTAATATCTAATTATATTTGCAAAGAAAATATTGCTATTAAAATATTTATTAAATTAATAATAAGTCTAATATAAATATTTTAATGTAAAAATTAAGATAATTTAAATATAATGTTAAATTAACTTGCAAATTAAGTGAAAATTAAAATGTTAACTTATGAATATAATATTATTAAATTACTCAAATAATTTAAATTAACAAATAAAAAGGTAATAATAATTAATTAACTTTGACTAATATATTATATTTTTATTTTTTATCTATACTAAAAAAAAATCTTATCAATTATAAATTAGTGTAACTAATATCTGAGTATATTTGCAACGAAAATATTGCTAGCTAAAAAATAATCATGAATACTATTTGTGATATTAAAATATAATTAAAATTTAATTATAATTGATTTCAAAAATCTTTTACAAAATAATTTCAATCTCTAATATAATTAGGGAAAAATGGTTATGCATTGACAGTGTAAAAAGTTTTACACTGTCATCCAACCACAACCCACAATGTATGGTAAGTTTGTTGACTTTTAAAAAATTATCTTAAAAGTCATACCATCTATGATTTGTGATTGGATGACTGTGTAAAATAGTTTTATACTGTCAGTACATCACCATTAAACTCATATAATTATTCTAAAACATAACAAAATTTATTTAATATCCAAAATTGATTTTTTTTTACTTATTAATTAAATCTATTTTACGAAATCTTTTTATTGACGGAATCAAAATCTAATCATTATTTTACGGAATTAAAATATATTAAATAATATGAATATTATAATAAAATCAAAATTCATATTATCTTATAATATAAAAATATATTAATTTACTCAAATAATTTAAATTAACAAATAAAAAGTAATAATAATTAATTAACTTTGACTAATATATTAGTATATTTTTATTTTTATCTATACGGAAAAAAAATCTTATCAATTAGAAATCAGTGTAACTAATATCTAATTATATTTGCAACGAAAATATTACTATCTAAAAAATAATCATGAATACTATTTGTGATATTAAAATTAAAATATAACTAAAATTTCATTATTATTGATTTCGAAAATCTTTTACAAAATTATTTCAATCTCTAATATTTCCTTACTTTGACACAAGTATTGGAAATGAAAAAAAAAATATTGTTTATCAATAATCAATAATAATTTTAATGATTCATAAACATATAACTTCTTTTAAAAACATTACTACGTAGTAACTTAAATTATTAATATACATAACACAAAAAAAATTAATTTAATACAATATCTATTAATATATTGATAAACAACTGAAATTAAAATTAATTTAATGTGATTAAAATCTCTTTTTAAAAAGTAAGATCAGTTTAAGATGGCTAAATATAAATCTATTATTAATTACATGTTTAATTTGTTTTATGTATTATTCATTCTATTATTCTATTACGTGTTTATAAATTATCATGTTTCCTACCAAAAAAAATATTACGTCTCCTTAAATATTGATTAATACTATATTATTCTCATAAATATTTTAAACAACTATCAATTTTTTATTGGATTATGACGAATAGAGATTTTTAATACTTTTTTTTATTGATCTTACCTTTTTTCACTAATTTATTTTTAATACCATATGTTCGTTTTTAAAAATTATAATTTACTTAAAAGATTTTAATTTATTTTTGTTTTTAATTTTTAATATATTACAAATTACAAATTCGAATTGTGATTTTTATTACTTTTGATATTATTAAATTAAATCTTTCAATTTACTAATTTTGATTGTTTGTAATATAATTTTGATTTGATTATAAAGAATATAAATATAATTTAAATAATTTATTTTAATATACCACCAACAATGATTTTGTCTTCAAAAGATGAATATTGTA
The DNA here is from genome assembly GCA_026413185.1 of Pueraria montana var. lobata. Lineage (NCBI taxonomy): Eukaryota > Viridiplantae > Streptophyta > Magnoliopsida > Fabales > Fabaceae > Pueraria > Pueraria montana. The sequence goes on from CM048646.1 coordinate 46,013,058, forward strand.
CTTTCCTTTTTAAAATATTTAATTGTTATTATAAATGTTTAGCACAATGAATTCAGACTATGCAATTTTAGACTTTGCAATAAACTTCTTTTGTTTTACGTCATGTCTTCTAATCTTGATTCAATTGCAGATATTGATATTTAAAAGAAAAGAATGCAAGCCAACCATGATTCTACTTTACCTTCACACCATATGAAGATATTTTCAAAGCAAGTAGAGAAAACAAACTTATTTGGTAATATTACAAACTCTATTTTTATCATCATATTTTTAGTCTATGTTGAAATTGATATCAAATAATTTTTTTATTTGTAGATGTCACCGGATTGCTACCTTTAAGGAAAGTTGATTGAAAAAATTATGATGAAAAAATCTCTTATGTTGTCATGGAATTAGATAATTCGTTTTCTAAGGAGCAATGTTTCATTCATTTGCTGAAAAATAAAAAATTACAAACTATAAATTTTATTATCATTTTTTTAGTATGTATTAAATTTGGTATCAAATAATTTTTTTCATATGTAGATGTCATTGGAGTATTGCCTTTAAGGAGATTGAATATAAACATGATAAAAAAATAAAAAGCCTCTTATGTTGTTTTGGAAATAGACAATATTCGATGAGTATGTTTTTTTTTTGGATTGTATGTTTTTTTATACCTTAGTCATTTCAATTGGTTTCCTAATGAGCAACATTTTATTTATTTGCTGAAAAAGGAGAAAACTTGTTGTATGAATTGATTATAGATTTTTTTAACAATAATATAAAGAAATTAATAAAATGGTCAATATAATTTTGTATATAATCAAAAAAAAAAAATCCTTCAAATTTACCCGTGCATCGCACGGGTACTATTTAGTATTATATAAAATAAGATTTTGCTACATAGATTGATGCCATGTAGCAACATCATATTGATTATTTTTCCGACGAAATGAAGATGATTTTATTTTTATGGTAAATTTAAATTTTAAATTGTTTAATTCATATTAATTGATAACAATAATTTAAATTCATATTCATATTCAAATTTGAACGTGATCAATATTTTAAGATATATATGATTTGAAATTTTAAATTGTTTAATTCATATTAATTAATAACACTAATTTAAATTCAAATTCATATTCAAATTCAAAATTATAACAAATTAAAATAAAGAAATCGTGCAATTATATTTTTTATGTCATAATTTTATAATGCAAATATATAATTGATAATTCAAACAATATCTATATATACATGTGTGGATGATAATAAAATTTGAACATTATCAATATTTTAAGATATTTATGATTTTAATTTTTAAATTGTTTAATTCATATTAATTGATAACACTAATTTAAATTCATATTCATATTCAAATTTGAACATAATCAATATTTTAACATATTTATGATTTAAAATTTTAAGTTGTTTAATTCATATTAATCAATAATACTAATTAAATTCAAATTTACATTTTAAAATATAAACTATTATTATAAATATTAAGCACACACGTCAATTTTTTTTCTATTTTTTGGTCATAAAAATACATCAATTATAGTAATTAAGGTGATTAATTAATTAATCATTCACAATTTAAACATTCTAATTGATAATACAATTATATATTCTAATTCAAATTAATTAATATCACTAATATATATTTTGATTCAAATTTAAATTAAATTTAAATTTAAAAATCTCGCAAGATTCATTTTAAGCATCTCGAAAAAAATTTCTACTTGAAATTCCAATAGTTTTTTTTTTCATTTTTAATTCATAAAAAATACATAATTATATTAATTAAGGTAATTCTAATCAATATAATTTTTATAATTTAAAAATTAAAATTGATAGCACAATTATATTCTTATTCAAATTCAAATCTTGCAATTAGATTTATTTTTATATAATTTTTAATGCAAATATATATTTTGGTTCAAATTAATAAATAACACTATTATATATTTTGTTTGAAATTTAAAGTAAATTTAAATTTAAAAATATTGCAAGATTTATTTTAGTAGATCAATCTTTATCATTATTTTGTTACAATATTATAATCATGTCATTAAAATGAATAATTTAAATTAAATTTAAGTAGGTCAATCTTTATCATTAATTTGTTAAATATTTATGAATATGAACTCTTATCTCATATCTTGTGTTTTTATTAGATAGACGTGAATGTGAGACAAATGTTAAGATTCATTTCAGAATGTATTGAGAAATATTTAAAATTCAAAATTAAAAATAGGTTTATTTTTACCTTTTATCCTTATACTCTATTTTATGTCTCTAGGTACAATTTTAATCTTTCAATTTAATGGAGTCCTCTTATTTGAGAAAATTAAGTAAATTTGATTTTTCTCCATCAATTTTATTTTATTTAAACTTCTCATTTTTATCAATTGTCTACATAATTAAGTTGATTAAATTATTTTAAATATTCTTCTCCTCAAAACTCACCAATCAAAATAGATCAAATTTCCCTAAATAATCAACATCATATAATTAATATGAATATTTTTTTATTTAGACACGATAATTTAATTAAATAAATCTTAAAAGATATATCTAATATGTTAATTTATTTAGGAGCAAAAAATCTATTTTAGATGTTTTAAAACATTATATTTTAATATTTATAATTATTACTTTGTAATTATATTTTAAATAATTTAAATAAAGATAACATTACATATTTTTATTTCATTTTTGATATATTACGAACATATTGTCTTTAAAGAGAAATATTATACTTTATAAGAAATATAATTACTACATAAACATATATTTTGATTCAAATGTATACATGTACCATTTAATAATGTGTTATAGTTCATTGTTTGTTATGTCCATAATGATACATTGAGTAATTATTGATCAAGTCTTACTTCCATGCATATGATCATGAATTGAATTATAACTACAAATGAACTAAATTAACTTGGAATTAGGCATGGCAACGGAACGGGTCGGGGACGGGTTTGACACTTCCCTTCCCCATCCTCACAAAAGGCGGGGTGAGTTTGAGATAGGTTAAATGTATAATTTTAAATTTGTTATTTAATTATTATTATAAAAATAAAATTATAACAATAAAATTATAGTTAATTGTATATATATGTTGTGACAAAAAAAAATATATAAAGGTTGCGAATATGGGTATAGGGTCAAAGTGGGTATTCCCAACAAAGTTGGGTTGAATTCGGGTTAGTTCCCACGGGTTGGGGCTTTTTGTCATGCCTACTTGAAATTACTAAAGAAAATTTTACAGTCTCTCAATTATTAGTCTAAATAAAATATGATTAAAATATCATTATATGCATTATCTTATTTTTATATTGATCATTAATATTTTTATTGTAATCTACTTATCTATAAGTTTAATTATCCACAATTTTTTTTTTAATAATTAACATTAGACATTTATCTTCTTTATGATGAAAATTTTATAAAAATTTCAAAACTGAAAACTGAAAACCATTCCGAACATGCCTAAACATCTTTATGTTTGAGAGGAGAGCAATAAGTTTATGCTGGGAGGCCTGAGAGACAGAAATATCGGCATTTCCTCGTTCTCCAGGTGCGGACCTCTTCTTCTTACTGTCACTCGACGGTGAGTTGTTTTCTTTTCCATATCTCGTGGCTATGCTTTGCTTTCGTTGTATTCTATCCTGAATCCTGATCGCACAACTAGTAATAGTATTTGGGATATTTATTTATGATGGATAACGAGGTGCTAGAATTTGATATTGGGCTGGGAGGAGGCGAGGGAGAATATGACGATGATGGAGGGGACATTGAACACCCAATTGATGAGGAGGAATTGGGTGCTGTAGCCACTGGAGGTGGGGAAATATATCTTCCTGATGGGGACCTCTTAGATCTTGAACCTTGCGAGGGCATGGAATTCGAGTCTGAAGAGGCTGCCAAGGCCTTCTACAATTCCTATGCCCGTCGTGTTGGGTTTAGTACTCGTGTCAGCTCATCTCGTCGTTCCAGGCGCGATGGAGCTATTATACAGAGGCAATTTGTTTGCGCAAAGGAGGGTTTCCGCAACTTGAATGAGAAACGCACCAAGGATAGAGAGATCAAGCGCCCACGAACAATTACCAGAGTCGGATGTAAAGCGTCTTTGTCTGTCAAAATGCAAGACTCTGGCAAGTGGATTGTGTCTGGCTTTGTTAGAGAACATAATCACGAACTCGTTCCACCAGACCAGGTGCATTGCCTTCGCTCTCACAGGCAAATATCAGGAGCTGCCAAGACTCTCATCGATACTTTACAGGCTGCTGGGATGGGTCCTCGTAGAATTATGTCAGCACTAATTAAAGAGTATGGTGGGATTAGCAAAGTCGGCTTTACAGAGGTGGACTGTAGGAATTACATGAGGAATAATAGGCAGAGAAGTTTAGAAGGGGACATTCAACTTGTTCTCGATTATTTGAGACAAATGCATGCCGAAAACCCTAATTTCTTCTATGCTGTGCAAGGGGATGAGGATCAGTCCATAAGCAATGTTTTCTGGGCTGATCCCAAGGCAAGGATGAATTATACATTTTTTGGTGATACTGTAACTTTTGACACTACATACCGATCTAATAGGTATCGGTTACCATTTGCTCCCTTTACAGGTGTAAACCATCATGGGCAACCTGTTCTCTTTGGTTGTGCTTTCCTAATTAACGAATCTGAAGCATCATTTGTGTGGCTTTTCAAGACATGGCTTATGGCCATGTCTGGACGTCCGCCAGTGTCAATAACAACTGATCATGATTCTGTAATTCGGTCAGCCATAATACAAGTCTTCCCTGAGACCCGCCACCGTTTCTGCAAGTGGCACATCTTTAAAAAATGCCAGGAGAAGTTATCTCATATTTTCCTCCAATATCCAAATTTTGAAGCTGAATTTCACAAATCTGTTAACTTGACTGAGTCGACTGAGGAATTTGAGTCTTGCTGGTCAACACTTGTAGATAAATATGATCTCAGGGACCATGAATGGCTTCAAGCAATATATTCTGCATGTAGGCAGTGGGTACCTGTATATTTGCGAGACACATTCTTTGCAGAAATGTCCATCACTCAGCGAAGTGATAGCATGAACTCTTACTTTGATGGGTATATAAATGCTTCAACCAATTTAAATCAGTTCTTTAAGCTCTATGAGAAAGCACTTGAAAGTCGCAATGAGAAAGAAGTGAGAGCAGATTATGATACAATGAATACTTTGCCAGTATTGAGGACCCCATCTCCAATGGAGAAGCAAGCATCTGAGCTTTACACGAGAAAAATTTTCATGAGGTTCCAGGAGGAGTTAGTTGGGACACTTACATTCATGGCATCCAAAGCTGATGATGATGGGGAGGTCATTACATATCATGTAGCTAAATTTGGAGAGGACCATAAAGGGTATTGTGTTAAATTCAATGTTTTGGAGATGAAAGCGACTTGCAGTTGCCAAATGTTTGAGTTTTCAGGCCTTCTTTGTAGGCATGTTTTGGCAGTCTTTAGAGTTACCAATGTGCTTACTCTCCCATCTCATTATATTCTGAAACGTTGGACAAGAAATGCCAAAAGCAATGTAATATTAGAAGAACATTCTTCTGATGTATATACTTACTATTTGGAATCTCATACAGTTAGATATAACACCCTCCGACATGAGGCCTTTAAATTTGTTGATGAAGGCGCACAGTCTGCTGAAACTTATGATGTTGCAATGGATGCTTTACAAGAAGCTGCAAAAAGAGTTTCTCAGGCAATGCAAAATGAGGGAAAAATTCCTATCAGTAATGGAAAGGTAAGGAGCCACGTGCTGAATGATGAAAGTCATGCTAATTACACAAGTGGGTGCCAGGAAGAAAGCTTGAGCCAGCATATGTCTAAGGTCAGATTTCCATTTGATAAATGTTTTTAACCTCTTTTATGATATCTGTATTGAGTGTGTTTTACTCTTTCATCCACTCTTATATGAAACCAATCCTGAACCTTCACCTAATAGCTTAAGGCATTATGATATAAACCTTCACGGCTTCACCTAAAACCAATCTTGAATCTTGAAATTGTACCAGAGCTGCTATGACCAAGTGGTTAGGAGTTTGATCCCTGGCACTCTCATTCTTATAAATAAAGTTCAATTCTGTCACAAGATAGAGAAAACCTGTGCAATGGCCATGTCTCAAGCCCTAAGGAATTGGTGTGAGGGGGTTAGAGATATATAACTAGTCTTGAACCTTCATCTAACAGCATAAGATTTTAAGAAAGTTGGTCGTTGACACACCCCTTTTAGCTTTGAAGGTAAGGCTAGTTACTTTTTACTCTTAATCCTTCAATCATCTTTAGTTATTATGAGTGCTTTTGTAGATTTACTCTATTTAAGTCCTGATATAATCATTTGCAGTATTTTGAATAAAGCTCTGTTTCCATTCCTTGATTCGAATATAAATTACAGGTCAAATAAATAATGAAGACTGTACACTAATTTAGGAGCCTAAATTGGAAACAACTAAACCTAACACGAAATAATCTGAACAGATTAGAATCAGGAGGGATTTTATGTACAAATAATCCCTTTAGGGAAGGTAAATAGACAATATTACAGCTGGTCCAACTAAGAGAACCTGGGGAAAAATAGAATCAGTCAATTATGGCTGATTACTATTTTCAAATCAGTGTCAACAGTCAACGTTCCCCCTTGAGCTGGGTGATAGATGCCAACCATACTCAGTTTGGATCTTAGGTTATCATAGTTTGATCTTGGAAGAGCTTTAATAAAGACGTCTTCTGTTTGGTGGTATCAATGAACATGACAAGCCATATAGAGCCTGTTATGTTCTTTATTCAGCATGGTCCCCATACATCATTTTGGATTAGTGATATTACAGTATACTTACTTGGTGTCTTTTCTTTTGCTTTTCAGATAGGGGACAGCTGTCACACTGAGAGTTAGTTACAGTTAGTTAGGTTTTCTGTTTTGTATTGCACAGCTATAAATAGCTATCTTCCTCTTTGTTGTAAACCAACCATTCATAGAACTTCATTTTCAATAATACAAATTACAGTTCAAAAATTCTAATATGGTATCCAGAGCACAGTTCGATTCTTAACCTAGATCTATGGCTTCCAATCAAAATCCTCCTCCACCTCTGCCACTGCTGTTCAATGCGGAACCTATTTCTACCTTTCCGCCGCCGTCAAATTCGGTGGCTGCTGTTACTTTCTCTCACTCTATTTCAGAGAAATTAGATACGAAAAACTATCTCCTCTGGTGTCAACAGGTTGAACCTGTGATTAAAGGCCACCACCGATTGCATCATTTTCTTATCAATCCTCAAATTCCTCGCTGTTGAAGACCGTGATACTGGCAGAGTCTCTGCTTCCTATCTTGCTTGGGAGCAGCAAGATCAACATCTCTTATCATGGCTTCAATATTCTATTTCACGCGAAATGCTTGCCTGTGTAATTGGTTGCAAATCTTCGTGGCAACTTTGGGAGAAGATTCACTCGTATTTTCATTTGCACACTAATGCGAAAGGTCATTAGCTTCGCACTGAACTATGCTACACTACACTTGAAAATCGCTACATATCTGAATTCTTGCTTCGTATTCAGGCCTTAGTTGATACTCTAACGGCAATTGGAGACTTCGTTTCTTCTAAAGAACAAATTGATATTATTCTGAAAGGGTTACCGGAGCGAATATGAATCCACTCTCTCTTATCAGTAGCAAGTTCGACCCTCTATCTGTTGAAGAGGTTGAGACTCTACTCTTGGCATACAAAGCACATCTTGAAAAATTCTAGAAGGTTATTGCCTCAGTTAATCTTGTTGAAGGATCTACTTCTAATGCCTCGCCACAACTTCCTCTGCAGAATCTGACCAAGCAAGGTTTATCTCAGTCCTTTAACTCTAATGGCGGTAATCGCTACGTTGCTGGTCGCACTGGCAGAGATGGCTGCAGTGGTTGTAATGGTGGTCACGGAGGCCTTAGCAGATATTCAAGTGTTCAATGTCAAGTTTGTCACAAATTTGGACATGATGCTTTTCTTTGCTATCATCGTTTTGAAGAAAACTGTGACTACTATGTCGCTGAATCCTCCTTCTTTAGTCAATCCTCCACTACATCAATGGTATCCTCCACCTTGGGTTCCCTCTCAATTTTCTTTTGCTGGTTCCTATTGATTCATGCCTCAAGGACATGTTTCTGTTGCGCCTCCTGCTATACAACCGCAGGCTCCCTTCATGAACCCTAATTTTTCAAATAATTTTTTGCACCCCACTCCTCAAGCTATGCTTACCAGCACTACACCTCAAGGTTCAGCAAGTTGGTACCCTAACTCAGGTGCCTCCCATCACGTGACTAATGTTTCCCAGAATATTCAACAACTCCTATAGGGAAGTTAAATACTTATGGTAGATTTTCTGCACTAAACTACCTATTTTCTCCCTGAATAAATGATTTTGGGACAAATTTACTTTCCATAGAATATTTACATCAATTGGCTACAAGTACATTAATCTTGAAGAAGATTTAGTCCTCCGAGGATTGGGCTTACATCAATTATGACTTGTTGAGTCAAATATGGACTTGATGTAAATTAACTTTTGAAGACTAAATTCTTGTAACTTATATTTTAAAAAGCAAATTGGTAGTTTAATATATTTACTATTTAGAGAAGAAAAGTAATATATCACGATTGAGCAAAGTTGTCCCTTCAACAGATAAATCCCTTAAGCGATTTCCTTATTTGGCCTCTCAACTAACCAAGCTCTTTATGTTTGGTGGTGCTTTCCTCCTTGCAATTCAGAGTTCAATTATGAATAAATATAGTCATCAGTTTTTCTTGTTCCTCTTGGATTGGTATTTTGCTATTCTGATTATTGCACTCGGTTGTCTGATGTGCATTATTTTTCCCCTTATTTAAGAGAATTATCTTAATTACGACCGAGTTAATCAAGTATGCAAATTGTGTTGAACCTAGTTTTTATCTGCAATGTTTTTTTAACTTCAATATTTGAAAAATACTTGCACCACATATCATCATCTCATAAAATTTCAAGATTTGGCCTTGGTCTTAATTAGAATCTTAAATTAAGATATGGTGTATGCTCTTAGTTGTGGGTTTTAAGCAACTAATGTTGATGACATTAGCCTATAGATGATGTACATTGTTAATGTTGGTATTATGAGGTTATGTTTGGTGGTACAATATTTACTTTTTGTGTGGTATGGAGACAAGAAAAAACAGGAGAATGTCAATACTTATGAATCCAAAACAGGCCAAATCTACGGTGGACCAGCTTCTTAAGTGGTTCATTGTGAACCATTTTTGTTAACCGTAGGATTTATCTGATCCTTAGAGTTGCACTCTACACTCATCACACTGGATTTTTTCCTCCCCAACCCTTTCTCTCTCCACCCTTCACTGTTAACACCATTTACTCTCCCCTTCTCCCTCTTCTCCATTCTCATCATCACCTTCACTGTTAACAGCCATGGTTTCACGGCCACCACCAAGATCGAAACGAGATCCAATAGTCGAGATCGAGGGACATGACGACATCTTTTACGGCAAACGCATCTTCCACCATTGACTTTCTCGCGCGAGATTGAAACCTTTGGGGACGCAAAACGAGAAGAATAGTGAGCATCGTCGGCTTTGACGACGTTCCTATCCCTCGCTAGTGGAGGATTGTGCCGAGGATCCGGAGGAGGACCTCCTCAGTGGCTTCCAGCAGCGCGGAGGGTAAACCGATGGCGACAACAGCGGTGTCGTTGGGGAAGAGGTTTCCAATTGCGGTGGATGACGAAACAATCAAAACATGTGTTCTCGCGGTGGTTGCTTTGTTGATCCGTCAAGCTTTTTCTCGAATCCATTGTAAAGTTATGTAAAGTATATTCCTTTTCTTGTAAATCTGTTTCTGGGTTTGGTTTTTGAGCCTTGAGCTTCACTGCTAAGGGTTCAAACGTGCATTTGTGCTGATGGTCGGAACTGGGAAGGTTGCTGGAAGGGGTTGGGGGTGGAATTAATCTAGTGTGGATGGTATAGATTGCAACCGTATGGATAAGATGAATTCAACAGTTAATAAAAATGGTTTACAATGAACCACTTAAGAAGCTGGTCCACCGTAGTTTTGGCGTCCAAAACATCATCTAATCAAATATTTGAAATAAACATTTGGACTTTATTAAGACAAAGTATACATTTACAAAATTACATGATCTGCGGGATATCAACCTTTTTGCTGTGCAGAAGCTGGATTTAGGCTTGTTTAAGTAACCTTTATTTGGTTATTCATTCTTCAGGATGCATTTACTTAGATCTCATAATTACACACCTATTGACTGGATATTGTCTGATATCCACTTTAGCTTAAGATTTTGTGAACTTACCTGTCTAGCTTCTGCTATTTGTTGGAACAGAAGCATGTGCATGTTTGTGTCCTTGTGAAATTTGTCTAAAGTGCTTTCAGGTCCACAAATCCCTTTTGTTCTTGCATGCATGCATTTGGTTGGGGAAGGTTAAATATTAATGATGTTGAAAGAGATGTAAAAACTTCGTTACTGTTTTGCTTTGCGTGTCTTTTCATTTTTCTATTTAGGAGGATTTATTATTCTTCCCCTAGATGTACTTTCTCTCATTTCTTTAAAATATTATATTCTTTCTGAATAAAGAAAACATTTATTGTCTAACAGATTTTATAATATCATTGGTTTTAAATATATATGCTTTTGTTTATTTTAATTTCATTGCTTTATGTCCTGCAGGATGATTTGGATAAGAATATTAGAAAACTTATGAATGAGCTTGAGTGTGCAAATCGGAAGTGTGAAATTTATCGGTCCAACCTGCTTTCAGTTTTGAAAGCTGTTGAGGATCACAAGTTAGAGTTGTCAGTTAAGGTGGAAAACATCAAGATAAGCATGAAAGATGGCATCTAAAGACTATGGAGAATTAACATTGAAACAGATAGGAAAACAAAGGAAAAAGATACTTCCATTTTCTATTTTGGCAATCCAGTCGTGCGTCAATAATGATCCCATGAACGCCCCACCCCAATGTCATGTAGCCTCTCATGATGTATAAAGTTGGTATGCAGTGTATTATTTTTTTGGTCAATACGGTATTTATTATATTGAAGTCAACTTCTATAGTCCAAGTTTTTTTTTTTTAAATAATTTAGCACATATATGTCATCATATTAATATTTTTCTGAGTTTAATAATTGCTTACATAGTTTTTAACTCACAAAATGAACTATTTGATTTGCCTAAAGTCCAAGTGTTTGAATAACTTTTACAATTTTTTAATACTTTATGAAGAAAATATTAAATGAAAAATAAATATATTTAATGTTTTGGAAATTAAAAATGCATTTAATGCTACAAAGATTTTGTAAGAGAATTTAGAATATTCTTACATTAATCATCATAGCCTAGGCTTATCTAACCAACAAAGGTTAGTCTAGTTGGTAAGGAATGAATTCATATCCTACAAAGATGTGAGTTTGATTCTTGTTGCCTATGTGAGGACCTTGTTGATGTCTAATATGTAAGTATCTCTGTAAGTGTTCATTGAGTCTTGAGGCTTGTCTTGGCCCTAGTGAGCCAGGACCGAACTAACCTAAACTTTTCTCTACCAAAATGAAAAAGCCTAGACTTATCTTATTCCATAAATTATGGGTTTTGATTGCATAAATGAGTTTTAAATCAAGTTTAAATTGAAATTTATGATCACATAATGCCCATTAGATGATGGTTGCCATGTCTAGTGAGTTCCCTAAGAGAAATTGAGAAATTTTCACTAGAATGTTCACTTACCAAAATTAATAACATTGCGACCTCAAGATTCTACAATGTACATTTACTTTTATTGTGGTACGGTATCATGCGTTTGTAACTTCTATTAAAAACTTTGCTCATGTCTATATAAATTAGAATAGTTATCTTGATTGAGAGTATTTTTAGCCGTCATTCTTCAATGAGGATGTGTTTAGTTGCTTTCCTTTAAATTTATCACCCAATGTGTTGATCAATTGGTGTGAGATTGCTAAGTTTAAAAAGTTATACTTTGAACCCTTATAAATTTATAATGTCTCTGTTAGACCAAATTGATCATTTTGTTAGTTTTTTATACTGACGATGTTAATTTTGGTTGATGTGACATTTTTCACTGTTTGTCACTTATCACCAAATTGATCAAATTAATGTGATAAACTAATGGATAAATCAATTTTGTATAGTAGAGAAACTTTAAAGGACTAATGTGAAAATTTTTAAACCTAAAGGATCAAACTGAAACCTTAAATGTAAATAAAAGATCAAAATTCCATTTTAAAAAAACAAATATTATTTAAATTTGCATAATTTTATTTTTATTTCTTATATAAATTATTTATATTTTAGTATTACTTGTTCAGTCTAAATCATTTATATATGTAAAAAAAAAAAAGTATACAGATAATAAATTTTATTTCCTCATCAGGAATAGAAACATGGGCTTTTTTTTTAAATATAAGTACTAAAAACATATTAAATTTTTATATGAACTAAAATCAAATTGACATGTTTTGAGGGATCAAAATATATTTTACCCATTTTAAAATTAGATATTTTTTACAATTCTATTAGAATATTTCTTGAATGTTGCAACAATAATATTCTGAAATGATTTGTTAACTAATGTCTTGAACGATTTTTAAGTAATTAAAAAATATAAAGTATTTTAAAAGTATAATATTTAATGTATTAAAAAATTAAAACAATATATTATATAAAAAATATTTTAAAAATTATAATGAGTATACTAAGAATATTTATTAGCATTTTTTATCCTTAAATTTAATTATTTATCACATAAGAAAATATTTCTAAACTTTATTCTTAAACTCAAGAAAATTAAATTCATACCTACCTTATGAGAATAATTTTATGATAAACATGAATATAAAACATTCCTAAGAAACAATATGAGAGAAAAAGGATATGCACTTTTTTATGTTATCTATCATCGAATCACAAATCATTATATATGTTAAGTTTGTTGACTTTGATAATAATCATCCTAAAAGTCACACCAAAGTTGATTTTTAATTGATTGACCATATAAAATCTAACACTGACGGCGTATATTTATTAAACTCTAACAATATTTCCTGTAAATGTTTTTTTAAAATATGTCAAACAATGAGAAATTTTTTGAACTTCATATTCCTGGACAACTTATTGTGCTTCCTAATTGCAACTATTTTTTCTTTTGTTACAACACTAATAAAAAAAGATAGACTTGAATGAAATGCTATTAGATTTCTATTAAAAAAGGTCACAAACAAAAATATTACTCTCGATCTTATTATAAGGTCCAATTAATTAATTCAATAGGATTAAGAAATTTGATTAATTTAATTGAGACCATTAAATTTGTCCTAAATTAATATCTTTTTTCTCCAAAACTATCTCTATAAACAAAACTAACAAATATTAATGAGTTGTTTCTCTCACTGTTACATCATTATTCTAGGGCTGACTGTAATTAATGACATTTTTATAAAAAGTTAATTAATGCAGAGAACATTTTATAGACCTTATAAAAAGGACAGGTGGTATAAGTTTTGTATTGAAAATTGCAAAGTCACAGTGGTAGTACTATAATACTCCCTCCGTTCCAAATTATATGACGTTTTAGAAAAAAAAATTGTTCCAAAATAGATGTCGTTTTACAAAACCAATGCTGCATTAAATGTCTTTTTCCAGGACTACCCTTAATTAATACTTAGTGAGAGTAGTGTACTATGAGTAATTAATTAGAGAGATAAATGGTATATTAGGAAGTTATCTAATATTTTAAAGGAAATTCAACAAATTAATTACATTCCTTAATACCTGTGCCAAAACCTTAAACGTCATATAATTTGGAACGGAGGGAGTATTGCAGTACCAAATTGATCCTGCAAATTAAATATCGGACAATACAGGTAGCTTTATCAAATTACAAGGGTTCTCTCTTGGGGATCTACATTTACTTTCATCGAACATAACTATACACATGAACTCTATTGAACCTTTTTTTACGTACAACCACGGAACCAACGTGGCATGATTTAACTTGACGTGTTAAAGGCAGATATTCGAGAATTACCAAAAAAGAAAAAAAGTTCATAATTGAAAACCAAGAAGGATCACATGAAAGCAGAGTCTTCAGCCTCCTAACGGTGATTAAGTGTCAATGTGGAATATTAGCTGAGGGACTGTCTGGTGGCCAAAGCACTGCACTTAACGAAAACAAATAATAATTACGTAAAAGCATAACATACATACAAAAAACATGGAAGAGAATCAAGTAATATCCTTTGAGAAATGATAGGAATATTTTTTGCACTCTCTTATTGGTTGAAATTAAATAAAAATGGCAAATTTAATGATTCTCTCTTAATTTTGTAATTTTCAATATATTTAAATACTATGTTTGAATGAGTGTGTCAGAGAGTGTTTCTAGCACTCCTTGTATCCTTTTTAACCCCAAAATGCTTGAAATGGAGAATGATTCCTATTCCTATTCCGTCCTTTAAGTTTCATCCCAGGCCATCCTAGATTTTCCTTTTAGATCCACTCATTTTAGTATATCTGGTTTTTTATTATTAAGGAATTTGCATCTCAGCATTCCACATCTGAATTCGTGATTTTCCAGTCTACATACCACATTTGGGACTATTCTGTGGTACATTTGCTTAACATTCCATGTCATTAAGCAAAGTTCAGCAAAATGCAATGAAATTTACCCTTCAACCTCCCAAGATATATGATTTAGATATTATCCTTTTAATATTATTCAGTTTTATTTTAAATTTCCTAAAATTAGATGAGGACACTTGTACGGTTATTATTGACAACCATTAGGGTTATATAGATTGTATCTCTCATTTGGCTATGAGCATCAATGAAGAAATATTTGAGACTTTATTTTTTTTTAGCTCTGTAGCTTTTCTATAGTTTTAATGGTAGATTGATAGGAGTAGAGTAGTATAGCTCTTTTGCGCCAATAAAAAATTTAGTTGAATCTAATTTTAATGGTAGATTGATAGGAGTAGAGTAGTACATCTTTGTAAGCATTTGACTATTCTACATATTCCACTGATACTTCGTGTTTAAACAAAACCCTGATATAACAAAGTGTATATATCCATGCGTATTAGCGTATAATCTTTCCTGTACTGTTTTAATTTAATCCTTTCAAAATAAGAAATAAATGTGAATTAAAATACACATTGTATATTTGAAGAAAGATTTGTGTTCCTGGATAACAAAACAATTTATTAAAAGGAGAATATAGGGGATACAAATAAGTCATTGGAAAAAAGGAATAGAACCTGCATGTTAGACTGATACTCTCGGGGTCTATAATGCCAACTGGATACGTTCTTTCATAGATATTCCTCACAACAGGAACTTGATTGAATCCGCGCTCCTTCATAATCATTTGAGCATAACGAAGTTCCATATCAGGTGTAGCTGTCCATGGCACGCTGCATATTTCTTCATTTAAAAGGCAAAATTCAGAAACTAAAAGCTCCTGTAAGAGGAAGAACCAAATAATCAGATTTGTTAAGCAACAAAAAAGTAGTTTAGTTCAACAGTTGCTTTAGCAGTATCTATTGATTTTAGCAAAGGCACCACCGAATTCTACTGTAAGCATTTCTCTGACTGATTTAGCTGGATCGAACAATAGTAAAATTGTCAAATTTTCACATTTTATGGAGACCAGATAGGTAGCCATTCTTTTTTCCCCCTTGAATATTTTACTTATACAGTGCTACCAAATATCTACAAATGAAACACAATAAATAGAAAGGGGTGGGGGGCATATAATATCTTCAAGCAATTCATCTACAAGGCACTTTTCAAACTCAGACTTGTGCATCCTAGGTTACATTACAAGTATGGAGAACCTACATTTGTGTAATGAATGCTGGTTTTCAATCAATGATTGGTTAAATGATTGGTATCAGAACTTAGTTCCCCGATTATGTATTATGATAGGTGTCTACCAACTCCAATTGATGGTATAAAATTGCAAGCTCACAATTAAGATACAATTTCAATAGCATATCCATCATCTATTATCTTAGGATTTATAGATTCAATGAAGTTTTTGAGACTGTATATTTCCTCCTTGTGATATTTAGTTCTCATTGTAAATAATCTAGATTGCCTCAAAGTATCTCATCATTGAAAAAATATATAGATTTCACTTCCAATTAATACTAAACTTGGATTCTTGTACCTTATGTTTTTTGCTTCTTGCTTTTGCAAATTTACCGTACTCTTGAATGTCTCTAAGCGTCAAAAAGCCAATTAAAGTATCATCAGTATCAACAATTACTGCACAAGATTGTTTCTCTGCAAGCATGAGATCTATTACTTCTGTAAGCGGTGTGCACATTGAAACCGTCACATATCTCGTCTTCATGGCTTCTGAAACAAATGTTCTCCTTACAAAATATGTTGTTTCAACATTATCATCCTCTACACATAGTGAACTTTCCACTTGACACAAATTACTCAAATATGACACATCTTCAGCAAAGGTATTATCAGCAGATGACTCAATTGAACTACAAGACGATATTTCTGGAAGTAAAGCAGAATTTGAGTTTTCTAACTTGATTTTCTTTCCCCCTCTGTCATCTCCTCTTTTTGTCTGTACAGATGAAATCCATGATGACAAGCCTACTGCTCCAAGAAGTGGTAGAACAATCCGATAGTCCTGGGTCAATTCAAACAGAAGCAAAACTGCAGTAAGTGGTACTTGACAAACTCCTGCAAGAGTTGCAGCCATTCCAACCTGCAAAAGGAACTTCATATGATCATCTATGCAGCAAGCGTAGTTCGCCAATTTATGCATTATCTACATGAGAGACATTTGTAGGCAGTGAATAAATTCTTCAGTATCTGAAAGGAAGCCCAAGAAAGCTGCTCTGCTCTGTTAAAGGAGACATTCTCTGTGGAGTTATACACTAATGTAGATTATGCAAGGTCCATTATAGATAGAAGGTCCACTTCAGGATATTGTATGTTCTTGGGTGGAAACTTGGCTACATGAAGAAGCAAGAAGCAAAGCCTAATTGCGACTTGCGAGGTCAAGTGCAATTTTGGGCTATAGCCCAAGGGGTTTTGAGCTATTATGGATAAAGATCATTCTTGACAATCTCAAAATAAGGTATACAACTCCTATGAAGCTTATTTGTGATAATAAATCTACCATTAGCATTGCTCATAATTCATTCCAGCTTGATTAGGTGAAACACATATTTATTTAGAAGAAGTTGGATACTGACCTTATAGCAACAATATATGCCCCTTTTGGGTGTCAATTGGCAGATACATTAACTAAGACTAGCCACAAAGCATTTCCAAGATCTTTCCTGGAAGATGGCAATGATAGATATCCATTTACCAGAGGAAGTGTTGAAGTACATGATATTATTTCCTTATTCCAATATTTCAGTTTTTATTTGTACAGATTTATTTCCCTGTAAATTAGTTTCCTTTTTAACTCTAATTATGACAGCAAGATTTAAGCCTTTAAATATTAGGATTAGTCTCCCAATATATATGTGTAATCACCCAGTACTCAATATCAAGAAATAATATTTAGTTTTTTATGTTGGAAAGTTGTCTTAATTGCGGTCATCCCTAGCCCACCGTAGTTGTAGCCTCTTTGGAGGCTGCCTTAATTGCAGTCTCAAGGTTGGTGGTTTAGTCCCATATTGACTAGAGGTATGGCTTAAATAGAGTTTATAAAGCTTGAGCAGTCGTCACTTTAACAGCCGGTTTTGTGGGGTTTAGTTAGGTCATAAGTCTAAATTCTAAGATGGTATCAAAGCCTGTAGTCCTAGGTGTGAGAGGGGATGTTGGAAATCCGCCTTAATTGCGGTCACCCTTAGCCCGCCGTAGTTGCGGCCTCTTTGGGGCTACAATGGTTTAGTCCTACATCAACTAGAGATATGGCTTGAGTCCTGAGACTTTTTTTGCACTAGGCGAACCGAAAAAATTATACTCTCAATCATTTGAATTTTGTCATTCTTGCATTTTTTGTTGCAAAATCATTAATAATTTGTTTAAAATCAAGATTTTTAAAAAATCATATTCAATAGAAATCAAAGCAAGATTATTTAATCTACCTCGTAACATAGTAGATTTCAAATAGGATTTTAACAATTTCAAATTTGATAAACTTGTTTTAAGTGTATGCAATAGTAGCAACAATAGTTAATATTATTTTATAAGTTGTACATGCATTAGGAAAACAATTAAATGTCTTCAAATAACTCAATATCAAAAAGTTTGATTTTAATTCAATTGTTGAAGTTTGAATCATAACCATTGTAATTTTTGGTTCAAAACCTTTGTTTACGTAATTATGTTAACGCTAATAGAAAAGGAAGGGAATAATATACCATACTCTTCTCTTTAACATTCAACATTGTACTTAAATTGTCAATTTCTTTTTCCAAAAATTGTGGATAGATTTTTGTTGATAAGTGGAAACATCATCATTAGTTGACTAATAACTTGTAATTGTTTTCCTAAAAGAAATTTGCCAAAAATTATTTTATTTTTTATAATAAATTTTTTATATAATTTTAAAATTATATAAAAAATTTATTTTAATATTTATATAAACTAAATAAAAAAATTGGTGTCCCTTAAAAAATGGACCCTGGACAGTTGCCCACCTTGATCGTGCTCAAGACCATCACTACTTGGAAAGATATAATTGACCCCCATCTCAAAGAGAAGAAAAAATGACAATGCCAATCATAAAATACTACTCCCTCCGTTCCTTTTTAATTGTCGGATTTTTGGAAAATTTTTGTTTTTATTTATCTATCGTTTGCAAAGTTCAAGATCATATAAATTATTTTTTGTCAATTATACCCTTACTTTTCACCTGATTTTTAATTAATCCACACATATGAAGTAGAAATGAAAAAGGATAAAATAAGAAACCCCATAACTATTTTATTAGAATCAAACAAATTTATTGCATTTATTGATTTCTACATAGAAACCTTAAAAGACAGATAAAAAGGAATGGAAGGAGTATTAATTACTACCTCTGTCCCTTTTAATTGTC
Organism: Pueraria montana var. lobata; assembly: GCA_026413185.1. NCBI lineage: Eukaryota > Viridiplantae > Streptophyta > Magnoliopsida > Fabales > Fabaceae > Pueraria > Pueraria montana. The sequence goes on from CM048646.1 coordinate 46,032,191, forward strand.
GGTTTTTTTAGAAAATTTTTTGTTTCTATTTATTTGTTGTTTTTAAAGTCCAAGATAACATTAATTAATATTTTGTCTATTATACCCTTACTTTTCACCTAATCTTTAATTAATTGACACATGCATTATTGTGGAGTAGAAATGAAAAATGATAAAATAGGAAATTTCACAAATATTTTATTAGAGTCAACAAAATTTATTACATTTCTTGGTTTGTACATAGAAACCTTAAAAAACAGATAAGGAATAGAGGGAGTAAATGGTTAAAACCATATAGCCAAAATGGAAAGAATAGTACCAGGCCATAAGCTTGTGGTGAAGCCACTTCCAACACAGAGAGGTTAATCGTAGGATTAGACTCAGCAACTGCCAAACTAATTAATTTTCCATAAGCCATCCCAGTTGCACCACCAATAAAGAGAGACGGGGCATAATACCCTCCCACTAATCCAGAAGCCCTGCAAAGAGAAGTTGCAACTATCTTGACAGCTATTAGCTGAAGCAATAGGTCAGTGGAAAGGCCTTTAACAAATGGCCGAGATTCTAATAAAATGTCAACATTCTCAAAACCCCAGTAGAGGATTTCAGGATATATCAATGCTATCAACCCAACCGATAAGCCTCCCAATACAGGGAATGAAGCTCTTGGAATGCCAGTGGCCTTGTGCAGATTGTCAACAATAGTCAACATATATGATGTACATCTAGATAGGGCCAATGACACCAGACCACATAAAATACCCAGCAATAGATACAGCGGGAGCTCTGAAATCAAGTTGAATACTCTCACTTTAAAACTTACCCATCAGATTGAGAATAGCAAGAAATGTTCACAAAGAATTCAGCTTTTGTTTTCTTGAATTTCAAAACCAGCAGTTCAATAGAATATATTACCCACCAGTTTCTGTTTCAGAGACTAAAAAACCAATAGAGAATATACAATACCAAACCTGAATTTCTATAAGCAGTATTTTACAAATGAAATCATATTGAACTACAACAGAAGGGTTTTTTTTTTTTTTTTTTTCATTTTGAATTTTAAAATCTTGCAAAAGTATGATAATGCCATTAATTTATTGCTCTACTTCTGAAGTTCTGTTGGTCAAACCAGGAAATTCATGAGGAGTGATGCTGCGCACCTGCGACTCTTGTAGATTTAGAAGCAGTCAAAGATTTTGAATGCCAGCAGTACAGACACTTCTCAAATCAATTAGAACAAAAATAGCAGCAGTGGCAGCAGCAATGTAGTAATAAAGGAAAATTTTCAGCAGTCAAAAAGGAGGAACTGTGAAGAAGCATTAGTATTGGCTTGCCTGGCAGAAGAATTGTCAATAATGATGACCATAGTGACAAGATGAGCATAGTCAGAGACCATGTTGATGATGAACCGTTATGTATTGAAGCAGAAAGATAAAAGTAAAATGGCCATACTATGGAATTTATGCCCAAGTAGTTCAATGATCCAATATGACACCCTAAAGGTATAATTTATTTGCATTTGGCTGCTTAAATCTTCATTGTAGGAGAAAAGGGACTAGCTTACTAGGGGCTTCCACGTATTATTATACTTGACTAGATTTAACCAAGTTTGTAAGGAAATGTCCAGGTACAGCCATTCTGAGTTGTATGTTCGTAAGATAGGCACAGTCAGTTAGGCAAGTGCTTTACTAAACCAATTCAGTACACATATTAACACATACATAAATGGCCACACTTGATGTATTGATATACTTTGCTGAAATTTGACAGGGAAGAAAGGAGCAAAGCAATGAACAAGAGCAAGAGAATGAAGCGGTGAAAACAGTACATGTGTGAAATCATAAATCATCTCAAAGAAAAATCTCTTGATGACTTACCACCGGGGGAGCGGAAGTCATACTCTGGAACTTTAAAGGCAGGTTGAGAGCCAAGGCCAATCTCAGAAACTACAGAAGCTATGACAGCACTAAGTATGACCATGGAAGTATTATTTGTAAGTGGTAAGGATGCATCTGCAGATGATGGCCACAAGACAGACTCGACAGCGAAAAAACAACCGGCAACAGCAGCATTGAAACCTGATAAGAAATATAAATTAGAGAAGAGAATAATCCCATTGTCAAAGAAAGTGATGAAAGTAAGATGTAGATACCGGCAGAGAGGCCAGCAGCAGATCCAGCAGCGAGAAGGGAGAGCATTCTGCCGGAACTCTTTCCATTGTCAAAGAAAGGACCAAGGCCTTTGGCAATGGAAGTACCGATGTCGACGCTGGGACCCTCTGGACCCAAGGAATTCCCGGTGCCTAGAGTAACAGAAGCTGCCATGGCCTTTAAGAAAGGGCGGGAAGCAGACTTGAGGTTGGCAGATGGAGTCTGGAGGAAAGGATCTTCTTGGACAGCGGAATCAAAACGTTGACGAAGGAGGTTTAGCAGAGACACAACAACACCTCCAAAAGCCGGAACTAGTACTACTCGTGCCCATGTTGTCTGAATAGGCGCTTCTCTCAACCATGAGGCGCCTCGATTGGGAATCCCATCCCAGAACAAATCACGAATTTCATGGACCTAACATTATTATTATTACATTTACAGTGTAGGATGGTAAAATAATAACTCACATACCAGTATATGATACGAATAGAGAGAGTATCTATCTATGTATAGCATAATCATAATTTGGCCAAGTTAGTTAACTTACACCATAATTGAAGAGCACGACAGCGACGCCGGTGAGGAGACCGACCAAGCATGAAGATATTATTCCGGAATCGCCAATCCTTCTGGTGAGGAGCTTCCATTCTAACTCTAGTTGTTCTTGTTCCGAAGTAGATGCTCCTTCCTCTTCCTCCCCAGCCCCAACGTCTCTATTGTCAGGCACACAACACGGACGCCTCCGCCTAATTCGACACAGATGAGTCTCGTGTGCAGAAGCAGGAAACAACGACCACGACCACCACCGTGTTAGTTCTTCAGATTTAGAAGCAAGGATTCGAATTCGATAATGGTGCCAGCTGGGGTGAACTCCTACTCCTGCAATGCATCCTAAGCCAACCATTTCTCACGATATTCCAACTTCTTCCCACGCCACACTAACTAACAAGTAACAACTCATTTTTCCCCCTCTAAATGGATAAGCAATAGAAAAATAAAAATAAAAATGAAGAATGCTTACTTATTAAATAATAATCATTTTCAAATTCCAAATTTTACACTTACCTTTTTTTTAATCATATTATTCATTATATCTATTACTTGTTCTTTTTTCTCTATTATTTCTCTCTTTTTTCACAATATATACTTCAAAAGCATGAAATTCTTTTCAAATGATTTGTGTAACAAAATTCTTTTCAAAATAGTCAACATCACACCAAAATCCATAAAGAATAATTCTCAGACATCTAGTGATTAATTGGACTATAAAATGATAACAAAATGATTTTTCGAAGGGTTTTAATTTGATTTTTTTAAACAATTGTTTTTAAAAGAGTTTGAAAAATGAGTTAAATTTCAAAATTTTAAAATTTTGTTTTTTTTTTAAAATTTTTTTACAGATGTGGGCCTACCCGTTAGAGCCAGCTTAAATTGCGGGCTTTGAGGGACAGGTTGCAGGCTTTGCGAGTGCAGGCTCAAACAGATAGTTACTTGTATGCTCAGCTCTACACATGAGCATGGAGATCAAATCCCTAATCACACAATGTAAGGGATAAGATTATCTATCAATCATGTCATATCATATCGGTCTCAAAAAGGTAATGTTCCTTAAAAAAAAAAAAGGTCTAAGTCTCACTCTTACAGAGATAGGCTTGTCCAAAGTAAAATTGTCTCCAAAAAAATAACTTTGTCTTTAAAGTGTATAAGTGTTTCTATCTTTAAATAATGACAGGTTACGACAACCAAACACTTTATAAATAAAAGATATATATAATTAAGGGTATTCATAAACCAATAAAATTAATTAAAAAAAATCTATCTAAAAATCGAACAAATCCAAAAACCAAAAAAAGTTATTGGATAAAATTTTAAATTTGATTTTATAAATCGATCTAATCCAAACCAAACCAAACTTATACATATATAAATAGCTTTATTTATAAATTTATAATATCACTCATATTTATGTTTTCATTCCTTATATATTTATAAAAGCATCACATAACTTATATTTATTTATGAAAAACATATTTAATTAAAGATAATTTTTGTAACCAAGTAAATGTACCTAATTAAATATAGCCATCAAGTGTAAATTTATTTTTAATAGCACTATACAATGACTTATAAATAAGATATTATAAAATTTAAATTATTTTTCATGTTTAATATCTATTTTATCATTTATTTAATACTTTCTTCAAAGAAAAATAAAAGTAAGACTAAAATAAAAAACGAATCCAATCTAAACTGCTTTAAACTAAATTGAATTGGATCAAATTTAAATTTTAAATGAAACCAATTACATGATGAATTAAAAGAACTAAGGTCGTTGGATTAGATAATTTCTCTTCAATACCGATACAATCCAATTCATGAACACTGAATATAATATGAAGAGTATTAGCAACACACTTTTTCTAAGACAAATTATCATTAGTTAAAATTTATAAGTCTTTCCGAAAAAAATTTCAAAGGTTCCACAAATAACCATTTTTCAAAGGAATGCTAAAAATTTAAACTATAGGTTCCAGTTTGGTGATGGTGAATATAAATAACCTGTAAAAATTTGTGATTTCCGAAAAAAATTCAATCAACAGTAGAATGTGTATTCAAAAGAATGTTAAAAAGTTTGTTATTAACATTTCTCGTATAATATTTCTTACTCAACAAACTGACTTCAGAAAAAGCATTGTCCTCGGCCCTCACTTTGACATCAGTTCACATGCAAAAGAACCTCTCAAATTTTCAAAGGTTCCATAAACAAAGTCACATCGCTTAAACTATAGGTTTTTCCCCCTTTTTGGAACTAACAAAAATTAGGATGGGGCGAGGGAAGGTTAGTTCATTGCTAGGTCAGGGCAACGTCATAAGCTCCAACAAGAGCTTCTAGAGGAACTTACATCTCACGCATCAAGAAGCACAATGTAGACAATCGAACCTAAGCCTGGTTCCATCCTTGTTGAGATATACATACGAAGATAGATTTCAGAGTAAACACATACACTTACAATGAACTAATAGGTTCAACATGTATTCGTTTGCTCGAGGCTAAACAACAATGAATAGAAAAAATCCAGTATAGGAAAAATAGAAGGCAGAAGTCATGGTTATCTTTGTATCTTCCCAGCAGAGTGCAGATAAATTGCAACAGAGACGACACTGTAAACATAATTTAACAAACTTTTATTCAAGAGAAAAAAAGAAACGGGTATAAAACAATTTATGTGCGACTACAAAATGAAGCATTAAAAGCTATTGCCCCGAGGCATGCACATCAAAATGAAGCATTTCAAAATTTAACACAAGTTATCATTAAGAGCCAAAGCCATAAAAAAACAAAAAAACAAAAAAAAAATCAACATTTTAATTTCAGTTGCTGGTATAGTACGATGTATTCATGTATGTGCAATACTTGGGTCATGGGAAGAAAAACACCATAGGACACGGCAAGCACATTCATGATATAATAAACAGCAACTTACACTGTGCCCAGGAAGAAGGCGAGGGAGAGATGGAAGCCAAAAAGGAACACAGAAACAACTGCTGTAAGAAGCATTGCAACTGAAGTAGAATACACCTGTGTCAATTGGAAAGTTAATCACAAATTTGAATTCCACTTCAAAGGTTTTTGCTTGAGCTAGTAAGGCTGTAAGGGTGTCGTAACATTTGAATAAACTAAGAAAAACAGTAAGAAGCACACATATAGATCACATTTGATGAAAGCATTCATCAATCATCATAATGCAGCTCTAATTCTAAACAGTAGGTACAGAATAAAACTTGTGTGCAGTTCATTAATGCTGTGTTTGTTACTTTAATTCAAATATCTCTCTTCTATTTTCATCCTCTCTACCAAATAGAACATAAGTGAGCTCAAATTCTACAATCATTATATGACAATGTGTTCAAATTTCCAACTCATCTAACCTCCGATTGTATCCCATTAATATTAATATTAATTTTGTTTTATAAAATCTTTCTGAATAGAGAATGTGATCAAATGATATAGAGATAGATAGGTCATAGGAGAAAAGCGAGAGCCTAAAACTCCAATTAAGATGCTTTCAATGCAAGCAAAAGTTAGAGAAAAAAAGGAAAAGATGACAAAATTTATAGCTCCATGTTTTTCTCTCTTACACTAATCCAGCAAGTTTTCAAGATCCCTGATTAAGCTCACTTAGTCATTTTTTATTTGCAACAGCAATGCTCGGGTGGGAGATGAAACAAATTGTTGTAGGCTTCTTAGCTGAGCATGTTATTTTTGTTACAAACAATTGTAGAATTAGAATATGAATTTCTGACAGAAGATGCTGTGGCTGCAGAACAACCATGCTGGAGTCTCGAAAGTACATTTGCAAATCCCATCATACATCTACCACTCTTATCAAGCTCTGATGGGGTTACTTGGATATTAGTTTCAGTTTCCTAAGCCAAAATTAGTAGCAAATTCTGAAAGATTTAGCCCAGTAAAAGACAACCAATTTCCACGGAGTTAATGACAAATTCAAGTAGAGAGATATAGGTAAATGACCAGAATAAATGAAGTAGAGCCAAGTAATTTTAGGTGAGTGTTTGTATTATTTTTCAATTGAAGAGTGATAGCAATACACTCCTATCACATACAATTGTAGAATTAGAAAAAAAAAATACTTGTAGTTAAAATTTGAGTTTAATTACTATATATTGTCAATGTAAAGTTTACACTGTCAACCAATCACAATTCATGGTATGTATGACTTTTAAGGTAGTTAGGATAAGACTCAAACTTTTTGAAGATGTAACATTGTGATTGGTTGACGGTGTAAAAAATCTTTACACTATCAATGCATACCAATTAAATCCTTAAAATTTATTAGAAACTACAAAATCTTGAGTGGAACTCATTAAATAAGTGAGACCCACCAAAATTTGTAATTTTCAATAAATTTCAGCCGATGATAAAGAATGTGTTCGAAAGAGTGTGTTGCTAGCATCTTTCTTTTCAATTTGTATCTCGAATGTGCAGTGCTTAGTTTTGTCATTGAACTGAAACATTCTCATCGTCCTTTTCTCTATCAAAGTTTATCACATGCTCCATGGGTGGAAATTTGAGTTTTCTGCAACTCAACCCAAAAGTTAGCTCATGAGATGAGGATTGTCCAAGCCTTTATAGGCTCTATTTCAGTCACATTTACAGTCGGTGTGGGGGATCTCAACACACCCCAGAATTGGACATCTGGAGCAAGAAGATTGTAGGTCTGAGATTTTTTCATATTGCATTGGGAAAGACATGAAGCTAGACAGATTGTACTAGGAAAGTCGCAGGCCAAGTATACTTTTGGACAACTGAGGCCTGAGGGTTGCCCAATATCAGATCTATAAGAAGTTCTGATAACATCTTGAATTTGGGTCAAGCCTAATTCAACCCCAAAAGTTAGCTCATGAGATGATGATTGTCCAAACCTTTATAATCTCTATTTTGGTCATATGTATAATCAATGTGAGATTTCAACACACAAGATATAAAAATAATTGTCAGAAAGTATCTCGTATTCAGGATAAATATCTCTTATTTAGGGGCTGTACTTTTGCTGTTAATAATTAGGATTTGATTTGTATATTTTCTGATTTATTTTCCTGTTTTCCTAGTTTCCTGAAATCAGAGATTGTAAATCACATTATATATACTCAAACACGCTGAGGATTTCCTCATGTAATTCAGAAATCCTTTCTCCCTTTTCAAGTATGATGATAAGAAAAGTAATAAAATAATATCGGACAGAGTACAGTGATGGTTAAACAAGCTAGAAATTTTAAATATATTTTTCATTTAACTGTAGAACCTGAGAGCAAACATCTAATGAGCATCACTAAAGTTTTGTCCGTAAAGAATAGTGGGGGTCTGCAGCAAAATAATGATATCATACACTCTAGCCAACAAGAGACACCCGCAAGAGCATATAATTCTAATCCAACAATTTTTTGCATAATTTTATAGTCATTTCACCATTTTTATATTCAGTATGTGTGACCATAAAATCCAGAGACAAACAACAAAAAGTGTATCATATGAACAAAGAAATAATAAAAAGTTATTTTGGATGTAGCATGTTTAATCATATGAACAATTCCAATTATAAAAAATCCCATAATCTTAATTAAACTCATGAAAGTTTCAAATTCTATTGATGCAATTAAATGGTAGAAGTATCATAACACAGTCATAAACCCAAGTCTTACTTTCACAATGTTGTCAGCATACTTCATTACCATTGATACAGCAATTCCACTGCAAAAAGAAACAACCATGTAAACACATTACATTAACAAGAAAGTGAAAACTGTAAAAGAATAAAATAATGAAAACTTCCGCTAGTATTCACTTGAAAAGAGATAGACACACAGAAAGAGATAGAAACAGACACACAGAAAGAGACAGAGACAGAAAGAGAGAGGACTTGACGAGTTAAAGGAAAATAGCTTAAAAATGACAACAGTTGAAAATAGAAATCACCAAAGATAAAGTTGAAATAAAGCCTGCTTCATGCAATTGGCACATGACCCTTCCCTAGATTTGCGTATTCACAGTTTCATCAACCATCAAAATTCATTGTTGTTTCATCTTTTTGCCTCTCATACTCCACATCTCAAGTAACCTTCATTTAAGGAAGAAACAGAAGCAGCCAAACAAAGGGGGGAAATGGTTGAATAATAGAACACCAAGAACAGAAGCCAGTGTATGACTGTTATCCAATTCAAAAGAACTGAGCCTAAGCTCTTACAAGGATGCAACCAGAGAATGGACTCGGAGAAAGCTATTTTCTGTCCAAAAAAAACAATTACCCCAACATGCCTCGCACCCACTCCTCCCCCTTATATTCCCGCTCCTCTCCCAACTGATTTGTCAACTCAGCATAACAAATTCCCCTCCCTGTCTTGAATTGGGACTAAGCCTAACTCAACCTCAAAAGCTATCATGTGGTGAGAATTGTCCAAGCCTTTATAAGCTCTACTTTAGCCATATCTATAGTCTATGTGGGATCTCAATAGACCGGATCCCAACAACCAGTGGTGGAGGGAGGAGGTGACCCACAAGGGCCATGGTCACCCCCAAGCTTTTAAAGTGTATTTATATTGTTAAACAAAAATCTTTGGCCATCCTAGCTATCTACAATAAAAGGGAAAAAAAACTTATCTATCCTGTTAGTTATTCTTTTTCTTCTCAGACACGCTACCCTACTCTACCTCCACTTGGTTTTCTTCTTCGAGAATTTGGATTTTCCTCGGTTCCTCCCATTCTTCTTCACTCTCGATCAAATCTCAATTCCACTTTATTTCCCATGGTATGAATCTCGTGCTACTAAATTATAATTTAATCATTTGTTAGAATCATATTGAGTTTCTTTTCATTGAAGTGAATAAAATCCAAAATGAACACCATACTATCCTTTTAAGTTTTAAGGAAAGAATACAAGAAGACAAGTAAAACCCAAAATGAATAAAATCAAGAAAAATATTGTGAACCCACATACAAATTGTACCAGTTGGTTTAAAAACTTTAACAAAGTAGAGAAAGAGGGAAACAATGGTAAATTTAAATGATGTATTTCTTTATACATATAAATTTCTTGCATATGTTATGGATGTGGAAATTTAATTTTTATTTTTACTAAGTTATGTTTTTGGGTCTTGGCCCCCCTTAAATTAAAAATTAAACTTTTGGCTCTGCCCCTGCCAACAACACAAGAATAGTAATTAGGAAAAAACTTCCAGCCCTCAATAAATTTTATAAAGCTCGTCATTTACCTGAGTGCATGGTTGAAAATCATGAGAACTGTAATGAATGAATATCCATGGAAGAATCCCCTGAATAAAGACATAAGGCATATATTATTGACGTGGGCTTTATAACTACAATGGCAATAAACATGATTGTTTATAGTACTTGGTACTGACATATATAATCAAACAACATATATTATGTGTTATCCCATTTGATGAGAAGATTTTCTTCATATATGAACACAAGAAAATAGCAAAATAGGGAGCAAAGATCAAAACAAACTGCAAAATCAAAATATGAAAGAAGAGATCAAATTACTTGTTCATCACCGCATCAAAATCTTGAACCAACATTGCAACAGCATTGAAACACATGCCAAAGACATACAACCAGAAGTTCTGAACATTTATGTTCCGTGAAGGACGCTTTTTAATAATAGCCTGCCAAAAATTATGTAAGAAAATTAATAAGCCACGATTGATCACTAGGAAATCTTACTCAATGCTATAGTAATAGAGCTCATAAACCTTATTTTAAGCAGACTGGCACATCCCCAATGACTAATCAAATTTAGCTCAAGCATTAATAAATTCAGATAGACTGATTAAATAATTTGAACTTAATAAAAAAAAGGGTTAAAACAATTTTTAAGCAGCATATTCCATCGGTCAATAGTGGTCAACAGAACAGAGTATAATTGTGGCTGTAAATAGGAGTGGAGTGTCATTTCGAGAAACCTCAAGGGGATTAATGTAACTGCTCCAAACTAAAATTACCTCAGTATATACTCCTGCAAAACCACTCAAGAGAGCCATGACCTAAAAAGGAAAAGTTCATCATGATCAGTTTGAAGCCATAAATTCAGCTTATATTACTTTATATTCCAAACGTGAAAGCACCACAAATGTTAAAAACTCACGATTGCCATCACCCAACCTTGAAAGGGAGTTTGAAGAACACGATCAGAACTGAAAACACAATACAATTTTTTTCAGAGAAATATAACAAATAATTATCAATAAAATGTAAAACTTCTGCAATACTTTTTGTGTGTAGATCACAGGTATATTCCTACTATTTATGTATGATACAAGCAAGGAGACGTTACTGTAATATCACACATTTTTCAGCAGTCACACTTGTTAAATTACTAACCTATCATTTACGATTCATTTGTTTGTTACATCTATACATAAAAATTTCATTAACATGTTTATTACTAGAGAACATCTATACAACAGTCATGGGAACATACAAATACACAAGTGATGGTCACATGTCAGGCTTGAATTATTCTTACTTTGAATTCAACTGGGCTGTAGTGCACCCAGCAGTGAGTAGAACAAAAGCAGCCCACTGAATCTCACTTAACCTGAAATGTAACAAGAACACAATGCCAAACAGCGAACCATGAATTTTGGTGATGTAATGAGTCCAATAAATAACATTTCTCAGTCGTTAAGCTTAAAATGATTAAATATCCAAAATAAAGAATAATAACAGTTAGTTATGTTCGTAGAACATTTCATAACATAATGAGCTATTATAAAACAAGTGAAAGTTAGATGAAAGGAGGGAGCTTTTCCTGCTCATTTTGTCCACATAAAAGTTTGGCATACAGAGGACATGATTTGCATTGATCCTTCACTACAGTTCTCATGACGAAAGGAGAACTGACAACAATTTTTTTTTTTTTTTTTTGCATTTTAAGAAGAGAGAACAAAAGACTTACCTTTTCTTAAGTATAATTCTGTATAGGACACCTGTACTGATAATATTGAAGTTCTTTAATATTTGATAGCCTGGAGCATCTACATATGCAAAGATGTAATACTGCCATAAAATTGAAAAGTAAATACAATCAAATTTCAGAAATCATTAACATATCTTTTGCAATAACAAACTAGTAGAACAATCCCATTGCCACCATAACAAACATAATCATCGATCACCAACCTGAAGCAAATTTTTGACAAGGTAAAGTGCTGCTGGAATAGGATACACTATAACTTCATCCAAAGTTGTAGTCAACCTAGGTCCAAGGAACAATACACATCAAGTTATTTAAATTCATTCTATATAAAACACCAACAAGGGGGTCTAGCTTAGTTGGTTGAGCAATGTGCGTGAGTTGTTGTAAATTCCCTGGTACCTGAATTTGATTCCTATGGATAAAATAAAAAACACCAACCAGGGAAGATAAAGCTTCAATAAAAAGATGAAGTTGCAAATACCTAAACACCACCAGGAAAATTAAGTGAACCCACTGGCCTACTCAAAACACAATTAACAATATAGGTTCTAACCTCGTGAACTCCTCTCCTCCTAGAGATCACTGTAAAGACCCTCCCCCCAACACACATAAAACAACACCATATACTGTTTTTCAAAATTAAAATATCAAAAAATAGTGATGGAGTAGTCATGGGGAATACAGTTCAAAATCCCATTAAGACAGTTTTTGGCTTTAAAAGTTACCTTGTAAGACCATATAACCAAATGTTTTGATTACCTAGTGCAACTGTGCTTACTTGTATATGGCGAAGTATTAAATTGTCAATCAGATTCACAGAGTGCACAACTACTTTCTTCCTATGAATTAGCCATCCAAAGGTTATTTCTTCAGGGAATAAGGAAGCCCAAGAGATTACAAATGCAATTAACAGTCAAATTAGTCCAGTTCCAAAAATGTCAAAAACATCGGATTAAAAATGTTTGAAACCATAAATAAAGATACAATGTTCTGTTAAGTGTTAATATATTCCCTGACTTGCTGCTCCTCATTATTGCATAATAGTATTTAAGAAATCTAAACAAAACAAAAAATGGCATCAAAGATCGATCACCTGTTGTCCTCATTGACACCATCTTTTTTCCATATTCTTCCCAAGGCCACCAGGGATATAGCACATTTTAAAGTCTCCACCTATAACCAAAAGAGTAATCAAAATAAATTAATAAAGCAGGTTTAAGTTTTAAGGATTATCACTGTAAGTTATGAAAGATAATAAAAGTAGAAACAAGTAAAAGAGAATTAACAGAATGAGCTTATAGAATATGAGGATGCGATATATCCTCACCATAAAGTTAGCAGTAGTGACACTATACTCATACTTGCCAGCTCTCTTGGACCAAACGATTAGAATGGCTTGCGAACTAGTAAGAACAGTCAATGAAAGTGTAACAACTGACCTATACAAACAGGGATAATAATTAAGAAATCAAACAAGTATTTCACTTATTATTGTCTTATTATATGTGAATTGTCATACTTGCGCTTCCACTTTGCTTTCTCCCTGTGACTGTCAATTTTGGTTTCTCCCCCGGAAGTCAAATTGTTATCTGGGACTGGAAGAGGAGAAAATGAAAAGGCACGAAATGGATGTTACGTTAATACAACACAACACAACACAACACAACTATCCAACCTATACCAGTACCTGACAGCAAAAATGATTTTTCAACCTCCTCAGCGCCCGCATCCCTAACTTCATCCTACAACAATGCATCAAAACCGTACTATTAATTGAAGAAATCAATCAATTCATGGAAGAAATATGCGTCAAATCAAAACAGTCACCTCGTCTTTGATTTTCCTGTATTCCATTTATATCACAGAGATCTACGCTTTACACTTTTGTGCATTGGAAAAACAGAGTTCAAACTCTAAACTCTTACTTTCCTTGATGCAACGGCAACAGATCTCGGCTGCTCACCAATTACGATATGATAAGGCCACAGTCTCTTTCTTATCTCTGTTTGCGACGCATAAGAGTTTACTATATCAATTTAAATTAAGATAAAATATATTTTTATCTCTCATTTTATTTTGATTTCTGTTTTTAGTTTCTTATAAAAAAAAATTTATTTTTAGTTCCTAAAAAATTGTTTCATTTTGTTTTTAGTTCCTGACATTAATTTTAACTACTAAGTAATATTGTAGCGAGCAAAATTTGTACTTGAAAAATTTCTATTTAAATTTATAGCAGTTTTTAACTACTGTAAATTTTCTGACAAACTAAAATCATCATAAATGTTAAAATAATAATAATTCAAAACTTCGAACACCAAATTTTTTAAAATCACAAGAAATGTTACAAAAATAAACATTTTTTACAGCCAAAACATTTGTAGCGGTTAAAAGTCACTAGAAACTTAATCAGCAAATTTTCACACATACAGTTTATGTCCGTCATGTCATCACTTAACAGCTGAAATTAATGTTAGGGACTAAAAACATAATAAAACAATTTTTGAGGGACTAAAAATAGAACAATTTATTAGGGACTAAAAACAGAGAAAAATTTTATGAGGGACTAAAAGCAGAAATCAAGATAAAATGAGGGACTAAAAACATATTTTACCCTATAAATTACACTAAGAGCAACTTTAATGGAGCAATTCTCTTTAGGTGCTTCCAATGGGATCCGCTTGTACACATCACTCATTTTTACTCTTCCCAATATAAGCACCTCTAAACACTAATTCTCTCCAATGGAGCAACTCTCCTTGGTTGCTTTCAACGAGTCCCACCATAAAACTTATATCATTACATTTTATTAATAACTTACTCATTTCGTTTCTAAACTCTTTATGTTTAAGGTTAGTACACACAGCTTAAGAAACATTTAATATTATGCACAAACAATACATTTAATCTAAAATACCCTCATTTAATATCTATGAGAGAAGAAGTTGTGAAAATCTAGTTAATGTTAAATAGGGGTATATGTGAAAAAAAAATAATTAATGGACATTAGAATGTGTAAAACATCAAGAGTTTAGGAACAAAAATAAGAAGCTAAAACATCAACAGTTTAGAAACGGATGGGGTATTTATTATGTTATGATTATCTTATTTATAAATTAATTAAATTTAAAAAATTAAGAATTTTTTAGACTATTATTATGTAAAATATTTTTTATAATAAAAAATAAAAATAAAATAAAAACATAATTAAATAAAATATAGGAAATTGATATGAAATTGAAAATTTGTCATATTTAGATTATTTTGTGGCTTTGATAAATGTGGAGAATTTTGAAATTTTGAATTTTTAGAAAATTGATAATTTGACATGAAATTAAAATACGGATTATTTATATGTAAATAAAGTTTTTATAACAATCATAAAAAAATTAATATTGTACATTATTTTATTAAAATATTATTTATCAGTAAAAAAAGTTTTTATTTTTATTTTAAAGTTCTCAAGCACCGGTGCTTCCTAAAGCAACCGGTGCTTGCTAAAGCAACTTCCATACAGTAAAACAACGGCATTGAGCTTCCCAAGCAACTGTGCTTCCCGGAATGCGGTGCTTCCCAACAACCGTTAAAGATTGTCTAATCACTCTACTCTTGTGAAATTATACAATTTTTCTCTGTTTTTTAACATTTACAAAGATTTTTACAGGAAAATAGAATATAATGTATTTCAAACAATTAAAAAATTAATGTAAGAAAAATTTAAATAATTTTACAAAATCTTAGAAATAATTAATTTAATTTACTCTTATTTTAAAGATGATAAAAATGATCATATTATTGTAAATTATAACTTACATAAGATAAGTACTTATTATTATATAATTCTATTTATAATAAATAAATATTTTAATATATATTATATTATATTATAACTAAAATTCATAATATATAACTATTTTTATATATAAATTATATTTCAGATTTATAATAAATAATTTAAATTACTTATTTTTAATTATAAACAAATACTTTTAAAAGAAGTATTAAAATTAAATTTAGATATATAAAAACAAAAGAAAGTATATTGAAAGTTGAAACAAATAAACAGTTAAAAAGATTAAATATACGAATAAAAATTAAAATGTGGTATTTTGAAATAATTGAGAGAGAAAAAATGATAATTTGAAATGGTTGAGGGAACAATTTTTTGACTAATTGTTATAGTACTAAGTGAAATATACGTCTAAAAAAGAAAAAGAAAATATTGAAAAAATTTAAATGAGAGATTGGGAAGAGTGAATATCCCAGTTTCCAATTTGTTTATTTTAATTTATAATTAGTATTTTTTTCAAATTAATATGTAAATATCACTTTTGAAGGTCATTAATATGTAAAAAAATATTAAAATTTAAGTTAGAACTAAAGATATTAAAAAAAATATATATTAAGTTAAATAATCCAGTTGATATTAAAAGTGTAAAGGAATATATCGTACGTACGTTAGAAACATATTTAAATTTTAAAGATAAAATATATATTTGAAATTAGTTTTGATATTCAGTTATAGCTTATAAAACGGTTTAGTTGATATTAAAAGTATAAGAGGATATATTATATACATATATTTTTTTGACAACTATATCATATACATATTAAGAGCATATTTTAATTTTGAAGATAATATATATATATATATATATATATATATATATATATATATATATCATCTCCTTTTTTTTTGGTGGACAAAAGGAGCCAAAAGCCCCTAAAAAAGAATGATTAATTTCCTCTGGTAAACATAACACCAGCAGCATCTGCTGATAATGCTAAAGATATAAAATCAAGTGAGAAACTAAAGACATGATTTACAACATTCTCTTTCATGGCATAGTTTGCCAAAGCATCTGCAGGTTGATTTGCTTCTCTAAAGTAATGGGAAAAGTGCACAGAATCACAATCAGCCGCAAGCTCCTTTATTTCCTCCACAATGCCAGTGCAAGGATGAGTGTAACACCCCAAAAATTACAACCCAATAAGTATGAACGTGAGAGATTTAATTAGAAAATTTTCTTGTTGGGGAGAATTGTAACGTTGTGATTATCCTAATTGTATGATTAAGTGTTTGATTAATAATGAAAGAGCAAACTAAATTTAAGTTATGTTGATTGATATAATAATTAAGTTAAGTTGTATGTTTTGTTATGGGCCATAGTGTTATTGTGATTTTTTTTAGACTTTTACGTGAATTCCATAAGTTATAGAAAAAGAAAAAGAAAAAAGAAGAGGGGTGTCCTTAGAGGAAGGGTAGATGCAAATAGAAAAACTTCAAATTTATCTTAAATATTAACGTGTATAAGCTTCTTTCTTCCCTCATTCTCTTCATTTTTTTTCTCCCCCACGAAGATCTGTTCTCTCCCTTGCTCCCCTCTTGACCGTGAGCAGCTACAAGGAGGAAGCCATTTTTGTGAAGCTGGTGGGCTGCATGCAAGATGGGAGGTCCTTTCTTGATTATCAACAGCTCATCCTCTCTTTCTCTCTCTCAGCTGAACCTCAACGAGGGGGACTCTTTGTGGATTCTATTTTTAGTTTAAGGGTGATTGAGAGTTAGAGGACTCAACTACCTACAACATGTATGCCCCTCTTTGGCTGTTGTGTGTGCTTTGTTTGAATGCTTGAACATGAAAAGTTGACGAAATGGGTTAGAAACCCTTTGACAGTGGCTGTGTGAGTGCATGTCATGGCCTTAGTGTTATTTTTGTTCTTTTGAAACTGAGTGGAAAGGCCCCTGGAACAAGGGAATCCATGCCCAATTCTCGTAAAATTAATTGATGAAGGTTGCATGTTGAAAAAAAACCCCAAAACAATGTAACAGTGGCTGTTAGGTTCGAGTGTCCCTGGACAGCTCCCAGGATTTTGTGATTTTTGGAAGATCTAACCGTTGGTTTTTCACGAAATTTATTTTTAATGAAAATAGACACAAAAAGGAACAACTTTTATTTTGACACCATGGAGAGAAAAACTCGTCTTGAAGTTATCTGTGGCTTTCAAAATGACTGTTCTGTTTTCAAGTTTCCTGGAACATGTCTCGATTTTTCTCAAATTCCCACTTGTGTGCTTAATTTTTCTTTTTAGTTTTTGAACCATTAAAAACAAGACAAAACAAGATTTTTAACCATATAAATTACAAAAATTATCATGTACAATTTCTAAATTAACTTTTTAAAAAGAAACTGGGCAAGGGTTTTTGAGCTCTGTTTTGAGTCTGAAACTTAGGCTGTCAGAAACAAATTTACTGGGAACAACAGGAAAAGAATTTGGGGCCAAGGGTTACCTTTTTAGAAAGATAAAGATGTTACCTTTCTACTGTAAAAATTTCAGCTCAAAAAAAAGTTTGGGAAGTGGGAGAAATTTATATTTCTTTGAGCTATGTTTAGTAAGCACTCAAAATTCAGGGCTGCTGACTTAGAAAATTTCTATAAAATTTTCTAGATGTTGATTTTATAAGTGGGATACCTTTCTATAAAACATATTTCAAGATCTTCGATTTGATATAAAAAAATTTAAATTCTGAGGTCATTTACTTGTATCAGTGAGAGCTCACATTCAGTACTGTCAAAGAGAAATCTGTCTTTTTAGTCAATTTTGTTACTATATGTGGATTATTTTGAATTGTGGCAATTATAATTATTAATTGTGATTTTGTAAGGTAGTGGATATGTAATATCCATGGACCTATTATGTTTTGGGTTTAAGTCCTAGAGATGTGAATCTTGGGTACTTAATATTTGAAAGTGTGCTTTTGTGATAGAGTCCTTTGGACTATATGTTGAACTTTGTGATAAAGTTGTTTGTCCGTGTAATGTGTTGTTCACAAGATTCGATTGCGAGTACTTGTGAGGACTAGAACTATGTTCTAGTGTTTGTGGCTAGATTGTCATGTAACAGATAGATGAAATTTGAACAGTGGGCACATTAATTAGGCTAAAAGATTTATTTTATTTTAACGAACTCTTTATTTTATGCATTGGACATAAAAAGAATTTAGCACCTTTGCGTGGAGGAATCAATGGTAAGTTAACATTTATAAAATTGTAAAGTTTTGAGAGAGCAAGGAAATACATAAAACATACTAAAATTATCTACGCGTGGTGAATCATGTTGAGTTGAGAGTCGTACAAGGATGATATGGGTGTACGGCAGATTGCTGGAATTACAAGATGGTAAGAGAGTCGCGTTGGGTGTTCCAACTGTGAGAATACCAAAGAGAGAGGACAAAGTTCGAAAGGCGTGTCACGACGTAATGTGACGGTCACCCATAGAAAGGTGATGGAGGCAATGTTCTCGTGTATATATATATATATATATAATTTTGAGCAGAGACGGGTTCTCAGGCTCGGCGTCTATTCAACCGTCCAGTACCATATGCAGCGAAACCCCACTGTGACGAGAAAGAATAATTCCGATGAGGAGGGTTGTTGATATTTGTGTTATTGATGTGACATGATGTATTTAAGCTTGAGAGATGATATTCTACCTCTAAAGGTGAATATTCATCAATATGTTATGTGTTGACTAATTATCTGTGACTTGATTCATTATACAAATTAACTAAACTATGTATATTATGGACTGAGACCTGGGGGGTGTGAACCTTGGGCATTGTGGAAAAGTTGTGTGCGCATAATTTTGATGTGTTTTGGATGTTGAATGTGGGGACGAGGATTTATAATCTTAGTGGGAACAAATGAACTCCATACGGAGCACATTTGTGGAAAATGGTGATTTTGTGATAAAAATGAAGGAAAGTAATGAATTAATCCGTAAAAAGAGTGTGAACTTAGTAATTGATGGTTGGCATAAGTAATTTTGTGATCCTTGTTTTGTGTTGGTGAGGATCGAATGAGAAGGGAAACCTTTCCGTTGGGGGTCAAGTGTGACTAGTGTAGTGGATAAATGCTACGCGTCGATTTAGAAGGATAATCTTACGTGACCGGAAGCCAAATGGGCAAGTGTTGAGAGGTCGTGTGGAGGCTTTATCTACGGTGAGCATTGTGCTTGTGAGATGACGGGGTCGTAATGTTTAACCACTGTGATAGTGGGGGAGTTGGATCTCCGTGTGGTATGTCTGGGACATGTGTTGATTGAGGACCGCTGTCGAGTACCTTTGGTAGAAAAGCTCACATAGACCTGTAAAAGACGAATCCCAATAGGGAGAGTGGTTGAGGAGCCAGTAATGGATGACCACAGTCGGTACCTGGGAGATGATCGTAAGACAGGTTGTTCTTGGAGGGTAAGACACTGAGTTGTGACGATAGATCACGTAGCTGACTCGGCCACCCTAACAAAAATACGAGACATCATCAATTGGTGAGAGCCCGCCATTGTACCATGGTGAAGGGTGTACTCCCAACAGTCATCCAACTCAAAAATGTGTAAGACCATTGAGTTCTGGGAGTTTCAGTGGCAGCTGGCCAGTGTGAAATAATTTACAAGAATAACTGTGGAAACGAATAGGTTTCGGGTATGTATGTGACTAGTAGGATTGTGTATGTGACTGTCAAGTCGTTCTGTGTGTACTGCTTGATGAAGCAGAGAGTTCACCCTCTGTTTATTTTCTTTTAGGAACCGATGACAGTACCTGTAGATGTCATAAAGACGTTATCTTCATCAGCTTCATCACTTTTCGTTTGGAGGTTGGTCTAACATGCCTATTGAATTAAAATAAGTTTGTAAATGAGAATATATGTAAAATCGGATTTAGGGTGTTACAATGAGTGGTAGGCAACCCTGAAGGATAAAACAAATAGCTGATTCAGAGTCAGATTCCATCCAGACATGAGAGAAACCCTGAAGGATAAAACGAATTCAACCCTGAAGGATATATCCTCTCCTTATATATATATATATATATATATATATATATATATATATATATATATATATATATATATATATAAATGAATAAGAGATTCTCTTTTCTCCTTGCTTCACTCTTCTCACTCTCTCTCACACTCACTTTTATTTGAATACTCCTCTCTCATGGAGTGGTGTAGTCCACTCTCCTAGCATGCATCTGGTTCTTCTACTTTTCCTAAAATTTCTCTTATCAATTTTTGTAACTACCTCACATTCACAATATTTATATAACTATCTCCATTCACTTCTTTATCCGATGCTATATTTTTTTATCAGTTTTTTTAACTCTATTTTTCAATTTCGAAGATTTCTCTCTTTCATAAATAATTTCAAATCATTAATTCAATTTACTTTTCAATTTTCAAAGTTAATTTAAAAAGCTAAAGTTACATCATTACATCTTCCCTTATTTTTTTCTTTAAAAAAATTATAGTTTCGAATTTCTTTTATTAATTATCTCTTTTTCAAAATTTCTTTCAATGTGCAATTTAATTCTTTATTTTTCAAAAATTTTATACTCTATAATCTTTTGGGATTTTTTTTAATATTTCTTTTATTTGATTTCCAACTCTATTTTTTAATTCTGAATATTTCTCTCTTTCATCAATAATTCCAAATCCTTAATTCAATTTACTTTTCAATTTTCAAATTTAATATTAAAAAATTACAGTTACATCATTACATCTTCCCTTTTTTTTCTTTAAAAAAAATTATTTTTTCTAATTTCTTTTATAATTATCTCTTTTTCAAAATTTCTTTTTTTTTTTCAAAATTTATTGTTTTTTTAATATTTCTTTTATCAGATTTTCTAACTCTATTTTTTAATTTCGAAGATTTTTCTCTTTAGTCAATAATTCTAAATCATTAATTCAATTTACTTTTCAATTTTCAAAGTTAATATTAAAAAAATTAAAGTTACATTGTTACATCTTCCCTTATCTTTTTTTTTAATTTTATAGTTTCTAATTTCTTTTATAATTATCTCTTTTTTAAAATTTCTTTCAATGTGCTATATAATTCTTTGTTTTGTTTTTAAATTTCTTTTTATTGACTATATAAATAAGATAGTGAAAATTTTAATAAGTCTGTGCAATGCACGGGCTAAAACACTAGTATATATATATATATATATATATATATATATATATATATCTAAAACATTAGTTTCTGATACTCAGTTACATCTAAATTGTTCGGTTGATATTAAAAGTATAATAAGATATACCATATGCATGGTAGGAGAGACTGAAGTACATCACTTCATGATAAGAGTATAGTATTCAAATGAAAGTGAATGTGAGGAAGAGTGGAGAGAGTGAAGCAATGAGAGTAAACAGAGTGAACAGATGCATGTTAGGATCACTACTTCATGAAAGAAGAGAGTATTCAAATGAGAGAGTGAATGTGAGGGGAAGTGAGGAGAGCAGAGCAATGAGAACACATATAGACTTATTCATATATATATATATATATATATATAAGCAGATTTTTTATTAATTATAATCAATTTTTTGTTATTTTCTTTTAACATAAAATTCATAAAAGAAATATTCAAATAATTGAATGTTTAGAATGGATTTAGGATTTTTTTTTTATAAAAAAAGTAACCTAAATGGTGAGTAAAAAAATTTAAGACATTTTGAATAACTTTATACAGTGCGAGGTTAGGATTTTAAAAAGAATGTTTTATTTAAAAATTTTAATTTTGATTAAAATATGGTAATTGATTATGGATTTT
This sequence comes from Pueraria montana var. lobata, assembly GCA_026413185.1. Lineage (NCBI taxonomy): Eukaryota > Viridiplantae > Streptophyta > Magnoliopsida > Fabales > Fabaceae > Pueraria > Pueraria montana. The sequence continues at coordinate 46,054,447 of CM048646.1, forward strand.
TTATTAGAAGAGTGTTAAAATATTTTTACTGGATTCATTTAATTAATATTTTGAGACAAAAAATAAAATTTCAATAATCTAGATTAATAAAAACTGATGAGAAGACGTGATTGTTCTAACTAAAAATATTAAATGGTTTGATTGTAATAATTTTAAAATTTTTAAGGTAATAATTTAAAACTTAAGAAATTAAATTTGAGTAAACAAATTATCATGAGATTAAAAGTATACCTTAATTATTCAGTAAAAAAAATGTATACCTTAATTAGAAAGTTTAAAATTGTAACTAAACCTAATATAAAATACAAAATTGTCTTTAAAAAAAATTGGCTATAAATTTGTCATCTTTACATTTAAACTATGATCAAAGTTTGTGAACCTTTTAATCATTGGTAGTCTTAATGAATTACCCTATGATTTAAGTATCTATTTACTTTATATAATAGAAGAAGGTCCTAAGTATACATGAGGTCAATGTTATCATACTCGAACCGGTCATTGACTCGGTCAGGGTACTGAGTCACTGGGTTAAGGATCAATTCGGTGAGTCACTAGTTGACCCGCATGAACCGGTGTAGATAAAATAAAAAATAAAATATATAATATATATTAAATTTCGCATATACTTACACAACATATATGATAGTCAAGTGGTAAGTTTTAGTGTTAGAGTCTCCTATGTCTTGTGTTCGATTTCCATGCATGTCTCTTTTGCTATTTTAATTACAATAGCCTTGTATGTGAGACACTATAAAAGCTGACCACCTAGACTCATAACAAACAAACAAAAATCCTGACACCCACTTATAACAAGAAAAAAAAAAGAAAGAAACAAATTCTGACACCCACAGCCACATGCCCAGTTTCCGGTTCAATCGGGTCAACCCATCAGGCCGAGTTGGGTCTGACAACCCTGCATGAGGTAATTCCGGGTCATTTTAGTTTCCTGTTTTTTTTTTCTACCACTACTCATCCATTTCATTTTACACTCTTTCTTCGACTCATCTTCCATGATTGAGCTATTTGTGCCTTTCAAAGTTTCATTTTCCTTCTTCACATTTCTTCTCAATCTGGTGGTTATTATTCAAATATTTTTCTTAAAATAAACAACAGCTAACTCCTCTTATTTTTCCCGCAGATTTCTTCTTTTAATTATATTGTTGTGTGTATGCTTTGGCGTAGCTCCTATTTGAGGCAAAAAAATTCTCAGAAAGTATGTTTTTTGTAGCTTCATTTTATCATGGTATAACATTGGAGTAGGACACTTGCATGTATATACTCCATTTTTTCGTCCTAATAGTTTTTTTTTCTTAATATTATACTATTTATCCATTTTCTTTATGTATTTTTCCCTCTACAATCTTCGACCAAATTTGCTATTTAGTTAGAACATTTCTTTTTGTGCATGGTTCTCCTTACGTTTTTGCGGTAAAATTGTTAAAAGCTTGCTGATGGCTTATTTTTCTTTTTTGGAGACATTCACTGACCAATTAGTCTTTTCTTTTTTGTTCTTTTACTTTTATCTTTTATCAAAAAAGAACAAGGATAAAAAGGAATAATATTGTCTTTATACGTAGCAAACAACACTCAATATTGTCTTTGCCATAATATATTAGATACATCATACACTTCAACACACATTTTATCTATCTTACATTTTCACGTACTATATTATTCTAACTTTTGCTTACTTTCTACAATGTTTACATTATCATTTAAAACCACAAGCATTCTATTATGCATGTTGTAATGTCTATGTTGGTTTCTTATATGCTATGACTAATGATAATGGGATTTTTTTTCTTATATAATCCATTTTTCGTTGCTAAACATGTTTTTTTTTTTGTTGCATATTTTTGCATAATATTATAATTTTTTCATGAGTTAATCCATGAACAAATCATTGTTCCATTTTACATGGCAAACTGGTTCTTAAATACATAATATGGTTTTATACACTTTTGCTAGTTAAGTTTTCAATTATATAGTCTTTACTTTATTATTTTTTAATTGATATTTATGAATAGGGTTCAACAAACTTGTTATTTAGAAAATAAACTTAATTTCATTCAAATGGCGTACGTATAAAGTCAACTTCATTGAAGAGATTAATGACACAAAAGAGACTTGGAAGTTGGCAATAAGAATAACAAGTATTTGGTATGTGCAGAAATCTCATAAATCAGCGTTGATGGAAATGAATATCATGGATGTGAAAGTAGTCTTATATTTCTTAAGTTCACCATCAAATGGAAGATAATTGTCTATTGATTTTAATTTTAATTTGTTCATGATATAGGGAGATAAAATACAAGTTGCAATGAAAAATTATGATGTTGAAAAGTGGAAGTCTCAACTCATGGAAGGTAATACCTATATTCTCCAGAACTTTAAAATTCATTGTAACAACGAACAATATAGGACTTCTAGCCATCCATTTAAGCTAGTGTTCATGAGGGGAACAATCTTAAACTTTCACATAATGTACATCATTTCATAAACTTTGAAGATATATTGAGTGGAAAGGCTTGTATTGATGTGTTAGTAGGTAATGTTTGTCTATTTCATGTAGTCCATGTTTTGCGTCAATTTACATACACTAAGTGACATGTTGTGACATTTTTTTCTTTGACACATATGTCATTGGAGAGTTTGTTAGTATACTTCAAAACTATGCTGACTCTAACCCAAAGATAATTGTGTTCTGCTTGAAAAAAATAATTGGATGGAAAGAGTTGTACTCATCCATGATATTGTTGTTTGGTTCCTTTTGTTTGCTTATTCTCATTACCATTGCAGGGAACAATATACTTAATTGTACTCTTTGGAAAGAACATGCCACCCAATTGCAGAGTTTTTTTACAATCATTAGTGCAATTGTTATTGTTCCTACACTTGCAAAGATCAAGACATTTTACCATATTTTGGAAACACTAAGTTGTTTTATGTGTAATAGAAATTTAGATTTCTACATTTAATATGGATAATTTCAATGTCATTTTAATTAGGAAAATATCCTACGACCATAGTAAACTCCATGTATGGTCCAAAGCTTCAGATAAATGAGAATGTTGTAGAGATATAACAATTTAAAAATAGGTATAAGTGCTTTATCATTTGACAAATGACTTCACTCAATGATCGTCAATGTTCTACCAATTTATAAAATTAAAATGAATGATTGAAACCCAGAATCAATTCATGGTATTAATTGAATCATATAGTTAGGAAGTGATGAATCAACTATCTGCATGCTCTCAACCTTCCTTTGAAAAGACCTTTAGGCTAGCAAGCCTACAAATCATACTAAACTAAGGACATTAGACTGATGATCACCCTCTATCTATGCCCAAAAAAAAAGGCTAAACTCATGGATTATAGATTTACCTCAAGGAATTCCAAATAAGTAACCTTAACTTTTCTCCCTTCTGGGTGCAAAAGATTTGAAATGGAGACATGAGAAATTGAAAGAAAACGGTCGAAGAAGAGATACTTGAAGAGTGAGTTTTTTGTTACATTCTTTTATTATATTAGTTATCATATTTATTATTTTTTTCTTTTTTCTTTCTATGTTAATGAGATAAACATTTATATTTTTCCTTTGTATCAAGTCAAATAAACTCACTTAATTACGGAAGTAAAATTCTCTGAGCATTCATTTTCTTCGTAAATCAAGAATATTACTTAAAAATTAAGAAAATGTTTTTAATATAAAATATATATTTTGATTTTCAAATATTTATATAAAAATAAAAAGTATTTTAATCGACCAGTATTTACGTGAGAGATTCTGCAAAATAACCCTTGAAATAAAACAAATTAATAAACACGTGAGAGAAGAGCCGACAATTACATTGCCAACCAATCAAGCATTTACTCTCTCTGGATCTATTAATTTCGCATTTTGCAATAAAAACACCTCAGCAAAGCGTCATTGGATTCAATGCGACCAGACAACTCCAAAGTCCAAGCATAACAAAAGTTAAAGAAGAAAACAACTAAAATAGCAACACATCACCCAACAGAAGGCAATGGGTGGAGGAGAGAGAGAAATGGCGAATGGTGACTGACCCCACAAAAGGAATAAAACAGCCTGTGGTAGAGCTGTGAACGTTCCATTTTACCACTCTTATGACACCTCTTAATATTATTATTATAATATTATGATATGATAGTAGTATTTTCTTTCTCCACTTATTATGAAAACTTAGCTTTCAGCAATGAGCAGAGGCAGAGCATAAACGTTTGTTGGGTTTTTCCTTAGAAAACACAAAGAAAGAAGGAGCGTGACTCATCATCACCTCACCGACTGAAATCAAATAATGAGCTCCATGGCCATGGGTGAGAACCGGAGCTTCTTTGGCAGTACGAAGGCATCATCGCTTCCAGTGTCGCGATCAGACTCTAACCTAATTAATGAAGGAGGCCTTCGCAGACGTCTTTCTTCGCTGTCTCTCAAGATCCAAGACAACCCAATAGGTGTATCCTATTCCTCATGGTCATTTCCCAGATCCAAGTCCCTCTCATCCATGGGTGACTATGCAAGGACATGGTGGGACTGGAGCTGGGCCTGGATCCTCTCCAGGAAGCCCATCTTCGCTACAGATCTCGAAATGAACGAGCAGGAAACCAAGCTCCTTGGTTCCCACAACAGGGGCACTTGGAGACATGTTTTCTATAAGCTGCGCTCTGAGATCAGAAGGTTCATCACTTCTGATCATGCCACTACTCTTCCTCAAAGGACACCTCAACTCTCATAATTCGATGCACAATACAAATCTAGCTATGTCATGCTCCATGCTCAATGCTTTTATGCTTCCTTCAAATAATTTAGTCTTTCAGATCCACCATTACTATTGGTACGCGCCTAGCTTCTGCAATTCGTTTGTTCTTTTTGTTTCACTTAATATGTGTATGTACAATTCTTCATTATTGTCCATGTCCATCGTAGTACGGACGATCTCACACTATGCCTGTACGCAATTACGTGCATGTATAATTGCTATTCTATATAATCTATATTGTGGATTGCTATAAATTTGCCTAATGGCTGAAATATATATAAGCTTACCTACTGCTCATTACAAGTAGCAAAAAAACTTCTTTTTTTTTTTTAGTTATAAAGCAAAACTCATTTTGCTCACTCAATAGAGTTACGGATACACGAAGAAAACTGCAGGATCTCCTCAGAACCTGCCAACGTACTAGTTGTTATTTAATTATTAGTACAAAGAATTTGCAAATTTGTATCGATGGTTCTGTTTCAGAATCCCCTGCCCCCGGCACGGGCACCGGCATGACTTCACTGCATTGCATAATGATTGGTGAATTCTAATTGTTAATTAACTTCCCATCCCCTGCAGTTGTCGTGAGATTCAAGTTTCCTCTCCCACGTCCTCATATTTTCTCCTTTTTCATTCGTGTTTAATTTAATTTCTCCACCATAATATACGAACGTTTTCATTGAAGAACCATTAGCCACTTACTCATCGTGTGATGCCGTTTTACGTCGCGGTTATAATATAAGCTGCCTCTCACGGTTCCACCACCATATCACCGAACACCATTATTGATGCCATCACGCCACATTGCTTTGCTTTGTGTCGGTGCACTATTTCTTCTCTGTTTTCTGTTTTTTTGTAAATAAGAAATATAGCTAAATCCTAAATGGCATGCATGATTATTGACTTATGCTTCGTTTGGCAGTTGGCGGTAAGGAAGAAAATGTACACAAATCAGTAAGAAACAAAATAACGAAAAAGAAATATTTAAGAAAATGAGTGCATTTTTATATTGTTTCTGTATATCATAAAAAAAATGAAAGGTTGTTTGGTATTGTAAAAAAAGAGAGAGAGAGAGAATAAAGAGAAAGAAATGTTTAATTTTTTTCTATATATTTGATTAGAAAGTAAAAAGAAAGAAAATAATGTTTTTGTTTAAAAGATTATTTTAAAAAAAAAGATAAGATTAAATGACAAAAGTATCAAATTTAGTAAAAAAGATACATTTAATATTTTTTATCGAGAATAAATTTTATCAATCTATACGTTGAATTTAAAGTTTTCATAAAGTATATTAAGTTTAAAAATATTCACGTAATTCAAAAATTAATTAATACTTTATTATCTCAATTTATTTTAACGAATCACATGTTATTATTTTTTTTGTAAATTGAAGGGGCTAAGAAGCCCAAAAGAAATTACTCAAAAACACTACCAGGAATTGAAAAACCTAAGACATCAACTAAGAACAACTGGCCAGCAGAGTAGGAGATTATGTTATTATTTAAAATATAAGTAAATAGCTACTATTAGATTAACTATCAACAAATGTTTAAATTATATAAAAGTTGAGTTTAATTTTTACATATTCTCAGTTTAAAATTTTTTATATTGTCAATTCATTAGAAATAATTGTTGATATGACTATTTAAAATAATTATCGTAAAAATCAATAAATTAGTTATTGAAGATATCATTTTACTATGTTTGACATGTGGTACTATTTGATTCCACCCATTTTTTTTTATTTTTTTAAAAGATAAAACTTAGATTCAAATCCTTATATGCTTTTGGTATTGTTCTCTAATCAAAATTAGACATCCAACGTTTAACGTGTAAACATAAATTATTGAGGCAAAACTTTAGTTCTAATTAAAGAACAATACCAAAAATAGTATAAAAAAAAAGGGAGAGACTATAGGTATGTTTTATCCTTAAAAAAATACATGAATATACAAGTACAATTGAGAGTATGATTGAAAATCTATAAAACTTATTTTGGAAAGAAATTTTTAAAAGTAGATTTCACACTTTTTTTTCTTCTATTCTATTTTCCTTATTTTCAAATTAGGAAAAATATTTTGAAATATGTTCTTTTTCTCTTCATGTTTTTTTTTCTTTCCAATTTATATCATTGTAAACAATGCTTAAAATTCATCTATATGAAAAATCACTTCTTATTTTAAAGAAAAATTACTTTTAAATTTTTTTAGTGTGTTTAAAATTTTGAAAAATAGAATCCAATTTTTTTTTTATTATTTTGAGAAATTATTTTAAGTAACTACTAAATAGACTGTAATTAAAATTATATTTTAAAATAAAATAAAATATTTTTATAATTGTTACAAAATAAAAAAATAACTTTTAATTTCTATAAAATCACTTAAAAATGACTTTTTTTTAATGAATTCTTAAAACCACTTTTTAAAACTTTAAAGAAATGTCCCATTTTATATTTAAAATAATTTATAAATAAATATAATTGACCGATTTTTTAAATAATTTATTTAAATATTATAAAAAAAAATTATATAAATGAATCCCCTATTTTCCTTGCCTAGGTGATACACGGTAACATGGGTAACAAATCATTTGGTATGCTTTGACCAATGACCATAGTGTGAAAGGACAATAGGACATGTTTTTCACTTCGGACCTCAATGCCTCCGCACATGACTGTTTCATTTCATAATCTTCTTCATTGGTCACCGACATGGAACTCTCCAGTTGGAGAAAACTGGAAAGTGTTCAATTTACAAATCTCAGCATCCGCACATATTTATTTATTTATTTATTTATTATATTTTATATGTTAAATTTATCAAATATTAAAATAAGCTAACGGCTAAGATGTAATGCAGCTGAATCAAGACTGCAAGAGGATTATTTCCCAGTGGTCACAACAACAATGGTCCCAATAAAATATTTGTTGATTTAATAATAAAAGTATGAGTAAATAGTATATGAAATTACAATGTAAAAAGTTTTTTTACTATTATCTAGTTACATATAATAATGTATATTAAATTTATTAACTTTGATAATAATTACTTTAAAAATTATTAAACTAATGATGAAACGTATTAAACTAAAAATCACTTAACAGTACCAAAAATTATGAGAAAATGTATTACTACTTCTAGTTCTAATTATAAACAACAAATGGAGGACCAGCGGTAATATTAAACTAAAAAGTATTGTGTGACTTAAATTAATGATGGCAACCCATTGAACAGACTAAATATACAACTTATTTTTAAAAGCTAATTTCCCCCCTTTTCTTTTATAAAAAATAAAGCCCTTAATTTTTTAAGAATTTTACTCTATTTTTAAAGTTTTTATTGAGCTTTCTTTAAAGCAAGTTTTAAGCTATAAAAAAAGCTAGAATAATACGTATTTGTTTAGGGAAAGAAAAGCCAGCTGGGAAATAATATGCTTCCACTGTCACTTTAACACAATGTATGTGCTCCGACATAATCCACAAAGGCTTCTTAGTTCGCCCAATACATCATGTCATGCGTGTGAAACTTTACATCCGTGAAATCAAGAACCTGAAAGATCAAAATCCTTCTACTTCAACTATAGACAGAATGCCCCTACATAGCACAGAAAAATAGAAGACCAACTTGAAATAGCTGTAACACCCAACACTGAGGTTTACAAAGCGAGAAACAATTTTTCCACTCATACAGCACATAAATGTAACACTTGATGATGAGTCCTCATGCGAGAGCACCCACAATCCTGATTGTTCTTCATGGATAGGACCGGTCAGCAAGATATGAACAATTTTTTATAAAGATTTTTGCGTTATTTTTCTCTTTCTGGCTTCGCTGCATACAACCTGCCAAAATTGCATTCCAGAATACAGGAAGAGTGACGTTAAAAATGAGTAATAAGAAGTCAACAGCTATTCAGCTAATACTGGTTATGGCAAACTACCAGGATATAAACTATCATGCAAGACACACCTTGTTGAAATTACTGGTTTTGACAACTCTAGATGCATTATTCAAAAGCAGAAACTGGTTGTAGAACGTTAACAAGATGCAGAACCAAGTTTGGTCTCCGGGTTACATCTTTTTATATAACTACTACTACCACCATATATAAAATTGCAAAAGGTTCATTAGCCAGTTGGCTCACGCACACCTCCAAATGTATGCAGATATGCTACCTTCTTCAATTTATACTTCCATAACTCAACCTAACCTAAAGCCTCAAAACGATTTATTTTTTCATCAGGAAATCATACACCAACATATTACAAAGTATATACTATAGATAAGGCAGCTCCAGAGTGCTTGGACATTTTCTTTCCCACATAGGCACATTGATTAAGAATACTTGCACTTGCATCTTAGCTCCACCCCGTACTTTGATAGAAACAACACTTCATATATTTTCAAATTCAGATATCAAACATGTCTAACCTCACACCCAATAAGTTAGAAATGAAACACTGTAAGAATGTCTGTTTTGTTTCATCATCTTTTACTTACGAACTTCCCGAGACAGAATTATGTTTAATTTTTCATCTTTGGTAAAATCAACGAGCGATAACTCTTTTATTAATAGATACTCAAAAGATAGTAAATTCTTAGGATTTGATTTCTCTAAAGTGAAAAGTGCATTATATAAAGGGAAAATGTGTAGTTATAACCATTGATTGAAAAAATCAACAGTTAAGATTTTAACTTTATAATTGTTATGCATGTATATGTATTTTATCACAATATCAACCATTGATTTTCCAATCAATGGTTATAATTCCACACTTTAGTCTTAGTGCATCTGTAGCTTTAGAGGAGCCAAAACTAAATTCTTAATTTGGTTTTCTTCCTCCCACCCATGCTTTTACCAAACACAGAATCTGAATTCGTTCTTTCCATATCTATATTCATAATAACATCATTAACCTTTCATTATCGGTCAATATCTCTAAACACAGACATAAAAGGCACTCGTAATTGTAAGCAGCAAGTGCACTGGCTGAAGATTTAACTGAAAGGAAGTGTTAAATTGGAACTGAAAAAATTAAGCAGTGGGATCTAACAAGCAATGATAGGAAAAAATTGTCATCCATTATGTATGAGGGTATTGACTGAACAGAATGTCTTTGGGCATGGAGTCCCTGGTTTAGGTCAAAACAAAAAGACTGAACAGAGAAGTGCTTGTTTTGTAAATTATGTTGCCACTAAGATGATTACAAGAACCTCTTGTGATTGAGGGATAAATGCACAGTTACTAACAGAAATACCCTGGAATAGATTGGAAGACAGTTTATATTTGTCTTGGGATAATGATGTTATTACCCTTTAGCAGTGTTCTTTGATCATCAAACATTATCTAAACCCACTGTTTCCATAGAGGACCACCAATATCCTGTGAGTTGATAGTACGATTCTAACATGTATTCCAAACGGTCGTTAGCCTCTTTTGGGGTGCAAGAATCCAATGAATGACTCATCTATTTCAATAGATTTGATGGGCCATCATTAGAAGAATAAAACCAAGTACAGAAGTATCTGCTAAAGAACAAGCAGATACAACAAAATCTGGGACACTTCAACATCAAAAACATCAAATTCAATTCAACAGCCATCTGCAAAGGATGCTTTACAATGACTGATGTTAAAATGTGAGCAGATCACAAGAAAATATTGGGTACATACACAAATGGGACCCGTATAAATTGGGAAGTAAGGCTTGAAATGTCATGAAGCGATAACTGAACTTCACTCAAATCATTTCGGGTTCTTAGGTTCATGATGACTTCTTGTGTATCAATGACTCAGAACTTTAACTTCTGAGCGTGAGAGACTAACATCTATTGCCTATATGTCTATTCCAATCACTAGAGATGGCCTACCACATAATATTAGAAGTATGTTGGTGATTACAGGACATACCATTTGTGATGCCTTTTGACCCAAATAGTATTTTACACAAGGGATAAAAGTTCTATTTTACCCAAAGCCAAAAGTACCTGTACATAATGAGCACAATCGTAAGCTATTGAGCACTTGGTGCATCTCTCATGCTTAAATTCAGACTGTTGCGCATAGTCCTCCTACCAATTCCAGCGTTACCCTTTTGCATCATGGCAGCAAATTCACCATAATCAATCCTTCCATCCTAAAACAAAAGATATAAACATAATCATGAAGCATAATTACACAAGAAGAAGGTCCAGGAACTTAACAATTTATTATTGATATGCAACAAAGAATCATGCTTGTCAAATAATTAGAATTCATAAATATATAGTTTTTACAGCACTTATTATATTTTATCTAGGACGGTATATGCATTTCGAAAAGAGACTGTAGAGACATACAAGCTTCCCTTAGTATGCAAAAATTTTAAAATATTTTTTTTTAATTGTTACCACCTACCAGAACAATGTACACGGAATATATGTTGATATTTTGATTAATCAGAACTCAGAAGTAGTTAAGGATCTTAACTCCTTGCAGTATTAACATGTTAGATAACAAAATTCTTGTAGCTTTGAAACGAAACTCCAGTTAATGCAGGATAAATGCAAATTAATATTGCTTACAACATGTAAGCATTCTTTCACCAAAGAACATTTTAGATTTCAAAATAAAAACCAATTTAGGTTAATGCAGTACAGAAAAATTGAAGACTAAAAGCGCAGTCTTTTCAGGAGGATATATATAATACTATACTGTAAGATCTTCTAACAGTAACTTCTAACAGCCTACAAGGATTTGCTATGTGAATGTATAGCACCGGTCTAAACAACTTACATTATCTTGGTCAACTTCTCTAATAATATCTTCAAGAAAAGCATCAGTCATGTTATGATCTGCACAAGCTTGTTGAAGTTCATCAACTGTAATATAACCACTACCATCCTTGTCAAAATATTGGAATGCTGCAATAAGATGTTCTTCACGCTCTAGTTTGTTGAGGTGAACTGTTGCAGCAATAAACTCCCCATAATCTATGGTTCCACTTTTATCCACATCAGCCTGAAACAGCTCAAACATTTTAGCTAAATGGAACATGATCAAAGATTATTTAACACGAATACAAGATGCGGCTCAAAAGAAAAATGGAATCATGTTTGTAAGAGATGACTGAATAGTCCCTGGTTTTCTACAGTAGCATCACAATTTAAATATGCTTCACTAATGTGATGCCTAATGTCAACCCCTGGCTTTCGCATATAAGGAAATTAAAAATATTATATTCTAAAAAGGATAACTAAATAAAAATGGAAGTACAAACACAAAATACAAACAAGAAACTTTTCACAGAACCAACAACCTACCGCTTCCATCAGATCGCGTATTTCTGTATCCTTAAGGGTAGACCCATATCTTCTTAGACCAGCTTTGAGTTCATCGAAAGTGATTGCACCACTATTATCAGTATCCATAGCCTGAAACATTTCTCTCAAACCAGCAATCTCCTCTTCGGATAGACTTTCAGCAATCACCTAAAAAATTAGTATAATAAGCAATTATAACTACAGTTACCTAGTTTCAGACAAACAAAAAGATAATAGATGAAGGAGAAGTGAAAACAAAGTGTGGAAGAACCAATAAAGTGAGGTTCATTGGCATCCAAGAAGTGCAAGATAGTAACTTGACTCCACAAAGACAACAATAGCACTTTACATATCATGTATAGAATCCATTACCTTTTTCATAACAATGTATGAGCTACATTCATACATAATCTATATTTATTCATCAATTAGCTTCACTTACTCGCAGAGCCATCTTCTTTAGCTTATTCATTGCAGAAAACTGTTTGAGACGAGAAAGAACAGCAGGGTCCAGTGACCTGTCAGGGGCAACTCCATTTTCACATATCCAAGGATGACCTAAACAGGCACATTACACAAGTAACGTTCTCAGACAACGTGTAACGTTCTCAGACAACACATTGAAACGCAATATTTTGAATATTTACAAAATTTAATCCTTAAGGAATTTAAGCTGGAATTTGCTTTTGGGGAAACATCAACATCCAAGTAACTATTAATTTAGATAGGACTATTTCTTCCTGGGTGAGTCTGCTATAGATGTGGCAACGCCAGTGAGACTTTAATCACCTATTGCATCTTTAATAATGAAGAAACTTTGAAAGTATGAGTAGCACAGGGAAAGCCAATTTCTAATGCTCAGTCCCTCAATTACTACCACTATAATAACATCCGCTGAGTAACCATAACGAGTTAGCTACTAGTCCAAAAGAGCAAAACAACTATGCTTTTGATATGAGGATGGTCCTTGCTTATAGTAAGTATAGTTAAAAAAAAAAGGATGAACATACATAACACTTGATGAGCAGTCAACCGTTCTGAAGGCTGAGAACATAGCATCTTTCTAATAAGATCTTTTGCACTGTCAGATATTAGAGGCCAAGGATCTGAGTCAAAATCTATATGTCCCTTCAATACTGCATCAAATATACCCTGCTGGGTCTCTGAACTCCAAAAGGACAAAACTTTCAGTGGCGACACAGATGAAGGACAGGAAATCAAAAGAGTGTTGGCAGTAAGATATACCTGCCCAAAATGGCGGCACGCCACTAAGCAATATGTAAAGTATGACACCTGCTGTCCACACATCTGCTTCAGGCCCATAATGCTTGAGGAGAACCTCAGGAGCAACATAGTATGGGCTGCCGACTACATCAGTGAAAACTTGACCTGAGGCAGAAAGGTTAAATGAAGATTTAAACAACACTAATTAGTATTAAATGGTGTTCCCTAAATAATAATTACTAAAAATCCTAACGGGAATAGCAGTAAAAGTTCAAGAAATAATTATTCAGAAGCATCAAAGAAGATAAAAACTTAAAAAGCATGCAATTACGCTATACAAATGTATTCAATAATTCAATAAAGAGACAAGCAGAGATAACGAAAATTTGTTACCAGGTTTGAAGAAAACGGAGAGACCAAAGTCAATTGCTTTAAGAGAGAAATCATCATCTTTGTTGACCAACAAAAAGTTTTCAGGCTTGAGATCTCTATGCATAACCCCGAGGGAATGGCAAGCCTCAACAACGCCAACAATAATTTTGGTCAACTCTGCAGCCTTCCTCTCGGTATAGTGGCCCCTCTGGATGATGCGATCAAACAACTCACCCCCAGAACAAAGCTCCATGACAATATGAACATAGAGTGGATCCTCATAAGCACCCTTGATGGTGACAATGTTCTTGTGACCAGCTAAATGATGCATTATCTGAATTTCCCTCCTAACGTCCTCGACGTCCTCCTTGGAAATCAACTTCCTTTTGGAGATGGATTTGCAGGCATATTCAATGGAGGTAGAATTCTCGGTGCATAAATAAGTTGTGCCAAATTGGCCCTGTCCCAATTTACGGCCAAGAGTGTATAGATCACGAATGTTGGGAGTCTTATGGCCCAAGACATAATATGCTTGGTTGTCGAGGCCGCGGCGCATGATGGCTTCTTTCTTGGCGCTGAAGGGTAGATTGTTACCGTTGTTGTTGTTGTTGTTGTTGTTGTTGTTGTTTTCTGCAGAGTTGAGATTTTGTTTTGTTGAGTCGGAGGGATCAGAATGGGTGGTGCGCTTGGAATGGTCTTCGGGCTGGCTGAAGCCCTGAATATATTTCCCTTTCAAAGATCCGCGGCATGTGTTGCCCATCAAACAAACCAATTATATTATTATATATATATTCATCCAACGATCTTTCATCAGCTTCGCTTACCTTCCCCCCCTATCTCTCTCTCTCTCTCTCTCTGCTCTGCTGCGCTCACCTTACAAACAAATCAAAAACTATTCATTTCATTTCATATCACATCACATCACATAATCTATCTAGCCAGCACAAAATAATAATAAAAAACGAAATAAATACTAATACTAATAATCAATCAATTAAGCGTAGCGTACCAGAAGAGAAGAACGAACCAGAAGGTGAACGAATGGAAAGAGGATAATTGCTTTCTTTCTTCTCCGACAGATCTCCACAAAATTAGTTTCGGAAAATATTTCTATTTTTTTTCTGGTTAATTTTAGGATGGTGATGCTATTGTATTTTTGTATTGGCTCCTGCCGAGAAACATCGGAGGTCAGTGCTGACCAGCTACGCCCACTTCTCTTTGTAGAATTTTCAATTAAATATCACGCGGCTTTCTTTTTCATTTCCTTTTTTTTTTTTTGGTTCAATTCAATGCATCGGAGATCAAAGGGGCCCAAAGCCCAAAACAAGAAAGCAAATAAAAAAACAAAGCTAAAGACGAAAGTTACCTTTTGCATCCCTATTTGATTAACTACACCGTCCATCTAAAAATTGTAAATTTTATTGCCAAAAATACCTATGAGTATTTCAAAAAGTCAAAAACCATTTTTCACCATTTTTTTTCTCAGATTACAGCACCACTCCTTCTTTTAGTGCATAAATGAGAGATTAAAATAAAATAAAATGAACACTGTTCTATTTACAAGAATTAAAGAATATATTTAGTAAAATATCAATCTATATATTAACGTGATATTTAAAGTTATTGCAGCCAAGTAAAGGAAAATGTTTCTTATTTTCATATTGATATTGATTAGTTAGCACGTTGACTTTAGGAGATACATCAGTCATCTATGTTAGATATTGTTCTATAATCGTGGAATCTATTTTTACACAACTATACAATTTATATTTTAGAAAGGATAAAATATGTTTAATCCTCAAAATATTTTAAAATGTTAATTTTACACTCTATACAAATCTATTTTTACACAACTATACAATTTATATTTTAGAAAGGATAAAATATGTTTAGTCCTCAAAATATTTTAAAATGTTAATTTTACACTCTATACAAATTTTTTACGTTTTTATTCTTTATATTTACTGAAAGTGATGTATCTTTAGTTTCTCATTAAAGACTAAAAATGTGTGTTTTTGTTAAATGGTGAAGACTAAAAACATATAAAAAATTTATAAGGACTAAAATTAGCATTTCAAAATATTTTAAGAGACTAACAACTTATTTTAACTCTTTCAAAAAAAAATTATATTGGGAGAGAAAATTAACCAATGACTCATTTCAACTAGACAAACAATGATTCTTGTAAACAAAGATGAAGGTGAATGTTGAAGGTTTAAAATGTTCTTGAATGAATGAAATTTGTTTGAGGATTCAATGGTGGTGATAGTGGTGGTCATGCCATGAAGAAGGGGTTGTGATATAATCTAAGAAAATTTGGTGAAAGATGGTTATTATATTATTCATAGGTATTTTTTGGAAATAAAATTTACATAATTTAAATAGATGGTTTAGTTTAAAAGATTAATAATACATGTAATGGCAGTGTAAAATATCACCTCAATCACATTTTGAATCCCAGATTATGACCTAAACAAAGATTAAATATCAAAAAAACATTAAAATCAAATCATTGACCAAGATTTGTATTAAAGTCCAATTATATTCAAACATACAAAAGTCGGTTAGAATATTGATATTAGGCACAATAAATATCCAATAAGGTCGAGTACAAAGCTATAGTAAGTGTCTCAAAATTGATTGATCAAATTCTCCTAAAGTTAAACTTTTACACTCTTGGAAAAAATACTAAATAGAAACCCAAGGTGTGTGTATAAAAAATTAATTGCCATATTTTCATTGAATCTTAAGAACACAAATTAGCAAACAAGATGTGACATTCAAAGATACCAAGGGTTCATGCCAATCACAGATGAAAAATCCTTAATGTCCAAAATAATTAACTAAGAAATCACATAAAACTAAAAGGGTGAATACCAACAAGTCGTTGATTTGAGTGGTATTGGACTCGGCCCTTTAAGCAATGTCTCGGGTTCAAGCCTTGTGGATGGAAAAAAATATGGTTGAGAAGGGAGACCCCACAAAAAGTAGCCAGTCAGGTTTTTCGGTCGAGATTAGTTATCAGTAAAGCTAGTGATACTCCACAGTAGTGTCATGACCAATGTAAAGGAAAGATACAAAAAGGGATACTAAGCTATAAAACCAAAGAGAATAAATGAGAAATAAGGAATAAACTATAAATAACCAAGAGAAACAAATACCAAAAAATACAATTAAACTTACCTTTGTATTTTCCAAATTTCCTTAACTTTTTCTTTTCATCATAAATAATTTATTGTTTTCTTTTTCTTCCTTCTTTTTTCCTATTTTGTTTCTTTGTGTACTTTTACCAATTTTGCCACCAACTAAGCATCAAGCCATCAACCTATAAATATTCAAAACAATTCCATTATATATAAGTACAAAATGGAAGAGAGAGAACATCTCCCATAAATTCCGCCAATTTTGTTTTTTAAATTTTACATTTAATTAATTAATAAAATATTAAAAAGCGTTTGTAACTGGTTCCTTCCTACTGTAACAAGTAGCACTCATAGTCATCTTGTATTAATATCAAAACAATTTTGGTGAGGCTGCATTCACGATGATTGAAGTAAGTAATGAATCGCAAGACCAAGAAATTGTGTGTGCGTGTGGGTGGTGTGGTGTGAATGGCGATTCTTTGACATGTAAGGAAATTCCGATGGGATGAGATTGAGGGGCATCTGTTGCGACGGTAGTCATTCATTCACTTATTTCTGTTTCTATTCTATTCTACCCTACCCTAGCCGGCGGATATTGCTTACATCATTTTTTCTTGTCTTGTCTTGTTTTGTCGAGTCCAGGAGGTGGAGGTAGTTGTATTTGTAGTATATACTAATACTAATCCTAATGCGCTAATACTATGCCCAGTATCAGTTCAGTAAATAATTGAACGAAAGGAAAGAAAGAGCTAGCTCACCCTCCTGGCCCCAACTTTATTTATTTTTTAATTATTAGTATACTTTTTTTCCATGTCCTTTTATGCTTATGCTTATGAGATTAATTAATTATACTTGAAAGTTGAAACATCCAACTCCAAGCCAGCCAAGCCAAGGTGATTTGATTTTATTAGGAGATGAAGATGGCTTTACGTTCTGGATCCGATCTGTGATCCATCCATCATCCCCTCAGGCCTGAATCTATTATATTACTTGCTCTTTCAGTGGCTGATTGGCAAAAATGAGCGGAGCTGTTCTTGTTGCCGTGGCTGCTGCTATCGGCAACTTGCTGCAAGGATGGGATAATGCCACCATTGCAGGTCATATTTTTATTTGGTTAGCCAATTAAGATAATAGTTTGTTTATTTGTGTTTGACTAATAATTTGCTTTGTATGCTATGCAGGATCTATTTTGTACATAAAGAGGGAGTTTAATTTAGAAAGTGAACCCACAATAGAAGGTCTAATTGTGGCTATGTCACTTATTGGAGCCACTGTGGTTACCACATGCTCTGGACCCCTATCAGACTTGCTGGGCCGACGTCCTATGTTGATCATCTCCTCTGTCCTTTATTTTGTTAGTTCTCTGGTCATGCTATGGTCTCCAAATGTTTATATTCTCCTCTTTGCAAGGCTTTTAGATGGATTAGGCATTGGTTTGGCAGTGACCTTGGTACCTCTTTACATATCCGAGACAGCTCCACCTGAGATTAGGGGATTACTAAATACTCTTCCGCAGTTCACTGGTTCTGCTGGAATGTTCTTTTCCTACTGTATGGTCTTTGGTATGTCACTCACCAAGGCCCCAAGCTGGAGACTCATGTTGGGTGTTCTTTCAATTCCCTCTCTCATTTATTTTGCACTCACACTATTCTTCTTGCCTGAATCTCCAAGATGGCTTGTCAGTAAAGGGCGGATGCTAGAGGCCAAGAAGGTTTTGCAACGACTTCGCGGCAGAGAAGATGTCGCTGGTTAGTTATGCTCTTTGAGTTCATTTGACTGGGATCTTAACTAACTGCCTTCATTCAATTAGATTTGTCCTATTCCTATACTTACAGAGACAAACTAAGCCTGTAGGATTGTTTTAAAGTCACTTCAACTCTGAACGCAACCCAGCTGATGCGGGATATTCAGAACTTTTAGTGATTGTACTCTGTGAGCCTAACCTGCTGCATTTCACAAATATTGTTTTTAAAGGACCATATGCAAACAGAAAATGAGACTTGATAGTTAACAAGAATGATATATAGACTGTTATCGCAGTATTGTGTCTAAATTTGCCAGTGATTGGAAATTTTGTGTAAAGTGGTTTAGAGATATTCAATCCATTCTTGCTTAGAGTTGCACGAAGTCATAACTTCAAACCTTAGTGTCACCAAAAAAGGGGGAAAATAAAACTTAAGTAGTTAAGCATTCAAATGAATAAAATGGAAATATTTATGTTATTCATGATTATTTCAAACCTGTTGAAAATCATATGATATTGAAAACTTAAATTAAATAGCAGTAGTATAATTGTTTGTTGTCATTGTTTTTGGGTTGGTTCTCTTAGTGTAGGTGCATTTATTTGATTTGATCAGTTCTTGTTTACTTGCTTTTGATTCAACTATGACAATTAATTTGTGTATATGCATGATTTGGATGGTAATTGTTCTTGGCTATGATCAGGTGAGATGGCTTTACTGGTTGAGGGTCTTGGAGTTGGGGGTGATACCACTATAGAAGAGTACATAATTGGTCCAGCCAATGAATTCAGTGATGCAGAGGATCCATCAGCCGGAAAAGAGCAGATCAAATTGTATGGGACAGCAGAAGGTCTATCCTGGATTGCCAAACCTGTCACTGGACAAAGTTCCATTGGCCTTGTATCTCGGAAGGGAAGCATTGCAAATCAAAGTGGTCTAGTGGACCCACTAGTGAAGCTCTTTGGTAGTGTCCATGAGAAGTTCCCAGAAACAGGAAGCATGCGAAGCACACTTTTTCCACACTTTGGAAGCATGTTTAGTGTTGGGGGAAATCAACCTAGGAATGAAGATTGGGATGAAGAAAGCATTGCCAGAGAGGGTGATGATTATGTATCTGATGCTGCTGCCGACGATTCTGATGACAATTTGCAGAGTCCATTGATCTCACGTCAAGCAACAAGTGTGGATAGGGATGTGCCTGCTCCTGCCCAGGGAAGCATGAGGCAAGGTAGTCTTTTGCAAGGAGAACCTGCTGGAAACTCAGGGATTGGTGGTGGATGGCAGCTAGCATGGAAATGGTCTGAAACAGAAGGTGTTTTCAAGAGAATATATTTACACCAAGAAGGTGGTCCTGGATCTAGACGTGGGTCTATCATTTCACTTCCAGGTGGTGATGCGCCAACACTAACAGATGGTGAGATTGTCCAGGCTGCCGCTCTAGTGAGTCAGTCAGCCCTTTACAACAAGGAGCTTATGCATCAGCAGCCAGTTGGACCAGCCATGATTCATCCATCCGAAACAGCTGCAAAAGGGCCGAGTTGGAGTGACCTTTTTGAGCCTGGAGTGAAGCATGCACTGATTGTCGGGGTGGGGATTCAAATTCTTCAACAGGTAATGAATCTTTTCAATGTCTGTTGTTTTTTATTTCCATGTTTGTTAACACTGTCCTTCTGTGCTTTCATATTCATGCATTGCCTTGTTTTGTATCCCTGTCATGTATACTGATGCTTTTTTTCATAATCTTGTTTACTTTCTTGAAAACAATGAATAGCTGAGGGCAGGATTGATTCTACACTTGTGCAGTTTTGTATACATCTTAATTATAGATTTTATATGATGCACTCGTATTCTGTTCATACATATTTTCTTTGAGCTTTGGTGTATTTTTAGGTTTAATTACTTTTTTGTCCTCTAATTTATTTTTTAATTCAATTTGGTCCCCTTATTACCTGAAGGTTCAATTAGATCATGTAATTTTTAAAAATGAATCAATTAGGTCTTTTATTTTTTAAAATGAGTTCAATTTAATCCCATTTTTCTTCCATTTGCTTTGAAAATCTTTAAAAATAAGACCAAAATTAGTTCTAATTGGGACCAAATTGAACCCATTTTAAAAAATAAAGGACCTAATTGAACATTTTAAGAGTAAAGGACCTAATTAAACCATTTTTTAAAAATTATAGGACCTAATTAAACCTTTAAATAATAAGAGGACAAAATTGAACCTAAAAAATAAATTAGAGGATAAAAAAGTAATTAAACCTTATTTTTATTGCTGTTTGATTTTAAATTTTTGAGTGACTTTTGTGAGTATTGATTTATAGAAGTGTGCATTTCTTAACAAAAAAAATGAACTTGGATATGTTACTTGAAAAGTGATGTGAGTGAAATTATTTTGGTTGAGGTTTTGTTAGAGCAAGTCACTTTTTAATTCAAAATATGAAAAATATATGAAAATAGTTCAGGCCAATTTGCTTGGAATATGTACGCATTTTTTAGATTTCCTTTTTAGTAAAGTAAAAGAAAAAAAAAATTAGAATGATATTTTTTGAAACAAGTATATACCTCTGTTAATCTAACTTTGATGAAATTGTCAGAAAACTATTTAAACATATTAGGATATATTTTTAAATCTCAACTCATTCAGTTGGTGATTATTCACTAACCAATCATTGAACATCATTAACCAATTGTACCTAGTAAAAAGCTATGTCTGACTGTCATCTAACTCCTCTTTAAACATTGCAGTTCTCTGGTATAAATGGGGTGCTCTACTATACACCTCAAATTCTTGAGCAGGCAGGTGTTGGTTATCTTCTTTCAAACCTGGGCCTCGGTTCTACTTCTGCGTCTTTTCTTATTAGCAGTGTGACAACCTTGTTGATGTTACCTTGTATAGCTGTGGCCATGAGGCTCATGGATATATCTGGCAGAAGGTATGCATCTTTCTCTTATCATTCTTTGTTGGCTTCTACTTAAATGGTCTGATTTGTTTCAATAGGTGGATGTATCCTGGAGGTGATTTTCTCATGGACATACTGTTTCCATTGTATTTTTTCCCTGTATGTTCTTTGCTAGAATATTTTGCAATTTAGGGTGGTATTTCAATAACAAATTGGGTTTGAAATTACTACTATTGCAAAGTGCTCTCAAACTAAAGGAAAATGACATCGAACAGTGATAAGATCAACGATTCTATATGGCAGTAAATGTTGGGTTCAACATGAGCAAAAACTAAGTGTATTCTGCTGAGGTGAATGAGCTGACAAAGAAAGGATAAGATTAGGAATGTTTTTATATCCAAGGGAAGTTAGCATCTATTGATAAATGGATAATGGAAACTCATATAGTTTGTGCGAAGATCAATGAAGGATCTAGTGAGAAAACTTTATCAAATTGAAGTGCTCTGATTAAAAGACAAAGTAAAACTTAGGAAAACATTAGGAGAAGCCATTAGAAAAAAGAAGCTTGCTCTATTTTTATTTTTTTTAGTTTTGGTTTTTGATTTAGCTCAGTGGTGTTGAATGATCCATGTACATTGACTCCACCTAGTGAATAAGGCTTGGTTGTGGTGGAGATGGTGTTTTGTTTTGTTTTCTGTTTTTTGTTTGTAAGTTCCTATATGAAAGTATTTGAGATCATTCTAGAAATTGTCACCTTTATAATTTGGAAAGTGTTTGAAGATTCAGAACTTAAATATTTGATATTTGTGAGTTATCTTCTCTTTGTGTTGTTTTTTTTAACCCGTTGTTGTGTATATTTCTTCATTACTTGTTTTTGTTCATTCAGTCTGCAGTACTCATTGGTGACATTTTCTATTTTTTTTGTTTGTTTTGTTTTTATTCAGAACCTTGCTGCTGACTACAATCCCCGTCTTGATAGTATCACTTCTCATATTAGTAATAGGGAGTCTTGTGGATTTGGACAGTACTGTAAATGCTTTTATCTCAACTTTGAGTGTTGTTGTCTACTTCTGTTGTTTCGTCATGGGCTTTGGGCCAATTCCTAATATCCTTTGTTCAGAGATCTTCCCTACTCGAGTTCGTGGTCTATGCATAGCTATATGTGCTCTTACATTTTGGATATGTGACATCATCGTCACCTACACGCTCCCAGTTATGCTTAATTCTGTGGGCCTTGGTGGTGTTTTTGGTATGTATGCCGTTGTGTGCATCATAGCCTGGGTGTTTGTCTTCTTAAAAGTTCCAGAAACCAAGGGCATGCCACTGGAAGTTATCATTGAGTTCTTCTCTGTCGGGGCAAAGCAAGCTGAAGTTGCCAATAATAGCTGAGTTTACGTACGACCCATTTGATTTTTTTTAAAATATAAAATTATTTTGAATCTATGGATATCTTGCTTTTTGTCCCCATCTTTTGTTTCTCTTTAGACACCCCGCTCCCCACTTTTTTAAATATCTTCATCGTGGGTTGGGATTTGGGATTGAGAAATGAGAAACTCCAAAGGAAACTCGTTAGTCTGTAAAATTATAAGCATCTATAACATTCGAATTTGATTTTATAACCCTTATTTCTTGACTTTATAAAATGTTATTTACTTTTTTCTTTTTAAGTAAAAGGCCATATGACTTATTTGGTCCCTAAACTTTTTTTTTTCCACTTTGGTCCTTAAACTTTTAAAAGGTTCATTTTGATCTTCAATGTATTTAAAACGATTCAAATTGGTCTCTGCCGTTACTAAACTGTCACTTCTGTTAACAGCCTAAACGGAACAACATAAAAAGTTCAAATTGGTCTTTTAAGTTTTTAAAAAGTTCAAATTGGTCCTTTAAGTATTTCGAATGGTTCAAATTGGTCTTTTAAAATTTGTGCAGATTCAATATTGGTCCGTTAACAAACATTTCTTGTTACTGCTCAATAAATTATGCAGATTCAATATCCTTCTTCTTTGTCTCAAAATAAGCATGTCTTTTTCATCAACATTCTCCTTAGAATACCAATGAAAAAAGTCACAGCCACTATCTGCAACCCCTTTCTAACATGGAAAATGAATCAACAATCAGATTGGATAGCTCATATTTTTAAATAATTTTCAAAACGCAAACAACTTACCTTGAAATGTTTGCAACCCCAGAACCTCCTCCCTAGGTTGTTCGTTGTTCTAGCAATTATCAAAACTGCAAAATCTCCATAGTCACAATGAGGCACCCAATTGTTTGCGCCATTCATGGATGTAGCTTGCGAACCTATGTCTCTGGAGGAACTCGACCTACACCTACACCCAGATGCACTTGACTCCATAGCTATTAGAAGGAAACTGGTATTCTAGTTTCAGATTTTGGAAAAGAACAGATAAAATCCATAAACCCTAATTCTTCAATTTGGGGATGAAGAATCCCCTACTATTTCTCATTAACATTTTCCGTTAATTCTGCCATTGTAAGGACCAATTTGAATCATTTTAAATACATCGGGGACCAAAATGAACCTTTTAAAAGTTTAAGGACTAAAGTGAACAGAAAAATAAGTTTAGGGACCAAATAGGTCATTTGGCCTAAGTAAAATAATACTACTTATTTTAGTCCTTAGCATTAGTGTAAAATATTATGAAGAAAAAATTAAAATATATTTTAAAAATTTACAGTTTTGTGAAGTTAAATTATAGATATTTATAATGTCAGGAAGTAAAGCCAGGGTTTATACTTTATATATAGAAAAACGTTCATTTTTAATTTTTGGTGTTATGCGGCAGAGATGTTAGGGAAAGTAGGAATTTTTGGGATAACAAAAATAGGAATGGGAAATTTTTAGGTGAGGAATGTCTACCATAGAAATTATAGTCAATGTTAAATACTATGTAAAGTTGTGTGTAAGTATTATAAATGTTCTGAGCATGTTATTATTTTAAAGTTGATGAAAAGAATTAGTAGATGTTAATAAAATTTAATATGGAATTATTATAAAAAATAATATTGAATATAATGTAATTTTGATATATTGTCAATATATTTCAAAAGTTACATGTTTCTAATTTGACTGCATATGACAATATAAAACATGTTACGTAACATCAAAATAAATTGTACTACATATGCTTTTGTTGTTGTCAAATTAATTTCTTGAAAATTTATAATAATAACTAAATTTGTCATTATTAGAGATTATAAGGTTGACTTGGTGGTGTAGAAAGAAAGGAGAGATCGTGAATTCGAATAACTCCCACTAACAAAAAAAATTAACAATTAACAACTAACATTTGCTGATAAAAAAAACTAAATTTGTTATTATTAATTTAACTATTTGGAAAAAAAAGAATAAAGTGATATTTTAAATTTCTAAGTAATTAATTTGTTAATAATTTTTTTATGCAATAATATTATAATTTTGTAAAAGTGTAATTTAGTAAAAAAAAAAAAAGAATTAATGTGATGACTACTTCTTCCTTAGAAGATGACCTAGTTTACACATTTTTTATAACAAAAGTAAAATTAGATAATGTTTAGATATTTAAAAAAAAAAAAAAAAGTTCCCTTTTTCAGGCACAAGATTTTAAGAATTTGAAAGACATCATTTGTTAACACAAAATTAATATTATATAGAGAAAAGAGTATTAAGCCCCCCTAAACTTTACTCATTTTGTAAATAGACACCCTAAACTTTAATTTTGTTTTAATTAATCCTTAAACTTTTTCTCTTTTGCAAATAGATACCATGAACTTTAAATTTATTGTGATTGGTATTTAAACTTTAACTTTTATGTAAATAGACACCTTAAACTTTAATTGCATTTCAATTGATCTTTAAAATTTATCCTTTTTACAAATAGTTCTTTTTTCAAGTTATTTTTCTTAAATGTTAATCATTCATTAATTTTTTTTTGGTTAAAACTTAATTTTCCATATTTAAAATATAATAAAGAATATGAATTTAGAAAATATATATAAAAAGAGAAATACTAACATTAAGCAAAAAAAAGTATTTATTACATTTCTAAATTTTAATATGTTTTAATGTTTGAAAAAATGGTTTATAAAAATAAAACTATTAAATAGTTGAGATTAAATAAATAAAGAATTCAGATTTCTTTTGTTAGTAATTTAACTCCAATTTAATATAAGAGATTATTTATGAAAGGGGCAAATTTTAAGAATTAATTGAGGTGAAATTAAAATTTAGGTGTCTATGTGCAAAAGAGGTAAAGTTTAAGGATTGATTTAAATGAAATTAAAGTTCTTGGTGCCTATTTGCAAAAGAGATAAAGTTTAAGGATCAATTGGGACAAAATTAAAATCTAAGGTGTCTATTTATAAAAAGAGCAAAGTTTAAGGGAGTTGAATACTTTTTTCCCTATTATATATTGATAGAATACTGAGTATCAGTATTTTCTTCGAGAATAAAATTTGATTCAAATATATAATGGTATCATGTATCAAACAAAATTAAAGATTGCCAAAAATAACATATCAAAGTCTATACCTCAAAATGGGATATTTCGCTCTTAACTTTTATAAAGAATATTAATGTATCCAATGAATGATTGAAACAAAATTTGTTGGAAGGCACAAGAGTAATTTGTTGTCCTGTTGCATATACAGAAAAGCCAAATAAAAAAATAAAAAAAGTGATTTTCGTCAATTTGAAGAGTTCATGCTCAATTAACGGCAATTGAAGGCAAGAGTTTGAAAAATAAACAAAATAAATAGTGTGTAACATAGACCTTTTTCCTTCCTTCAAATACAGGCAGTTCAACAAAATATTTAATACAAACAAGGGTAGGAAAAAGCGCACAGAATCTTTTTCAAACTTATTCAGAGAAAACAGGAGGAAGGAAAACATGCGTAATGAATAAACAATTATGGATCTTCAGCTCATCATAAAACAATGGTTCTTTGAGCAACCATACATATCCTAGGAACGAGCTTTCGAATTAAAATCCGTGATGAAAGTCTCCACATATTTTCTTATCTTAGATTTAACCAAGAATTAGAAAACATTGGCAGTGAAATGATAAAGAGAAATATTAAAGAAGTAAAGACTACAAATGACTTCTTATTGAGCTTTCTCAACTCAAGTAGCAAGATAAAGAAGCAAGGAAAATCTAAAAGATGCTTTTGAGTTCACCATAACACTGACCTGATCTAGGTCTTTGATGATTATTCATCTATTTAAATTTTCGGCACCCAAATACAGCTCCCAGCTTGGTTTTAAATATAATGTTTGTCTTTTTATTCAGACCTCCACTCTAGAATGCTGGCTCATTGATCAAATACACGATTACGAGCAAGTTGGAAGAAATCCCGTTTTTGAAATCTACAAGTGTGTGTCTGGTAAGCATATTAATTAAATTAGAATTCAGTATTAATTAGATAAAGTAGCGAGTGAGTGAGTACCATAGTTGATGAATGCGTCTAGCACCAAGGCGATCAAGCTGCTTGACTTTTGCAGAAGCCTTCAAATTTCCGTCCTGGAGAAAAGCGTGAATCATATGTTGGGCAATGAGGTGTCCAGTTTGCTCATCATCAATGACAGCAACGGCGGTGGGCCCAGCGCCGCTGATGGTACATCCAAAAGCCCCAGCCTGAATGGCAGCCCTCTTGACAGCCTCCATGCCAGGAATCAAAGGAGCACGCCTTGGCTCAACGATCTTATCAGAGGACAGAGCCTTCCCCAACCCCACCACGTCACCCTGCAACACCGACGCCACCAGAGCACCAGCCTGGCTGCAATTCCACACGTGGTGCGGCATCCCAATCTCCCCAGGCAGCGCTGCTCGCATCTTCTTCGTCGGGGCTTCGAACTCAGGCGTCACCAGCACGAAATACAGCTCCTTCTCACAAGGGAACTTCAACTGGATCAACTCCAGCGGCTCGTAGCTACGAATCAGCACAAAACCCCCCATGATCGATGGAGCCACGTTGTCCGCGTGATACCCCGAAACCTTCTCTTCCGATTTTAATGACGCCAGAACCAGCTCCTCCACGCCCAATTTGTTCCCAAACAACTCGTTGACCGCGACTGCCGCGGCTGCCGCGCTGGCGGCACTGGATCCCAGTCCGCTTCCCAAGGGCAAGCCCTTCTCCAGAGAGAGGGAGAGACCGACGGATCGAATGGAGAGCATTTTCATGACTTCGATGGCGGCTATGCCGGCGCAGTTCCAGAGAGGGTTTTTGCTGAGCTTGTTGGCGGCGTGGCCGCTAATATCGGATATGCATATCTCGCCAGGGTGAACCTGTGGGTCCACCTTCACGGACACAATGTCCCCAAGTCCGTCCACGGCGCACCCTAGGAAGTCGAAGCCGGGACCCAGATTGGCCACCGTCGCAGGAGCAAACGCTTTCACCAACGTGGTTACCGGTTCCGGCTCGGGTTCCCTTCGAGTATTCACAGAGACGCTGCTGCTGATTCTAAATCTCGCCATCGCCATCGCCATACTCTTCCTGCCTTTCAAACTCGCCGGAGACGGACACAGGAAGCACGTTGACGTCGCCATCCACTCTCTCCCAAAGCAAAAGCAACTATCAATAATCCTACTAACAACGATTGGATTGATTGGAGTAGCAGTATCAATGTAGTGTACTAGTATTTCAATTAAATTTAAATTTCCTTTTTTCTAAAATTAATTTAGAATCAAACTATCATTTATATTTCGACTTTTTAATTTTAAAAATAAGTTAGTAACAAAATTTAATATAATTTTTTATTCAACTTAAAATTATTTTAAATAAAAATTAATTCTAAATCTAAAATCATATTTTTAACCTGAACATATAAATATATACTTAAAATCACGTTAATAAGTATTTATTTTAAAGTAATTTTGAATGATCTAAGGTAGATACAAATACATTTATACTCTTACCTTTATTTTTTTTAATTATTTTACACATTTATCATAAAATAATCCAATCTACCACAATTGAAAATGTATTTAAATTAAATTTAAGTTTACTGTTTTTTTTTTTTTGGGTCATTGCAAAACCAAAGCAAAATACAGTAGCAGTAGTACTTAATATTTGTCTTATTTTTGGGATGAGACAAAATGTTGGAAATTGATTAGGAGCCTTAATTAATAATTCAGTCCTAGGTCATGTGAACTACCGTTGGCCCAGTCCCAATAGGCAAGCCTATCAAGTAGAACCTGTAATATTACTTTTGTTCTTTTTAAAATATCCATTTTTTAAAAATTATCTGTCATTTTAAAAATTTAATAAAATACTATCAATTATAATTTATTTTTAATTATTTTACATATTTATTATGAAATATAAGAAAAATAAAAAATGATAAAAAAAAATTCATAAGA
Source organism: Pueraria montana var. lobata (assembly GCA_026413185.1). NCBI lineage: Eukaryota > Viridiplantae > Streptophyta > Magnoliopsida > Fabales > Fabaceae > Pueraria > Pueraria montana. The sequence goes on from CM048646.1 coordinate 46,083,273, forward strand.
TAGTTAAAATATATAATAAGAAAAATAAAGAATTATTTAATAAAAACAAATTATTTATTATATTTTTTAATTCTTATGTGATAACTTCAAATCACACTTAAAAAAGAATGAAACTAATATATATACAAATATAATGTCCAAGTTTTAATTTTATAGTCTTCTACTATTTTTTTTCTCCTAAAATTTAAGGAGAGAGGATGACATCTCAATCTAAGGCAAAAAAGCCTGGTAACTTAAAAAACATTAATAAAGGTATTTACATTTACATCATCCAAGGAGACAATTGAAGGCACGAATCTACGACATTCAGATGCAAAACCCTATCTTATTCCACTCGACCAACTCCTTAAGATTAGCTTTCTACCATTGTTAACTCTTATTCGTCCTTTACATACGTTACAATTGTTACAATATGATATAATATGGTTGACAAATAATCTTGTCTTTTAAACATGTAGTCAATAGTTTCATTTTCAGGTCCATATATAAAAGAATATGCCTTAAGAGTGGTCAATTCCTTAAAAATAAATTTCATACTTCAATAAATGCATTGGTGAAATCATAATAAGATTTTCCTTTTCCAATATCTTTGTTCTTTCTCTACTACTCCTTTCGTCCCATAATTGTCGTGTAACATTTTAGTTTATCAATATAATATTAATTATTTTTTTTCATTTATATCCTGATAATATTAATGATGGACAACAAAAACTAAAAAAAATAATTATAATAAGATTAATTTTATAAAATTAACACTCTCTTTTATCATTTTATGTATTTTTCTTGGTCTATATATATATATATATATATATATATATATAAACATAAGACGGCAATTATTATAGAACATAAAAATTATTTAATTTATTCATTGAGAAAATGCAACTATAGAATCAAGTTGTATGATAACTTGAACCTAGATGCAAGTAAATATTTAATTATGAGTGCTTATATATGTTGACCAGAAGCAAGCAGAAGTTTTGGCTTCAATATGAGGTGAGGTGACTTAGGATATCCATTTCAGAAATACAAGAACAGCCGAATGAGTTTGAAGAAAATTTCTACAGAGAACGGCGTTAGTTTAACCACAAGGAGAAGGAGCCTCTTGGGAAATGTCCACTTGTACTCTCTTGGATATGCTCCTCAAACGATTTGATGAAATATACTCGAGTTTTCTTTTTAACTTCTTGGGTGATACGTCTTCTTTTTCGTCAACAAAATGTAGAAATGTCTGAATGCGTGCAGAACGTGAGCTGCAACGATTAGAAGGACCAACTTTTTGAGGGGATTTTTTACTGAATTGGCGTACCATTGATAAGAAGTAGATAAGAAGTGCCAGGAAACATGTTATTCCACAGATTAGAAACAAGCCCCGGAAGCTATTTAATTGAAGCTGTTCATCCTCAGTACTGTGAAAACCACAAGCCTTTTCTGAAAGCCACTTTTCATAGATCCTCTGAAGTTCACCATTCTCAGATAGGGTTAGAATCGCAGTTGACATATCAATTGCAAAAGGAGAGTCTCTCGGGAATGCCTGCCATCACACCCAAGAAATTAAGAGGCCTAGCTTGACAAATATATTGAAATTTATTAGCTACAAAAATTAATCGAGATAAGTAACATAAAGATCTAGTACTAAACTTGACCAAAAATTGTGCTCAACTACCATCAACATAGTGTTCAGTGTTTCATTCAAAGAAGCTGAAGGAAAGTGAAATAAACTAGCATGACAGTTTTTGTTTTAAAATACTCAAGCTCTGTTTGATTCTCTTTTAACTTGTTAGTCTTAAAAACCCTATTCTAAAACCATTTTACACTGTTCAACAATCAATTTCTCATCCAAAATCTATCAGGAAATTCTTTCTAAAACAAGTGTTTTAAAAACCGAAAAACAGAAACTGTTCAGAGATGTTTTCTCATCTTCTGTTTTCATCTTGTTCAATTTCTCCCTTAATTCCACACTTTGTAATTTGTCCTGCACCGCCCTCTACCAGCTATATAAGCAACCTTGTTTAGATTTATTTTGAAAAACTAAAACACTTTCAAAAATAGAAATCAAACACACTCTCAATTTGCGATTTCATACCTCCCATTTTATAAAATTTTACACCTTTTACCATTATGTTTCGCTTTTTGCATTAGTAGTTAGTGCAACAAAGTACATAAAATGCTATACCCTGAAATATTCGAGGTCCCCCCACCTACAGAAACTTCATTCAAGTAATTTTGAGAGAAGTACCAGTAAATTCACTTTATACCAATTCTAAAGATACTCACAAATCCCCATCCACTTTTGGTGAACTCTTGGCCCCTAATTGAGAATTGGCAGTGGTTTGAAAGGAAGAGTTCTACATATGGTCGTTCATCCACCACAGCTGCAACAGTTCCCCTTTCAAGGGCAACAGCATATTCTTCTGGTGAGCCAAGAGGAACAAGTCTATGTTTGGGGATGTTGAGTTGCTCAGTCAGATAGTTTGCAGCAAATGAGCCCACTTGGAACCCTATATGTTCACTGCTGGATATCAAGCTATCAATTCCTGTTATGGGTGAGGACAGCTGCTGCACAGTGAGAATTGATGTCAAGCTTGCAGTGTAGCTTGAATTGATTATCAGAACCACAAAAAGCCAGATTATCAACACAACTCGGCCAAGTGGACTAACTGTGTTTTCTCCTGAAACAATAAAGAAGCTTATTTGTTTCTAGTAACAAAGACACGCTAGAATATGTTTCATGATGAATAGAACATGAACTGTCAAAATGGGTGGACTTACTGTGCGCAAAGAACATGGTTGAGAAACTAAACCTGCAACAGCATACAAAGATGAGTTATGACTAGCTATGTATACAAGCTACAAGAGTACTTAGTACTTACCAAAGAACTGTAACTATCTGTTCCTTCGGCGACCCCCGAAACTCATCGTTTGTTCTATGTTCAAGAATCCACACCACTGCTCCAACAAAAAGGAAAAAAAATGCAGTGACACCCCACATCTGTGGAGTAAATGGTCGCAAGAAAGCCCAAGCATTTGACTTCAATTTTTTTACGGGAGCAACCACAACTAGCCCCGACTCTATATATGGTTGAGTAAAATCCACAATCTTTGTTCGGTCAGTGACAATTGCAATGTCACCTACAGCAGCATCAAAAACCTGTAAATGCAAGCGCAAAAAAATCAATAAAAGCAAGATAATTACCATGTAGTAAAAAGGATTTTAATTTCTGTGAGTATTACTTACATCAGAAGTAATCATGTTGACAAGATCATAGTAGCTTGGGTTCTTGTGTCCATCTCCAAACAGAATGAACTTATATTGAACTGCATATGGAAGCAATTTTACGGCGGCTAGGAATATATCTATGCAATATCCTTGAACTGTATTGGTGCCATTTATTTGTGAAACCATGTCTCGATAACTAACTCTGTTGGGAACTCCAATTCTCAGTTGCCTCCCATTATTTGGGAAAACCCATCCACGAGGCTTTTGTGTTGTATTTCCAGGCCATATGACAGGGTTTAGATGTTGGCTTGAAATTGAACGATTGGCAGGCTTTGCATGAAGTTTCTCAGGGGTTATTACAGAGAGCCCAGAATAATTAGACCAGTAACCGATACTCCTATAACCCGTAGATATTACATTAAGGATGTCATATGATGGATGTGGAGGAGATCTATCTGAACCAAATTGAATAGGTCCAGTCAATCCAGTCATATTAATGTGCAATATGTTATCAAGTAGCTGCTTCCCTCCATCAAAAACGCTCAAAGCACCAAAATCCAGAGTCTCTTCCCTCGTACTCGTACCACTTAAATTTGTATTATTAGAGAATGAAATGGTGCCATTCCGATCAAAAAACAATTTGAGTGCCTGAGCAATCATCCAAACAGAATCATATGCATAGAGTCCGTATGGATTTAACCCAATTGAACCATTACTTATGTGTTTCCACCTTGAGATAAATGCCTGTTTTTTTCTGGATTGAGGGGTGTGAGGGCGAAAGGTAATAACTCCTTGAATTGAGTTAGGAGTATTTGAAGGTAGTGAAGTTGAATCTAAAACAGTTGATAACCAAGCAGTAGCTATCCAGACATACCCTTTGCTCATCATTCCTAGTTTTTGAGCCACCTCAAAAACCAGGAGACCTGTTTGCGCGAAGGTGTTTAGAACGATTATTCGAGATTCCATACTCTTAATCTTCACTAACTGACTAGTAACATGGCTTGGAGTGGCTTTTGGTTCAGGGGGCAGTGCTGCTTTGTAAGACAACTTACAGCGTCTCTCTGCAAGTTTGTCTCCCAAAACAGTTATCCCATTTCGACTCTGATCATCATCACTGAATACTGCTATGACTTCTCTCCAACCAAAATAACTAATTATGTCCGCAACTGCAGTCATGTGGAACTGATCGTTGGGTGCTGTTTGGACAAAATAAGGATACTGGAGAGGTGTTAGGGTGGGATCCAGAGCCGTGAAGGACAGTAGGGGAACATGGAGCTCATTTGCGAGATGCGAAAGCACATGGGCCATTACTGAAGTTTGTGGACCAATTATAGCTACTGTGTCGGTCATCAAGAACTTGAGGGCTATCATCAACCAACAAGAATGAATTAGCTAACTTAACAATAAGAATATAAAACAAGCAAGTGATGTCTGATACCAGCATACATACCCCCAATAAAGCTAAGAAAACCACTGAAGTTGGAATCATGGATGTTTATGGACAATTTACGTCCCCCCAGGATGCGAGGATCGGAATTCACATCTTTCTCAGCAGCTTGGATGGCAATTTTGGAAACTCGTCCGTTTATAGTTTTTAGTGTGAATATGGCACCGATTTTGACGACATCATCATGTCTGGAAGCTCCATGACCATGTAATAGGATGAATAATGTTAATGCAAGGCATAGCCAGAACCTATGATAGGCAAGCTGCATGATTATTTATGGGTATTAACAAATTAAAGGAGGTAGGTCGAGAGACTAGTAGTACTACTACTACTGCAAGAGATGAAGGAATGAGTGACTGGTGAAGAGAAGAGAGATAGCTTTAATTAGTTGTAGCGGGAGACAATGAAAGCAGAAACCCGGAGGTGGATTGTTCACGCGGCTACAACTATAATAAGACTTGGAGGAGGTAAAGGTAAAGGACCACCCCACTCTATCACCACATTAAGTGGGACGGTGTCTGTCTGAGCACAGGCAGGGCCAATGCATTGCAAGATGTGCGCATCAGATTGTAACGTTTATGGTCATTTCAACGTTTAAGTGCTGCTGTTATGGGATCGGACGAGGATGTCAGAATGTATTGTCTATGATGGTCATTAACGCACTATTCAAGTAAATCATAAGCTTGTACGACGCATGCCCATGGGTTGGAGGACCACTGAAAAAATTCAATAATTTTAAATTTCCTTACAATATAATTTTAAAGTGGATTGTTTTAGTTGATAAGTTTATGATGCCAAGAGGAATTTAGCAGTTGTCAAGTGATTATAATGACGAGAAATTGCAAATAAAGAGTATATCAATGCAATTAAACAACACAAAAGCAACACAAATTCATAACGTATAGTAAAAGCAGAAAGTGCGAAAAGAAAACGATAAAGATGAAAGTAAGCGAACAAATTTTATATTTTCTTGTTGGAAGTTTATACATCTTTCCCTCTGAATGCATGTGTATCTTAAAGAGTAAATGTGTTGGTTTTTCAAGTGAGTTTGGGTACAAGTTTCCAACTCTTTGTTCTTAAACCAACCTTCTATTTATAGACTAAGTTAGGTAATAATAATCTTCTAGTTATTTAAGTTATAAGGGGATTACACATGTACATCAATTATAAAATATGATTAACCTACGAAACTAACTGTACCAACTTCATCTTTTGCTAAAAGACTCCCTACTACTAAATTAAGCAATTTCCAGTATGAAGTAGTTCAAATGGCATAACTTAGGCGCCAACAACCTTGGTGTTTTGTTTGAGCTTTTAGCCTCCCCTTAGATTTGCATCTATAATTTGAGACTGCAGCCTCCATCGCATTTCGGTTCGAGGCTTGAAAATTTGGATTAGTCTTTTAATTTTTAATTAATGAACCTCAAACAATCTCTTTGTTTTGCACATTACTATAATTCTTGTTTTCTTTTAATTTTTGTAGATTCAACCATACTCTCTACTCGAATTATTTTTCAAAATAAAGAGTAGGTTTAAATTTCTTAATAACTATGCAAACAAATAAATTCACAAATGACAATTTATTTCACTGCATTTCCTTTTAATTTTAAAATACTCTACCCAAATACAACATAATTTGATCACTAATCTCTCTCCAATAAGCACTTACTACAAAATCAGAACCAACCCGAGTGTTCTGATGAAATTAGATTGAAGAGGAATGTTAATAAATTTCAATCACTAATAATTACGTGAATTTAAATAAATTTCAGTTAATAATAAAAATTGGTTTAGGAAGTATATTGTTTACATTTCACTAAATTTAATTGGACAAATTAGGTTCAAGTTATATACTTCACCACATTAATGAAAAAGAATCATAATAAAATTCCGCTCAGTAAACAACACTCAAATCAGATAGTCATCAATACCACAATCTCTTCTACGGGACTCTGGAAAATTATCAACCAACAAACCAAAAATATAGACAGGCCTTCACTTTCAATTAAAGAAGGGAAGTGAGATTGCTGGACTGGAGACAAACCCGCGCCCTTCTCCAAAGAAAAAGTGAGGAACAAGGAATACACAGGATTAAATACAAGAAATACATTACACATAACAGGTTCCAAGTAGTAAGACAGACAACCCACTCCACCAGAGGCAACAGTCGGAAAGTCTGAAAACAGAAATAATGCATCGGGTAGAATTGCTAAACTAAAAAGCACTCCAATTATCAGATCCTCTTCTTGGAGTTTGATTATCCGATGAAGTCCTAAACGGGCCAGAGCCGAAGGGATCTGAGTCATCAAAAGCTGGAAACCCATGAACATGATCAAAATCCGCACTGTTGCGTACTGAATCAAATTGTTCTGTTGTCTCCCGAGCAGGCAAAGATACACTATCATGTGTTCTGAAAGAATCAAATCTTGAGAAGTCAAAAGCAGTTTCCAACCACTCTTTTGGCCTTTGGGGAGAGCTACTTGAGCTGAAAAGTGGCGTGCTTGGAACAGAATCATCAAAACTGAATCCACTGCTCCTCTGGAAGAGATCACCAGCCTGTGGTGAACCTGTTTTGATGGGGTTTAAGCCCAGTTCCCCAGAACCAAAGAAATAGTTGTCCCCAGCTCTGTCAAGATCTCTCTCCTGTAAAAATAATTTCCCGATAGTAATCAGTGGATTGCTAGAGTATAAATATCCATTGATCAAACTCGTACAAGCAACTCAAAATGTTAAATTTAAGAAATATATTACCAAGTACGTGAGGGTTCAGTGGAATAGGTGTAATTATGGTATTTTTAGTCATTCCTCAAATATATTCAATTTATATATCTTTGGATTGGCAGATTTAAGCTCATTCAGATTACATTATGCTTTCTCCTCTGATCCCATCAATCCTTTGCAAACTGGCTTCCATATTTTTTGCAAAGAATGACACATCTATCCCTTTGATTTTAACACACGACAATAAAATCTTATAAAAGCTCTGAATTCCTACTAACCAAATCATCATGCCTTCATATTCCATCACAAGTATCATGTAATGTAACCATTGAGATCTCCTTAACATCCAAGTCATATTCTCAACAACCACATGGAGGCCAACTCATGCTGGGTTTGATTGTAATCTATAAGAGGAAACAAAACACCAGCACAATCTTCATTTATCTAGAAAAATCCTATGTTAGGGTGCCACAAGATGTCCAATGTAAGACTCTAACGATAAGGATCTCGTATTTTATATAATAAAATTGTAAAGGACATGTATGAAATGGAGGTGTCAATAAAATATTTGCTTACAAAATAGGTTTGCACCAAGGTCAATTTAGAGTCCAACTTTTTATCTTAGGCAATGAATAGTGAGTGAACTAATAGAGTTGTGATATAACTATAGTCTTGCACCAAGGGTCAACTTTTCGTTCCTCTATCATGGTATTGCACTTGCACATGCTTATTGGGCACAACCAAGAGTCGATGCCTCAATTGTTAGATATTGCTAGATATCTTTAGTTATGGTAATTAGGCAATTGTTGCATATTGTTAAATATCCTTAATTATGGTAATTAGGTAATTCTTTGATTTACATAATTATGGCAATTAGGTAATTATTTTCTCTTTAATTATTACCCATAGTATATAATAATACACTCCGCTGTGTACACTGACACATGGATTCAGTCATGTCTCTTGCTTTTTCTTCTTCACAACATCAATAAATACTTTCTACAAATTATATCGTCCTAGTTGATGAGTGAAGAAAAGAAAGAAATATAGTAAACTTGAATTGTGGAGGAAGACCATCGAATGAACAAGGTTCTGTGTGTCAAAATTCTGTTTTGAATTTTTACTGGGCCTACCTTAACTCCAAAAGCTAGCCCTTGAAGTTAGGATTATTCAAGAACTTATATTGTTTTGGTTGTATCTATAGTTGATATGGGATGTCAACAAAATTTGAGGTTTATTCAGTTTAAAGTTTCACAATAATGTGTAATAGATAAATTAGAAGAAATTTAGTGTATTTGAGCCTTTCTGTATATGCTTGTGTGAATAATCTCTTGACTCTTTCCAAATATCCATACCTCTAATTATGATTTTGTATTACCACATCGACTGTTCTCAATAGTGACAATTTCCTAGTATGCATCTTTCTAGCAATATTTTTCTTCATAGGCTATGCAACATCTTGACTAACTTTTCCAGATGGGCATCATTCCAACCATCTAATCACTGCATTGTCTCTCTATTAAAGCTCTTTTTTGGTCAAATGTATTTAAGTCATTGTTTGGGAACCCTATTAACATTGTGTGCTTTGGTGAGCCTGTCAAAGTTTCAAGTTATTATGCTTTTAAATTGTTTTTGTGTTGAGTTAATTGTTAACAAGATGACGACATACTAATCTTCAAGGGGGAGTGTTAGAATATTAGGATTATCATTATTGTGTAAAGAGTATTGTCATGTTACTTATACTACATTTGTAGAATATTAGTATAATAGTATTCATTGGTGTATTAGACTATTGGGTTAATGTTTTAAAATATTACAACATCTCAATCCAGTTAGTTACATATGCTCCATATTCCTCTTTTCCACTCAGTCCCTATAATTTCAACAACCACTACTGGTCATGACAAGGAAGAATAAAGCAAGAGAAATTTAGACAACATATATATAAAACTGGCAAACACTTGTTTTGAAATAAAAAATAATTTTGCCAAGACAATACTTTAAGGTGTGAGAATTGGCATACCTCCTTAGTGAAGCTACTGGCATTGAATCCCCAAACTGAATCAATATCATCATTTGTGTCAAAGGTTCCCCAATTTGGTTCATCAAAATTTTTGTCTCCAGAAAACACAGACTTGACACCACCATGATCACTACATATGCAAGATTATATGTAAATTATTTTGCATCATCAAAAGATCCATAACATGTGAAAATATGAAATAATGTATACATTGGTATCTATTGACACTGATGTATAACAAAATCAATTTCAAACCAAAGTTGGGAATGAAAGTCCATATCATGCACTAGAAATGTTCATAGGACGGGTTGAAACAGGTTTAGCTTGATCCCTAACCAGTTCCAAATTTTAATAGGGTCATTTGATTGGACCGGAATCAACCTGACCAAGACCCAATAATGCATGTGATGGGACCTTGTCAACTCGATTTGTTGACATAATATATAAATTTTAACATTATATATAGGCATTTAGCTAAATCATAAAATTAAAGAAGTATGAAGTTAAAATTAAGATATATTTCATGGTATATACAATATTTCAAAACAAATAAAATCAACATAAATATAACATCTTGTTATGCAAAATGTTGTCAATTAAGTAAAAAAGACTTATTATTAAATATTAATACATAATTGTTAAAAGAAAGCATAAATTTAATATATATATATATGGAACACTGAGCCAGGTTGGAATGATCAGAATTCAGAGATATAACTGAACCCATTCTCAGAACATTTTGAGTCTAATTTCTAAAACCTGAATCAGGTTAGTGGTACGAGACAAGTCTTGAACACCTCTATAACCCTATCATGAACAGCATGCTCATAAAAGTCCATTAATCCAACATCGTTTTTTAATTAAAATTAACATAAACAAAAAGTTATTAAAGAGAGTAACTTTACCAAGAGTTACTCCTAGAGTAACTTGATCCCTCCCCATAATAATAATAATAATAATAATAATAACAATATTATTATTATTATTATTATTATTATTATTATTATAAATACCGTGACCTTCCAAAGGCACAAAGAATATTAATGATCAGCAAAATAAGAGGACACCTAATAAATATATGATCAAATGAGCAATTGGTCAGCATTTGAGAAACTGGTGTACAAATCTTAATCATACCTTTGGGTTTCTTGTATTATATCTTGATCACGGGGTGAGCTATCTTCACCAGCTGTCTTTCTAATGTCAGAATCAAAGTCCCCATGCGGGCTTCCGATAGCACTGCTTGCAAATGGACTATTGGGAGCACTTTTTACAGACCCATCTTCACTTTTATTATAAACAGATCCATTGCCAACTCCCTGTTCATTGGTAGTATGGGGCTTTTCTGACTTATCATCACTCTTGGGAGAAGCTGCAAATGTAGGACTGTCAGTGTCCACAGCTTTCGTGTTCACAGCTTCCGTGTTCACAGCTTTTGTGTTCACAGCTGACGGCAACTTTTGCTTTGAAGGCGCTATAATGTTTTGCACATCGAGAGTGAGTTCTTTGACAAAAACAAATTCTGCAAGCATAGTGAATAACAAAATTTATTTAGCCCTTTCCATAATTATCCAAACGAGAACAGATGCAGGACAGAAAATAAAGAAGTATCAGTTAACCATTATTTTAATTCAATCAATATCGTATAATATCTCTGAAATATACACCTATTTTTGGAATGTATTGTCTCCTGAACTGCGCTTAGAAAATAATGACACAACAAAGTACAACTAAGTAAAGTTCATCAGCTAACAAAGTACTTAGTGTAAAAGAAATATGGATACAAGAGAGGTATAGGCAAGCAGAGAAAGTGATAGAAACTAAGGTCTGTGAGTGCATAGAAGAGAAATATTTTACAAATAGATAGACTGGCCAGCTCCTACTGGTTCTTTTGATGCTGCAACCAATTGTAAAACTAATCTGAGTACCCCATTTCATTATCCCTCACCCATTGATTATTTACTTGTCACAAAGGTTGTGCGAGATCTGACTTGGATCAGTTTGCTTAGTCTTCTGATATTATAATTTTCATTCTGCTAATAAAAATGTCAGTGTGTCATGAGTAGGCACGCCTTAAGATTCAGCTCTTCTCAATGTTGCGATTTCTTCTCAGATCTGAAGAGATGTTGTCTGCATTTATTTCCTTAATTATTATCTCTTTATTCTTTCCTTGTATTTGTGAACTTATCACCAATTAGGTAGAATAGGTTCATAAAAAATAGGCTACATTGCTATTTTGGTCCCGCTTTAAATCTTAATCCGCGATTTGGTCCCATATTTTTTTTCCGCAATTTTAGTCCCCACATTTTAGAAAATCTGCAATTTTGGTTCAATCCTCAGTTTTACATACATTTTATTTATTTTAAATTGGTCCAATTGAATCCTAAATCTAACATATTCATTTAAGGTACTATCAAGAAATAATTTAATTAATTAAAATGTAAAAAATAAAAGAAATAAATATATGCAAAATTGATGAATGGACCAAAATTGCAGATTTTCTAAAATGTGGGAACTAAAATCGCGGAAAAAAAATAGGGGGACTAAAATCGCAGATCAGGAATTAAAGGGAGACCAAAATTGCAATTTAGCCTAAAAAATATTACATAATTTAGTAAATTTGTTTATATAATCCTCCAATTCCTTTCCCTAGTTCATTGCCTTCCTTTTCCTCCCAACTCTAAAAACATACTTGATGTGGTTACTAGGACTATAAGTGCAAGCAACCAAGGAAGAACAGGAAAAAATTGATAATGCATTAAATTATAATGTATCACATATACATATACTGTCAATTTTATTAATGCGGAAGAAAATACAGATGGAAGGATGAAAAACACTAAGCAAAACAAGTAATGCAGACTTTAATACTTCATAAACAAGCTTTCTTTTTGAGATCAACTCTGCTGCCTTAAATTATAAGAATGACGAAAGAATATCCTTATCAAAATGCAAATGAAATCCAATTGAGTTTGATGATACAGAAGGTAGGCATCCAATAAGAGTGTATAAAATAAAAATTAGGAATATCAATGTAGTTTCATAACCTTGTGCAAAAATTCCTCATAATTAATGGTGGATGCCACATAATGGGCACAACATTTTTATTTTTATTCAATTAACAGATTATCATATCTAGTCAGGGTTATTTTGGATACCTTTATCTTCAAGCTTATCCCAATCTTCATCCCAGTCAGCAGCTCCTTCTTGGATACCAGGTTGCCAGCCTTACAGGATAAAATTGAGTGAGGCCACAGAATTCAAGAACAAACTCAATATGCACAAAATTATTACATTATTCAATTCAATATAAATATATACTAGATAGGAGCACATGGGATTTGTGCCTTTGTGGGCAGAGCACCACAAAGCGAAGAGAAATGACGGGACACAACTAAAATGAGCAAAACAAGAAAATATGATAATTATATCCAGAAGCCAACAATGCACTTAGCAAGTAAGTGAACAAAAAGGAAGCAATTTCATTTAACAAAAATGAAGAGCCAACTTGTAGGCTAAACAGTTTTCTGAGCTTCATTGAAATCATGGTAGATAAATGCAATCATACAGATATAGAAAGACGACAACTAAAGTTTTTTTGTCAAAACAATCTAAAAAATAAGCATTACTTTATAGAACACCAATATCAATTAAATCAAATATATTGAAAATGCGTAGCATTTCTTGCATACTCATTAAGTACCATATAACGAAATTATAGACGCAAAAAAGATTTGAGAAGGACTGGAAGTATATAACAACACCAATTATAAATTTGAATTTACCAAAGGGTAGCTCCAATAATGTTGTGGGCTTAGCACGTAATCCATACTTCTTGCACCGCTCATTCAGAGATTTAACCAGCTCATCAAGGTCTGTTTGGATACGATCAACATGAGCCTGAAAATTTCAGATGACTAAATGAGATACAGAAGTTGATCACAATTTCTCAAGATGGATGCACAAACCTGGTAATATTAAAATGTACCTGCAGAGTTGCATCACCTTTTCCATCCTGTTCCATCTTGACAATTGCTTGATACAATTCAATTTTTTTCTCCTACACATAAATAAATCATTTGACAGCAATGAAGCAAAACAAGTAAAAAAAAATAACAAACTTTTTAGCATATATGCTTATAAGCTATCAATTGAAGAAAAAGACATATTTCATTGCACCTGTATGTCACGAAATGTGGCTTCCTCAGTAGTTAACTTGGATGATAAATCTCCTACTTGCTTATATTTATCTTCATATTTCTTTGCTAGAATCTCAACCTGAAATTAATATATTGAGCAAATAATAAATATTATGGTTATTGAGGTAATATGAACACATGCAATTCTAAAGAAAGATACCTCATGCTTATCAGCAGCTATCCTTTCTATGACCTCATTAAGACGATTGTCACATCTGCTTTTGTACAGAACCTTTTATGGGCAAAAAAACAAGAAATTTGTTTAAAAGAGGTCAAAAGAAAAAGAAAAAATGAGTATTAAGTATTAACATACATGACACTGACACTATTAACCATAGGAAGAAAATGAAAGATAGCATTTATATGCTTTACTGTTCTAGGTATCCACAATTTCATTGTACAAAAGGGTTACAACAGAACATGTCTGTTTCATAGGCTTTTTTTATTTTTCCAGTAGTTCCTAGGCATCTGCAGAAGCAGCCAAAAGCTGAAAGAAGAGGTATAACATCTACTAATGCATAACAATTAAGTAAAAGACCTTTCCAAGAGACCCTTTTTCACTTCCTTAAAATTAATAGGACAGGAAACCCAAGAGTTAGACAGGTTGATTATGTAATTATGTTCAGCAGATCTATAGTAAGAAACGATTAGTTTTGTTAACAAATCTGTGATATTGGCAATAAAAACAAGGGCATGGGATGTAGGAATTATGTTCTTATATATACTTAAACAATAATCTACATATATTTTGCATCCTTAAAGCTTTGCACAGTAAAAGCTCTTGGTAAGAATGTAAGATGCATTCTTCCTAAAGTACAATAAATCGTAATGGTGAACAATTTTTTTACCAAAGTACATTTCACAATTACTACTACTAGCTACATCAGTACATCTATATGTATATAGCTCAGCCTGCAAATCAAGATACAGTATACATGTACACAAATCAAATGTTAATCTAGAAAAGAGACTAAAAACAGCAAAAATGAACTCAGATAAAACAGACTAGAGTTTTAAAGCTCTTTTATTTAAGCTTTTTTTTTCCAAAGAAAAAGTGCTTTTTAATTAAAATGACATCTTAAAATAATTTATAATGATTATGTAAGTTTTCGAAAAAGAAAAACTTGTAAAAATGCTGCTCTAGTGGTTTTCTCAGAAGCAGAAAACAGTTACTTCTGGAAGAAAGCTCTAAAAAAATGCATCACAGAACCACTTTTTCTATAAACAGGCCTTAATAAGATACAAAGGAAGAAAGCAAGGAAAACACTCACAAGTTCCTGCATTTTTGCACGGTAGAATTCTATTTTCTCTCTGGACTCCGCAATTCCTTTCTCAAGTTCTTCCACCTGCATTTAACAAAACAAATGAAAAGATGAGAATTGACTGTGTTCAATTGAACCACAAGAATTTTATCAAGCATACATGGACTGCAACAATGATATGCTTCGCACAAATGAGAATTTACAATTTCCATGCTATCTTCAAAGATACCAGCAACAGATAATAATTTTTGTATCTGTAAGTTTCAATCATCAGCCAAAAAGAGAAAGCACACTTCAAGACTGAAACCAAAAATAACTTAAAATGTCATCTCACCACATCCTCAAATTAATTGACCTTAAAAGATTACAATAGAGGACACATTCCCCATATTTGTGATCGCAAAGAACCTACTAATCTTAAAGGGAAGTTTTATCTTATTGCTATATGACTAACTATATCTATGGTAGTGAATGTTGAGCTTTAAAGGGACAATAAAAGAAATAAGTGAGAGTAAAAAAATGATAATATTAAGATGGATGTGTGACCACACAAAAAAGAACAGAATATGGAATGATTGTATACGAGGAGATATTAAAGTAACACCTATCAAGGAAAAAATGACAGAAAATTTGTTAAGGTGGTTTAGACGTGTAAAGAAAGTCGCTGAAGGCACCAGTGAAGAGAGTAGATCGCATGACTTTTAGCCCTATAAAAAGTGTAACAGTAGAAATGATGCAAAAAATAAATAAATAAAAAGTACCTTCTTATCAGCTTCTGTTGCTTCTTGAAACTTCGAATTAATTGAATTTTGCTCGTCTGAACTAAGCTGATTAATGAGGTGCTTCTCCAAGACTGGAATTCTAGATTTCTGCGGCTTGTTCTGAGGTCCTTCATCAGACTGAGAGACAGCAGCGGGCCTTGGCGGCCGACCTGCAGCAGGGTTCACTTGTCGAGCACCAGAACCAGTCATCCCTTGTTGTTGTTGAAAAGCTTCAAAAGATAAAAGGGGGCAGAGATGCAAAAATAAGAGAAAAATATAAATTTTTCATTTATCTGAAGGGTTATACCAGTAATAATAGTAGTACTGTAGTAGTAGTAAAATAAAACCTGCTAATTCTTAGGCACACACCTGATGGATTTCCCCAAGTACTGTAGTGAGCAGCAGGTTGACCAGTAGTTGGTAAATCAAGCACAATGTTACTTGGAAGTACTGCTGGAAGAACACGTCCTTCCCTGTGTCGCTCCATTAGGTACAATGCAATACAAAACTCCCTGAGAGAAAGCATGCTATCATTATCTTGATCCGATAAGTCCCAGACCTGCTTTAAAACCTCTGAAAAATATAAAACATGGCATACACATAATGTTCAGGAAATTAGCTAGCCATGAAAAGTAATACGATGTGAAAACTAAACAGAACCACCCACCCCCCACCCCCCCAAAAAAACAGACACACGCACAAAAACAAATGCTATCAAATGCAACCTAGTTCTGCAATATGTTTAATTAATCATATTTAAGTTGATTTCCTATTGCATGTAGAGCTAGAGCACTAGAGAAGTAGAAAAATAAAGATAGCCTTTTAAGCCGACTGTCCAAACAAAAAGGCAAGGAAGTAGAAGAAATATACCTCTTGGTAATCTCCAACTAAGAAACAAGTTCCGCGCTTGTTCCCCAGTGATTTTCCCATCTCTATCCGTGTCTACTTCCATGAATACTTTCATATATTTCTGAACATCAGTTTGAGTCATCCTTGGCCATGGAGCTTGGGGCTGACTGGAAGCAGAATCCTGTAATCTCCCTGGAAGTCCAGATGAATTTGGCATATTATGTGTCTGGACTGAGGCATGCTGGTCCTGTTTTACCACCGGCTGGGCTTGCTGAAGATGTGCACCAACAGGCTGGGTTGCAAGTGAGCCCTGCAAAGAATCAGGGGTACTAGTCCTAGTAGAATGCTGGTTTCCTCCAGATACAGGAACAATAGCTGAAGAAAGCGCTGAACTGCCAGAAGAAAATCCTTGGGGAGAAGAAACTTGCTTCGGCTGAAATGAGCTAGCTGAGAACAAATCTCCTCTAAAAAATGAATCCGAAGCATTACCATTGACAGAAGTATCCACTGATTTAGAATCCTTAGCCATTTGATCTGATGACTTTATGCCAGAGGCAGGATATTGGCCAGGTGGCCGTGCCACATTTGATCCAGAGGTTGAAAACCCAAACCCCTCCTGCATTGATGGGGGACTACTTCCTCTAACTGCCATTGGAGAGGAAGTTACTTCTGGAGCTCCACCCATCTTGCCAGTGGACCCATAACTTGAAATGCTGGGGGTTTCAGGGCGAGCTCCAGCAACAGCCATTCCTTGAGTGGCAACACCAGGTGGTAGATTAGAAGCAGGAGGCCTTGCTAACTGACTTCCAAAAGAAGGAAGGTTTTGCTGGTTACCGCTCGGATTTGGAACTGCCCCTCTTGATCCAAGATTTTGGTGGGATAAAGGACTAACAGGGCCAATCTGTGGTGCTGGTGCAGGTGCAGGTGCAGGTGCAGGTGCAGGGGGTGCAACTGTGGCACTGAAATTAATTTGAGGTGCAGGGATCTTAGATGCAGCCGGGCCATACAATGCTGCTTTTACCATTTCGGGAGTTAGTTCCCGCTTACTCTGTGCCACAGTAACAAGTTTAAGGGCATTGTAAAACTCTGCCCGGCCAAGGAAACCACTCTGGCTTTGGTTTGCAAATGCCCAAATCTGCAGACAGACAGGTCAGTGTGATTTCTCAAGTATTTAGCATTTAGACGAACGGATTTCTAAAGCAGCGACTAATTAATTAATAAAAACAATGCTTAGTGGCACTTGATAGGCAATAAGTGAAGTAAATCAAATGATAAGCAGAAATTGATTGAGAATAGAGAGAGACCTGCGCAAGGACTTGTTTGGGCAAACCGGAGCCTTGGAAGAAGGAGACGGCTTCGGCACCGCTGATACGGCCGTCTCGATCCAAATCGGCACGGCGAAAATAAGCATCGAAGAGATCGACATTAGGCGCTGCCGATGCCATTGCAGAATTCAACAGCACCGCCTGATTTCAATTGATTCCACACTTTGCCTTTGCAGATCACACCACACCATGCATTTAATTGTGATTCAACAAACATCCATCAAATTTCGTACCCCAGAGATTAATTAATCGCTTGATTTGCACTTTGCTTGCCTTGCCTTCACCTTCACCTCTAATCCAATCCGATCAACACACTCACCCAACAACAAAATTACAGGTATCCCTCGATTCTCATTTTTCGCCCAACGGACAATTTTAATCCTCTTTGGTTACCAAATTTCAAAAATACCACTACTCATCCAACTGTGATTCTCTTCTAATTAGGTTTATCGATTTATTTTTATATAATTAAAATTTATATTTATAATAAATAAATATTTTAGATTTGTAATTAAAAAATAATTTATTATTTAAGGTTATTTTTAATTATTGATAACTAGTATTTTAATTTATATATTATATAAGATAAATATTTATTTTATATAATTAAATTTCATTGTAAATATTTATTTTTAATATATAAATTACTCTTTTTAATAACTATTTATATAAATTAAAATTTATTAATTTAACCGTTACATTTTTTATTAACTTAATGATCATGCATACTAAATTTTAGATAAATCGAACATTTGTAAATTTGTAATCTTATCATCACATTTACTTATATTTTTAAAATGTATATTATAGGTTAAATTGGATTTAATTAATGAAGCATCAAATAGTTTTAAAAGGGGAAATGAATTTTTAGTATCTATACTTTTGGTCGATTGTGATCAATGTGTCATTATACTTTCATATTGATGAATTTGGTCCTCAAAAAAACATATGGAATTCCTCACAAAGCGAATAACCCTAATAACTTCAAAGAATTCCAACTATCAACTTGTGTAATACTCTATAAAATTAACTCTAAGGTGATGGTCAATAGATTGAAACCTCTCCTCAATTATATAATTGGTACTTATTAGAGTAACTTTTTACCTATAAAAGGGTCAAAGGACAATGTCATTGTCCTTCACGAGATTCTGCATGCCATGCAAAAAACCCAAAGAAAAAAAGGTGATATAGTATATAAAATTAACCTACAAAAAGCTTATTGTGATCATATGGATTAGACCTTTGTAAATACTTTTTTGTAAGATTTTGGCTTTCTTGCCATAAAGGTAAGTCTTATCATGCATCGTATCTCCTTATTTCCTTTCTCCTTCATTTGGAATGGAAACAAGCTACCTATTTTTCATCCAACCAGAGGCCTTCGTCAAGAAGACTCTTTATCTTTGAAATTGTTTGTTTTATGTATGGAGAAATTATCCATGGCCATTACGAAAGTTGTGAATGGAGGTATTAAGGAATGGCCTTGAAATTCCTCATATGTTTTTTTGCAAATGATGTGCTATTAATTACAAAGGAAAAAAGGGGAGCCAGGCTAGATTAATGGTTTCCATGTTTAATAAATTCATAAAGGCATTAGGACTTAAAATTAATAGAGGAAGTTACATCGACATCCCCTATGTTTAAGACTTATTACACTCGTCTCCCCTCATTATTTTTGCATTACTTTAGCCATCCCTTAATGAGACGGCGTTAATTGATCGTTCAATTTTACGTTGAATGACGAAATTGTCCTGATCTCTTCATCTCCACTGAACTTCCACCCCTCTCTTCATCCATAGTCTTCATCGCTAATCTTCATCCCCAGAACCAAACCCATATCCTCCAAATCAACACCAGATCTTACCTCCACTACCACCAAATCCCCCTCCACCGTGCTCCCTTACAGCCATTGTCGCCAATGTCAGCTTACCGCAGAGGAAAAAACTCATGGTCGCAACGAAAGTATAGAAGCAACTTGAAAAAAAAAAAAAAAACCATTCGCTCTATGTAACACCCTAAAAATTTACAACTCATAATATAATAAATATTGTATTTGTGTGCTATGTTAGAATTTAATTAGTATTGAATTAATTACAATAGAAATCTAAATTTAATTGAAAAAAAAAGATTATAAATATGTTATTTCATGTGACAAAATTTAGTGAAATTAAAATTTAATAAAAATTTAATTTTTACACTGTGCGAAATTATACTGTGTAAAATTAGACAGTATAAATTTACACTGTGTAAGATTAATTTGAATTATACAATGTTCTAGATTATTAGCACAATACTCTATGTTAATTAGCTAGTAATTAACTACTTATGGTAAAAGTAAAATTACCATTTTTGTTTAATCTCACTTTAGCCATTTTAAGCCTATAAAAAAAAGGGGGGGTTGAGCTGCTTCCCCAATATTTTAGTTCACTTAAACACTCCAAACCTTCAAAAAGCCTTAATACTAGGGATATTAAAATCCCATATTAATTTATGGACTTAAAACCCCTTTGAATTCTCTTTTAATTCAAAAAAATCAACTCTCCCCCTCACTCTCCTCTGCTGATTGAACAACAAAGCCAAGGGAGAAGAAAAAAATTTCTCTCAACTCTCTCGTGCTCTCCATTGTTCCTCACCTCCAAAGGTTAGGTAATTTTTATCAAAATTTAATTTTGATTCCATACAAGTGTTTAGAATTTCAAGCTCTACAAGTGTATGGTTTAAAATTTTAATTTTGATACTTAGGGACTTAAGGACTCTCTTAAGGCTCATTCTCTTCATCTAATCCATTTTCTTGAGCTATATTGAGGTATGGAGGAGTTTCCCCCTTAAACTTTGGTTAAATACACCATTTTGTTCATGGTGTCTGCTGACTGTTTGGATTTTCTTTTGATATTTTCGTGGACCTTTATGATTATTTGAGACCATGCATAACTGTTTTTAGGCCTCTGGAATGCATACAACATTTTCATAATTTATTGAGTTGACTTGGTATTTTAAATAGAATTATTTTTGTGAGTGCTCTGAATTTGCTAAACACACTGTTTCGAGTATTTGATCTATTTTGGAGTGATATTTTCATAAAAACCTTGATAATAGGTGTGAGCGATGTTTCTGCAATTTTTCAGATTTTACTGGATATATTTAGTATTTATAAATAAATTCTCTTTTTGTTTTCAGAAATCTGCTGGGTCATGTTTAAATAGGAGAAAAATATTTTTAGTGAGAAATTTCATCTGGGAAAAATATATGATGATAATTCACCTCTTTATAGTGTACTGTAATTTTATTAGAATTCATTAAGTTGTTTTACTATTTTTAGATGATATATTTTATGTAAAAACTTATTTCTGACAGCAGGGGAAGATAAATGGAAAAAAGATATTTGGGGTAGGAATTAAATTCTGGGAAAAATATATGTTGTAATTTACTTGTGGAAGATGGTCTCTGTAAACTTTCACTAATTAATGATGAGTTTTCTATTTTCTAAATTTCCTATACTCTGTTTTCAGTATGCAGTCAGATTTGGAAAAATAATTTAAAAATCATATTTTTGGAGTGAATTTTGAGGAACTAAATTTTTGTGTGACTATTTGCATGATGAATAGTGTATCTGCAAATTTCTATACTATTCTGAATTGAAATGATATATTAAATAATTCTTGGAGTGTAGAATTTGATCTATGTAGAATATTAGAGTTTGGTTAAATTAATTGCTTTAAGTATGTTATTTAATTGTTTTGGACTATGAATGAGTGGTTTTATCCCAAAGGAAAGACCTCTGCACTTTATCATTATATATTTGATTATTTGTGAATGTAATTTTTATTCTTGACTTGAATTGGAGACCGGGAGGAATGTGATTCCCGGACAATCTGTGTGCTAGAATTTGATTGTGCATGATGTATTGTATGTATTGAATGATATGTGATTGTGGGAAGGGGACAAGTGGACTCTATGTAAGAGTGCATTTGTAGGCTAGAAAATGGATTATAGCACTTAACTTTGATTTATTGTGAAAACAATAAATAAACTTTTAAAGAAAAAGAATGTGAATAATTATAATTATTTGGACTTAGTAAATTTTAGGCATCTTGACATGTGGGTGTCAATTCTTAAACTTGGACTTAGAAAATAAACTAGGACCTTTGCTTGGAATCATAGACTAAAGAATAAAATTTAGCATAATACTTGAGAGAGGATAAGGATTTACATAAAATTTAATAAAACTTGTTTAGAATCGTGAATGGGTTCATGATGGGACTAGTAGTACATAGTGCATATACTCTTGTATGTTTGTTTGTTGGTGATGTGAATAGGAGGAGAAGGAAGAACCTTTTCCACTCCCAATGTGGTGAGGTCGTTTAGTATGACGTAATGGTGATATAGGTGATGCGATGTTCATGGAACGTGATTTTCCGTGATGGTTAGCTGTGGAAGCAAACTTTGAGAGGTTGTGTGGGGAGCTCCATCTGTGACTTATGTTGTTTGTGAAGGATGGGATCTCTGTGTGATATAGGATGAGCTCATGATATTAAATTGATCACCATCTGGTACCTTTAACAGAGGAGTCCACACAAACCTGTAAGCACAATCCCAGTGGGGAGAGTCGTTGAGGAGTCAGTCCTCAGAGATTGGATGACCATAGAGTGGTACCTGGGAAATGATTGCAGGTGTGACCGACCTTGGGGGTAAGGGCCGAGTTGTAACTTTAGGTCACGTAACCAACTTGGCAACCTCGACTAAATGCAAGCCATTATCATGTTGGTGAGAGCCCCGTTATCATACCATGACGAGGGTGTACTCCCAATAGCCATCCAACTTAAATGTGTAAGACCACTGAGTTCTGGGAGTTCCAGTGGCAACGGGCTCGAGATTGATGAATTAAGAATTAGTCAACAAGCGTGATTAGGGTTACGAGTGAGACTGTGAGAGAACCATATTGTGTGGTTCGGTTATGTATATGTGACCGTGAGGTCGTTTGTTTGTGGCTTGGAGGCGGGAGACTCACTCCATACACCTTATTTTTCAGATAGAGACAAATGATTCTGTGCGATCGTCGGAAATGGAATGGAATGACTACGACAAGTGCTAAAGATGTGGATGGACTGGTTCAAGGAAACAGATGATTTCCTTGAGGATGTCTCATGGGTTAAAGGGGGTATATAAGGGCTGCATTTCTCTTTGAGTCACTGCTCTGAGTTCCAGTCTTTTCTTAGATAAAAGAGGGTAGACTAGTCTTTAATTTTATGATATATCATCCTCTTGTATGTGACTCAAATGTAAAGTGTAATTATTTCAATGATGTAAGTGTGCATTCATATTGTAATAAAATTGGTTAGTGATGGAATTGAGGATGTGTAAATAAAGTTTAATTGTATTTTAAATGGTCCATTGTGGATCTAATGTTTTACAAATGGAGTTTGTTTTACTAAGAAGATATTTCATTCAATGATGCTTTTAAACGAATGATAAGTTAATAAGGACAATCATCTTTTAGAATTAAAAGTAATAAGTTTTTTAGGTAAAAAGAAAAAAAAAAGAACAAAATTTCCACGTATTTTTTGAAGGATATTTTATAAATTGTAATTGCATCATTTTCACTAATAATATAAATTTCTAATATTAAATTCCTTAATAGTAATTTGGGGTGTTACACTCTGAATCTCATATAACCCTTCCTAACTCTAAGCAAGCTTGAAGAACTGAAAATCCATAAAACTGGTGAACCCCAATTTTCTAAAAGTACTCTCAGTCCCCCATATTTAGCGATGGCTGACGTCGGTGGCGGCAGCGGCTGACAAGGAGTAAGCGCAGTCTTCGTTGTCGCCGTTCATGTTTTCGTCGAAGGGGGAGAATGTAACGACCCTCATATCCGGCGTCTTAGTGGCTCCACTCCACGACACTTCACACGGTGACACTTCACTCAACTTCTCGTTGGTCAGAACCCTTCACTGGTCAAAACCCTCTGTGGGTAGCCCTTTCTGAGACATTCAGCCGCTTTCAAGATCATTGACTATCCCCACAAACCAACACGAGACTTCTCAGCGTGCTTTGTCCTCACTCGCACACTTCATAGGAAACTTCCCAAGAGGTCACCCATCCCATAATTGCTCCAAGCCAAGCACGCCTAACTGTGGAATTCTTAAGTGATGAGCTACCGAAAAGTAGATGCATCTTATTGGTATAGGTAGTATCAATTATTTCCTTTAAGCCATCCTCAACTGTATAGTCCCACACCTATACAGCCTCTGGATCCCTCTCATTCCAGTGTGATTCGCTTGGGTGTTACAGAGAATGTGTACGTGAAGGCATTGGCAAGGAAGTGGAAGTCGTCGCTTTTGTATATTATTTTTAATTTTTCATAGATTGAAAAATTAATTTGTTTAGGTTGGTGTTTCTGAAAAATTTTGTGCGTAAGAAACCGTAAAAGAAACCTAGATGCATTTGACAATTATCTTCAACCATTTCAAGATTATATTTTCTATAAATTTTTTAACAAATTCTGGCTTCTGGGAGTAATTTGGATGCGCATATACAATGGTGCTTTATGTTTGATGCCCATTTAAATTTTGGGTTGAAAATCGTGCTTGACCATGTTCATGTCCATGACCAACGAGAACAAGGTCCACGGCTAAAAGATGAAGACAAGGGCATTTTTGTTCGAATTTTTCATTAAACAAGCATGTGCACAACACATGACACATTGAAGTTGACGAAAAAAAAAAGGTCTGTTACAGGATAGGGGGTCTCTCTGTAACGAAATTCAAACAATTAGGGGGTTTTCTGTAGAGTAAAAAAAAAGGAGGGGAGGTGAGTGTAATAAGTCCTAAACACAGGGAGGTTGGTGTAATTTGCTCAAATTAATATTGCTAAGTCAATAGTTGTTTACTCTAAAGGGGTTTTGAGATCCAAAATAGAAAAATGCACCTTTATTTATAGGATAGGATGCACAAGGTCTCTTGATAAATATGTAGGGTTTCCTATTTTCTAAGGGTGGGTAGGAAAAGTTGATTTTGAGTTTATTATTGATATAATACAAACCAAATTGGGTTCCTAGCAACACATGCTACTTAGTTTTTTTTTTTTTTTTACTCAACACATGCTACTTAATTGAGTAAAGAGAATTGCTCTTTAGTAGTCCATACTAGCATTTATCCTCACCTATTTTAGTATTAAAATTTTAATAATTCTGAAAACTATTTTTTGGAAAATGTTATAATGCTTTTCGAAATTTACATCCCGGAAGTTTTATAACATTTTCCAAAATTTAATTTACGAAAGCAAATATAAGTTTGTTATCTTGAAGTCAGCCCTTTACACATAATAGACCATTAAGGTTCCGTTTGATTTGTTAAAATGATGGTATTGGACAACACAGTACAGAACAAATATTGAAGTTACTGAACAACTTTTTTATCATGTACATTGTTTGATGAACAATGGACAGTATAAGCAAAACAATATAAAATTTACTAAAATACATTTTTAATATTAAGGCTTAAATAACTTTTATGTCCCTAAAAAATTCCCGTTTTTTGCTTTGAGTCCCTGAAATTTTTTGCATTTTTCCGGGTCCCTAATATATTAAATTTTTTGTTTCAAGTCCCTGCCGTCAGTTAAGTGATGATGTGTCCGTTAAAAATTTTAAAATGCGATTTCTAGCGGCTAAAAAACTGTCACTATTTATTTTAAATTTTAAACTACAATTTCTGACGGTTAAAAACCGCCAGAATTAATTAAAGAAAAAAAATCAAGGCTTAAATATCTTTTAGGTTCCTGAAAAATTAACGATTTTTGTTCTGGGTCCCTATAAAATTTTTTCGTTGTTCTGGATACCTGATATATTAACATTTTTGTTTTGGATCCCTGCTGTCAGTTAAGTGATGATGTGTCCGTTAAAAGGTGCAGTTGAAGGGTTGTGGAGGGCGAGGTTGGGGAGGCATGGAAGTTGGGGGTTTGGGGTTCGATGCTTAAATTGGGCTTAGGCCTGGGCTAGGGTTAGGGGAAGAGTGTGGTGGGGCTGAGATGGGAGGGGATGACGATGTGAGGGTTCTAAGAATGCGATTGAAAATTTGAAACAGAGAATGCTTGTTGCCGGAGGGGATGGTTTTGGGGGTTGAGATTGTGAGGGTTTTGAGAATGCGCTCGTTGCCGGAGGTTGGGGATCCATTGAGAAATCACATTTTAAAATTTTTAACAGACACGTCATCACTTAACTGATGGCAGGGATCCAAAACAAAATTTTTTATATATCAGGTATCCAGAACAATGGAAAATTTTTATAGGGATCCAGAACAAAAATCGCTAATTTTTCAGGACCTAAAAGATATTTAAGCCTTTTTTAATTGATTCTGACGGTTTTTAACCGCCAGAAATTGTAATTTAAGTTTCAAAATAAATAGTGGCAATTTTTTGACTTTTTTACCCAAATATACCAAAAAAAAAAAAAAATTACTCAACTAACCTATTTCACAGATTATTTACACAACTAGACTAAATTACTGTGCATTATAAAAAATCGTTTAGCTGTCAAACGATTTGTCTTCAGCAAAAGCGTTCAATTTCTGGTTTCCGCGGTGAGAAATCGGTTGTCGAGCAAACGATTTCTCAACGCAGGCCCCCCCCCCCCCCCCCCCCTCGCGTGTATTCGCCCGCCCCCCCCCCCCCCCCCCGCGTTGCTAACCCCACCCCCCGCATTGCCAACTCCCGACGCCCCCCCCCCCGTTCCCAACGCAAACAAAAGTCCCCTCTTTTTTTTTTTTAATATTAAAGGTTATTTTTTAAAATTATTACTTTTTATATTTTAATTATTAAATGATAATTAATTTTTAAAAAAAAAAATGTAATTATTAAATTGGAGTAAAATATCATTTTTAAGGTGTTTAAAACTTTTTATCGTGATAAGTTTTTGCTATGTTTTTATTATGTATATGAAATTTTTTTGTTTAAACAATAGTGTATTATCATTATATTCGTGTTGATCAATCCAATAGTATAAAAATTGACAACTTAAATAGATTAAAAAAATCTTGAAAATCATGTCCGAAAACTAAAAAAAAATAATTTTTGGCACTTTAACAATTTTCCGAGGATAAGTTTTTGCATTTTTTTACTTATGAATATGTGTTTATTTTGTAAAAACAATAGTTCATTTTCATTGTTTTCATGTTGATGAATGCAACAATACAACTTTGACAACTTGAATCGATTTAGAAAGGGTTGAAAATCGTGTCGAAAAAGTTAAAAAAAATCACTTTTTGCACTTCAATAGTTTCTTAAGAGTTACTTTTTGGATTATTGTGGTTATGAATATAAGGTTATTTTGTATAAACAATAGTTCATTCGCATTGTTTTCATGTTGATGAATGCAATGGTACATCGTTTACGACTTAAATTGGTTTAGAAAGGGTTGAAAATCATGTGTAGAAATTATAAAAATAACTTTTTGCACTTAGTAAACTTTTATATTTAGCAATCAAAGATTTTATTGTTCAATAAGAAAAAGAAAATTACACATATAGTTAAAAAAACAAACACAAACTGGGAATATTTAGTGGCCCTTGTGCCCACCAGTTCCACACGTTGGAGGTTGCCTATTTCGTCTTGGATTTCGACGTATTCGTGGATGTTGTTGTGGTTCAACTTGCACCTCATGAACAACAGGTTGATCGTCTTGCATTACCTCGTTTGGATTTTCATTTAAATTTGTTCCAGCTACTGGTTGGTAATTCATAAAATTGTCAACAACGGGTGTTGAAGATCTTCCAGCAACAGCTTGGTGAAAGGATGCAAATGAAGGAATGGAAATACTTTGCATGTAAGCATAAGCTGATTCCGGCGTTCTAAGGTTAGTACCTATGAGGTTGGTCATGAAGTCATCTCCGCTAACTCCAAAAGTGTGAGGACTGTACCGAAGATGTTGTTGAGGTTGACTTTGTTGTTGTTGTAATGGAGTGAATTCAAATGAATTGGGAGGCGGTTCCAGGTCTTCATCCAGCAAGTTTTCATGAAGTGGTGGGCTTTGTGGGGGAGGTACACTAGCCTGGCCTAAGCATTGTTGTGTTGGCATTTGTGGAGTTGCACGAGATGTCTCGCCAACACAGGAGTTACTTGAAACCCGTGTTTGTTGCATATGTTGATGGAGTGAGAGGTAAATCTTTGAATTTGCACAATACCATTCCATGTATTCATGGGTTTGCTCTAGACGTCCGTGAATTGGTTGGCCAACTAGCACGTATTTTCGTCGTTCCCTCCAAATTGCAATCCACTGTGCGTGCTCCTCCCGCCAATTTGTGTCATTATGTCCTCTCATGTCAGTTTGATGCAGTTTATCAAGATTATGCGGTGGGTTTGGTATATCTTGCCATAGTCCAAATTGTAGTTTGACCCTGTCGGTTTGATGCCAAACTACAACTGCAAATGAAGTTAAAACAACACTAGCACTCCACAATTGGGAATCCTTGTAAGCATGTGTTGGCAAAAATGACTCAAACCCTCTATACGGCATCCACAAGAACTGCAAAAAAAAGGGTTAGTACTTTCAACCATGGTTTGTCACATGTTTAAAAAATTAATATAACAAGTTAATATAACTGTTTAAGATAATGTTACCTCATCATTAATCATGTTATCGAATCTTAATCTGTAGCCTATGACATCACCACGAGGGGTTCCAGTAAAACGTAGCCCTCTCCCACTCCATCTGTTAAAAAAAATATGTTAGTGACAAAAAATTATCCAATGCTTTCGTTTGAATGATGAATAGCATTGTTACTGTTAAAATATTTATTTACCTGATGGCAAGTGGATATGATGGTTGACGCTCGACCTTTGGTTGAATGAATGGCATGCGATACCATGCCCAAGATTGCAACAACAATGCACATCCACCCATTTTTTTTGATTTTGGATAAATTGCTCTGCACATTTCTCTGTACAGATGTGCTAAACAAGCAGAACCCCAGCTATAGTGTCCAGCACGTTCCAAATCTATCAACAAAGGTAGATACATAAGGTGAACTCTGTTACCTGACTTGTCGGGCATCAAGACCCCGCCAATCAAACCTAGAATGTATGCTCTACAGTGGGCTTCTAATTGATGTTGTGTTGGTTCTTCTGGCAAAGACAACATGTTTTCTCTTAACCATTTAAGTTTTAGCGTTGAGCCGATAAGTGCATCCCCTTTTGGAGGAAGCATACCCAAATATTGTGAGCACATTTCTTCCCAGTCAAAGTAAGTTGGGCCGGTAACCGCTTTTCCATCGACTCGTAAACCTAGTTGGAGAGCAACATCTTCCAAAGTTATTGTGCATTCTCCAATTGGAAGATGAAACGTGTGTGACTCGGGTCTCCACCTCTCCACCAAAGCTGTAACCAAAGTGTCATCGATGATGAAATGTCTAATTTTTGCGACTTCAGCAAATCCAGCCTGATACAACAATGATTCAATTCTTTCATCTGGGGCTGGCATCGAATGATAATACGATTGAATAATCGCATCATTTGAAATCTGCAAAATCAAAATTCACATTAACATATCAAATATAATATTTTCACAAATGCGTTGAAGAATAACGTAAAAATACCTTAATGAGGCTTACCGCATTAGATAGTTGACCAGATCTATGAAGATGTTGTTTCCAAAGCAAAGGTGCATGTTGGTGTTCCATGGTTGGTAAATGATAATTACGTAATTTTTATGTTAAATAGGAATATATGTTAATGAAATGGATTCCGTCTATGTATGTATTTGGGATCATTGCATGCGTTGTATATATAGTGAAAAAATATGGGAATCCATTGCTTTGCATCAAAGCGTCAGTGATTCCTTTGCTTTACTTCAGTCCGTCAGGGAATCGTTTGCTTTACGTCAGTCCGTCAGGGAATCCATTGCTTTGCAGCAAAGCATCAGTGATTCCTTTGCTTTACTTCAGTCCGTCAGGGAATCGTTTGCTTTACGTCAGTCCGTCAGGGAATCCATTGCTTTGCATCAAAGCGTCAGTGATTCCTTTGCTTTACTTCAGTCCGTCAGGGAATCGTTTGCTTTACGTCAGTCCGTCAGGGAATCGTTTGCTTTACTTCAGTCCGTCAGGGAATCCATTGCTTTGCAGCAAAGCATCAGTCATTCCTTTGCTTTACTTCAGTCCGTCAGGGAATCGTTTGCTTTACGTCAGTCCGTCAGGGAATCCATTGCTTTGCATCAAAGCGTCAGTGATTCCTTTGCTTTACTTCAGTCCGTCAGGGAATCGTTTGCTTTACGTCAGTCCGTCAGGGAATCGTTTGCTTTACTTCAGTCCGTCAGGGAATCCATTGCTTTGCAGCAAAGCATCAGTGATTCCTTTGCTTTACTTCAGTCCGTCAGGGAATCGTTTGCTTTACGCCAGTCCGTCAGGGAATCCATTGCTTTGCATCAAAGCGTCAGTGATTCCTTTGCTTTACGTCAGTCCGTCAGGGAATCGTTTGCTTTACGTCAGTCCGTCAGTGATTCCTTTGCTTTGCAGCAAAGCGTCAGTGATTCCTTTGCTTTACTTCAGTCCGTCAGGGAATCGTTTGCTTTACTTCAGTCCGTCAGGGAATCCACTATTCGGTTTCTGTGTTGGTGGGGTCATGACTGTCGATTTTGAAATCGAATTTGACAGGTCATTTAGAGATTCTGTAAAGCCAAAAAATTGGGGCTGACACATTAGCTGGCATCCACTACACTGGCATCGAGAGTTTTGTTTTCATCTGTGTGATATGCACCATTCATTCGTCAATTAAGTGTATACAAATACTTTGGTCTTGCATTGTCATCTACATTCAGTCAGTTTGAAACATCACCTCAATTAGCAATACTTTGTACTATAGCCTACCCCTAAACAATCTATGGCTTCTTCGTCAATCATTGCTGTTGTCTATTATGATGGTGTCATCATAACAAATGAGCATGGGTCAACCTTTGTAAGCACTGAGCCAAAGACAATTCAACTTAACAACTGCATGACACTAGATACCTTGAAGCAAGCAGTTCAAAGCAACATTAATCTACCAAACGAAAAACTAGTGGTCGACATTCATTACCGATGCCCTGTATCATATGTTGGTGGTTGTTTTCAGTTTAAGGCCTGTAAACTACAAGATGAAGAAGACGTAATAACTATGTTTTCTATAGCTGAGGAAGTCCACAACCTTACATGCCTTGAGTTAAATGTTACCACTGAGGATACCCCCACCCATTCATCTGCACAACCACCACCACTAAATTTTGCTACCTCTTCGTATTGGGATGGTCTGGAAAAATACCTTGATCAAGCAATGAACCTAGAATCACAATTTGAGGATAAAGGCCGAAAGCTTTATTGAATGTTGTGTTTCCGTGTGTTGTTTAATGTTGTATTACTTATTAGTCATTGATGTTGTGTTATCGTATGTGATTTAATGTTGTATTAGTTATTAGTGATTGATGTTATATTGTTTAGTGTTGATTGTTGTTGTTGTTAATTTATTTAAATTATAAATTTTTTGTTTAGTGAATATTATCTTTGTGTCATTTATGTTGATTATTTTTCATCAGGGAATCAATATCAGTCATTCATTTCCTTTACTTCAGTCCGTCAGGGAATCCATTGCTTTGCAGCTGGTCGAGGAATACTCAGGTACAAGGCATGCAAAATTTCAGATGACGACGATGTTCAAGGTATGATTACCGTTTGTCGTCAACATGAGGTTGCTACATGCATTGAGTTGTATGTAGAAATCAAGCAAGGTATTGTTCGTAGCCCTGTTCCCAACCCCATTCCTCATCCAATAAATTCACAACCCCATAATTCTTCATATCCCCAATCCATTTATTCACATGGTTGTGATGCAACCACATCATACAATGAACTCGATTTCTACCAACCCGCATTAGATTTTACCCAATCACAACAAAATGAATGGGAGCCTGCCACATCTTCTTTTACACAACTTCTTTCCACACCTTTCTCCACCGGTTTGAATGAGAATCTACCCAATGCATCCTGGAGTACCCCTGAAGCAGAGCCTATCCTTTCAGAGTCAATCCCACCAACTGAACAAAATGATACTGAATTTACAGAGTTCGGACAACAGGACGAATACGTTGGTCCCTTTAGTGAGGACGAGGATGAAATTTTAGCCGAACAACCTGAAGATGACGACGATGATGAAGACTACAACAACAATGAAGAGCCTGAGCCTACTGGCCCATCAACAACCGCACCTGCAGATGCATACTACCTGCCTCCACACCTTCAACATATTGACCTGGAAACTAATTTTGAAGATTCTGATTACGGTCATGTGTTGGATCGGCAAGAGGTGGAGCATGCTCCAGGCACCCTTTTTGAAGGGATGCGTTTTCAAAACAAAGATCAAGTTCGGCTTGCTCTAGACATGTATCATGTGAAAAAAGGAGTTGATTATGGGACCGAGAAATCTACCACAACCGTACTGGTTGGTAAATGTCGTCACAACGAATGTCCTTGGAGGTGCAGGGCTGCGTTCATAAAAGCAATCAAGCAATGGGAGATACGAAAGCTTTGTGAACCACACACATGTACAAGTGCTATCATTTCCCAGGATCATAGAAGGCTCCGATATATGGTCATCAGTAAAATTATCCAACCAATAATTGAGAATGATCCATCCACATCAGTGCCTTCCTTGATAGCACATATAAAAGCAAGTGAAGGGTACATTACCACCTACAGGAAAGCCTGGATGGCAAGGCAAAAGGCTATCGAAGAAGTCTATGGCAACTGGGAACAATCATACTTTGATTTACCCAGATTGCTGGTAGGTATGAAGGCATATGTCAATGGTTTTATCTTTGAAAAGGAAACAAAGCCAAAATACAACCAGCATGGTGAAGTAGTTGAGGGTGTCGTTCAATTCCATCGTTTGTTTTGGACATTCAAAGCATGTATCGATGGGTTTCAATACTGCAAACCCATTGTTCAAGTCGATGGAACTTGGTTATATGGAAAGTACAAGGGGACTCTCCTTTTGGCAGTTGCACAAGATGGAAACAGCAAAATCATTCCGATAGCCTTTGCCATTGTTGAGGGCGAAACAACGGGAGCATGGTACTTCTTCTTGAAAAATTTAAGAAGACATGTGACACCTCAAGAAGGTCTGTGCTTGATGTCAGACAGGCACGAAGCAATTAAAAGTGCTTACTCAAGAGCAGGTAGTGGGTGGACACCACAAAACTCTGTGCATGTGTTTTGTATTCGACACATCGCACAAAATTTTATGAGGCAATTCAAGAATGCAGATAGGAAAAAACAAATAATTAGCATGGGTAAGTACCACATTAATTTCTCTTACGAACACAATTATTACATTGTAAATTGATGACATTAATGAAATTCTATACTTATAATTCCTCAGCATATGCCATGACGGAGCCCAGATTCAACTACTACTACAACAATTTTAAGGCAGAGCCAGAAAGCGAACGAGCTGTTCATTGGCTTGAACAAATACCACGAGAAAAATGGACATTAGCATGGGATGGAGGCCAACGCTGGGGACACTTGACCACCAATCTTGCTGAGGCAATCAACTCAGTTTTAAGAAAAACAAGAAACCTTCCGATATGTGCGTTGATAAAGGCAACTTACGAAAAGTGTAACAACTTGTTCAACCAACGAGGAAGGGAGGTCGCAGCTCTAATTAGATCTGGCAAAACATACACAGAAGTGCTAAACAAGGCCATTGAAGACGCTAAAAGAAAGGCCAACTCTCACCACGTTCTTCAGTTCGACCGACACGATATGCGATTCTTAGTGGGGGAGCAAATTAACCCAAGAGAAGGTCGACCTGCTGGAAGTTTCACAGTTAGGCTAGATGAATGGTGGTGTGATTGTGGTAAATTCCAAAAAGTACATATGCCTTGTTCTCATGTCATTGCTGCTTGTAAGCGTGCTCACCATGACTACAGGGCCTACATACATCCTGTGTACAAGTTGGAAAGCATCTCAAATGTCTACAATGGATTGTTTGGCGAATTACGCAACGAAGCGTATTGGCCACAATGTGACGATCCACCAATGTGCCCCGACCCGGAAAAGCTAAGAAACAAAAAAGGGCGTCCAAGATCATCTCGTATACGCACTGAAATGGATATGAGGGAACCTGGTCAGCCAAAAAGATGTTCCATGTGTCGAACTCCAGGTCATTCAAAAAACAGATGTCCTAATCGTGGCAGAAACATAAACTCAAACTAACAGCGTTAACTTCAACAACAAAAAATATTATCTGTAATTTTCATTCTATTGCTTATAACTTTTTTTAATTAAACTTAATATTAGCATAATGGTATGATGTTGTGTTGTTTATTAATTTTTAGTGTATTATTTGTTATTTAGTTTAATAATTTTTTTTAAATTTTACTTCTTTTAAAAAATATTAACAATAAATACATGTATTTAATTTACCATCTTTAAAATAAATTAAATAGTATATTTTAAAAAAAAATTATCAACAAACTATCTTAATTAACATTATAATAAAAATTCAGTAAAAATAATTGTATTAAAAATATTCATTAGAATAACAAATAATAAAATTATAAATTTTTTTTTTTGGGGGGGGGGGTGTGGCCGTAACCCTGGGGGGTGCATTTTTGGTTTTGGGGGGGGGGGGGGGGGGGGGGGGGGGGGGGGCGAATGTCTCGGGGGGGGGGGGGGGGGGGGGGGTGGGAATCGGGGTGGGGTGGCGTTGAGAAATCGGTGCCTCTGCACCCGATTTCTCAACATTGAAATCATAATTGCAGCGAATTTGCCGAAGAGAAATCGGGTAAGGGCCAAACGATTTTCTATCATGCACAGTAATTTAGCCTATTTAGGTAAATAATCTCTTAAATAGGTTAGTTGAGTAATTTTTTTTGTTTTTTGGTATATTTGGGTAAAAAAGTCCAATTTTTTAGCCTCCAGAAATCACATTTTAGAATTTTTAACGGACACGTCATCACTTAACTGACAGCAGGGACTTGAAACAAAATTTTTAATATATTAGGGACTCGGAACAATGCAAAAATTTTTTAGGTACTCAAAGCAAAAAACGGGAATTTTTCAGGGACCTAAAAAATATTTAAGCTTAATATTAATTATCTTAATATAATTTGTATTATTATTATATATTATGTGAATTCAAAATGCATAATATATACAAGTAAGCTAATTAGTAGATAATGTGAATTCAAAATGACATGATAAGGTTGTTGCAGCTAGTAGATAATGTGAATTCAAAATACATAGCATGATAAGGAGGTTGTTGTAGCTAATAGTGACTCAAATTCAAATGTAGATAATGTAGTATATGTGTCTTTTGAATACTACGTACCTGGGACTATGTACCTGGGACAAAAAGTTAAGTTTTTGTCATGTCCTCATCTATTTCATTTGTGTTGTCCCATAATCCTTTTTCAAATCAGACGTGGAACAAAAATATTTTGTTTTATCCAATACCATAATTTTTAACAAATCAAACTGACCCTAAAATTATATTTTAGCTTACCTTAAATCATTAATTCCATTCCACATGCAGAAATTAATAAACTTTACTTGTAATATAAAGATATGTGAATTCTAGAATTTCCAATCTATTCCAATCTATATTAATTCTAGAATTATTAATTAAAGATAATTTTATCAACCATTGCTTTTTGGCCCGAGAAATGTATGATCAATTGTTCTTTTGAAAGAAAACATGTGCAGAAATTAAATTACATTCAAAATACAAAAGCGTAGGGGAAAAAAATTAAGCGAACAGGGTTTATAAGATTGGATAAAAAATGCTTTATTTTTTTATTATTTTTTTTTCAAATTTTATTAGTTTAGGCACGCAAATTTTGGCTTTCAACCTGAGCTTAATTCATTTACATTTTTAATTTAAAAATTAAGACAAAAAAAAAGGAAAATATGAAAGAAAATTTTAATTCTCATTTTGCACCGTTAATTTGAAGAGTAATACCCTGGGAAGCAACTTGATAATATTTTAGAGAAATTATATTTGTGCATAAATTTTATATAAAAATCATATAATAAAGAAATAGATAAGATTCCTAAAAAAAAGAATAGATAAGAAGGAAAGAGAGAGAATGACATTATTTTATGTCTTGACCAATATTACTTGGTTTATAATTCATCTTTTTGCGCGTACAAAAAACAAAATGATTCACGAGGTCCATAATAATAATATTAATAACACACCTTTCCCTAAAATGCAAATAAATAATTATTTTCTTCCTAGCACTAGTATAATTTTGATTCAAGTGTAAGCATTCCACTTAAGTAATCAAATCCATGTGTGAGCCGTCGAAAACTCGCAGTATAAACTTGTGAACTAAAAAAAAAGATATTGAAAATTGAGCGGCAATGTTCTGCAATTTTGCTAGTCTACATTTTTATTCAACGGAGCCATAACTCTCGTAGAAATTCGTGAAAACGATTTCACACCACAAAGCACGGCGAGGAGGGCAGTGGGTTTCAGTCAAACATTTTTTTTGGTGGATGTAATATCACATTTGATTTAATTAGAATTGTCCTGTTATTTTTTTTTAATTTATAAGTCTATTTTAATAAGCTTTAATTTATAAATATCACAATGGAGGGATGTGCGTGTTTGTGTCCGATTTGTTTGAACAGAGTTGGTTGATTTTTTTGGTCTGAATTGACTAAATACGCTGCCACGCCACGAAAGTTGACTCGAAGAATGGTAAAGACTAACGGAGTGCAGGCTGGCAGCAATTACCTGCGAAGGGGAGAGCCTGTTTCCCACGTTGGACTGACTGACTCAGTCCATGTGACTTAATATGTCAATACAATAACAATTAATAAATCATCATCTTTGCATTAAAGTTTTGCCTTTTACTGTACCGTATGCATATCCTATAGGCTATTGCAAAGCTAAATTCAATAATTGAAGCCAAAGAAAGAAAGAAAGAAAAGCCAAGAGAGAAGACCAAAGGCAGAGGCAGGTGTTGAAGAAGAAAAGTTTGATCCATCGGAGTTGAACTTTAAACACCGAGGAAGAGCCACAAAATTCTTCTTTCTGCAGGGTACAGGTTCAGGCTTCGATGGGAAATTGCTGGGGTTCTCCACCTCAAAATCCAACCCCGACAACTACCGGTAACCTTAGTACAGGTTTGTTTGTTTGTTCCTTGGTTTTTGGTCTCAATTCATTTGATTTCCTTCCCATATGTATTTATGCTTCCTTGCTCTTGTGTAGCTACACCGGGAACATCTCAGGCGATCAGCAGCAGCAGCTATACTACTACTACTACAACCACTACTTCTTCTGGAAGTGGGAGCAGCTCCATAAATAGCAAGTTCTCGGTGTCAAGCGGTGATCAACCTTATCCAAATGGACAGATCTTACCTACCTCTAATTTGAGGATCTTCACTTTTGCCGAGTTGAAGGCTGCAACTAGGAATTTCAGAGCTGATACAGTACTTGGGGAGGGTGGTTTTGGAAAAGTCTTCAAGGGTTGGCTTGAAGAAAAGGCCACGTCAAAGAGTGGAAGCGGAACAGTGATTGCCGTCAAAAAACTCAACAATGAAAGCTTACAAGGACTTGAGGAGTGGCAGGTAATCAATCCTACATGACATGTGGATAATAATCAAAGCGGTTTTACTTTACTCCTGCAGATGGGTCGAGTGAATAATTTCAATGGACACTTGTCTTCTGTGACATAACTTCATATCTTATGCAGTAATATATATTTGTTACTTAATGTACTCGACTAGTTATGAGCAGCCCCTGCCCCCAGAAGAAGAAATTTTATGCATCTACGGGTTGCACTGAAAACTTTTTGCTAGTGTCACCCTTCTCCAGAGCCCAGTTTCAAGCAAATTTATGCTTTGTGAAAGTTACATAATAACCGTATCCATGCAATTTGCCTTCCCTTTTAGGATAAAGGCAAAGTGTAGCAGAATGAGCATACCGTTTCTTACTTAAAGGAAAATTAACTGCATTACTAAACAGAATTCTAAGAACTCAAATCAGGAAATATCCCCAATTCTCCCTCCCATTGTTCACAGAAAAGTAGTGCAAGTGCTGATTTGAGGGAGTTGTTGAATAGTGTAGCTGGAGAGTTTCATCATATGTAAATGATGTGATATATTATGGAATTGTAATAAGGGTGAGCACCCACCCTTGCTTTATAATGAAAAATGAAGGCATTGATTTGTGGCCCCAGTTCCCTCTTGTTTTGTTACTTATTTCATCAAACTGTTTAATCATAGACTATAAATTGCTATTTAACTAATGGTTCATTCATTTGGTGCAGTCCGAAGTAAATTTTCTAGGACGCCTTTCTCATCCTAATCTTGTTAAGCTGTTGGGATACTGTTTGGAGGAATCAGAGCTTCTTCTGGTCTATGAATTCATGCAAAAAGGCAGTTTGGAAAACCATCTATTTGGAAGTGAGTGCTTAATTAAATGCCACTGTCTTGGCAAGTGTATTGTAAGTTCAAACATGAAACAAAATAGTAAAATAAATGTATATTTTCAACTAAAAGCTACATTGTTTAATTGTAGGGGGTTCTGCTGTTCAACCACTTCCTTGGGACATCAGGCTTAAGATAGCAATTGGAGCAGCTCGTGGCCTTGCATTCTTGCATACATCCGAGAAAGTAATTTACAGAGACTTCAAGGCCTCCAATATATTGCTTGATGGGGTGAGTTCTGCAACACCAAGATGTAACTTGTTAGCAAAATAAGCATACAAAATTTTATATATTTGCTGTTGCCATGTTATCCGCATGATGACAAAATGAATGTTTTACCTATTTTCTATCTTCAATGTCAGAAATTGTTTTAGTTTAGTATGTATTATTGGGTGCACAACGTAATTAATTTCTCTGTTATGCTACAGTCCTACAACGCAAAGATATCAGACTTTGGCTTGGCAAAACTGGGTCCTTCAGCTAGTCAATCCCATGTGACAACAAGGGTGATGGGCACATACGGTTATGCAGCTCCTGAATATGTGGCCACAGGTAATGTCAGTTGTTCTAATTTTAGTGCATATTTGGCAAAACTTAATTTTTTTTGTTTTTCTCCTTTCAAAACTCTTTCGGTAAGTTTTGAATTATAAGCAATGTTAAATGCAAAATAAGCCGATTGAAAGCTTGTGATGTTATTTTAATTTAAATTGATTATCAAAGTACTGTACCTTGAAATGTTGTTGTTTTATTATGCAGGGCATCTATATGTAAAGAGTGATGTATACGGGTTTGGAGTTGTTTTGGTGGAAATACTAACAGGCCTACGAGCACTTGATCCCAACCGTCCAAGTGGGCAAC
The DNA here is from genome assembly GCA_026413185.1 of Pueraria montana var. lobata. Taxonomy (NCBI): domain Eukaryota; kingdom Viridiplantae; phylum Streptophyta; class Magnoliopsida; order Fabales; family Fabaceae; genus Pueraria; species Pueraria montana. The sequence continues at coordinate 46,122,391 of CM048646.1, forward strand.
ATAGTCTAACAGAGTGGGTGAAACCATACCTGCATGACAGAAGAAAATTGAAGGGCATTATGGATTCTCGATTGGAAGGAAAATTTCCATCAAAAGCTGCATTTCGTATAGCTCAGCTTTCTTTGAAATGTCTTGCATCTGAGCCCAAACAGCGGCCATCAATGAAGGAAGTTTTGGAGAATTTGGAGCGAATTCAAGCTGCCAATGAGAAACCTGTGGAGCCCAAATTCCGTTCTACTCATGCCCGTCAAGGTCACCAGGCTGTGCACCATCGTTCTCCACATCAGGACGGTAGCTAGTAATCCCCGTTGGTTGTGTTATTTGTCTCTCCGTTGAAGAGTTTGCCTGTTGTTCATTATGTATTTCTTGGACTCACAGATTTTATTTGTACGGGTCTCTAAGTCAGTCATATATTAGTATTGTAAAGTGTAAATTATTATTTGTGTTCTGCTAAACAAATCGAGAGGTCTCTAGCTAGTACAACATTATCAGGGAAGTGTTTGCATTAAATTTTACGAGTCTATCTTCATACAATGCAATTGTTTACATATGTATGAACTGGTGAAAGAAAGAAGATTACTTACATCAGCAGCTTCGGGTATGCACAACTAACTTCGTAACAGATTCATGATTGTAGTGTAACTGTGACAGTGGTCTGTGTGCGCCTGTTGTGGGAAGTTTATTTTTCACGTGTACTGCATAAGTGACAGCATGTGACAAAATTTTTTGAAGTAAAAGACTACGTGTGCCATTTAAAATATGGCAATGTATCCTTTCAACAATAGAATTTTGTTGTGGTGTGGGAATGCAAGAGGTTTGATGAATGATTCCCAACTTGGCAAAAGATTCAGGATCATTGAATTCACTACCGTTGTTACTTGTTAGTCCTTACGGTTTCAACAGTGATGTGAAATTGTGTTTGAATGAATGCAACAAAATTATGCATTAGTTTTCGTGCTTCAGATTTTAATTTCATAAGAAATAGCCAAGTTTGTCGTGTATAATCATCAGCAACAGTAAGGAAATACCCGTGTCCATGCAATGAAGATATGCTAAAGCCTAAAGGGTCCTCACATGTCCATATGCACCAGAGCAAAACTGCAAAAGCATGACTAGTGAATGTGGTGCTAGGCGAAAAAGGAAGTTTTGATTGCTTTGCTAAGTGACAGGAATCACAAGCTTTATTAACATTGTATTTCACACAAGGAAAAGTCATACTAACTTTGCTCAAGCACTTTATTAGAAGGGTGCCAAAGCCTTGACCCCCTGTTTGGTACCTGTAGCAGGAAAAAAAGATAAATTTTCAAAAATTAGTAAGTCTCCCACCTTCGTCACACTATTTTAATTTAAATATTTCATTTCCATTTCACTTCACTCTACCAAACTATGCATAAATGCTAAGTGTCAAAAATGGAATTATTACGTTTTGTACAGACAAAATTAATGAAAGATTTACAAGGAATTGAAGGTGTTTTTAGTTTTGTCAACTCGTATAAACCATTTTACTATTCAATGAGTTCAGTCATTTTCAATAAAGTAATATCTTACATGTATTAAAAAATATTTTTTATAGGGACTAAAATTGAAAAAAGTACATACTTACAAGATTAAAAATAAACAAAAAACCTTATAGAGACCAAAATTAAAAAAACACAAACTTATAGAGATTAAATTCATATTTAAGCCAAAGATAAAAGATTAAAAGTATAATTTAACCCACTTTTTATTTATCATCCATAGCTTATTGAGTCGTGCAACATGAACACAAAATTTGTTGTGCTTTAATTGTTCAACAACAAGTTTAAAGCCTTCAAGAATCGGATATCTATAATTCTACAAAAGCAATGCACAATACCACAATTAGCATTGAACTACATGCATGAGTAGGTGTGGCAAAGAACCTCGAAATCGTGGGTACTCACCCGAACCAGTCTCAACTTTGACGAGAAATATTACCCAAGTTTTTTAGACAAGGATGAGGATGAGTATCTAACTACCTGCCTCGAACTCATACATGTACCTGCCTTGTTATACCTTTTTTACATTTTTTTTGTTACAACATATATATATATATATATATATATATATATATATATATTCATATATACATTATATATATATATATATATATAAAAGATTTTATTGTTATAATTTTATTTTTTTATAATTTTTTAAAATATAAATTAATTATTTTAATAGTTAAATAATTTAATTATAATAATTATTAAATATCAAAACTTAAAATTATACATTTAGTTAAAAACAAATTTTAATTCTTAACTTTTTATTTTTATTATTTATTATTTTTAATATATTGTTTAAATTAAAATATAATTAATGACTTAACATATAATTTATTTAAAAATATGCAAGTAAATTAAATTTTTAAAAAATGGTATGACAGGTTATTCATGGGTTTTGTTGAACCCAATAAAACCTAATGAAAATGGGATTGGCACAGTAGTGTAAGGTTCCGCTGCGTTCACATGTGGGGAATAATCTATTTAGTGGAAAAATCCATGTTTGATTCCTTTTGTGTGCAAATTTTCCTTGAACTAGCAACAGTCACACATCGCAAGCAGGATTAATCTTTGACCTAGTGAGTTGGAGGACATCCGTAATCTCTAACCCAGAACAAAAAAAAAAGTCCATCTCTTTTAAATTCGAACCCACCCCACTTTTTATAGGGACAAGAACGAGGGTAACAAAACTCATTCTCAACCTATCTCGTTACCATACCTACCACAAGCACATACCTTGATTTTTAATAAAGAAATCTTAATTTAATATTTTAATATTATTTCTTATTGCATATGGGAGAATCTTGCATCAATTTTGGTCATAGAGAGAAAATTAGACCATATTAATTATAAGGAGAGTTACCAGAAATATCATTAATTGAAAAGATACAGACCATTAAATAAGTTCGTAGATTAGGTCAATCTTTTATATAAATTTGATTATGCCTTTTAGAAAAGATCTATGATATGGTTTTAAATTTTTAGTTACATATCTAAATTTACGTTTTTGGTATTATGGTGTTTTGGTAATGGTTTAAGGGTAAAGATTCAATTAAAAATTTTAAATTATAACAATTTAAGATAATAAAAAATCTAAATTTATATAATATTTTTTATTATAATATTCTAAATTATAATACAATTTAAATTATTCTTTCAAATTTGTTTAATTAGATTTGTAAAAATTATTCATCATTAGTGAGTGAATAGTATATGTATTGACATTGTAAAAGATTTTTACATTGTCATTCAATTATAAATTATGTATTTTTTTTATTTAAAATCACAAGTATTATTTATGTGAGACAATCTTACTTGAGTTAAGTAAGATTATTATTAAATTGGAACAATTCAATGCCAATTGATTTTTACACTTGATTGTAATTATAAATATATATGGTAAGTTGGTTGATTTATAATAACTATTTTAAAAGTTATACTAATAATGATTTTTTATTAGTTAACGGTGTAAATGTGATTGCTGATTTATATTTGATCTATTTATAAAATTATTTTACACCATTAAACTCTTTATATTTTCGTGTATTTATTTATTTTTAATTTGCCTCAGGAATTAATGTCACAGTATTTACAAATTGAGGAAGGAATGACGTAAGAGAAAAACATCCGTGGGAAAATTAAAAAAAGAAGGGTCCACATTGCATAACTGGGCTTGGAGGTTCCGTTTAAAGAGGAAGAGGCGAGCATTGAGGTTGAGGAATGAAGGTACTAGTAGCAGTATCATCAATGGTGGGTCTGCGTTGCTATCACAACAATATGGATATCATCTTCTCGGTTGCTTTTCTATTACAGGCAATAACCGATTCCGTCTCCTCTTTGTTAATTCTATTTCCTGGATCGGTTTGTTGACTTGAACTTGGACTACCACCTCTATGCAGGTATTCCTACTCTCTTCGCCTTCGCTCACTGCTGCCTCACAACATGAAACGTATAGGTACGTTCGTACGGCTAAATCTATCATGATTCAGATTCTTTTTCCAAACCACTAATCATTTCTCTTCTCTTTAGGGCTAAGCATTCTGAAGAATACTGCGCAATGTATGATATATGCGGTCAACGCAGTGATGGCAAGGCTCTCAATTGCCCATATGGTTCCCCTTCTGTCAAGGTAATTCATCTCTTACTTACTTACTTAATGCCGCAGCCGCACCGCACCACTTTTATTTTAACTGCTAAATCTATCTGCTGCTTTGCTTTCTAACTCCAGCCTGATGACCTACTGTCTGCCAAAATTCAAAGTTTGTGTCCCACCATAACTGGAAATGTTTGTTGTACGGCGGATCAGTTTGACACACTAAGAGTCCAGGTTCAACAGGCAAGTTATTTTTCTCTATCTCTTCTTCACCGTCTTAATTAAATACTATAAGGTTGTGATATAACCTTTTTTCTGTTGGAAGCTGCTCTTTCTAGCTTATGATAAATTGCTTTAAGTTTTGTTGGGCGGGGTATCCCAAAGGGGTAGTATACAGGAGATGAGGGAGAATATATACAGCTAGTTTATGTTGGACTATTTTATGAATTTTCTTTTACTACTCTCATTAATCATCTCATTGACATGACATATTGACCTAACGACCCTTATCAGTATTTTGTTTATTTCTGTTTTTATTATGCAGTAACAGAAACATATTGTATCTTGCAGGCAGTACCAATTCTAGTGGGCTGTCCAGCATGCTTGAGGAATTTTCTAAATCTTTTTTGTGAACTTTCTTGCTCTCCTAATCAGAGTTTATTCATCAACGTGACTTCTATATCTGAGGTCAGGCATTTCCTTCTCTGAACTTGTTTTGTAGTAACACTGTTTTTTTTTTTTTTTTACTTTTTAAGTTTTTGGGTGGCTCTTTTACGGTTATATGAATGTTTTGAGTGCTTCTAGGTTTATATATATCTTTTTAAAGTAACTGTACAACTTTGACATTTGTTTTTCTTTTAGCTGCATGTTACCCTGTTTGTTAGTTTTATGGTTTGGAGATGCTGTTTTTGAGGTTCCAGGAAGTCTATAATACTGAACGATTTGGGAGTAAAACTTCCAGTTATTCACCAGATCAGTGTTCCCTTTAATGCAACTATTTTATGTATATTTAGCTTCATTTCAAATTATGTAGTGGATACTTTCGAGTTTATGTTAAAGTGAAAATAATACATAGTCTCTAGAGCTGAAAAAAAATATTAATCCCTAGATAGGCATGTATCCTCATTTCAGGCTTATTCTTTTCTTATGACAATAGGTTCCCGTTGGATCAACTGTACAAAAATATATCAATGGTTAGAATGAGAGATGAAAAATAGGCAGGAAATGGTTTAAGGAGCATATGACATGTATTTATAGGCGAGCAAGACTTTGTTTTATTATATAGAAATAGAAAATCAGTTTTTTTCATGTGATTTAGTCTTATAAATTCACTCTAGACTTTAAAATATAATTTGATATTGACCATCTTATGTTCATTTCAGGTTAATGGTAATTTGACTGTGGATGGCATTGATTTTTACGTAACTGAAACTTTTGGAGAAGGTCTATATGAATCATGTAAGGATGTGAAGTTTGGGACAATGAATACAAGGGCCATAGATTTTGTGGGGGCTGGAGCTAGCAATTTTAAAGGTGATCCATTATAACATGGGTGGATTTATTGTATGAAATATATGAACTCTGTTATCAAGTGATCTTACCATTTCTATTAGATTGAAATATTCAGAGAAAAGAGTTTCTGTTATTGATTGTATAAGAGCTGTTACAAAAGGTGATGAGGCACTGACTTACAACCCTATTTATACTAGTCAGTGCACTCAGAGTTAGTTGAGTTCAGTTACACTAACTTACAGCTAGACAAAGCTAAAAGAAGTACTAAGGAATAGTATTCTCTTACAATTTCAATTAGAACGATTCCCCCTTCTTGTGTTGAGTATTGATATGTTCATTGTGCATGTGTGTCTATAATTTGGGAATGGATCTTTAGTTTTGCACAACAATAAATGGGAAAATTGGGAGTTAACTTAATGTTAGCTTTCTCCTTGTATGTCATGTCTGTAGTTCTGAGGTAGATTGCAGATATACATGTTTAGCCATGAAAAAATACAAAAGATCCTCCTAAGTTGCTGCAGACATACTTTTTCTTGTTCCTATTTTGGTACTAAGTAGCTGCTTCTGATATTATGTTTTGCATATCATTAGAATATTTCTTTTTCTTGTTATCTACATGTATTATACTTGCTCTTCATCTGCTAATGCGTTTTGCTTCTTATTATCATTGCCAGAGTGGTTTGCATTTCTTGGTCAGAAAGTTCCTCCTGGTTTTCCTGGTTCTCCGTATTCTATACTTTTTAAGACAATCATTCTTGACTCTTCTCCAATGAAACTTATGAATGCATCTGTATATTCATGTAATGACACTTCGCTGGGCTGCTCTTGTGGTGATTGTCCTTCATCACCTATTTGCTCGGGTTCAGAACCTTCTCCACCCAGAAAAGACCCCTGCTCCATTAGAATTGGATCTCTAAAGGTTGAAACAATAGAGACTGATCCTTTTTTATTAATTTTCATTTGCTTTATGACGGAATAAATTCTGTCTTTTTTCTTTCTTAAAAGTAGTGCCTTATGATCTAGTGGAACATTTGGTTGTCTACTGAAAAACTGTCTTTCAGCTTTTGATACATGTTGTGAAACTGGTTTTTGTATAATGATACCTACAGGTCAGATGTGTAGATTTTTCATTGGCCATCTTGTACATTGTATTGGTTTTTGTGTTGTTTGGGTGGGCATTGCTGCAAAGGACAAGAGGAAGGAGGAGACTTGGATCCAGTGCGGAACCATTGTTGGATGATATGGTTGGTGAAGGGAGTAGTTTTGCTAACCTCCAAAAGGGTGGAACTCATCCTGTAGAGGTATGTGCTAAAGCTTGTTGTTGTTGTTGTTGTTGTTATTCTGGAAACCAACTGTCCCAAAAGCTAGTTGTTAGGTGAAGTCAAATGAATGATTTATTGATTTTATACTTTTATAATCTGCATTTCAATTCAAGCAAGAGCTCTTTGGGCTTGAAACATAGATAATGTGCAGGTTCACTTGTCTTGTGCTTAATTTCAACTTATTTATTTAAAAGAATGGGAACTGCAAGGGCTGAACTCTAGACTACTTGGTCATACAGACTAATAATTAATACTATGTAATGAACCAACTATCTCATAGAGATCAAATGACTATCAATTAACACTAAGAATAGGGAACCTTTATTTATTTTATGAAATAAATGATATTCGAAATCATCAAATACATAAGGCCCTTTCTGTTAACATTTATATTATGTGTAGTTTATTTATTTATTTTAAATAAATAGTCATCTTTTCATACATTGTGAGGCAGCTTTGCAGCATTGGAGTAATTTGTCTTATTATACAAAGGGACTGCTAACTCTTCTACGCTAATGTGGTTTTTATTATTATTATTATTATTATCAGTCTACCCCCTGCTTTAGGGTGATATCTGATTCTCCATCTCTGTACAACTTTTCTCTCATAATGAACTCTTTTCAACCCCTCCCCCCAAAAAACAAATGAAAACCTTGTTTTCCTAAATCCATTCCTTCTTAAACTTTATTTGAAGATAATTTGAGGAGAAGCTGTTTTTTGATAGCTGGTATTGTATGCATAGTAGTGGTTGTCGAACTATATTTTGTATTACAGTATTTTAACTGCACAGGACTGCTACCCTTGAATACTCTGTCTAAATGTCTTAGCATCTAACATAAGTAGGGACTAGGGAGCTATTTTCTACTGCAAAAGAAATTCACTGAAGATCTTGTAGTTCTAGGAAATACTGTTTCTACTTGGTATGTAAAATGATTTCCATAATGCATTTGTAATACAACTTCATTGCGTTTTCTTCTTGGTTTAGCCGTGAGACCTGGTTTAATTCCTGGGATCTTGTTTCTCAATTTGCCTCTTTCAATTCTACATTAAGATGTGTTTTAAATGATTTATTTCACATGTATAATGAGCAGTTTTAGTTATTACTCATTATGATATTGTTGACTTTGTCTTGACAAATAAAAGGTGCAACTGATAGATCCTCAAGGGCAGAATGTGGTGCAATTTTCTTTTGTTCAAGGATGCCTGTCCAGCTTTTACAGGTCAGTGGCTCTAGCAGTTCTTGCTAGGTTTACAATTACAGAATCTTTGATTTTGTTTATGCATTCAGGACATATGGAAGGTGGGCTGCTAGAAAACCCACAATTGTGCTTTGTTCCTCATTGGCAATTGTTGTTTTACTTTGTTTGGGTCTGCTTCGTTTTGAGGTGGAGACCCAGCCTGAGAAGGTACCATATTTTCATCTTTAGTATCTCCACAGTGTGCAATTTGGATTTGCTTCTGTAACTTCTACATGGAAAAAATTTCTATCTTGTTCCTGCCTGTCAAATAATATCTACCTTATCCTTTTTGGTCTGTTACCTTGTTTTATTTTTATTTTTTATTTTTATTTTTATCTCCCGTTAGACATGTTTGAATGAGCTGTTGGAACATATGCTCAAATGTTAAGTACATTTTGCATAACAGCTCAAGCAAATTAAAATTGTTTTACACCATGAATCTATACTTACAAATAATGTGAAGAAATTTTTCTCATAAAGGCTTATGGTACCAAATAAGTGCTTCTAAACAAAACAATTCTGTGCAAGGGTTCATTCTTATAGAAACAACCTTTCTGTCTGCTTGAGCTTTTTGGATAGATATGTACCAGTCAATTTCTGGGCCTTAATTCCTGAATTTTAGAGAATTCTCAATATTCTAAATTTAAGATATATGATCATGATTTTCTGTTGAAATGATTTTGTGTTTGTTTTCTTGTTCTTTTACTTGCTGGAGGACATTTATTCTCTAAATGGGTATCTTGCTCTCGCTGCCTCTTTAAAAATAATTCTTAGTCCTCCCTCCCCAACACACAACAAAATGTTTTGTAGTACTTCATCTAGAATCACTAAATAAAGGTAATAAGTTTTAAAAAGAATATATATATGCTCGTAATCCTTATTTTCTTCTTGAAGTTGAGGAGTATTGGCCTTACTGTCTTCTTTGTGTTGCAGTTATGGGTTGGTCCCGGGAGTAAGGCAGCTGAAGAGAAAGAGTTTTTTGATAGCCACCTTGCTCCATTCTACAGAATTGAACAGGTTTCAGTTTGCTTATAATTTATTTTACTTTTCTTTCTGGTCTCGTAATTCCATGCATGTGATCTAGTTACTCAATTTATATCTGAGAGTATTACAATGATAATTAATGCCAAAAACAATTTACAAGAGAGCAATTAAGATATCACTACTTCCTAAGATGCATTGAATCTAGCTATACCATTTACCTAGGCTACTTGGAAAAATAAACATTAAAGAAGCTCTTATCTCCTAAAACACTCTTCTTTCCAACACTCCCCCTCAAGTTGGAGAATAAATCTTTTCCATTCTCAACTTGCATACAATTCTTTTAAAATCTGGACTGCATAATTCTTTGGCAAGAATATCTGCAAGTTGACCTTGTGAAAGTACACATGGTGTACAAATCAAGCTGCGGTTGAGATTTTCCTTGATAAAATGCCTATCTACTTCACCGTGCTTCATTCAATCATGCTGAACAGGATTATAAGCTATGGTGATAGCTGACTTATTATCACAGTAGAGTTCCATTGGTCCATCCCATTTAATCTTAAAGTCTTCTAAAATAATTTTCAGCCAAAGTAGTTCACAAATACCTTGTGTAGAAGACAGAGACCTAGGGTTTTAAGAGAGAAAGGAAAAGAGAGAGATTTGGGAAACTTTGTAATTGTTATTATATTCTGATCTCTAAGGAGCAGAGGCCAGTTTAAGAAGCTTACAAGAGAAGACTCCTAACTCTGCTGAGGTGGCACTGCTGAGGTGGCAGATAGCCACTCAGCTTACAAAACAAATGAGAAGTACTCATTATTCTATTACCTTGTGCCACAACTCGGAACTCAGCTTCGGCCCTAGACTGAGCCACAACATTTTCTTTTTCTCCAAGTTACTAAATTTCCTTCAAGAAAGGTGCAATATCCAGGAGCGGACCTCCTGTCAGTCACTGACCGTGCATGGTCGACATTAGTGTAAGCCTCAAGAATTGCATTCCCATTCCTTTTGTATAAATTTTCTCTTCTTGGGGTTGGGGTTCCAATCATCAATAAAGGTTACAAATCATTGAGCCTGAAACACTTAATAGGAGACGGACCCGAACATCAGTATGAATGAGATAAATATCTCAGCAAATCTCAATAGATGTTTTGATTATTTATCAAATAACACATTCTGATTTTATTATTATATTAATATTGATACTGATGCAATTTTTAGTGTCCCATTCTTGTCAATGTCTTCCAATTTCCAAGAAAGTTTTCCCTTTCTATCCAAACATGCTACTTGGAGGAGAATATGAAGTCAACCATAGTTTCCTTTTTAATGTTTTTGTTATGTTTCCTTCTTATTTCCTGCTATTATTCTATCTGAAATAAATTACATTTTAAAATATTGTTTGTGTATATTTCAGCTGATAATAGCGACAATCCCTGAATCTAAGCATGGCAAGCCACCAAGTATCATAACAGAAGAAAATATTGAATTGCTTTTCGAAATACAGGAAAAGGTGTTTTGATTTTCAGTTCTTTTCACTTACTAGAATTTAAATGGAGCCATTGTATGCTTAGTGGGACCTTCTTTATTAAAAAATATGTTTACATTTCAATATTCCGTCAGGTTGATGGAATTCGTGCAAATTATTCTGGTTTGTTAGTATCTCTGAGTGACATTTGCTTGAAGCCTTTAGGCGAGGACTGTGCCACTCAAAGCATTTTGCAGGTCCAACCTACTACTTTCCCAATTATTTCTGTAGTACTTTTGAATTGTGTATTGCAAATAATTAATTATTTGGCTTCTATAATCTGTAAATTATACAACCAGCAGGCTTTTCTTATTCAGTTCTATTTCAATTTACTATTCTTTTTTTGGCATACATAGAAGCCTTCATTTGATTTCTTTATTTTTATTCTAATAGTATTTTCAAATGGACCCTGACAATTATGACAACTACGGAGGTGTTGAACATGCTGAGTATTGTTTTCAGGTAAACTTCTGTAATCTGATTATGGATTACCTTAGTTTTGTTATTCAGACGAGTTTAATTTAAAGCAGTTTACTTTATGAGCAGACAAAAATTGTAAAACAAAAAGATTAATGTTTTAAGAAGCACTAACTTCCAATAAATATACTAATTCAAGTTGAAATATTTGCATAGGTATGGACGGAATACCTGCTTTTTCATTTCTTTTTCCTTTGTAGATTTTGTAGCATATTGCGTCAAATGCATTGAATGTGTAATGCTCCCTTGGTGCTTCTATACATAATTACTTCTTATAGATTATGCTGAATTTATCTCATAGCTTGTGTTTAATAAGACTTAAATCTTAAGAGTGTCATTGTGATTTGTCTGCCTATCGGATATATGTTGGCTCTAATTATTTGATTTTATCGTTTTCAGCATTACACTTCTACTGAAACATGCTTTAGTGCATTTAAGGCTCCCCTTGAGCCAACTACTGCCTTGGGAGGGTTTTCTGGAAACAATTATTCTGAGGTAAGAATCTTGAATTTTGGCATAGATGTCTTTTTATGCATTACTGCTATGCTGATTATCCTATTCTAGGCTTCTGCATTTGTTATCACGTACCCTGTCAATAATGCGATTACGAAAGTTGGAGATGAGAATGGGAAGGCAATAGCTTGGGAAAAAGCTTTCATCCAGTTAGCTAAGGTATGACTACTAAATATATTTATTGCAGTTATTAATTGTTGTGTAGCTTATATGCACACAATCTTCATTTTATTTCACTTTTTATTTTTGACATCTCTCCATAAATCCTTATGTTGCTATTGTGTTCTTGATTATTGAAAGAAAATTGGTTGTCATCTTTGGTGCTATATTTCACTTAAAAGACAATCCTCGTAATTAACTGAAGAAACCAAGGGGACATTTTTTTGAGGAGCTTTTTGCAACTTATTTTCAGATAAGGATCAAATAATCACTATATTGGTTATTCAGTCTGACATAAATAACCCAAATTAACTGTAACAATTTTGACTGGTTAACTATTCCCTACAAACAAGGTACCAAACTTGTGTGACTCTCCCAAGAAACAACCTTAGGATGACCAAGATGTTGGAGTTTTGTGCAGCTGTGACTAATATCTAATCTGATCAATCAAAGGCTGATAAAATGTCTGGGAGTAAGTGTAATTAGTTTATTAGGAAATAGGAATAACTAAATATTTTTTCTGAAGAAAAGTCCCTCATCCTATCATGACTATCTCTCATCCCAGAAAAAAGACCTCATTTGCCTCTTCATTCTTTCCAGAGAATAATGTCATTCTCTCTCTCTCTCTTAAAAATATTAACGTCATTCTCTCTTCCTTTCATCTGTACTATCTCATTGCCACACTACTGTATTTCTTCATCTTCTTGTTTTGGGGTCTTTTCTTCCGCTGGGTAAAATGCTTGCTCCTTGCTTTTTAGCATTAAGAAAAGTTGTACATTATAATGTTAACAATTCCAGTAAATATTGCTTTAAAGAAGTTTTTCAAAACTAAAATTTTACCAAAGATCAATATTGTCTCCAAAAAGATTAAATAGATTGACTTTACTATCGATTGGAAAAGAAATGTTAAACGAAATTGATTATGATAATCTACTCCTATACTATAAAATAAAATACACAACTTGGAGAGTGAGACGCTTACTCTCCCCACTTTGTCAATTAGAAATTCTAAATACTCTCTCTTTTCCCTCCTTGAGATGTGCATTTTACACATTATCACCACAATTGGTAAAAAAATTTATCTTTCAACTATCTCAAACTACTCTCCTTTTATCTTTATCTGTATACTTGATCTTTTTAACTGCCTATCCCTTTCCATTTATCCTCTTTTATCTCTATCTCTAAATTGAATTTCAATAGTTTTTTTTTTAAAAAGAAATTGTGAATAGTTAAAAATAACCTTGGATCACAATTTAAATTATTTATTTTAAATCCAAAATATAATTTATATATTCAAAGATATTTATTTATTATGAATTTTAATTATAATATATTTTTTATAATAAAAAATATTTCTTTATTATGAATTTTAATTATAATATATTTTTTATAATAAAAAATATTTCTTTATTATGAATTTTAATTATTTAAAAATAAACATTTACTTTGTGCAATGCACAAGATACTAATTTTTTAAGTAATTTTGCATCCCAAAAAGCTCAAGATAAATTTCAAACAAAATCTTAATAATTTTAATAAATTATTTTTGTTATTTTAAAAAGCTCTCATCGTAAAGTTTGCTTTAGACCTAGATGAAAGTTTGGCTGGCCCAGAGTAACAATGATGGCCATGACCCACCACTGTACAGTATATCTTATATAGGTGCTCCTTTGAGATACTTAAAAAATGCTTAAAACTCTCAAATTCCAATTGAGTTGATCTTGGTGAGGTCATAAATAACCACAGCCTTGGGAAGGCAATATCAGGATGAGTTATTGTGGGGAAATTAAATTTCCCAACATTTTTTATACCATTTGGGATTTTGGAGTATGCCTCCATCATCTAGCATGAGTTTCAAGTTATGAATCACTGGAGTGTTATCCACTGTCAACTTTTGAAATAAGGAAAGTGCATGACTAGTTTTTCAGATACCTACTTATAAAACTTTTGAAATAAGGAAAGTGCGTGACTAGTTTTTCAGATACCTACTTATAAGTAGGTTTGATTATATTGTCTTAGTACAAGTGGCTATATAATATGCATATTTTTTTGAGTGAGTGTGCTTTTGCATGTTGCATCATATAGCAGATATGCTAGCTGAATGCTAAGGGTACTTTATTACTATCTGGCTTTTCTTCTCATTTCTTATCCTTACACATTTTGAACCAATTTTACATTTGGAAGGATGAATTGCTGCCAATGGTGCAATCTAGCAATCTTACCTTGTCATTTTCAACTGAAAGTTCAATTGAGGAAGAACTAAAGAGAGAAAGCACTGCAGATGTCATAACAATACTCGTAAGAAATTTCTGCTTTTTTCAACTTAATGTGAAAACATGATTTGTGTTGTGTGTAAGCTAATGAACTGATTAGTTTGGTTGTGGCTTCATAAAGATGTGTTTTATTGGAATATACAATAAATGTCTTCTCCCAACATATTATTAGGTGAGCTATATTGTAATGTTTGCTTATATATCGGTGACCTTGGGAGATACACCACCTCATCCATCTTCTTTCTTCCTCTCGTCCAAGGTATGTTATTTTTTCTTGAAGCTTTCAATTCTCTTTTTCCCATGATCCCATCTAGTGTACCTGTGATACTGAATTGTTTGTGTATATTCAAAAGTCCAAACATACATGCATAATATAAGTGCCAATACATGCTAAATTGTACTTCTTGATGTTAATGTTCTTAACTAATGCTCATGGGGATTCCAAGCATCTAAACTACACAGTGGAGCTGAAGTGTAGATCATTAATTGTGAGATGAGAGAAACAAAGAATGTGAGAAGAGAGAAACACGGATTTTATTTTCTGAATTTTACTTAGCAGAGTGATCTAATAGTTGTGATTACAAAGATAATAAATAACTACTACTATTATCAAGAGAACTACTTCCTAAGATACATTCAACTCTGCTAAACGCAATAACTAAGCTACATGGAAGAATAATTATCATTTAATGCTCCTATTTCCAACATTAATAATAATAAATGCAAAAGATCACAAAGTTGATGAGGAAACAATTTGCATGTTTTGACATTTGTTATCATTGTGGTGGGGTGTTAGAGATGTAATATAAAACAGCCACATGTCTTCACCTTATAACTTAAGATTTTGGGATAGTTGGTTTATGACATGGTATCTGAGCTTCTATGACCGAGTGATGTAGAGGTTCCTTGCTGCCCTAATTCTTCTAATAAAAAGTTAAATTTCAGCTAAAGGTAGGTGAGCCTATGCATGTGTACGCTTTAATCCCTAAAGGTTCTTGAATACGTAGGCATGTTAGAGATGTAATATAAAATATTCATGTGTTTTCATCTAATAAATTTAGCTTTTGAAATAGTTGGTTTATGACATGGGGAGTTTATATTTTGGAATTTTGATTTACTAGTTGATCATTGTAAATATTCTCATTTGCTATCATGTTGTTTGTTCAAGTATTGAGACTTATGTTCATCTTAGGTTGCCATTGGTTTTTGACAGAGTCCGTAATATTTTCTTTAAGTTCTTCGGATGACTATTATTCTTGATCAAAATTTCTTTTTGTGTTTCTCTTGGATTTTACTTCTCTTCGATTTCTCTCAAGATCTTAAATTCATTTGTTGGTGTCAGAGCTGTTTTGGTTTGGTTCCATTATGTGAGCCCTCAAGGGAGTTCATTATTTGTTGAAGGCAGTTCACTTTTCAATTTGAAGATTTGGTATCAATTTACTTTTAATTTGGTGCCTAAAGATTTTATGTTTCAAAGTGGTTTTCAATTTCCTATGTCATTAGCGGTGTAAGATGGGAGAGAAAGGCTAATAATAATATTGTACCAGGTTTAAGTTGTTGACCATTTTACCATTGTTAATGAGAAGACCAATAAAGTGCATTCTATCTTGAATTCTTCATTTCTTCTGTAGGTTTTCATGCTTATCAACAGCTGCATTTTTTTTTTCCAATTCTTTTCTCATGTGGTTGATGCAGAGATGATAGAAATTAATTTTAACTTTTTCAAATGTTATGGATAGCCTCTTCAACTCGGGCTATTTACTCTAATACTTCTCATTCTTCAACTTGATGTTATTCAGGTATTGCTTGGTCTTTTGGGGGTTTTGCTTGTTATGCTTTCTGTCCTTGGATCAGTTGGATTTTTCAGTGCTATTGGAGTAAAATCGACACTAATCATAATGGAAGTCATACCTTTTCTGGTTTTAGCTGTAAGTCTTTGTTTTTATCATTCTCAAGTTATTTTATGAATTGCTATCAGAGATACCATATTTATCTTATACAAGTATTATGCAAGTTGAATGGACTAAGTGCCTGTTTGGTTGCCTCCAGAATCTCGTTACGGGGAGGGGGGGGGGGTACCTAAATCAATCTGTACAGTACCCATGCTTGTTTGGATAATTTTTGTGCTGGATGGAATTAATCTTGCAATGCATAGAATTGATACTGGGAGGCCTGAAAATTTTTAGCTTTTATGTTGGGCATAATTGATTCTGGGTGTTAGACCCGGGTCATTCTCTAAATTCAAGTCTTATTAATTTTTGTAACTTTCTTGCTTACTTTTCTGCAAGTGTGGTGAGATTTCACTTTTTTTTTTGGATTTTCATTTTTTTATCAGGTTGGTGTTGATAACATGTGTATAATCGTAGATGCTGTGAAACGGCAACCTTCAGGTTTAACAGTAGAGGAACAAATAAGCAATGCAATGGGTGAAGTTGGACCTTCGATAACACTGGCCAGCTTATCAGAGATTCTAGCATTTGCTGTAGGATCATTCGTTTCTATGCCGGCATGCCGTGTTTTCTCCATGATTGCAGGTTAAAGAATTTTCTCCTCTCAACCTGTACTTTGGACAAAAAGAAAACTGAATTGACATCTTAGTATATTGAATTGAAAATTTTCATATATACACATATAAAAAGGAGGGTAAAAAATACAACTCCTTTAAAAAGTGATTTTAAGATTTATTAACTCCTGAATTTTCTTTTTTATAGCTTTGGCGGTTCTACTGGACTTCCTTCTACAGGTTACTGCTTTTGTAGCTTTGGTTACATTAGACTTTACGAGGGCCAAGGATAACAGGGTTGACTGCTTTCCATGCGTAAAGTTGAATCCGTCCTCCGCAGAGCAGAATGAAGGTACATGTGAGTTATGGCATGGATACTTTGGTTTTCTGCTATGCCTGCGTCTTACAGTTCAGGCTTTTGGGTATAGTTGGTTTTCAAATTGGTATAGCCTTTATGACCATGTTGTCAATAAGTTGATCATTTATGCTCCTATTCTTATGCATCTATGATGGGGCCTTTTTCTTTGTCGACACTTCAAGCTCAAAGCTCTTTTGCATGAGGGGTTTACTTGGACTTATAAATCATTCTTGTTACTCTATCTAATTGGTTACACCTTAAGCTTTTAGGATCGAGTTGGTCTTTGACATGATATCAAAGGCTCCATGTAGTGGTTACAAATTTGATCCTTGTTGTCCTTTTTTGTCTTGGTGAGATTTAATTTCAGCACAAGGCATGATTGTTATGTGATTTGTCAATGCTTCAACTTGAAAGGACTCTCACATAATGAAACATCAAATATGTTAAGGATATTCATGCACTCTTAAGTCTCCACCTTGTAGATTAAACTTTTACTTTTAAATTGATGCTCAATAATTGTTTATATATCTTAACATTTTCCATTCAAGAATAATCATGAATTATTTTCAGCTTCTGTTGGTACTTCATATTTTAAACTTTTCTCTTCTTGCTTATATGGTTCTAATCATATCCTAATCAAAGTGCAGGCATTAGGCAGGAAAGAGATGGATTACTGACACGATATATGAAGGTAAAGTTATATTTAGTTCATGGGTTGATTATGTGTAAAGTGTAAACTAAAAAATAAATGTTATTGTATTACCCATGTTTTATGAATTCAATTTTGTTGTTTTCTTATTCTATTTGGTGATCATAGGCAAAGATTTCTCAAGATAACACCATAGACCTTTTACTTTGTTAGAGGGGATTAGCTAGATAAATAGGGGAGAATTTGGATGGAATGGGCATTCAGTTAGTTAGAGCATTTGTAAGAAAAAGATAAATCCTAATTTCATTACATATTTACAACATAGATGATATGTAGTGTTAGATGTAATAATTTTATACTAGAAATAGATAAAACAACTTAATCATAAGTCTCATGAAACAACATTGTAAATTATGTCTGAGCTTATGAAACCTCCAATTAGAGTAATTGAATGAGTGAGTGACAAATAGAGTAGTGGAATAATCCAATAAGATAAGTTATCCTTCAATTCGTTTTCATTTAACAATTTAAGCTTATATGCTTTTCAATTTGTTTCATGAGAATTGATGAAAGAAAAGTAAGGAAAGGATAAATAATGAATCGTTGAATTGTGTGATTAGTGCACCAATTCATTAATGGATCATAAGATTCAAAATCATTTGCGATTCATCTTATGATACAAATCTCTAGCTAGCTGAATCACATGATTCAAATCGTGAATTGTAATATTCTAATAATTATGATAACTGCCCTATCAGGACTAGTTAGTTAGTTAGAGGGGATTAGTCATATAAATAAGGTAAGAAAGGAAATATCCTTTGTGAAAAGGAAGCCCTTGGAGGAGAATTACTTCTCCTTGTTCTGTTCATTTTCAATCAAGAAAAATCACTCTTTTCTCTATTTCCATCTTGGGTTCCTATCACTTTTCTGATAAAAATTAACTCTACTACTATCATTGTGTGAATATAGGAGGTTCATGCACCTTTTCTTGGACTATGGGGAGTTAAAATCTTGGTCATCGCCATATTTGCTGCATTTACCTTAGCAAGCATTGTAAGTTTCTTGGGAAATGAGAAAATGTTAACTTTCAGTAAGACCCTTTTCGGAAATGTCATTCTATTTGTGCTTTTTTTGTTTCCTTTTATTTTGACAGGCATTATGCACAAGGATTGAACCTGGTCTTGAGCAACAGATTGCTCTTCCACGGGATTCCTACCTTCAGGTTTAAGTTTCTAATTTATTTCCCATGTTCCATTTTGTTGTACTATCCAGCCTCTTACATTCATTTTTTTTTTCAGGGTTATTTCAGTAACATATCTGAGTACCTTAGAGTTGGACCACCATTATATTTTGTTGTAAAGGATTACAACTACAGGTTGATTAATTTTATTGTTCTTAGTGTACTTGTCTCTTTATTAATTGATGTAATTGTCTTTTAAGAAGACAATTCAATGTTGTATTTTTTACAAACTGAAATGAAGCATTAGGCATGCAAGCTGCAGTTGAATTAAAAAGGACATAGAATTAGTGGGAAGCAAATTATGTATATCATTATTTTCCTCCACTGTGCTAGCACATGAAAAATCTCATATAGATGTATCAATTAAGTGTATTATCTGAACTTTTGAACTGATTTCCTGTGATTCTCTTGTGCAGTTTGGAATCCAAACACACAAACCAGCTATGCTCCATTAGCCACTGTGATTCAAATTCTCTTTTAAATGAGGTAATTCAATGGTCAAGTTCTTCAACAAGTGATTATTACTGTCAACCTCTCCATTTCATTAGTTCTAGTAAAAACTGAATATTTTATTGATTGCTTGTGAGAAAACTCAGTTAAGGAAGATTATATAAATGATACATGATAAATACTGGAAACAAAGAACTCTAAGTCTAAGAGATTGACTGAGATTACAGCAATAATATCTAACCTATCTAAGGAAAGAATATCAAATACAAATACAAAATAAATATAAAATCAATCATAATCAATAATCCCCCCAAGCCGTGTCATATATATCCATCTTGTAACATATGTATGTAATTCTAGGACCTCTTGAAGACTTGGTAAAAAGTCAGCCAGATGATCTTTGGAGCTCATAGAGGTAGTTTTGATAATGCCGAAAAGGATCTTCTCTCTAATAAAGTGGCAATCAAGTTGTGTTTTGTCCTCTCGTGAAAAAACTAGATTTAATGAGAGATATAAGGCAGATTATCACAAACAAGCTCCATAAGACCTAACTCTTAAAACTGTAAGTCTTGAAGCAAGTGTTTTTAGCCATGGTGTAATACTCTGCAATCTAGCCACGACATTCTGCTTCTTACCCTTCCATGAGATGATTCCTTTCATAAGAACACAATAGCCTGAAGTGGAACGGAACATTTGTCACTAACATCTTTCACCCTCTTGGCATCTTAGTATCGTATAATATTAGTGTGACCCCTAGCCATATAAACTTCATATTTGGGTCGTATGGGTATCAAATGGTTTACAATCTAGCATTCCTGTTTTCTCCATATGTGTTTGCTGCACCCAAATTGCAAGTGTTTTGCTTTATTTTCCTACAAAATTAAGGAAATTCCTCATGAAAGTCATATCTACAAAAGGAAATAACTATAAACTAAAACTAAACTATTTTTTATGGGTTTTCCAAAAGAATTTCTTTTTGGTTTCTTTTTCTTCAATTTTTCCTTTGAAATCAAGAAGCACCGATACTTCAATTTGCTTCACGTATCCGTATCCAATACCGATACTCTTGGATACTTCACCGATACGTATCAGTGAAGTATTCAAATCTATGAAGTACCGATAATTCAATTTGCTTCACGTATCCCATACTGATGATACACTTTGGATACTTCACTGATACACGTATCGGTGAAGTATCCAAGCTTTTATAGCATTTTACGAAAATCCAATACAACTACATGAATCATGTAAGTATGTCTAATATAGAAACATTGTCCCTTAATGAACCAAAAATGGAAATTGTTCTGAATGATTTCAAGAAAGGATGAGATTGATAGTAGTGTATATATATGTAATTAATACAAAGTAATTTATGATGATAATGATTTGTAATTTTAGTTTTAGTAATGTCAAAGAAGTATGTTTTTAATTTAGATTTGCAGAATTATAATTATATATTTACCATGTTTTATAAATTTTTATACATTTCTAAATATTTATCTTATACGTATCATATCCTATATATTTTTAAAATAATCGTATCACCGTATCGGATACGTATCGTATCTATGCTTCATATGAAATCATGCACATAAATTCATAAAAAATGAATTTATCATGGTGCAAAATAGCTATGCCCATTGAAGGTAGTTTTGCTCATCAAGATGGTAAAACCCTTCCTTTCAACACCGGTATATCTTCGGGGCTAAGAGACTATAGAGAAGTTGTTTTTTCCTCAAACATGGTGAAAAAAAGTAAAACAGATCTGCAATCACAGCCAAAAAAATGAGAATATAGTGCTTTCTAACAGCTGCAAAAGAGGCAGTATTAGAACAAATCAACCCCTGAAACATAACAGGGAGTGGCCAGTGACCTGTTCTGTGGTGGCGGTGGCAAGTGGTGTACATGCACCTGAAATGCATGGCTACTGGTTGCGCACGTAAGGGCGCATGGCAGATCTGATGGGAGCTGAAACTTTGGGTACAGGGACGTCAGCGACTTCCACTTTGCTGAGGGGATCTTTGCTGGAGAAAACTGCTGGAAAAAATTTCCGGCAACGGCAATGGAGGCTGATGGCAGCAGTTTCTGGGCTGAGGGCACGATGAAGGTGGCAATGAAGGCTACCTAAGATAGCTGCAATGAAGGCAGCTAGTCTTTTGATGCATCAAGAGTCTGATACCTACTTGATAAACCTAAAAGATTTGAAAGGAAGTGGCTGAAGTTTATTTCTTATTCAGCTTATTACAAAGGATGATTACCGCTCCTATATATAGACTACGTTACTTTTAATTCAAGAATTTCAAGGGACTAAAAAAATGTACAACAATCAGAGTCTAAGAATCTGTACTGGCTAATTAATGATAGAAATAAACCCTATTAATTACAATAATTATATTCTTCATCAATATTGTTGAATGGTTGACTTGTACATAAGTACACTTGTAATGTATTTTTCTTTTTTATCTCAGCATATATGAGTGGATTCTGTATATCTTGTTCTGTAACATTGCAGATATCTAGAGCATCATTAGTGCCAACATCAAGCTACATAGCCAAACCAGCTGCCTCATGGCTTGATGATTTCCTTGTATGGATATCACCCGAAGCTTTTAGTTGTTGTCGAAAATTCACAAATGGCTCTTATTGTCCACCTGATGATCAGGTATATGCTTCTTTAAATGTCCTTGGATAAAACTTGCATGCAGCGTGCTCAACTTTCCTTCTCTCCTACATGTTTTGAACTTATATTCATGCACATTGTATATATGGTTTCTCTTTTCTCCTGCCTTGTTTTTGTATCTACATCAATTGTTTAAATGATTAATCTAATTAAATGTTGCTCAATGTACCATTGTATATCTTTCAATTACAATAGTAAATGTCTGTCTTTGTTCAGCCGCCTTGCTGTTTACCAGATGAAGGACCATGTGGGTTGGGTGGAGTGTGCAAAGACTGTACAACTGTAATATACTTCTCCCTCGAATTTTCTTGTTTATTACATAGAATACTACTTGCCCAAAAGATGCGACTGTAAATCAAAAGTGTGAATTAGTAAAGCAACTGACACTTTTGGTTGATTCCTAGTGTTTCCGCCATTCGGATCTGGTTAATGATCGTCCATCTACGGCACAGTTCAGAGAGAAGCTTCCCTGGTTTCTTGATGCACTGCCATCAGCTGATTGTGCAAAGGGTGGTCATGGAGCTTACACCAACAGTGTAGATCTGAATGGTTTGAAAGATACTCACTCCCTCTTTTTAAAAGGACAAAACTTATATTCTGTTCCTTATGTATTTGCTGTAACATTTTCAAAATTGAAAATCTGATATGTAGATTTTGCGTATAACTGGCTTTCAGGTTATGAGGGTGGTGTCATCCAAGCTTCTGAGTTCCGTACTTATCACACACCACTTAATAGACAAGTATGCAGTGTGATAAGTGATGATCTTATTTTCCTGGCTTTGGCATATTTTTTTTCATACATTTCTCTGTTTGATCTAATGAAAATCTTGTTAGGTTGACTATGTTAATGCAATACGAGCTGCAAGGGACTTTTCTTCAAGAATTTCTGCGTCTTTAAAGGTTTGGGCATCAATGGCATTATGCATTTTTACCTGAGTTGTTTTGGCATTCAGGATCAAAAAATTGTTTGGAATATGGTCTTCACATATTTTTTCTCCTTGTAATTATTATTTTTTATTTGAACTGCATTTATGAGCCTTTTCCTAGGATTGACTCTAATTTATTATTATTATTATTATTATTATTATTATTATTATTATTATTTCTGTCTTTCACCAATCTAATATTTTACTTGGAAGTCCTTGTTTTCACTTGACCTTTGAGTCTCAATCTCTGTTGGTATTGTTAACTCATCAGTCATCACTTTTTATCTGAATGTCTCTTTGTTGATATTAAGTTTATAGCAAAATAGTAGATGATATGGTTATGGATCTACTTTCCATTTTCTCATCCTTACGAAGCATTTTGTAATGACTAAAACCGTACAGTGTCCCACATTGTTGATTCTTTTGTGGATCACCACTTCTTGTTGACTAAGTTTCTCTTGTGCAGATGGATATTTTTCCGTACTCAGTGTTTTATATCTTCTTTGAACAATACCTGGATATATGGAAGTTAGCCCTGATCAACATTACCATAGCACTAGGTTGGTATTCCAAAACAGTTTAAATAACGCATATACACACAGGATGACATACTCATTTGTCAACCTTGTTGTATAATAAGCTGGACTGTCTGTTATGATCCTTCAATTTTCCTTCCTGTTTGCAGTTTATATGTTGAAATTTGAGCCTTTATTGAGAAGGTTTATACTTGTGTTCTTGGCTTCAAACTTTTAAATACTATCTCTATGGTCTTTGATGGAGTACTTTGTTATCTTATCAATGTCAAACCACTTTATTTCTCCCACTTGAAAGATATATAGCATCTTCTGTTGCTTTTTATGTATGAAAGATTTCAGTAGTGATTTAAACTACATATCCAATGGTAATATTTATTTGCCACCCTCCTGATATTTCTGATTGGACCAAAATTGGAAAGTGAAAATCTAATTCATGTCTCCTCACTTTTATCCATGTTTTGTTTCCCCTTTCTCCTTGACATAGATTTTTCAATTATTACTTGTGTGAAAATGTATCATACCAAGTCTGTCTTTCCTTAATCAAATTCATTTGCCATTAAATAACTTATGGTGATATAACAGGTGCTATTTTTGTTGTTTGTCTGATCATCACATCCAGGTATACTTGAGCCTTGTATATTTACAGTCCAATTGAAAATTTATTCTCTCCATTTCAGGATCAAGCGTAATATATATATATATATATATATTTTTTTTTTCTGTTTGCTATTAAATGCAGCTTGTGGAGTTCAGCAATCATATTACTTGTTCTGATCATGATAATTTTGGACCTCATGGTATCATTTATCTTACAGTTGCAAATTTGCTTCATCTTTCATTTGCTTTTCCTTTTGGTATCCTATTTAATACCTTTTTGTTACAGAATGAAACAAACAACCTTTGTGACTTCTGCAGGGTGTAATGGCAATTTTGGGTATTCAACTCAATGCGGTGTCTGTTGTAAACCTTATTATGTCAATAGGAATCGCTGTGGAGTTCTGTGTGCATATAGTACATGCATTCATGGTTAGTCTGATCCTTTGTTCTATAAATTGACGGGTCTTCCCATGGGGTATGATGGTATTTTCGAGGAAACAGTGATATTTGTCAATGTGGCACTTTATAATTTCCTACTTGTTCGTTAGGGAAATGGGGTTATGGGGAATTGGGGATTACTATAGCATGTGAAATTCAACCTGCTTTGTCACCAGGGGAATATTGACACTGATTAATTCAGGGAGACCTTTATGCAATTGAACCACCTGTCTTTTGGTGACTATGCACATTTTCTGATGATCTTGTATACATGTGTTCACAGGTAAGCTTGGGGGATAGGAGCCAACGAGCAAAGACAGCATTGTGTACCATGGGGGCTTCTGTATTCAGGTTGACTATATGTATTTTGGCATTTGGAAACGTCATGGATTGTAATATTTGTAGCCTTGGACTGAGTGTAGCCCACTACATATATAGTGAGCATATCAAGTGAGAATTGTTCTGGTTTGTTGTTATGAGAACAAAAAATTTTGACCATACAATCATATATAGAAAAATTTGTTGTTCTCATGATAACAAATGAGAGCAGTTCTCACTTGTTATGTTTCCTATATATTATAATATATTAGTAGAATTTTGGGTTTGGGTTGAAGTCAACCCTACAACTATTTTGGCCATATCACTAGTCAATATGGGATTTACAACACCCCCTCATGCCGAGGATTAGACATCTTGAGTGTGAAGTTTGCAAAACTGGACATCTGCAGGTGGTCCAATAATAGCCCAATAAATCCAACAACAATTACTAGGATAGATTTTCATACCATCTTAGAATTTAGGTTTGCGCTATAGGCTTTGATACCATCTTAGAATTGGGTTTGGTGCGTGGATAATAGGTGGGCCAATAACGGTTCTAGGATGGGCTCTTATACCATCTTAGAATTTTGGGTTTGTGTTTAATTCAATCCCACAAAAACAGGTTGTAAGGTGAGCGTTAGTGGATTACCCCTCACTTATATACTACCTCCGTCCCTAAATATAAGACTCTTTTAACTAATTCACACCCTTTAAGAAAGTTGGTTAATTTAGTTAATAGTATTAAATTTGTTAACATTTTGTATTATTTTTCCAAAATTACCCTTACAATTATTGGGACTCATCATCTCTTTTTCTACTTAATTACTTTCTACCTAATTAATTAATAAGTGTTACTCATCTTCTTCAATCCTCGTAAGAGAGAGAATGTACTTATCTTATTAATTTATAACATTCATTATAAGTGATTAAGGGTATTTTAGTCAAAAAATAATTAATGCAAGAGACAACTTGAAAAAAGTCTTATAAAAAGGGACAATTTTTTTTTAGAAAAGAGTCTTATATTTAGGAACGGAGGTAGTACACTATTTTGGCCATATTACTAGAGTGACAAAACTTGAGGACTTCCGGTTGGCAATGCCTACCCACTTGTGGTCAATGGCAGTGATTTTCTAGTTGAGGACCCTGTTTGTGTTCCTGGGTGGTATATACTATATACCCAGTTGGAGGCCCCTTACTAGGTGGTGTGATACTTGGTATTTTGGAAACAAGTTTATAGGTTGACAGGGCCACTGAGGAAAAAGGTCGAGGACTACATAAACTAATTTGCATTGAACATGTGTGTAGGAGAAGCAGAAGCTATCTGCGAAGGATGTTGCCAGTGTTTTGTTATTGAGGGAGGCACTAGTTTCCCAAGTTTTTCGATGAGATCAGCTGAGTTAGTTTAATGTTTTTTTCCCTTATGGGTTTACTACTTCAAGCACTAATACTTTTTACTCCATATATTCGTATCCAATACCAATACTTTTGGATACTTCACCGATACGTATCTATGAAATATCCAAGTCTTTAAAAAATTTATGAAAATCCAATACAGCTACACAAGACATAGAAACATATATAATATAAAAACATAGAAGCATTGTCCCTTGATGAACCAAAAATGGCAATTGTCCTTTTTATGGATGATTTCAAGAAAGGAATCAGACATATGATATTATTCCTATTTGTAGACAATATGAAGTGATTTATGATGACAATGATTTATATTTGATTTTGTTTTTAGTAATGTCCAAGAAGTATATTCTTAATTTGGATTTGCAGAATTGCAATTATAAATTTATTATGTTTTATGAATTTTTGTATATACATCTAAATATGTATTTTACATGTACCATATCCTATATATATTTTAAAATAATTGTATCACCGTATCCGATACACATACCGTATTTGTGCATCAACTTGTAACATAAGCTTAAGCTTGAGGGGGACTTTAGAAGATATGAAGGTTACTAGTAGTGGACCTAGGCTAGGGCTTAGGCTTGTACTGGTAGTACTAATACTTGGTCTTTTTAATGGTATAAATAGGTGCATTTGGTTATTGTATTTGTGTGTGACATCTTATTATCAATCTCAAAATACATTGTTTGCCATCATTCGTACTTTTCCCTTTTCCTTGTCTAAACCCTAAAGTTCAACAAAGATGAAATGTTATGCGCATGATCAGTGTATGAACTTTTGATCCATTGAACTTTGTGAAAAGTTCATCTTATAAAAGTTATTTAGTAGTGTAGCTTTGATATAACTCTTGCTCTGCTGTCAGATAATTGTTACAGGTATACCATTTATAACTAATTACAAAAATGATTTGAATCGTGGTTGAATTATTAGTGTCTGTCTGCACTATTATTTTGTTGACACTTCTCTTTCTGTATTATTTATCTGTTTGGTAGTGGAATCACACTTACAAAACTAGTCGGAGTTCTCGTCCTTTGCTTCTCAACATCAGAAATTTTTGTGGTATGTGACATGTCACCCTTGGCTACAACTTGATTGTCTGCTCAAGAAATGTTAAAGTAGCTTTTGGGTCTTTGCAGGTGTATTACTTCCAGATGTATCTGGCCTTGGTTATCATTGGCTTCTTGCACGGTCTTGTGTTTCTACCAGTAAGTTTGTGGTGTTTGGTGTTGCTGTATAAATAACTAGCTTTTCATTAACGTCATGAAATAGGTTTTACTCCGTTTCCATTTTGAGTTTTATTGGTCACACTTGGCATTCAATTTCACCATGTGTTCAACATGCCTTACACGTGACATAGTCATTAATCCATACAATCGCCACTGGGATTAGTTCTGCCGGTAGGAATCAAAGCACTTTACCTGTACGGCTTAGGTTTAATTCCTAATGCCATGAGTTATAAGGTTGGCTTGGTAGTTGGAAAAAGAGGTTGAAGGGAGAAGGGAGGTTGAGAGGTCGTGGGTTCGAATCCCCCACTAACATTCTAACAAAACTAACAACTAACATTGACTGATAAAAAAAAAATTCCTACTGCCAGCAATCTTCTTTGGTGGGCAATCTGTTAGCACCACTGTAAGCCCTTGCTGAGGCTTGTGGTATGTTTTGACCTCATATAGGACAGCATACCTTCCCCCTAAACCTTTTTGTACATAAAAAATATATATGCACAATAACTAATTAGGAAACATCTCACATTTCCTGCCCTTTTTTTTTCAGGTGGTATTGAGCTTGTTTGGCCCTCCGTTAAGATATACAGTCATTAAGGAGCAGCTAGAAGACATCCATTCTGCTTCATCAGAACAGCCTCTCATTAGATGAAAGTTAGATTTTAACTACGCTGATCGCATATTTAATGAACAAGAAAATTTGTTTTGATTATATAGGATTAATAGCATCTTTTCTTTTGATTTTTATATTGAGAAAGTTCATTGCTTATATATCTGAACATGGTAACGGAGAAACTTTATGCCGATTTTTAATAATTTCTGATGTTTGCTAGGTTTGATCATCAGTTACTTTTGTGTGTATATAATTCCGAGAACATTTGTTGATATTAGAAGCAAATATACGTTTATATATATTCATATACTTTTGTTTTTTATTAATAGACTACTGTTATCATTCTCAAACAATGAGGGTACCATCGAGAGTGTGAATCAATTGATGTGATTGTTTCACTTTAACCCGTGGTTTTAATTTTGGGTTTTGGTTACACAGTTGCGTTAAATAATTGGAGGAAAAGTTTTACCGCCTATAATTGATAGAGGACTAAGAAGTTATAAGAAGAAACCAAAAGTGAAGTCAAATATTAGAATAAGAGTTTATGTAATTTGAGCCTAATGTGGACTTTTGTTGGACCTTTTTATGTTTTTAATGATGTTTTTTTTTTTGGGACCTTTTTAGTTATTTGGGTCTTGGTAAGCCTTTAGATTCATAGTATAAAAAAGCCAAATGTTAATTTTGTAATCAGTTTTGACTTTCATTTGGAATTGAAGCTTTGAAGTTTTGTGAGAGAAAACTTTTTAGGTTTTTAAGAATTATTCTTGATTTTTATCTTTGAATTAGAAAATTCAAAGTAGTGAATCTTCCTCAACTTATCAATTCCTAGGGATTGTGGTGTTGTTCTTTTCATTTCTTACCTCAATCCTTTTTATATTTTTTTCACTTTTTTTTTATTTTTATTTTTTATCTTTTCGTTTTATGCTGAATTTGAGATCCGAAAAAGGGATTCATCAATAATTGTTCTATTCGGTTTGAGCAAGATTGTCTTATGTGAAATATATTTGTAATCTCGTACCATAAAAACGTGGGGTAAGAATAGGCATGGAACTAGAATTGCAAAATTTACAAGAAAAATAGGACGAAATAATGCAAACAATAATGGAAGGCATTGAACATGAATATATAAGTACAGTGGAAATAAAGATAAAAAATTCAAATATCTCAGTGTTTGCAAATTGATTTTATTTGAAAAATGAAAGTAGAGCATAAAGTAAACTGCTAGAGCATTGCATTTTTTTTAGCAGTATAACATGATTCCAATAGTAGCAGAGCATGATAACATTTATGTAGGTTGGTAATATTTTTTGTAGTTTTACACAACTAAATATTATAGTAATAAAGTTGGGGCTTTAAAAAAGGCCTATAACAATTTAAAATAAAAAAAAGAGCTTATTTTGAGGCTTAGGGATGACAAAACAGATTAATCCAACCTTGACTTGTCCCAACCCGCTTTTACTTGCCATAAGCGAAGGTGAGCTAGTTGACCTCCCAACAGAAAGTGGGTTGGAAAATAGATTTCACCCCATTTAGAAGTGGGTTGATGGTTTATAAAATGACAAGTTAGCAGGTTGACTCGCCATACAAAAGAAAATAGGAAAAGTGTAAAAAAAAATATCAATTCATTTCTTTTTAACATGTCACTTATTTATATAGATATACATATTATCTATTTTAATTATGTAAAAAATTATTTAAATATATCTTAAATATTGGTAGGTTAAGTGAGGGGTGGGGGGATAGGCGCGTTAACCCAACCTGCCATCAACCTATGGCTGTGACAGATTAGGATAGGTTGAATCACCCAATTTGTAATTTTTTTTTTTTGTGAATTAGATAAGTTGACTTGATATGTTTAACTTGCTTTATCATATTAGGCTTTGTATTTTTAACCAAAATTAATGTAATACCTAACTAAATCTGACTTTACTTTTTCACACTTAGTATTGTAAAAATGTGTTCTAACAATTAATTTTTCAATCACATTTTTATTTTTCTATAAACCAAATAGCCCTAACAAAGTAGTCAATGAAGCTGTATGCAATTTATGATGTGTTTCATCTTTTATATCCATTTTATTAGAATGCAGTATAAAGTTGATTCGAATTAAGTTTAACTTAAATTTAGTTGAATAAAAAAAGTCAAATTAATTTTTTATTCAAATTCAATTCATGTTTAATTGAACCATAATATTTGAACATTCAAATAATATAAATAGACTTCGTTGATACTTTTTGTTTATTTTTATTTCTCTTTTTTTTATCATATCATATAATTAATCATATCAATTATTTTTCTTTCATTTTTTTCTATCTTTTTTTTAAATGTAGACACCTCTTAAATATCTAAATATTTTTCCTTTTAAATTTACTAATTACTTGGGTTTAACGAGTCAATTTCAATTATTGTATTAATTTTTTTTATTTAATGAATTAAGCTCGATGTTGTGTCTTTATATATATATATATATATAAGTTTGATTTTAGTTTTCATAAAATATTATATTTTAATTTTTAACATAACATATTAAGCAATATTAAATAAAAAAAAAGCATAATATTGATAAGTAATGTTAGCATTTTAAGAAGAAATAAAGGAGAAGTAATAGATATAGATATAAATAAATAATTAAAATGGTTCTCATCTCATCAGCGCTCATAGCTTGATGGGGTCTGTCTAACAAGTAAAAGCAAAGCAGCAATGCAAATGTGAAGGTGTTAAGAAGAAGGGGTGGTACTGGTGTTGGAGAATGTATTTGGTAGATTAAGAGGCGAAGCTTGAAATAGGGCGAGTCTAATTGTGCGGGTCTGAGACGTTGTATGCAAGTCTTTACACTCCTCAAGATCACCATCGCACGCTAAAACAACCCACTCCCCGTCATCATCCAAATACTTGAGAACCACGTTGCTCACATCCTTTAGATTGAAACGCCTTGCAATTTCCAGCTGCAAATCTGTGAAGCCCCAAAGTGGTTGCAAGCTAAAACGGATTTTTTCATCGGCAAAAGTAGCCTTTACCCTCAAAGGTGGAATGTTGTTGGGTACTGTGTTGAAATGTTGAGGAACAGGGCTTTCTGCTGCAGGAGAGGATGAGGGTGGGGAATAGTTGTTGTTCTTGGACTTGGATGATTGAGAAGTGGCAGAACTCAACTCCGGAAAACTGTTATAGAAGGAGCCGATCTGTATGGCACCCTCGGCACCCTGTACTGAATCGATGACAAGTTGAAGTTTCTTTAAAGAGTGCCCTACCTTTTTGATTTTCCTTGAAGGCCACCTCGTTATGCCATGCTGTCTGCATATCCTTTTCAGAGTTGTGGGACAAACTGCATGCATGCAATCACAATAACAAACAATTAAGAGATAGATAGAGAGAAGAATGGAATGGAATGGAATGGATCAGTACGTGAGTAATTAGTTAGTTACTAGTTGACATCACCTCCAATGCTCTTTGCCGCATCTTTTAGGCTTCCTGCAAAGTACTGTCTAAGAACTGGCAAGCTGATAGTCTTTTCTGCCTTGGTTCGTCTCTTCTCACCTGACTTTCTGCCACGCCGTCCACCAAATGAGTGAGTTTGAGAATCTGAAAACACTACCTGCTCTTCTACATGTGGATGTGCTGCTGCCACCAGCTGATAGCTACTACTAGTACTAGTGGTTGTCACTTTGAACTCCTCTAATTTCGGTTCAGCTTCGTCCAGGTATTCCAAGGACACGCAAACACCTTTCCCCTTCTGATGGGCCTGGGCCTGGGCCTCCATCATATGTGCAATCCACGACCCACACTGGGATTCTGATTTCTGAATTTCCTCATGAATGTCAAGTGTGTTTGGAGGCTGCAGCGTGAATTCATCCTGGATGAGAACATGCAAGGTGCGGCAAGCTTGGTGAAGGACGATAGATAATGAGTTGAGCAAGTGGTTCTGGTGTTCCCGGTCACGGCAGTCTTTGGGAAGGAACAACTCCAAGACAAAATCAAAATGAAAATCTGTGTAGAGAGTAGTCCTTAGAGGAATAGCGACGGCAGCGTGCAAGCCAAACATGTTGGCATGGTGAGCAAGAGGATATTCGGCTTTGGTGAAGGCGGTTATGTCGATCGCAAAGCAGGGTTTGGCTGTTGTGAAGGCTGTCCCAACGATTCCTTGTCCGCGGAAAAGGTGATGCTGAGAGCAGGCCTCCTGGAACCCCAATACGTCGGCATCCCCCACAAAACACGCTCTCTCCACAGTCGACACCGTTGAATACCCATGCCCATACCTACATGCTTGTTGCTCATGGATGCAAGGAGCCCATGTCAGACCCAAAGGCAGATTCTGCGTCTTGCACACACACCTCAACACCTCCATCATCTCAGTCACTGCTGCTTCATACACCTCATCCTCAAGTACCTGATGATCAGATCACTCATTAATTAAGGATATATATATATATATTCTACCCTTCCAGATCCCATCCTATTTATATATATATATAATCAAGGTACTACTACTATATATATATATATATACCTTCACAGCAGGTGGAATCAGGTTCTCGCAACTCCTAAAATCAACTGCCTGCAAATCATTCATCAATATATACGCTTTAATTTCTGATCGAGTTAATAACTCTCCTAATAATCATTATGATTTTAATCAAGCAAAACCATTAATTAATTAAACTATACTACAAGACCACGTACTTTTTTTGTTAATTATTAAATTTGCTATATATGCGTTGATTTTGAGAACTAAGAATACACTGCGAAAAGAAAGAAGAAGAAGACCTCGAAAGCATTGCAGAGAATATTATTATTATTATTGTCAAGTTGTGGGAGATAGTTGATGGTGTCCACAATCTGGAGGACACCTAGGCATGTAGCAGTGCCTCTTTCGAAGACAGGAAGGGCCAAAGATCCAGGGACATAAGGAAGCCGCGGGTACTCATGGCATCTAAAGAACCGAAGGTTTACGTTCGTCGAGGTAATGTTCATCGGAAAAGGAAACGGAAAAGCAACCGAAACTGACTCATCAGACCCAGGTCCAAGCCCAAGCCCGCCTTCTGTCCTCCTCCGTAGGGGAACCCATATCTGAATGAGCACATTGGCGTTGTTCTTTGTGTATTCTTCTCTCAAGTACACCACCGCAACCACTAATCTCTCTTTCACGGACCCAGGCCCAGGCCCAGGCCCAGGATTAGCCTTGGGTCCAATCCACCATGATCTCTTCCCCATGGCCACCTCCGCTAATTCTTGCTCCATGTACTGTGTTTCCACCCAGCAACCTTCTACCAGCAACTCCTCAATCAAATCTTCTTCACACTCCGACAAGCTCCCAAACGCACCATACTCCATGTCACGATCCTATAATTTTACATTACATACCAAACAAGTAAGTAATTATATAAATAATTGTTTAATTAACCACCAAGAGAGGAGGATGCATCAAGACTCACTCACCTAAGCCTAACCTTAATTACCCTCCAAGAAATACAAGTTTGGCAGCAAGATGGATATATGGAGAAGCAAACAAATTAAACAGGCCGGCCGGAAATTAAGGTCTGTGCTGTAGCCTGTAGCTATAAATATAGAAATTAAGAGCAAGAGTCAAGAGAGGAAGGCTTATTCTACTTGATCGATCTCACTCAACTCAACTAAAGTTTCTTTACATCGTGAATATTGCTTCAGAAAATCATTACCTGAACTCAACATGCGACCGATCGACAACTCTCTTATATAATGACCAGAAAAGGAAACCTATAAATTTTCTTCTATTTCAGTAGGACCCACGACTGGCCTCAGTCCCACCTCTCACCGTGGCCGGTATTTATTTATTTATTTATACATTTTTTCCCTTACTTTATCACTGCTGTAAATTAATTATATTCATGTACCATATATATATATGCTAGCTGCTTCCTGTATTACAAACAACATCCCAATAAATTAAAAAAAAAAAATCAAGTAGTTCTCATGCTGAAAGCAACATATAAAGATGAATTCAAATTAGTGGGGCAGTGAAAGAAAGACAGAAAGAGACATGCAAGGGTATGTTTCTTTGAGATTAGTTTTTTAAAAGACAAAGTATTTTTTTTTACTTAAAAAGTAATAAAATATTATTATAACTATACATATTTTCAACAAAATTAAAAAAAAAATAACTCAAGAAAAATTTAGTTTATTATTTTTATAAGTTAAAGATATTTTTTATAGAAACATATATTATGTAATTTATTCTTATATTATAAATTTAAGTCTTCACTTTTGAATAAGAGTGTTTTAAGATTTATTATTTTCACTAAATCACATAACTTCTCCTGTATTAAGAATTTATTTATTTATATTTTTATGAAAAATTCTAGCGACACTCTCTTTAATACTTTTTTTCTAACATTCTTTATGTGATTAACTAGATTTATTGAAAATCACCAATTTTAGTGGATTTCACTTCTAAATCAGAAGAAAAAATCATTAAATGGAAAGTAGAACCCACCAAAATTAGTGATTTTTAATAAATTTCAATCAATAATAAAGAGAATGTTAAAAAGAGAGTACCAAAAAATCTGTGCTAGCATTTCTCTATTTTTAATACTCTTTGGTGATATTTTCTTTTTAATATAGTTTTTTATCTCTTTAATTATTTATTTCTATCTAATTGGACTATTCGGCCAAGTTGACTAACCATACCAAGTGTCCACGCCTTTCAAGCTTAGTACTTAAAGAATTATGGAGTGCCCAATTAGATAGACAAACTAAGATACAAGGTAAGGGCCGAATCCTTGTACATGGTTGAATCCTTAAGGATGGCCAAGACAAACAATCATTATGCCATGCATGGTCTAAGTAGGTCGACAAAGTCCATAAATGCAAAGGACTTGGGACAAATGTTGAGATTCTAAAACCTTTGAACACATGAGTAAAATGCGATACACACTAATACACATATGTAGGAGTAGTGTGATACGTACCACTACACACACGATTATGAAAATTGTTAGAAAACAAACAATATAAATAGATATGATATTCCCATTAATATCATGCAGAATAGAGTTTGTTGATGTTTCTTTAGTCTCTTCGGTTTGAGGAATCTTCAAAATGTGTTGTTTTCTAACATAAACACTAATAAAATAAAATATTTATTATAGTAATGAAAATATATTATTGCACTTTATTATATTTGAGATACATAATTTTATCACCGTTGAATAATAATGATATTTTTTATTTATGAATTAAATACTTTTGTTTTAAAATTTACTTAAATTTAAAATATGTAAATACACGGAAAAGTACTTGGTTATGTAAAGAAAACTCAAACCAACATACCTTATTTTTTATTATAAATTATAAAATTGATAGGAGTGTTGGGGGTGCTGGGGATGTTTGTCTGCCCATTAATGTATGTAATCTAAAGTCGCACCTCTTTGTATCTATAATATATATTTTTATGTAATTGTATCTATAATAATAATATAATTATGCATAACCGGCTGTATAATAGTGGGAGATCATTACGATGAAGAATCTACAGCACAAGTTATGACCAAAACAAAAAGAATATAGAGAGAAGTAGGAGTAGGAATAGAGTGACTACCTCTCTGTGCGCCACATGGCAATCCTACAGCAAACTAGGAGAGATGCGACATTGCGTAAAGGGGCACGACATCCGCGAAACAAATTGATGTTTCTACTATCTACATTCATATTATTAATATTAATATTAATTCAATTTACCAATACAAGTGGATCGCCACAATTAAGCTTGATTCGTGGATTCGGAATTCTTAGATTGTTTTTTAATTTTGTTTCTTTTCTTTTTTTTTTTAAAAAAAAGGTGATAATATATTCTAACATCCAAGTTGAGGCCGCGAAAATTGAAAAAGATTCTTCTCTGTTTCATTGGTGAATTAATTGAC
This sequence comes from Pueraria montana var. lobata, assembly GCA_026413185.1. Classification (NCBI taxonomy): domain Eukaryota; kingdom Viridiplantae; phylum Streptophyta; class Magnoliopsida; order Fabales; family Fabaceae; genus Pueraria; species Pueraria montana. Next base: position 46,158,349 of record CM048646.1, read on the forward strand.
GCAATGCATCTCCACGAACCTAAATGATAAGTGATAACCACTGCCACTGTAGTTAAACCTTGGGCATTGTTTAATTTAATTTCCAGGCTAGCTAGCTACATGGATGCTTGGACCCTTTTTTTTATAAAAAAACGTAACCTTATTTCACACACTTTTTACGATAAAGAGAAATGTAAAAAAGAATTAAAAAAATATGGGATACGATAAATGATATAATAAAGTGAAAATTATTACAAAGAGTATTTTAAAAAATTTAAATAAATGTAATATTATTCTTTTTGAAATACAAAGGGAATTATTTTTTCGCCCTGGTACGTTTGTTGATTTAAGACTCTCAGCTCAAAGGAATTACTTCTGCTCAACTTATGCTGTTTTTATTATTATTAATTTATTAGTATTATTATTCATTGATGAGATCCATCCACCATTAGGCTGGGTATGGAAAAGGTTCATGAGGAATCCCACAAAAAAATAGAATGAAGAAATGAAGAAATGCATTATATGAGGTTTAAACTTGGTATTCAAATTGCATGTTTCCTAACCGTAGCAATTGAATTCCATGCTATACCTATATCTTAGATTATTATAAATATTCTCACTTTAATTTGATCATAATTTTACCTTTTTAAAAGTATTAAATGTTTGCAATAAAAAAAAAGTATTAAATGTTTAATTGACTTTAAATATAAAACATATTAATTTTAAATATATTTTTATAGTTGTAATAAATTTTAAACACTTATTAACGTATCACATTGTAAGTATATTTTTTAGAACTTTGTATTTATAGTGGATTTCACTTTTCAACATCAGAAGTCTAATATTAAACATTGATTTATGTTTTGACATGAATAAGCCTTTAGAGAGATCATTCAGTAGGGGTGGGTATATGGGCTTGAGCCCGCGGACCGGCCCGTTAAGTCCGCGAACTTTGCGGTTAACGGACCTAAAAAATTTTCATTGTATAATAAGTCCGGATTTTGAGCCCGGCCCGCGAAGTTCGGGGATTTAACGGGCTTAGCCCGCGGGGCCCGCGAAGCCCGCTAATAAGAAAAACTTTGCGTTTTGCATAGAGGCACAAGAGAAGAGTCTCTTAGTTTTGCTTTAAAATTTCATACACTACTGGTAAGTAAGTAAAATTGTGTTTTGCTTAGGAATAATAATAAACTTGGTGATGAAATTGTAATTTAAACTTAGAAATTTGCTTATATTTCTCAATCACAAATTCACCATCAGTAGCATTGTGTACAAATGACAATGAGTAGTAACAAATTTAATGTTTTTAAGTTTTTTTTTTAAAAAAAAAATCACCATTTTTATTGGGTCCGCAGGCCGGCCCGTTTAACAGCGGGCTTTGCGGGGCGGACACGAACCCAAAAATAAAGACCATTTATTTCGCGGACCGAACTTGGCCTGGCCCGTCAAAACGCGGGCTTCACGGGTCAGGTCTTATACGGGCCGAGCCGGCCCGTATACCCACCCCTATTTTAGACCTAATTTTTTTTTCTTGTCTCTCTACTAGTCTACCACTTATTATTGATACTTCTCTTAGTTTTCTTCAAAAACATAATTAAATCGTTATAAACAGTTTTTTTATCCCTTGGTTTTACTCTTTTTTTTAATGTATTTATTTATAATTTTATTTTGTCCTATATAGTTACTTATACATTTTCTTTTGTTTTCTTTGAAAGTAATTCTATTCAAAACATAATTGAACACTACATATAAACATCTCATTTATAACAATATCTACTTATACATTGCAACATCTTCCTCTCTCCCATTCTTATTTCTCATTTAGTTAACTCTTCAACACAATAATTAAACATCACATGTTAGAGTTTGATGACAATGCACTAACGGTATAAAATAGTTCTACACTATCATCCAATAACAAATCACCGTTTATATGACTTTTAAAAATGGTTATTATAAAAGTCAACAAACTTACTATATATAGTAGGTTGTGATTGGATAATTATGTAAAACTATTTTATACTGTTAGTGCATAACCTTTTTTCTATATATGTTATAACTAGAATGTAAAAAAATTATTTGAATTAGAGAGACATTTTTTAATCACATATGACACTTAGGACATTTTTTTCTTTTTTCCTCCGTCACATTGAAATATTTTATATTTATATTTATTTCTTCATCACTTCATAGATTCAAAATACTTTAATAATTATAAACTTACTAGGATTAACTTAGTAATGAAAGATTTGAATAATATGTATGAGATCATAGATTCTAACTTCAGTGTGACCATTATAAAAAAAAGGCAACATTATTCATATGGTTACTTATATTTATTTTATGTTACAATTTGGTCCTTTATTTTTTAAAAGTTACAAAATAGTTCCTTATCTTTATTTTAAGTTACAATTTGGTCATTTATTTTTTAAAAGTTACAAAATGGTCCCTTAAGTTTTTTTTTATAACATGTTTATCCAAAAAAAATTAAAAAATACATTACTTCAAGGGGTAAACATGCTATAAAAAAAATTACTTAAAGGACTATTTTGTAACTTTTAAAAAATAAAAGATCAAATTACAACTTAAACTAAAGATAAGTGATCATTTTACAACTTTTAAAAAATAAAGGACCAAATTATAACATAAAATAAAAATAAGGGACCAACAAAATAATTTAGCCTAAAAAAATCTTAATTATATATATATATATATATAAAGAATATATAAAAATCATATATGGAGAAGGATTTATAATTCTGACATCTGTCATGAAATGGGTGACCGTACGAACAAGACCAGCTGGACAATAGAGTTTAAAATTACTTTTCAACCAAAGGGATACACAGACAGTGATAACTTCTTAGCTCGCAGTAATTCTTAATCGCATTCTTTCTCTGTTATTGCGAAAGCTACGTTTTATCGTTAAAAAAACAATCAGTACGTTTTTAATAGAAAATATGTACAGTATTTAAATATACACTCATAATTAATATTAATTTAAATATATATTTTAAGTATATTTAATTATTTAAAAAATAATTATATTAAAAATAAATTTTATATAAGTTTAAAACAAATCTTGTCAAACATATTCGTCATCCTTACAAATTAGAACTCAGTTAGGAGTTATAAGGTTAGCTTGGTAGGGAATGGAGGAGAGATCGTGGGTTCGAATCTTTCCGCTAACAAAAACTAACAATTAACAACTAACATTTACCGATAAAAATAAATAAATTAGAACTCTGTTATTCTTTATTCAATATAACCACATTAGCCTTGATAAGGATTGAATGTTATTTTTTTTTTATTTTATCATGATTGAATGTTACTACTTTAAGAATACAAATCAGTAATCACCATAAAAATTTATAATAAAGATGAAAGCAAACCAATTTAACATTAATAATGGATGTCAATTTTACTTCTTCTAAAATCCTAAGATACATACATACCATAGATAAATATGTCAATTATAAAATTTAGTATTCTTTCATCTTTTAATAATTTTATATATTATATATTTGATCAATATAATTGTCGAATCACAAATGCATATTACCCTGTAAATTCAAACAATAATGTTAAAATATTTTTATTTCTAATTTTTGACATATATTAACAATATATAAAAATTTTGAATAATATATGATTTTGTATATATAACTTATACAAAAGGTTTATGCAAAAAAAAAAAAAAACTTATACAAAAGGCAAACTTTTTTTTTACAAAACAAAAGGAAACTTTTAGTCCTACAATGAATTGAATTGAAATAAATTTATCTAATGAAATATTATTGGAAAGTATAAGAATGACTAAATCAACAATTTTGCAACCGCAATTATCAATCATTAAACTTGACTCATCACTTTTTAAATGCCAACCTTCATTTGTTGCTAAAAGCTATTCTCTTTATAGTGCATGTGTGTCGCTAATTAATGTGTATTTATGTTTATTAAATCAATCTCATCATTTTACCTGAATTACTATTGTTTACAATATCCCGATAAATTAACATAACACACAATTTCTTTACGGATTGTAACAAGAAAAAAATTTCTTTACGGATCAATAAACTTTGCAGGTAGTTTATTGGTTAAATTAATCTTAAGGTCCTTCAACTATATTTGAAAAATTTTAATTTAGTTCCTAAATAATTTTTTTTTCATTTTTTTTTATTCATAGAAATCGAAGACAAGTACCGAAGATTTACAACAACTCACGTACCATGTTTAACCAACTGAGCTAGACCCCCTCGGTACAATTTTTTTTCATCTAGATCCCTAAATTTGTGTTTATTTTTTCATTAGCTGTCTACCATTAATTAGAATGAGAGTATTTTTTTTTATTAGATTAGAATGAGAGTATTAAAGAGTGTATCGTTAATACTTCTCTTAATGATAACTAATACAAATGAATTTCTCCAAATTATAGTAGTAAGTGGTTATTTAAATAATTTAAAATTTATAATAACCAAAAAAATTGAAGGACAAGAATTAAATATAATTATAGATATTTAAAACATATTTTAACTTTTTCTTAAATTTTCTTTTCGCTCTAATATGTTTAAATATAAAATTTATTTTTATATAATTAATTATAATAATAATAATCAATTATTGACATAATCAATTATTAAAATAATTTATTTTTTAACTAAGCCTACTTTTTGTGGAGGTGGATCATTGTTAATGCGCTTACGCATGTACAGTAATTACTAATTAGTGAACGGAGCAAAGAAATCCCTTTTAACAAATAGGTCGGCCAACGAATCTTCTTTCAATTTCTAACGAATTAAAAAATAATATAAAATTTGTATGATAAAGAGAAGAAGAAAAATATTTGAAAAAAGAATTGAGGACCAATGCAACAGGAATACAGCATTAAGAACACCCAAAAAAAAAAAAAAGGAATACAGCATTAACGCATTGAAATTAAAGTATATGTGGCTAGAGTCAACCTAACCTACAATCGAATAAAATTTAATTAGGTTAACTAAGTTTTTAGTCATTAAATTTTTCAAAATTCAGTTTTTAATCTCTAAATTTTAATTTGACTGGTCAAGGTCCCTAAACTTTTTAAAAATTCGGTTTTTAGTCCTTAAACTTTAGTTTGACCGGTCAAGGTTTCTAAACTTTTTAAATATTTGGTTTTTAGTCCCTAAACTTTTTAAAAATTCAGTTTTTAGTCCCTTAATTAATGAGATTTCAATTACTAAAAATCGAATATTTAAAAAGTTTAGGGACCTTGACCGGTCAAACTAAAGTTTAGGAATTAAAAATTAAATTTTTAAAAAGTTTAGAGACCTTGACCAGTCAAATTAAAGTTTAGGAACTAAAAACCGAATTTTAAAAAAAGTTTAAGGACTAAAAACTTAGTTAACCCATTTTTCTCCTAGAATCAAACCTCTACTGCTTCACCAGCTTATTCAGCGTGTTTTTTAAGAGGATCCATGCCAATTTTGACAATAGTGGTTTGGTCAGTTTGGGGACCCTCTATGGTGGAGCGTTGGCATCTCTGCCACCAGGTGATTTCGGCATTGTTGCGATTAGGGATTTGTTGGAAAATTATGTTTTTATATGTTCATCTTTTTTATTTGAAAATTAAAACTGTTTGGATTAAAATAATTGTTTGTTTTACTACACATCAGATTATTTATGGGAAGGAAATGAGATTTAGGTCCTGTTTGGATTAGCTTATGAACAACTTATTTGAACTTATATTCTGACATAAGCACTTGTAACTGTGTTTGGATGAACTTATAAAAATAGCTTATCACTGTCCCATAAGCTGTCTACAACTTATTTTCATAAGTTGTTTAATATAGCTTATAAAAAGTTACTTAAGCAGAGCTTACAAGGTGAGTGCCAATTCGATTCTCTGCAGTGCCGATTCCCTTTGTACGCTCTACCTTTTTTGTTTTTTTCCTACTTTTTTCTGTATAATCCTTCGAAAATTGTATGCGCTTGTTTCGTCAAACGATTTTGACATGTACATTTAATATACCAAAATAATAAGTGGATATATAAAAAGGATCCAAGGCATAAAATTTTAATCATGCTTTTACAGATAAACTTAATTAAATATATTAATTTATATTTTAATCATATTTGATTATTAAATATTTAAAATTATTGATAGATATATGATTTTTTTTACGTTTAATTATAGTTTTATAATATATATCTGTATGTGTGAGTTATATAAACTAAAAAAAAGTAAATCGAGACTACTAATTTTTTTTATATATATATATATATATATTGTTATTTTTTTAATTACTTAGTTGTTTTTAAATTTTTATTTATTTAATTCATGATTTGGTTCTTAATTTTTTTTAATTTTTAAAATGAGACAAATCTTATAAGTACTTATGTAACATTTGTATTCAAATGCTTCAAAATTGTGTAAGTACTAATTAACATGTATATCCAAACGCAAATAACTTATTAAATTTTAAACACTTATATGATAAGTTCTAATATAATAAATATTTATTGAATAAGATCTTAATTAAGTTATTTTTTCAAACGGACCCTTAGACCTTTTAAATCGTTCCTTCATTGCTGTTGTTGGGGGATGATGTCGTTGTTCGACAACATTTGGAACTTGTGTGGTGTGAGTGTCATGGCTGCCGCGAGGTGGAGATACGGTGGTTGCTAGTATATTTTGCGTCACTAGATGAAAGAATAAAAAGAAAAAAAAAATGAACGCTGTCGTCAAAAATTGCCTTGGCAAACGATAATCGAAGATATTGGTAGGATGAGAGTTGCTAAGTGAAGGTAGGAATCTAGTGTGGACAATCTTAGAATTTTATATTAATTATAAGGATTTAAAAAAATAGTTTACCGTGGATCATTTATCATGGTGTCCACTCTAAAATTACTTTTTTACTTTTAAAGGTATTAGTATTACTATTATATAGTAAACCGAAAGCATAACCTTATATTAGTCGAAGTTCGTAAGAGTATTTAATAATATAATAATCATAATGATTGATGTTTGATATTGATGGAGGAAAGAGTGTGAATATTACTGTATACTCTTGATAGTATATTCAGAAAATGAACGGACATTTTAAAACCTTTTGCCTTGAGTATCCAATATATTCTCGACACGTAATTGAATTCCCAAAGTTGGTGTCTTTCCGTTTCACAACAAAAAATAACTAAATGAATAATTTCGTGCGAATCACTTTCTTGAATTGCGACAAAGTTTAATGCTAAGGTAAGCCCAAATAAAAACAAGTACATCCTAGATTTTTGTAGGAAAAAGAAAAGCAAATTACAGTAATGGCTATGTTTAGGTCGTCATTTCAACTAATTAGTGTCTATTTAAGTATTTACCTTTATTGATAATGTTTAGTAAACAATTTTTTTTAATAATTTGTAACATTTTTTAAAACGTTAACATCTAACTTTTTTACTTTTTATATATATTCCTCTTTTATTTTTAAAATATTTATTAATATTTTTTTATTCTTTTTTATATAAGGTAGAATTTTGTTGTATATTTTTATTTCTCTTTTTTCACTGATAAGGTAGGGTTTTATTTTTTTTCCTTTTTTACATAAAATAGGATTTTCTTAATTTTATTCTTTTATTACATAAGATATTGATAATGATAGATAATGAATTTATTATTATTATTATTTGAATTTTTTTATATTACACTATTTATTTTAACCATTATACTAATGAGTTTAATGGTGATACACTGACGGTGTAAAATTTGAAATGCAGAGAATCACACTAAAATGGTGGGGTTGAATAGTGTGTTAGTTAAAAGCTTTGAAAACTTTTTGCAAAGATGGATATATACTAACTTAAGTTTTACAAGGAACTTGTAAAAACGAAAGATTGCAAGTATCGTCCAGTCGTTAAAAGAAACAGTTCAATGGAACTATGTTTTCATATACCGTCCAAACGTGAGGCAAAAGGACTTTCGCAAATATAGAGAGAAGAAACTTGTGCGTATGATGCGAAGAATCAACTTAAGAGAATAACTAATAAACTTAAAAGCGAAAAAGTAAAAACATTTGGTTTATACTGGTTCACTCAATCTGAGCTACGTCCAGTTCTCCTTCAAAAATCTTTGAAGAGTTCCACTGATCAAGTTCTGATTACAAACAAGTATTATATACTCTGCCACTTCTGGCTACGAGTATTCTCTAAGCCACTTTCTGGCAAACCTTTAATCTCCCCCTGAGATTAAAGAACACCCAAGTCTTGGCTTTCCAAACAGAAACTGTTTGATTACAAATTCAACAAATAACTCTCACAGAGAGAATGTTACAATGTAAGAAAATACACAAATAACTTAGCAAAGCTAAGAAGATTTCTCTTTTCACACAAGTGTAGGTCATCCAATTGATTTGACAGAGTTTCAGCTCTTAGAAAACTTGAATGCTTCGTTATTGATTTCGTGAGCTTGTTCCTCTATTTATAGGCAGCTTGGTGAAGATATCCATTGTGGGATCGGTGCCTTTGCCAATAACCGTTCTCTCACAATCATATGACTGTTGCTGCGTGTCAGCTTGGGGTGGAGAGATGGAGGAGACAACAGTACATGCAGCGCCTCCACTACTTGTACAATTTTTGCATAGAGAAGCTTTTTTGTCCCTTATGGTATACTTTTCGAATTTTCAAATGAAATGTCACATTAGAAAAGAGAGGGAATAACAGAACATTTCAAAGAATCATCATCGAAAAGCATAAGTGTACTTCTACATTATTATTGACGCTTTATATAACTGTTTGATAGAGAAGATGATGTAAGTTATATAAGCGTTGGACACTTCTCATTTGGACGCAGTGTTTACACACGTTTTTGTAATGCATTGGACACTTATTTTATAACAGCACGCTGGACGCTGGTTTTAATACTTATGAAAACAAATTTCCAATTACTCCTTGGACGCATTGTACACATAGAGATATAAAGTTTGAGCTTAAGAAATACAATACCATTGAGACATTAGACAATGTGGTACCTATAATACTCAAACATAATTCATTAGATACTTCAAAATTTGAGTCTCATTTATTATCATCAAAATCGAAGTTTGAGGGATTAGACATCGTCCAAAGTCTTAGACTCCAACAAAATTATTTTACACAGTCATCCAATCATAAATCACCATGGATATTACTTTGAGGGTAATTTTGTAAAAGTCAAAAAACTTACCTTATATGGTGGATTGTGATCGGGCGATGGTGTAAAACTTTTTTACACTGTCAGTGCATAGCCCTTTTTCTCTATACTAATTACAATATTTATTTTAGACTTAAATATGTTTTAGGTCCATGATAAATTAGTGAAATTTGTTTTGAGTCCCTAATAATTTTTTTTGGCATTGAGTTCATAATAAAACAAAATTTTTGTTTTTTGTTCTTGTTATTTTGTTTTAGTCCTTATAATATATCTATTTTTTCATTTGAGTCCTTATAATATTTTGTTCATTTTGTATTAGTCTTTTTGAAAAATATTTGATAGGGGACTCATAACAAATGAAAAATAGATATATTAGAAGAACTAAAATAAAATAACAATAACCAAAAATAAATTTTTTGTTTTATTGAGGACTCAACACAAAGAAAAAGTTTATTAGTATCCAAAACAAAATTCGCTAATTTATTAGAGACTTAAAACATATTGAAGCCTTTATTTTATTATTTTGGCATTATACTTCAAGATATCGATATCAATAGTATAAAATTTTATAATATTTATTTTCTAAGTAAAGTTTTTTAAATAAACTTTTTAATATTTTTAATTATTGTCATTAAAATACTCATTATTAATGTTTTTAAATAATTATTATTTAAAGTTTATAAAAATTATCAATTTTTTTTAATTTTACTAGGATAATGATCACAAAATTAAAAATGAAAAATAAAAGATAAAATTTAAATTTTTATATATTAAATTCTGTAACTTTTCATTTTTTTATTATTCACCCATTACTCCCTTTTTTATTTTTTTTAAATAAATATATTTAATAAAATGTGTTTTTATCTGTCAATAATTTCTTATATCATTTAACGGAGACATTGAAAAAAATAAATAAAATAATGTTCTGAAATTCTAGTAAAATAAAATTTATAAAGTGAGTTATTTTAAAATAAAATAAGTATTATAATTTTCTCCAGATTTTTGTTTTATATTATTTGTTGGGTTAACTAAGTTTTTAGTCCCTAAACTTTTTTCAAATTCGATTTTTAGTCCCTAAACTTTAATTTGATTGGCCAAGGTCCCTAAACTTTTTAAAAATTCGGTTTTTGGTCCCTGAACAAAATTTTGACAGGTCAAAGTTCCTAAACTTTTTAAAAATTTGATTTTTAGTCCCTGAATTAATAAGATTTCATGGACTAAAAATCGAAATTTTAAAAAGTTTAAGAACTAAAAATCGAATATTTAAAAAGTTTAGGTATCTTGACCGGTCAAACTAAAGTTTAGGGACTAAAAACCAAATTTTTAAAAAGTTTAGGAACCTTGACCAGTCAAATTAAAGTTTAGGGACTACAAACCAAATTTTGAAAAATTTAGGGACTAAAAACTTAGTTAACCTTATTTATATTTGTCAGTTTCAGTTATTTTGGTTAAAGCACGTTATTATTTTTTAAGAGATTAATTATCATGTATTGTTAATATAAAATTTGTATACTATTGAGTAATAAAAAATATTTTAAAATAGTTATTATAAAAAAATAAATTTACTTTATATAAAAATTTAAAATGAAATAATAATGTAAAAAATATTTATACTATCAAATTAAAAAGAAAATGAAAAAAAAAGATATACTATGCTTGACAAAAAAGTTAATCTTTCTTTTCCTTTCTTTTTATTTTCTTTCCGATAAAAAAATGAAATGTTCGCTGTCTTTTCTCTCTATTTTTTTTTTCATTCTTACACACTACAATTTCTCTTGAATGTACGCATGATCCGTATCCAACTTTTCTTATTAGGTTATTATATTTGTATACCTAATTTTTGTTTCCTCTCATTTTAATTTTATTTTTTATTTTTCCTTTCTTGTTTATTATATTATTTATCCTGACTATTAGTTTTTCTATTTTTTTAATTTTCTCTATATTTTTGCATCCTTCACCTTTAGCTTTTTCCTTTTTTTATTAGAGCATAATAATAATAATGGACCACAATTGTGTTGTACAGGTTTAATGATGATATCCTTTTTGAGATTGACCCCTCCCACTTGCATCTTTCAATGATTTGACATGTAACCTATCGTTTATCTTAACTGACGTTAGAACCCAGTCAGATGCCGTGGATTTACAACTGAAAGTTAGACACCCCAACCCACTTGTTTTCCTCTTCTCGAAATTTCCACATTATTTAATTTCTCCTTTGCTTTTTGGAACCAAAATTCCCTATGTTGCAGTTTTCTGTGTTTATCTTAAAAAATAGGCTTAAATATCAAATTAGTTCTTAAATTATATTAAATATTTTAATTTGACCTTTAAATTAAAAAATGCATCAATTTGGTCCTTTCCATTCAATTGAAGTTGACACCGTTAATAATTTGAGACCAAATTGGTAAGGCTTGTTTAGTCTTCTTGCTTATTGGGATAATTTAGCCTTTAATGATGTCAATTTGGTCCCAAATTATTAACGGCACTAACTCTAATTGGACGAAAAGGACCAAATTGATGTGTTTTAAAATTTGGGATCAAATTGAAATATTTAATATAATTTGGGGACCAATTTGATAATTAAGCTTTACACTGATATCTTTTTATAAGAGAAGTTGTTATAAATATTATACAAGAAATAATATTATTATACAAAGAGAAATATTATGTATAATTTAAAAAAACTTCATGTGTTAATATAATTTGTTGGTTCTATGCAGAGATGTTAATAACGGGATCTGCTTCATTGACCCATCTTGACATTTAAAGTTAATTTTTGATGGGTTTAAATATAAAATTTATAATTAATCAGTGTATTATGAAGATGAATTTGGATAGTCATTTCAATTTGGTTCGAAGTTTAATATTCTTTTAAAAATTATATATTTTTAAATAATCATATATTAATAATATAATTTCTTGACTTTATAGATATACAATTTAACTATATATTATATTATCTATCTTAAAATATATATTATAAAATACACATTAATTTTAATTATATATTTATTAAATTTTATGATTTAATTATATATAATATTAACATTGATATATTACATCAAATTAACTCAGTCTTTTTTTAAATATTTTGGGTCTTAATTGGATAATATTCCGGATCTTAATTGGGTAAGAATCATATCAACAAATAATCAAACATGCTATAAAGAAATTGAAAGTAGCTTTCATGTTTTTACATGAAAAACATTTCACAAGGACAATATCAACATTAATCCAATCTCACTTTTAAGTGCATGTTTGGTTTTACATGAAAAATGTTTCACAAGGACAATATCAACATTGACCCAATCACACTTTTAAGTGCATGTTTGATTGTACGCTAGGACCTAGGTAGCTAGAAGCCATATAAAATGTAAAAATTCAAAAGCAACACTGAATTACTTTACTTACAACATGAAAAATCAATTACCTTTACTTTATAGCGTCACTCCTTTAAACATACTATTCATTGGTCAATGGGCTAGTTTGCTTAAAATAATTTTTTTTTAAAAATGTGTTTTTTAAAAAAGTGATTTTTAAAAAAAACAGATAGGATTTGCTTCTTAAAAAAAGTAAAAAATTATTTTTTTAAGCAAAAACAGTTTAGAAAAACACATAAAAAAATTACTTATTTAATTTAAATTTTTTTAATAAAAAAAATTTAAACAAACGAGTCCAATATAGAATTAAACATGAAATTTCCCATACATAAGAAGTGTCAAAACATGCCTCATAATCTCATCTAAAAATAATTATGAATAAAAGTAATGCGAATCTCATGCTTAAATCGGTACACTTGAACTTGACACAACATAACCATTTTTTTTAATGGAAAGGGGAACAAAACCATTTATAATTCACTTATATTATTTAAACATAAAAAATTAACTCTATATATGATATTATATATAATTTTTTTTATCATTTACTTATTTTTAATTTTTTATAAACATTAATCTTAAAATAAAAGGACAACCTTTTATTATAACAACTCTTAAAACATTTTCCTTTTCAATATGTTGCTTCTCTCATGAGATATTTCGTGCTTTAAGTAAATTTGATTTAGGGAAAAAATGAAAAAAAAAAATAGAGGAAGGAAAGAAAGGAAAAGGGAAAAAGTTGAGTAGAAAATGAAATATTTTTTTTATATTATTTGGTAGAAGAATAAATTAATTTTAACATCTTTTTATTTCTTTCCCAATCCTTTCTTCTATTTTCTTTTCTATAATACCAAGAAATACACCGTACGTTATGGTATGCATATATGATATATGTCCATGTGGTAAAGCAAGAAAATTAAAATAATGGCAAGTTTATTGTAGATCGACTGGAACTGGAAGGTGCTTACGAGGTTCCTTGGGATCTTCTCCTTGACTTGTTTTTCCTCGAGTTCCAAATTCCCTCGTAGCGCAATAGAGATTAGGCACTAGAAACTATAGATTTGACATTAACACATAATTTTAGTTTAGTATTTGAATAATGATGAAAATTACTTTTGATAGCAATGCAACATGTCTGATCAACAGGAAACCAAATTAAACTAAAATTGAGCATGCCGGCAATCAGTGTCAAGAGGATCTGCTTAAGTAATACTATAAGTATGCATGGTTACGAGATAGGCAATCGTAATGCTTTAGATTCTCGCATTAAATCATAGATACAGTTTTGCTATGTTATGGATTTCCATATCTTATAGGGATGTTATCAACAATTATCTTTTATTCTCTCTCTCTCTATCTCTATCTCTATCTTATTGTTTGATAGTCTTTTTCATTAGCTATAACAGTAGAATAGTAGCCTCTGGCCAACCCATAAAATACTACCAATTATTATCAAAGTACGCCGTTGATTCAAACCAAATTTTCAAAATCCCGTTGTTATTTAATATTAGATGTTTGCTTTAGTCGCTTCTTCAGTTATCATCCCCTACCTTCCACTGCATTAAATAAAGGGTGCTGCTGTATATGAAGTAATCGAGCCCAGACTAAGTTATTAATTAGCTGGAGAATGCATGATCTAATAGCATCACCCTGAAATAAATATTCTATCAATAAGGGAAGCCCCACTTCTGTTATATTTTCTTTGGATTTTGGCAACTTTCAATTTAAAAAAAAAAATCAAATAATTTAAGCTTGGAATACTTGTTCATGTGCAATTGTGCAAAAGAAGTGATCTCAGACCGAGACCAACACCAATTGATCTCAGTTGTATCAGTTATTAAGCAACTCAAATTTCGTCAAGTAATTAAGATTTTGAACCTGAAATTTGAATCAATGGCATTTTCTTTTCCTCTGTTTTTTTATTGAGTTGAAAGTCAAACGATATTGATTCAATTTCTCTTGAGTATCTGAACGACACTTTTAAATGTAAATGTCAATGTTCTTTTATTTTTCCCATATATAATAGAAATTTTAAAGGGTCCCGCAATGGATAATAATGAATCTGTATTGCATCTGCATTAGATATTCAGTCCTTTGTATTTTATTATTAAGAAGAAAACCTGGTCTACGTGATTGATTTCATTTGTATTTTTTTCCCCTTCTTTAATTACTTTTTATTCTTTTTTCCTTAATTAAAAAATCCATAATATTATAAGGGACATAAGACGGGCAGGTAGAATAATTAACAACATTTAAATACATTTGAACCAGATCTATATTATCAAATCAAACGCTCAAGTTTATACCTTCAAAACCAAGAAATCCCTTCGCTATAGATTCGAAATGATCTATTCATGATCGTATCCTTCATTGTTTATATATATATATATATATATATATAGGGGATGTTTTAAATAAGAACACTCATTAAAATGAGAAATGAGAACAAACAATAATAACAGTTAGATTAAGGTTAAAAAATATTAACAGCTGTGATTAAAACCCAAATTTTAAACAGTCAAGTGCCTTGTTCTCTGGTTATCTTCCCTTTCACCCATTCTCATTCAACGTGAATTCATTCACGGGCTTTTGCCTTCACCTTGCACTCTACCTCGGAACCACATCTTCGCACCGTGGAATGGAGTTTACAGTATTAGATGGGACCTTTGACATTTTTATTAACCTCTGAACCAATTCTAGGAGTTGATTCTAGGAGTTGATTCTAGGAGTTAATTCACTTTACACTCATACATAATCATGAATTCTATTAACTGGTTGTAATGCACAGGTGTGGTGTTCTTAAAAATTTGAATGATTATGAGCATTGCAACACCACATCGTGAATTGAGTTCACCTTGAATGAGAATGGGAGGCAGAAGATAATTAGAGAACAAGGCACGTGACTTTTAAAATTTGGGTTTTAATCACAACGGTTAATTGTTTCTAACCTTAATCTAACAATTATTATAGTTTGTTCTCATTTCTCATTTTAAGGAGTATTCTCATTTGAAACATCTCATATATATATATATATATATATATGAGGAAGGATTCACCTAGAGTTACTCTCCATCTTTACCATTCATTTTTTTGAAATCTCATCTTTACCATTCATTTTCTTGAAATCTAATGATTGTAATGAGTAACTAATCTTAACCATTCGATTTCAAGAAAATGAATGAATGGTGAGGATGGGGAGTAACTCTCTTAAAGTTACTCTTGGAATAACTAATCTTAACTATTAGATTTAAAAAAATGAATGAATGGTGAGGATGAGGAGTAACTCTCTTAAAGTTTACCTAATGATATTAAAAGTACTTTATTTATAGTTCTTATATGCAGATGAGTTATAATCATGTCATCTGAGCTCATGAGCTATGTGGTAATCCTAGTAGAGAGAATGAGTCCTTTTAACTGAATATCATGAAACTCCTAGCGTGAAATATGCGAACAAGTGATAAGGATTCTTTGTTTTTGGACATAGAAAACACTATGTGGTGTAGCGTGTAGGCTTTAAATAGCATATCAGGCCTTAAATTGGTCACCGGTTCTATAAGGAATTTGAGTGGTTGGGACCGTCCTGGTTCAATCATACTAAATTTGGCCTAATAGTGTAAACCTCAAACAAGAGTCCCCCAAACTTGGCATACTGATAAGGAAACGTAACAAAGTGAAATATCATCGAAGGTCTTTAAATTAAGTAGTATTTGAGCTTCTTGTAAAGAACTCTTCTTGTTGGGACAATCAAATCATTAGTTCAATTGTGTTAAAATTTGAAAGATTTGAACCTTTGTTAATCATGGTGTAGTAATTGTTGATAATGTGAATTAGTATCTATTTTATTTTAATTTATTAGAGTTTATGATAGAATTTCTACTGTTATGACAGTTACAAGTTTATGTTTTTATGTGAGTTTATGGGCTGTTACAAATTTATGAGTAGCTTTATTTGCCATTATTTTTTTGGTTATGCATCTTTTGTATTTAAAGATTGGCAGTATGAAGTAATGAATAAGAGTTTCAGCCTTCATTTGTTTTAGTCTTCTCTAAATTTTCTTTCTTATTTCCAACAAAGTGGTATCCAGAGCTCAATTGTTCTTGAGGGACCTGGTAAGGAGAGAGTCCACCAAACACCCAAACACTTACACTGAGAGTTGAAAATGCAATCTGATAACTCAGCCATAACATTGCCAATTTTTGAGGGTGAGAATTATCACTTATGGGCAATCAGAATGGAGGCTTATCTTGATGCTGGTGATCTTTGGGAAGCTATTGAAGAGGATTATGAAATTGATCCATTACCAGACAATCCAACGATGGCACAAATCAGGAATCATAAGGAAAGAAAGTAGCAAAAATCAAAGGCAAAGTCCTATCTATTTTCTGCTGTTTCTCAAGCAATCTTTACCAAAATTGTGACTCTAAAGTCAGCAAAGGCGATCTGGGATTTTCTCAAGCAGGAGTATGAAGGAGATGAGAAAATCAAAGGGATGCAAGTGCTGAATTTGATCCGGGAGTTCGAGATGCAGCGGATGAAGGAGTCAGAAACAATCAAGGAGTATTCTGACAGACTTCTAAGCATTGTTAACAAGGTGAGGTTGCTTGGAACTGAGTTTCTTGATACAAGGATAGTTCAAAAAATCCTTGTGACTGTTCCTGAGAGGTTCGAATCTACTACTTCCTCTTTGGAAAATTCCAAAGATCTGTCAAAGATTACTTTGGCAGAATTGGTGTATGCTTTGCAAGCCCAAGAGCAAAGGAGACTGATGAGGGAGGAAGGCATGATTGAAGGAGCTTTACAGGCCAAACTGAAACTCAATCAGGGTCAAAAAGCAAAGAAGAAAAAGACCCATTGGAACAACTTTGAAAAAGGAGAGAGTTCCAATAAAGGGAGTAAAGCTGGAGATGAGAAGGCAGAATATCCTCCATGCCAGCACTGTGGAAAAAGGAATCATCCTCACTTCAAATGCTGGAGAAGGCCTAATATACGCTGCAACAAATGCAACCAGCTTGGTCATATTGCAAAATTTTGCAAGACCAAAAGGCAGCCTCAAACTGAAGCTCAAGTGGTTGATCAACAACAGGAGGAGGAGGAGCAGTTATTTGCAGCAACTTGTTTTGCCATCAACAATAATGGTGAAAATTGGTTGATTGACAGTGGATGTACACCTCATATGACGTATGACGAGGAGCTGTTCAAGGAGATAGACAGAACAACCATTTCAAAAGTCAGAATAGGCAATGGAGAGTGCATAGCTGTTAAAGGAAAAGGCACTGTTGCAATTGAAAGTTGCTCAGGTACTAAAATCATTACTGATGTGCTTTATGTACCTGAAATTAATCAAAATTTGTTGAGTGTTGGCCAGCTACTTGAAAAGGGCTACAAAGTATTGTTTAAAGACAAAATGTGTCTAATTCAAGATGCAAATGGACAAGATCTTTTTAAGGTTAAAATGAAGGGAAAAAGCTTCTCTTTAGATCTTATGGAAGAGGTGCAGGCTGCTATTTCAAGTCCAGTTAATGTCACTGAGCTTTGGCACAAGAGATTGGGTCATTTCAACCATGCTTCACTGCTGTACATGAAAAAATAGAATATTGTGGAAGGCTTGCCATCATTAGAAGATCATGTCAGTAGTTGCAGCGCATGCCAATATGGGAAGCAGTCTAGGCAGCCATTTCCACAGTCAAAATGGAGAGCATCACAAAAGCTGCAGTTGATTCATACAGACCTTGGAGGACCGCAACCTGAATTATCTTTAAAGGGAAGTCGATATTACATTACCTTTATTGATGATTTTACTAGAATGTGCTGGATTTATTTCTTGAGATTCAAATCTGAAGTTGCAGGAGTTTTTTGGAGGTTTAAAGCTTGGATTGAAAATCAATCTGATTGTAAAATCCAGGTTTTAAGGTCTGACAATGGGAAAGAATATGTCTCAGATCAATTTAATTCTTTCTGTGAAGAGGCTGGGATTGAGCATCAACTTACTACCCCTTACACTCCACAACAAAATGGAGTGAGTGAGCGGAAGAATAGAACAATAATGGAGATGGCTAGATGTATGATGCATGAGAAGGGACTTCCAAAGAAATTCTGGGCTGAAGCTGCTAATACAGCCGTGTTTCTGCTAAACAGGCTTCCCACAAAGGCAGTGGAGGGGAAAACTCCTTTTGAAGCTTGGTATGGCCATAAACCTTTGATTCAAAACTTCAAAGTTTTTGGCTGTATTTGTTTTACTTATGTGCCAAAGGTGAAAAGAGATAAGCTAGATAAAAAGGCAGAGGCTGGAATCTTTATTGGCTATAGCACAACTTCAAAGGCTTATAGAGTCTTTCAACCACAAACTGGTAAGATTCTAATAAGTAGAGATGTTCATTTTGCTGAAGATAAACAATGGAGTTGGGAGAAAGATGAATGGAAGCAAGCTTCTGATTTTTCTTTTAATAAAGATGAAAATGTTGATGATCCTCCTGTTAGAGGAACTAGATTGATTTCTGATATTTATGAAAGATGTAATGTTGCTGTGTTAGAACCTGAAAATTTTACAGAAGCAGAGAAGGATCCAAAATGGATAGCTGCAATGAAGGAGGAGCTCAATATGATCGAGAAGAACCAAACTTGGGAATTGGTTTCTAGACCCCAACACAAAAATGTTATTGGTGTTAAATGGGTGTTTAGAACCAAACTCAATGCAGATGGTTCCATTAATAAACACAAGGCCAGACTTGTAGTGATGGGGTATGCTCAAGTATTTGGAGTTGATTTTTTTGAAACATTTGCTCCGGTGGCTCGTCTAGATACGATCAGATTGGTCCTTGCTTTTGCAGCACATAAAGGTTGGAAGGTGTTTCAGCTAGATGTGAAATCTGCTTTTCTCAATGGTTATTTGCAGGAGGAGATATATGTTGAGCAACCTGAGGGTTTTGCAATTAAAGGGTAGGAAGACAAGGTTTATTTGCTGAAAAAAGCCTTGTATGGTTTGAAGCAGGCTCCAAGGGCCTGGTACAGCAGGATTGATGAGTACTTGTTGAGTATTGGCTTTAGCAAAAGTCTCAGTGAGTCAACTCTTTATGTGAAATGCTTGAATTATGAGATTTTAATTGTTTCTCTGTATGTGGATGACCTTTTGGTAACAGGAAGCAATATTATGTTTGTTGAGGAGTTCCAGCAAGACATGATGAAGGTCTTTGAAATGACAGATTGTGGAGAGATGGCTTTCTTTCTTGGAATGGAAGTCAAATAGAATGAAAAAGGAACTTTTATCAGCCAAAAGAAATATGCAAAAGAGATTTTGAAGAAGTTCCTAATGGAGAATTGTAAAATTGTAAGTACTCCAATGTTTCACAAGCTGAAGCTATGCAAGGATGATGGTGTTGAAAAGATGAATGAGACCGATTTCAGAAGTCTTATTGGTTGTCTCATTATCTTACAACAACAAGACCTGATATTTTGCATGCTGTAAGTGTTCTCTCAAGGTTCTTACATTGTGCAAGTGAAGTGCATCTTCAAGCTGCTAAACGTGTGCTTAGATATATCAAAGGAACTCTTGATTATGGTGTTTGGTTTTATTTTAATCAAGAATTTAATCTCCATGAGTTCTCTGATAGTGATTGGGGTGGATCATTGGATGATATGAAAAGCACTTCAGGCTATTGTTTTACACTTGGTTCTGGAGTGTTTTCTTGGACTTCAAAGAAGCAAGATATTGTGGCACAGTCAACTGCAGAAGCTGAATTCATTGTTGCTACTGCAGCTGTTAATCAAGCTTTGTGGGTGAGGAAAATTCTTGCTGATCTGAAAATGATTCAAACATATTCAACCAAGGTGTTTGTAGATAATCAAGCTGCGATTGCAATCTCCAATAATTCAGTCTTTCATGGGAAGACGAAGCACTTCAATATTAAACTCTATTTCCTTAGAGAAGTTCAAAAGGAAGGGGAGGTTTTGTTACAATACTGTAAGACAGAAGATCAGTTGGCAGACATCTTTACAAAGCCACTTTTGAAAGGAAGGTTCGAGAATCTGAGAGAGAGACTTGGAGTTAATAGCTACTGATGCAAGGAGGAGTGTTGATAATGTGAATCAGTATCTATTTTATTTTAATTTATTAGAGTTTATGATAAAATTTCTACTGTTATGACAGTTACAAGTTTATGTTTTTATGTGAGTTTATGGGTTGTTACAAATTTATGAGTAGCTTTATTTGCCATTATTTTTTGGTTATGCATCTTTTGTATTTAAAGATTGGCAGTATGAAGTAATGAATAAGAGTTTCAGCCTTCATTTGTTTTAGTCTTCTCTAAATTTTCTTTCTTATTTCCAACAGTAACCTAAATCTTTGTTTATATGTCCTTTGTCATAATGATTTGAGTTCCCTCATGTTTAAGGGATAAATGTATGGACACTCATGATAAAAAAACAGTTTTATAATCATTAAGTGAATTACCTTTTCAATTGTGGGTGACAATGCTAATTTGGGCATGTGGCACACTGTTATTGGTATCCAACCCTTGAGTTTAATTTAGGCTTCACTATGACACGTGATTAAGGGTTGTTTTATTCATTATCTGCAACAACTAATGACATTGATGAAAATATTAATAAGTCTCTATCTTGTATTTCCTTTGAAAAAAGGCTATTCCTTTGAAAACAGGCTCATTGCAGTATTTTTTTTTTTGCACTGTAATTTCTTGCTTTCAAATTTCAAATTCTTTTAGAATTTTTAATTTTCTTCTCTTTCCTTCTCTTATTCATGCTTCTTCCTTTCTCAAGAGATGCTTGCCTCTAAGAGCATTTTTCTTCATTATTCAATTGTTCAACAAAGGTTCAAGACTTTCTTTTCTTCTGATCTTCGTAGAGTTTCTCATTTTATGATACAAAATCTATCTTCCTTATCTGACATATGCTCCCTAGTTTTTTTTTCTTACTTCTTTATTTTTCTCTATTACTAGTAAAATCGTGCTATGGATATAACTAGATCTCCCTGGAGATGTGGTAAATTGAATCCTTAATGAGTGAAGGAGAGAAGTCTAGGGGCTTCAAGTGACTTTGATTAATAAGAATTTTATAACCTTTAATTTGGCCATCCTCGACCAACATAATCATGTCTGCAACCAGTCATTCATATCCTTGTACTATTAATACTTTTACATGTATGATTATGTCTTCATGACACTTAGTCTTTTATGAAGGTTGTTGATCAGTGACTCACCAGGATGGACGCCTACTCTATCATTGTTTTTGCACCTATTCCAAACTCAAAGGTTCTCTAGTCATAAGTAGAGTTGGGTGACTCTAATGCCTTGTTTGGTAAAGAAGAGAGAAATAAAGTGGATGGAAATATAAAAAAAAGGTGAGTGAAAATAGTTGGAAAAAAAGTGAAAATGAAAGGTGTTTGGTTAAAGAGAAATAAAGAAAAAAAATGAGGAGAGAGATAGAAATATGAATAAAAATAAGTGAGAATTATAGTGAAAATATACATATGAAACTCACTCACTTTTTAATTCTTTCTTTCCTATTTCTATCATACCAACACAAACCTAATTATTTTCATCTCTCCTATTTCCTCTCCTATTTCTATCATAGTCTTTAACGTATTTGAAGGTGGGTTGACATTATGCCTTTGTAAGGGTCAGATACCCCTTGTACCCTATTTCCTCTAGTTTAATGATATTTCTTTTGCCTTTTAGAAAAAGAAAAAAAAAAGTTGTAAAGAACTGTGATGAACTGGCATTTTTATGAAATTGTGTGCATACAAATGTCAAGGTGCTTCATTATGTAAGGTAAATGTGTTCAAAATCAAACCAAATTGTTTTAAACTGCTAAATCGATTAAAAAATTCATACTTTTTTTTATTGCAGTCTGGTTCGATTTTCAAATCCTATTATAAAAATCAAACCAAATTGCACATTATGCTTTATTGATTTTTCTTTTATACCTCCCGTATAAAGCCTCATTATTCTAACCTAAGTAATAACTCAATTCAACTCAATTTTGCTGTAAAAAAAAGTAATAACTCAATTTTGATCGTGATAATATGTTATTCCATATGTGTTGACATTTGTTAATTACGTTAAATGATAAATTTACGAAATTGACAGTGTATGACTAACTTGACTTTTAATGGTTTATAATGTACTTCTTTTCGGGAAAGGTTTGTAATGTAATTATCATTATGTGTGATTTTTTCTTGCTTTATTACTTATAGTTATGTAAATGTCATTTTTAAGGGTCAATTTATTTTGTTAATAAAATCAAATAAAGAGCAATTTCGGAATTCATATTTCATTTCATTTCATTATAAACAAATTAAATAATGAAACTTAGTTGTTTTTTTCATTCTATTCTACCCATTTTTCATCCTTCCTGTGTGAATCCAAATATAGTCTGAATCGCACCTGTGTAAATAAGATGCAGAATGATAGGAATAATTCGCAATTGAATAGAATACCTTTAATTTGAAACTAAGTAAGATCAGATTTCGCAGCCAATAGAAAATAACAGGCCCGTTCCATTGATCCATTTGAAAAGTCTGCTGTTAGTTTCCCCTAAACTACTTAAAATGGTCTTGGGTTTGGTTTATACTGGGCACATTTTTTTATCTTTTAAAATATGCAACTATAAGGCGGCTCTTGAAGAAGCTGTCTAACCCCACCTCCACCTCTAGCCTAATGCCTGCTTGGAAGATAAGCATACCAACTTCTCAGCTATCCATTAAATATCATATCAGACTTTCATAAAAAAAATAAAACATAAATGACGACTGTACAGTACAAAGGTTTCATCCACATATCTGCAATTGATAATTATTGTTGATGTTCTATTTATTAGGAGATTCATATTTTGAATTGTAAGTACTACTAAGGAGAGACATAAGGTTTTGAATTACGGTTGCAATTGTAGTTTCATTACGATTTTTGACATTGCAAAAAAAATGTGGCTGATCGGTTGCAATTATAATCGTGATGTGGTCACAATGAGTAAAATAAACCTTAAAGTTCCAATCGCAAAATGAAGAAAGTGCATATTATCTCGTCTTGTCAATGATATAATTGGAGTGGATGTACCCGACATGCTATTTCTACAAATACCATTTATTCCCAAGAATGAAACAAAGGCCCCATAGAATTAGAGTCTCCTTGCATGCCCAGGCCAAAAAACATGTAGGTTAGGTAGCAGTGTGTGGATAAATTAATAATGGAGAGAGAATGGGGTATGTAAATTTAATGGCAGAGTGAGAGAACAAACATTAATTAATTGGTCTTATTGCATACATAAATTGGAAAAGTAGCTATAGGTAAGGAAATGAGAGAATACATGTAGAGAGGGAGGGGAGAGGAGAGGAAAAAACATAAAAAGTTTATGAATAGAAATTAATAAGTTTGGGATACAAGGCGATGAGCAGTATAGTATAGTATAGTATAGTGTAGTACCTAATAATGTGTGGGTGGAGGAGTAGAGATTAGAGTCCCAACCTCAAATCGAGAGTGAGGGGAGGAGAGTGAGTGGGGGGAGGGAAATTCAAGTCGAGGACAGAGGAGGGCTTGGATGATGAGTCAAGGAGGAGGAGGTTGTCCCCTTTGTCCCAGTGACACCTCTTGTGCCCACCCAATGCCTGCCCAGTAGAGAACACCCTCAGGCATATGCTGCACTTGTGACCATCACTCATCATGTTCATGTTCATGTTCATGTTCTCTTCACTACTACTACTTCCTATGCCCATGCCTATGGCATTGGCAAAACAGCCCTTGACGTTCTTGTGACTGGCACGGTGCCCTCCAAGAGCCTGGTGCGATCCGAACACCTTGTTGCAACTTGAGCACTGATGAACATCTTCCTCTTTCTCCTTCTCCTTGGCATTGGCGTTGGCAAGCAGGAGCAAACAGGCAGCAACCTCGTGGTCTTCCTGGGTCATGATCATCATTTGTTGTTGTTGTTGTCTTCTGACATTGGGGGGAGGATTGATCCCTCTCCACTGACGCTCTGGGTGGCATCGCATGTGGCCGAATAGTGCCTTCCAAGACCAGAACTTCTTCCCGCACTCCGTGCATGGACGAGGCTCTGATGATCTCTTCTCCTTCCACCCATCCTCCTCCATTCTGCTCCGCTTCCGCTTCTTTCCCACACCGGAAGAACAACTCGCTTCGCCACAATCAGACTCCCCCTTCATACCTCAACCATAACCCTTTCCCAATGGAGCCACATTGCCTTATGTACGCACATGACGGTTACTGCAACTCCTCACCCGGCGGTTTCTTCTTTTCAACTTTTTCTTAAATTCTTTTTTTTTTAACTAGTCATTTTCTTTCCAAAAAAAAAAACTAACTTGTCATTTCACTTTTTTTTTTTCATATCTTTTTAATGTTTCAAAATTTTATATTTACTTTTTTACAAGTCTTTTTTCTAGGGTTTTGTTTTAAAAATAAATAGTAATTAAAGTTCAATAAATTTTAATAACACATACTTTTTACATTTATTAATCTTACATAAATAAAACATACAATAACGAAATGCCTTTAAATTATTATTCTTTTATAAACTTTATTATTTTCAATAGAACTCTTTAAATATTAATTAAACAATTAATATAAAAAAAATGTATATGTTTCAATAGTAATACATTTTAATATTATTTATACTAGTAATATTATTAGTAAAATGAACATTAAGTTTTGATTATCATGTGTGTGTGTGTGTATGGCTTACTAATAGAGATATTGTCTAGTATAACATGAGATGGTTTTTTTTTTTTTTTTTTCATTTCAAAGTTTTCAATAGAGTATGAATTATCTCATTGGCTGTAATGTTAAAACTTTTGATAAAACAACTATAAAGTAGTGAAATTTGGATGTTAAAAGTTAATTAAACCAAAAATTACTAAGGTCGAGTAGCTACTTAATATCCCAAAAAAGAATATTTTTGTATACCCAAATAGAGATATAAGTGCATTATGTACCAAAAAAAGAGATATAAGTGCATTGGTTGAGAAAGCATTTCACCTCCCTTAATATCGAATTACATTTAATTCCCTTAATTTTATAAATCCAATTGAAATCGCAATATCATCTCATAAAAAACTAATCACACGAAACAACAAATTTAACAAAATATATTTTATACTTAGTTTGCATGTTGGTTTACGAAGTTCTTTCTCCACTCCAAATTTTTTTAAAGGATATAAATAAATAAAGTACTTTTAAAATAACGATAATATTAATATAAAAAAAAGTTGTAACTCATTTTCTTTCATCCATCTTTCAAACAATGAAATAATATCTTTATTTTCTTTTATTGAGTTTAATGTGACACACCGATAGTGTAAAACTATTTTATACTGTCAACCAATCACAAATAACTGTTATTATGACTTTTAAGATAATTATTATAAAAGTCAACAATCTTATCATATATGGTGAATTTTGATTGGATGACGGTGTAAAATTTTTTACACTGTCAATACATCACCTAATTTCTCTATTTTATTATAAAATATCCACACAATGAAATAATATTTTTATTCTAATCCATTCTATCTCATTATGTTTTCAATTCATTTTGTTCTATTCTCTACCATCAGTCTAAACATAATCTAATAGAAGTGTGTGGAAAAGGGCATCACTAGGTTCAATGGAAAATTACACAGAATCTCCCATAATAGTAAGATGAATGACAAGGATATAAGAAGAATAAAGGATGATAACTGTTTTGCCTCATCATCACCTGCAAGAGGGTGGTTCGCGAAAAGATGGCCCCCTTGTGAGTGGAAAGTATAAATGATAATGGACTATCGAAGGGGAAAGAAGCACCGGAGAAAACATATGCATATTCGAGTGCTGAGGTGGAGGGGAGAGCAGTGATGATCAAAGATATGATTGCTAAAGTAAAACGAAAAATGAATACATTTAATGGGAAGAATTATGTGCTAAATGTTCGGGAAGCATGGCTTTGTAACATGTTCAGCCGTGAGCTTCTGGTTCAAATTCACATCAGATGTCACGTTATTCCGGATTGAAATTATTTGCTAAATAATCTATAAACTAGATTTAGATCCCTGTTCCTAAAAAATTACAGGGAAGCTGTTTTGTAGTTTGAAATGAAATAATATAGGGGGTCTCACATAATTCTTTTTGTACGAGACCTGTTGCCTTTCTCCTAGACCTCAAATCTCAAATGACTCCCCTGAGCTCTCCAGTAAGCAATGCATATTTGCGGTGCTGGGACAAGATGGGTGCCACCTGAACTGCCTTTAGTATTGATGCTAGGTCATTATGTGTGGGTTCCTTGTGTTGGTTAGCTGCATGCAGAATTGTTTGCAAGATTTGCAAGGGATCTCCATGGCTGACAACCAAAATTGCACATCTGCAAACAGAATTATATTAGCTGATAGAATATGAATAAAAATACCAAAACATACTTAATAAGAACATCTCCATCAAGAATAATACTCTGTAACCACAGATGGAAGACCTACTAGGTACCTGTTTGTTTTGACGTTAGAAAATCAATTTTTGCACTTTCCAATTTTTTATACACGTTTCAATATAAATGTACAACTGGGATTAATTTCGATACACATTCCAATTACTACGTTTTAACAGTTCAAAATCAATTTACTCAACTTCAAAACAAATGGGCACTATGTCAGATCCAACGTCAGAATAGAATAAGTTTTCTAAATTTTGAATGCAGTTGTATTTTAAAGTTTTGTGTTTTGGCAGCTTGAAATAAATGCAGGCCTCCAATAGATTTGTTGCCCAGATTCATGCTAGAAAAATCCAAGAATACCAAAAGACTTTGTAGTGATATTTAAGACAGTAATCACTACCCTTCAAATTCTGATTCCATAGTGGCCATTGCAGTTGCAAGTCGACAAGCAACATCCTTGACACTTTCCCCTCCTTCTGGCCCAACAAATGGATCTTTTTCATCTATATCCCAAATCTCTTCGTACTGTTGATGAATGGAAAGAGAAAATCAATGAGTTGCAAACTACAGTTGGTTTATGCACCAGAATATCTTTCCATAGTGGCAAGGATAGAGTTTATTAGAACCTGACTAATGTTCCAAACATACTACAAGATTTCTATAACCAAAAATGATGCAGAGAAAGCGATTTTTATTTTATTTTTTTTAAATTAAAGGGAGTTGCCAAAACAGTAGGCAGCTGACCATGACTTACTTTATCATGCGAGAGAAGTTCAAATGAAGGACCAAAATAGCGTTCTCGAAGATCTTGGATCACCTGCTTAGTAAAACAGACTCAATTAATTTATGGATGAATAGGGAGGTGGTGAATGTGGGTCCACGTAGTGAGCAAAGGCAAGTTGTTGCAGTTGCAGCGGTTGAGAATGAGTTGGACGGGCTTACCTTACACTGGGGTCCATCAAAAGGAAGATTCAAGACGGTTGCAACAACGTTTGCGGTGTGGGTTGTTCTTGAAAATGGGGAGTAGCAAATGCGTACATTAGCAAGCGGTATATTATTAGCCTCTAGTTCCTGCGCAGTATAAGAGAATAGAGTTAAGCTTAGACTATATAGAAATTGGTGTGTTTTTTGACATGAAACTCCACACAGAGTGAAAGGGCATGTAGCAATTGTGGATGTTAATTAGGTTGCATTGCAACATTTGGAATTGGGAGAAAAATACCTTTTGGAATAATTGTGCAGCGAGTTGTGCCTGATGAACACCGTCGGAGGCCAATTGGAATTCGGGGCGAGTCCCATTTTCCTGCGATTCAATCCATCAATAAAATATTATTATTAGATTGGATATGATTTAAAAGGAAGCAAACTAAACCATGGAGGAAACGATGAGGCCTCGCTCGTTGGGAATGCTCTTGCCATGCCTCAGAACCCAGTATCTGTTCCTCACAATAGACATTTGATTTCTTCCCTAATCTAACTCTCTGCTGTTGTAGCGTTGTATTGTTAAATAAGCATAATTATTTTATTTTTACAGAATTATCTTAAATAAATATCTTGATGTGTACTAGAGTAGATTAGTGTAAAGAAGAGGGGCATGAGTGCAAATTGCAAAGAGAACCTTTGGTTTTTGACTTTGTTTATCATTAGTCAATTCGTTTCCTTTCCTTTCCTTCCTGGGTGTGAGTGAGAGTGAGATCGGATCAGAATTTCTTTCTTTGTTTCTGAGTGGAGATAGAGAGAGAGAGAGAGAGATGGGGATAAGAAGTAAATTAAGAATGTCAGTGATCCAGCAGGCGATGGCGATGGCGATGAAGATGAAGGAAAGTAGAAGGAGCGTGACGTATATGCCTCGACCGGGGGACGGAGCGCCAAGAGGGGTGACGCTGATACCGGGGGACGGAATTGGGCCTCTGGTGACGAACGCGGTGGAGCAGGTGATGGAGGCGATGCACGCGCCGATATACTTCGAGAAGTACGAGGTGCACGGGGACATGAGGCGTGTTCCAGAGGAGGTGCTGGATTCGATAAGGAAGAACAAGGTATGCTTGAAGGGTGGTTTGAGGACTCCCGTGGGTGGGGGTGTCAGCTCCCTCAACGTTCAGCTCAGAAAGGACCTCGATCTCTACGCTTCCCTCGTCAATTGCTTCAACTTGCCCGGCTTGCCCACCCGCCACCACAACGTCGACATCGTCGTCATTCGCGAAAACACCGAGGGCGAGTACTCCGGTCTCGAGCACGAGGTCGTTCCCGGCGTCGTCGAAAGCCTCAAGGTTATGTCCAAGTTCTGCTCCGAACGCATTGCAAAATATGCCTTCGAGTATGCTTACTTAAACAACAGGAAGAAAGTCACCGCTGTCCATAAAGCCAACATCATGAAACTAGCAGATGGTCTCTTCCTGGAATCTTGCCGACAAGTCGCAACCAAATATCCTGGTATCAAGTACAACGAGATTATTGTTGATAATTGTTGCATGCAACTTGTCTCCAAACCCGAGCAGTTCGATGTTATGGTCAGTTAGCGTTGCTGCTATTCTCCTAACATAGTATCATCTTCCCTTCCCCTCCCATCTATCTATCTATCTATCTATCTATCTATCTTAGGTGACTCCTAATCTTTATGGAAATCTAGTGGCTAATACGGCAGCTGGAATTGCCGGAGGCACTGGTGTCATGCCGGGAGGTAATAATTGAAATCGTCATCATCATCATATACTTTCAATTCAATTAATTAGTTAATAAATAAATTGTGGTGTGCAGGGAACGTTGGGGCTGATCATGCTGTGTTTGAGCAAGGTGCTTCGGCTGGAAATGTGGGAAAGGAAAAGATGGTGGAGCAAAAAACGGCAAATCCTGTTGCTTTGTTTCTCTCCTCCGCCATGATGCTCAGGCATCTTCAGTTTCCTTCATTCGCTGACCGCCTTGAGACTGCTGTCAAGCGTGTCATTTCAGAGGGCAAGTGCAGAACTAAAGATCTTGGTGGAGACAGCACTACACAGCAAGTTGTTGACGCTGTCATTGCCAACCTCGACTAGACCACACCACACCACACCATGCACAATCTTTTTCAAATATCCTTCCGGCATTTCAGTCACACTTCATTTTCTAATAAATGTTAAATTTCTATTGATATCTTTCAGCAGGGTTGAAGGTTAACTTTCTTCTGCACCCTATATTACTGCAACAATAATTCGGCTTAATTTTGCTCATCACACTTGTAACTTTCATTCTTCCTCTCCATTCTTTGCTCAACCCTTCTCTATTCACATAACCAGAATTGAACCTGTCATATACTTAGAACTTAGAAGTAATACCGTAAAATATCAAACACTGACATGACTTAGAGGTTAATTTCAATTGAGTTTCAAATTCACAGGCTGTTATATTTTTATTTTGGTCATATTAATAGTTTTAAGAAAGACACTAGTTAGTAGTTACCCATCTTATGTCTCACATCTCTCACCTATGGGAGTATATGATACAAACTCTTTTCTGCAGGTGATCCTAGTCCAGACAAGTATGCTTAAAACGAAATAATAAGAATAAATGTGATTAGATAGTGAAAATTAGTCAAATAAGATCGTGTGTATAACCAGGATATCTGCGTATCTATATAATATTTGACTAAAATAAAGCTGCACCTCGCGTGCGATTTGGGTTTTAAAATACTGAATTGAACCATTTTCCTTTACACTGTAAAAATGACTGGAAAAAAATGTACTTAACAGAGAGTTGTCATATGACTAATTTCATTGCGAGAACCTAGGAACTGCTTCTAAAATGTCCTATTCTCTACACAGGCACAACGGAAAATCCTAAGTTCTAAGTTAACATCTAAATATATAATATCCAACGGAGAGAATCCTCTTCAAAATGTCACATCCAGTGTTTGCATCCATATTCTCCATCTAAAGACTTATGAGACCACCTGCAAACATGAGTTACAAGATCAAGTTAACAAATAAGTAGATATGAATATTCATCCCGAATGTTAAGAGCAATATCACACACATTAATCAACAGGGAAAATTTATAAATTAGAAACTGTTTTCCTCAATCTCTGATTAAAGTGATTAAGCATGCCCTAGTTCACCAATAAACTCGCAAGAAGCAAAAATTAACTCTTCATAAATGGGCACACTACCATGATCATGCCGTATAATATTATCTTTGCTCTTTCTAATGACATTGTCAAACAGGACACTAGGTTATCAGCATCCACATACACATTCCGACTTACAGGCAACATCATTTTCAATCAGATCAAAAGTCACCTTGAAACTTCAGAAAATGAAGATTAACTAAGGACCACAGAAGATATACAAC
This sequence comes from Pueraria montana var. lobata, assembly GCA_026413185.1. Lineage (NCBI taxonomy): Eukaryota > Viridiplantae > Streptophyta > Magnoliopsida > Fabales > Fabaceae > Pueraria > Pueraria montana. The sequence goes on from CM048646.1 coordinate 46,189,606, forward strand.
AAAGCCATATCCCACTAGTTAGGTCAGCTGCATAGATCAAACAAAGCCAATGTACTCAATGATTTGGAGCAAGGTCTTTTTGAATGGTTTCACCAAAGGTCTTCCTTTACCTCCCTTAATTGAACTATGCTCCATTTGATTAACATGATCAAACGACCTTGGTTAAGTTTCTATCATCTCTTCAGGTGCTACTCCTACTTTTTATGTCCACTAATCCACCATAACATTCCTCTTTCTGCAACGTTAGCTCTTGTTAGCCCATCATTGAGCACTATTAGCCTTATAGCTTTCTGGTCACATTGTAATCGCAAATCACGCCTAAAGCATTTCTCCATTGCATCTGACCATCTTAAACCCTATGTGCATACCCTTCAATCTCTGCAATAAATTTCTCATCACTTTGTAAGATAGATCCAATAATCTTGAACCATGCAACTTGTGGTATGAAGTCCCCAACTTCCACCTCCAAAACATTACTAGCTTGCTTACACCTTCTACTAGCATCTAATATACTCCATCAAGGAAGACATTTTCTAGAAATAACATTTTACTGTTTGGTGTACAAAATATAGCAGGTAAGTAGATAAACAAAACCAAGGACAGAAAGGTAAAAATAATAATGATATTATATTCATAAGTCGAGAGAAAAATAAACCCCAGCAATGATGTTAACTATATTTTACTCGATCAAAAAGCAGCGACATGTTAGGAATTGTAAAAATAGACACTGACCTCTACAATTTGTAAATCCCTGTGTAGAAACCACCAAGGACCATTCTTTGATAGTAATCTGAAAATGTAAAAGCACAAAGGATTCAACCACAAAAGGAAAAAAAGAAACTTTGAAAGCACAGCCAGACAATTCAATAATGGAGCTACACTATCTAGTATCAGCAAATCTACTGAAAGGACAGGGTGATACACTCAATTACTCTATTTCTTTCTGTTAGTAAATGCTTTACAATTTCACTTGAAGATTTGATAACCCATGTAGAAGATGTAAACTATAGACACGGATTTTCAAACAGCATTTTAACAATTGAAAAAACCATGGCACTTGTACACCATTCCACAAAGAAACTATAATAGTAAAGTATGATCAAGCAAGCATACTTCTATCATTTAAATACCATCAGATCAAATGAATTGTTAGCCCAAGATGTATAGGAAAATATTCTAATCAAAGATGGATAAATAGTAGAGGGTGAAAGTTGAAGTAGCCATCTAGTCAACTACAATGGGTAGTGTTAAGATTAAAGGACAGAACTGAAAATTTGTGTATTTCTCATTCATTGACTCAAAGAGTGTATGAATATATATAGATACAAGATAAGATAATAAAAAGGAAAAGATTAATCAAATCTAATCTAAATCTTAGAGATATAATTCTACGAGATAATGAAAGATAAAAAGTTTCCTACTTTCCTAGAAATAGGCTATCATATCTCCTAAATATCTATTATATTATATCTTATGATATCTCCTAAATCTCTATCATATTATATCTTAACACTCCCCCTCAAGCTGGAGCATACAACTTAATGCTCCAAGCTTGGAACATAACTGAAGCATAAAAAAAAAATGAAAACAACTCCAAGGTAGAGGACTCTCCAATGCGTAGAGTACGACACCAAAAACTAAATATTCTTCTTCAAACCCAGATGCTGCGAGGGAGTAGACTGAAACCCAAGACAAGTAATGCAAGAACATCAGAGACTCAGATATCAGCACAATAGGACTTGAAACAAGCAGAGGAAGAGCCGACGAGTCATAACTTCCAACACTCCCCCTCAAGCTAAAGCTTTCTACGCTCTTAGCTTGTTACGGTACATTATCTTTCAAACTGATTAGACGGTTGGGATAAACTGATATCCATGGCAACAATGGATGAGACAGGTGAGTAGTTGTTTGAAAAAAAAATGGTTCTTGACCAGATCGAACCCCAAGGGCAACAATTGAGTAATGATTGGGACAATGCTAGTGCAACTGGGACAAAGACAAGGCCAATTACAGGGACAAATATGCGGCCAGTGTAACTGAGACAAAGACAGGGCCAGTGTAATTGGGACAAAGACGGGGCCAGTGCAACTAGGACAAAGACGAACCAATGCATCTTGAACAAGGACGAGGCCAATGCAACTGGGACAAAGACGGGGCCAGTGCATCTGGGACAAGGACAGCTTAACCATCAAGAGTAGAAGCTAAACAATGCTTAACCACTCATGACAGAAGCAAATCATCTCAAAGCTTAATCACTAATGACGGAAGCAAATCATCTCAAAGCTTAACCATCTTGTAAGTTAGAAGCTAAACAACCAAACACTGCTGAAAAAATGCTTCTTGACCAGATCGAACCCCAAGGACAACAATAGAACTAGGAGAGGCTGACAATCTTAATGATGGTGGCATGTTGGAGAGTATGACGGTGGCTAGCGGTGACAACTGGCAGTGGCGAGTAGAAAAGTCATTGGAAAAATTGAAAAAGATTGCCTTAAAAAGTGCAGCAAGTAAAAGGGTCCATCGGGGACAGTAGGTCCCCGGTGAAGCACGATTTCCGTGATACCTTAGCCTGGCTCTGATACCATGTTAAGATTAAAGGACAGAACTGAAAATTTGTGTATTTCTCATTCATTGACTCAAAGAGTGTATGAATATATATAGATACAAGATAAGATAATAAAAAGGAAATGATTAATCAAATCAAATCTAAATCTTAGAGATATAATCCTACGAGATAATGAAAGATAAAAAGTTTCCTACTTTCCTAGAAATAGGCTATCATATCTCCTAAATATCTATTATATCATATCTTATAATATCTCCTAAATCTCTATCATATTATATCTTAACAGGTAGAGTAACCTATTTTTATTTTAACAAGATAGAAACAACATGAAACATTTCTTCCCAATACACTCACAAAATTAATGTGCCATTTTACCTGACAGCACCAGCTGCCGCACGAAGAGCCATGAAGAGAACTAAGCCCAGCCATACACCCTGAAGGCCAAAAAGTGGAGCTGCAAATACCAAGAATGCAGAGGAGACTGCTCCCACAAACATCTATGAAACAATTATCATAAAAATTAACCTCAAGAAGCATATGTACCAGGAAAGAAACATCATAACACGTTTAGAAAAGTAAACAACTTACCATGGAGATAGCAGCATATCGGAAATCAGAAATACCATAATGGAGACCATCAAAAATATATGCCAGTGCATTAAATGGTTGAGAAGCACTGATGAACTAGCAACAATCACAGATAACAGTGTAAATCTGAGGCAGACACAGACAAATGCAAACAAATACGGACAAATCAATCAGCGATACCATACATACCAACACCAGAGTTCTGACCACCTGCAAGACTTCAGAGTCCTGAGTAAAAATGGTGGCTAAAGATCCAAACGATGCACCCAGAATTGCAGTCAAGCAAATACCCATTACCAGTCCAATCTGGAAAGACATAATCAGGTTCTCAAATAATTTCATAAAACTTCCATATTTGACATAGTTAAACAGCTATAGCTTACGTAAAATCTGAGAATAACTAATGAATGAAAGGCATCAAAGGCTCAAAATTCAATGCATATAAAAAAACAAATGCTTACCCTTAATACAAAACTAGTAATTTCCTTCACAACTTTGTATTCATGTCTGGATACAGAACTTGCAATAAGGGCCTATAAATAATAATATAGCAGTATAAGCAAAAAGGCATACAAACAAGTAGACAGTAACGAAGTAAGTATAGGCCAATCTTAAAAGAATCTATGACTTTAAAATGTTAAAAAGTGTCAAAGTCAAACAAACTGAAAATTTTCCGAAGAGGTTCAACAAAGCCTGTCTAATTAAGAGTAACAACTAGGCTGAATTATGTTTGGCCTTTGTTGGCTCCACTTGTTTCAGTGCAAGACAGCATGGTATTTATTACTAGATTGAATGAAATTTAAGAAATCATACCACGACGGGGAATATATTAAAAAGATAAAATGATAAAGAAAAATATACAAGTATTTGTAATGGATGATTCAATACCTGACCAGATGCAGCCAATGCATCTGTAAGAAGGGAAACAGCCAACCACACTTGCATACATATCTGATGTGCAGCCATAGCTACGGGACCATGTCGAGCAGCCATTGATGTCCCCAATGTCATGGTTGAAAGAACAGCAAGTGTTCTTCCAATAAGGAAACCACCTGTAGCAGCCCACAGATCGTAACTGAAACAACTACATTAACCTAACAGAAAGCTAAATAATATACACAGTAAAGCAGAAAAGAGAAATGTGTCCATGCAATTATAGTTAAACCTTCATAAATTAATACTTGATAAATTAATAATCTCTCTAAAACAATATTTTTCTGGTCCCAACTTGGGCCAGTTTACAAAATTAGTAATGTGTCCATTCCAAACACACACTTGTTCTATTAATGCTATTTCCTTTAAATAAAAAAAATTACAAACAGAAACAGCAAAAAAAATGGAGGTGAGATCTTTGCTTGGAAAGTGTTTTGGAAACAGTGTTTGAGATTGCATTTAGCATCTAGTTGTTATCTTCCCTTTTTCCTACTTTTTCAACAAAGAGAAAATCATTTTAAGAGGAGAGCCAAACACACTCTTTCATCTCAGGTTTTAGCAACACATAATAAGAAAGAGACAAATCCTCACCAGATTTAATATAACTGCCAAATTGCAGGTCTCCCATCTTTGGAGGTAGTAACTCAGCTCGCTTATTCAGGTACCAGATCATCAAGATGGTCCCAATATATCTGAGGTACAAAAATTTCATCATAATTAGGGTTGAATCAAGTCAAGAAATAGAAGAAAAAAATAATGCTTTTGAAAAGGACTTACTGAGAGATAACTGTGGAAATGGCTGCACCAGTTACACCCAACCGAAAGTAATACATAAGTAAGGGAAATAAAAAGACAGCTGAAAAGTTACCAATGCCTGCATTTTCATAGAGGAATTAGCGCACACATACATACAATATAATGAAAATGATTTTAAAATTTAATCAATCTTTGAAAGAAAGTAAAAGAGGGTGAGCCTTAGTGTAATGGTAAAAGTGCGCCTTGATGACCGATTGGTCATGGGCTTGAATCCGGAAGCAGCCTCTTTGCATATGCAAGGGGAAGGTTGTGTACAACTACCCTCCCCCATACCTCCTCAAAATGAGGAGACATTATTTTTCAAGATTAAGTCAGTAAGTCACAAGTATTCCTATCTACTAAAATATGAATCCCCCCTTCCCCGTTTCACTCTTCAGCAAACATGCTATAATAATTTTGTTCATTCCTTAGAGTTGCATGTACCCATGATAAAATTTGGATAGGGGGAAAATTATCATTAAAAAAAGAAGCAAGAGCAATATCCTGTTTAAGAGCTGTATGCACAATTTTCTGTTTACGTCACTAGGCAAACTTTATGCATTGATTTTAAATAGAAGTTCTATGATCAGTATAAACATGTTCCAATACAATTAAACAGAGTAGTGTTGCCATCTTGTCATATCAAGCTTCCTATCATTTACGAACAATTCACTGTTAGCTGCCAACTTTCCCAATAGATTATGATTAACCTTATATAGCAGAAAGGCTTTTTTGGTCCTTAAAACCACACACAAGGTGCTAGCAATTGGAAACAGTATGTAGCAAGGCCGCAACACTGACAGCGTATTTTTCAGTGATTTGTGTGAGCTTGTGAGAAAATTCAAATTATTCAATTTGTCAAGAATCATGACCATAAGAAAGGCCTTCAAAAGGCTAAGACACGTCAATTTTCGAAGCAGATTATTATTGAAGCAAGGAATGGACGCAATGATGGGAAAATTACTTTTCATGATTTATGTGAGCTAGTTAAAAATAATAATAATATATTCATGAATTGCATGTATAATATATGATCCTTCAAAAGGTATTAGAGTACATGCAGACAATAGACCCCAAAAAATATAAAACGTATTCAAAAGGCAAAATTAACAAAGAAACACATACTAAACCAAAGACTTGCCTAGACATATAACAGGAGTTTTTGTATCCTTAAAACCGCGGAAAATGCCTTGAAGAGCCAAAGAAAGTACAACTGCAGGTGCGCCAACAGCTCTTAAAGAGAGAAAGTGTCGTGCGGGAACATATGTTGGATTTTGCTGTTGAAAAAGTAGATTACAATTCATATACTTTAACAGGATAGAAGAGACTTGTAATCAGTATTAGCAAATAAATGCATAAAGTAGAGTGTGTTGAAGTGAAAACATACTGTTGGTACACCAATTAAATGTAGAAATGCTCCAGATCCGAAGTATAAAGCAAAAGCCTCAAAAATGCCAAGGCCAAGTGCTAATAGCAAAGCAGTGGAGACAGAGGATAGTTGTTTTCTCTGAGAAAGCCTTTTGAGAGGTAGAGCATGGTCCTGATCTGCAACGGAAGTTAATTAAGGGCATTAAACAATGATGTGAAAATGGTGGAGAGCTAAAGATGAGTGACCTGAAGTAGAAGCGTTGGCAATGTCCTCGGCAACAAAGGAAGTAGCAACACTTAGAAGGGGAATATTAAATAGCTTAGAAATCATGTTAAAGATGGATACGGAAACGCCGGCAGAAGCCAATTCGACAGTGCCTATGAATGAATAAAAAACAGAGAAGTGAGAAGGGAATGAATTAAAGTAGTGGTTATAGAATAGCATAGGATTTGGGAGGGAAAGGCACCAAGTCGACCAATGTAGGCGGTTTCCATCAACTGTGCTAAGGGGTCAATTGCCTGACCGGCAAGGGCAGGCAGAGACAGCAATAAAAGCTCTCGTTTCACATCCAAAACCTGAGATTTTTCATTTTGATCTTGATCGAGTGGCGGCAATTCACTGTGAAGGAGTTGAATTAATTAGTGCTGTGTTGTTGAAGGCAGGCGCATGCATAATAAGAAAAGAAGAAGAAGAAGCTGTCTTACACAGAGGGCTTGGGCTGCAGCTGATGATCCTTATCTGAATTTGTGAGGAGAGTATGTTGTTGTTGGTCCTCAGAAGTGAAGGAACAGGGTTTAGCGGCGAGGGTTATGAGCCTTTGGCTTTGGCGCAGGAAGTGGGGGCCATAACCGTAACTGATATGGTTGCGCACCATGCATTTTAAGGGTCTTCTGGTGAGGCCTCCATGATATTGAGACACAGAAGAAGAGGTTGTGAAATGGGTAGCCTCCATCACCATCACCACCTGCACTGCAACAAAGTTCAATAATCCATCACAGATGGATGGAATGGGTATTCTAAGGTAATAGGAAGGAAATGAACATCAAATATTAGTATCTAATACCAAAACATTAATTTAATTAATAATTATAAATTCATAAAATTCCAGGCAGGCAGCCCACAGAATGTATCGGTATCGTCGCAAACTAACCTTTTCCTCTCTGACTCCCTCTATAGATAGCCCCCCTCCACATTCTCTCTCTTCAGTTGTTTCTAGATGCCTGCAACATTTTATAAGTTTGGACGGGTACATGCCCATTTGCCAACAATTTTAGTTTTTTTTTTTTGCTGAATTAACAATTTTAGTTTAGTTCCACGTAATTTTGGCTCTTTTTAGATTTTTATATTATTTATTGGCAGATATTTTCTATTAGTAATTGTATCAATTAGATGAGAGATTCTCTCATCTCCTTTCTTCACTCTTCTCATTCTTTTACTTTTACTTTTTCTAAAATTTCTCTTATCAATTTTTATAACTACCTTCTATAACATGCTATATTTTTTTAAATATTTTTTATCAATTTTTTTAACTTTATTTTTTAATTCCGAAGATTTCTCTCTTTGATAAATAATTTCAAATCTTTAATTCAGTTTACTTTTCAATTTTCAAAGTTATTTTAAAAAATTAAAGTTACATCATTATATTTTCCCTTATCTTTTTTCTTTCTTTAAAAAAAAATAATCTATTTATGGCTGTCCATATCTTTTTGTATTATCTTTTATAATCTTTCCGTATTTCTATTTATCTTTTGTAACTTCCAAGATGTCTCTTGTACCTATAAATAGGCTACTCCTCCTAGAAAGAATACACACAATTCTCATTCTCTCTAACTCTGGTCTTCTCTACTTTTCTCTCTACTTTCCCTGCTCTGAGTTATATTTTATTTAACACGTTATCAGCACGATTGTCTTTCTTCCACGAGACATCCATAATTGGTATTGCAACCTGCAAGAAAAGGTCTTGTAAATAATTTGGTTGGAGAAAGTTGTTCTTTCAAATTCATATTTCAATGTCAGATTTTCTCTTTCTCCAATTTCCTTATTCATACTATGTGTTTGATAAAATTTGTGTTCTATTTACAAATTAATTATTTGAAAGTCCTGAAGACTCAATCAAAGAAGAAAATTATTTCAGAGTCCTGAAGACTCTAGCAAAAAAAAAAATTATTTGAGAGTCCTGATGATTCTATCAAAGAAGAAAATTATTTGAGATAAAAAAATTATTCGAGAGTCCTGAAGACTCTATCAAAGAAGAAAATTATTTGAGAGTCCTGAAGACTCTGAACTGATTATATTTCTCTATAAAAATAATTTCTCACTAGAAGTGAGAAAATAATACAAAAGTGAAAATAATTTCTCTCACTAAAAGTGAGAAGGTAGTGCGAATAATTTTTCTTGATTATTTGTCCCTTGATGTTACACCTCCTGAAGTTTAGGTGTACTACTTGACATTTAGTCAAGATATTTTAAAACTAATTTATCTATCTATTTTATCTTTTACTTTAAAAATTAATCTATTTATTATTATTATTGATATGGGCGCCTCTTTAAAATTTTGTATATGTATACGCAGTACGTTTTACAACCATTATAAATAATGGATTCAGCTTCATACATTCCTTTAATAAATAATGGATTAAAATTTTGATATGTTATATACATTTTATATACGTTGCATTTATCTAAAGAATTCAGCCACTGATTTTTTTATTGCCTTTTTATATTATTTTAAGAAGCAAAATGTGTGCTACAATGTTTATAAGTGCATTCGGTGGTTTATAATTGATTTTCAGGTTTATATGAAAATATTTCTTTATAAACACATATATGCTATGCGGTGATTTAGAGAGGATCGTGAATCTATATACAATATTTTATACGTTATGAACAATACAGTCAGATCAATGTCGGGGATATATATTACATTGTTTTATATTAATTTAAAGAAATTACTGGTATTGATTAGATGTTTATTCTGGAAAATTGCAAGCTACTATATGTTTATTTTAATTTTTATTATAGTCTTTAAACATGTCAAACCTTGTAAAACTTGAATTTGTGGCTCTTGATATTACGGGAAAGAATTATTTATCTTAGATATTAGATGCAGAAGCATTTAGCTGTAATGGGTCTTGAAGACTTTATTAAAAAAATGGAAATAAAACATCTAATCAAAACTCTATTAGATGCGAAAATACATTTAACTGCAATGGGTCTTGAATATGTTTTTAATACATAAATTACATATTATGTGTGAAAGTTTTATTTGTTGTTTTTGTAAGTTCCAATAAAGAAAACAGACAAAAGTTTTTTCCATATACTGTATGTGAGACTTTCATTTGAGAGATTTTTCGATATGGCCATGGTTTATATATTTTGTTTATAATGTAATTGAAAAATTCTATTGTTAATGAAGTGGACCTTTACACTTTAGCCATGTGCTCCCCTTCTCGACAAATATATATATTTTTAATTTCTTGCCTCCTTGTGGCTAAGCAAAACAATGAGTTTTCAATGAAAAATCATAAGGCCCGCCTGATCGGTTCTACTTTATTCCCAGAAGTGAATGCAGTAATATCTTATTATTATGCTTATGGATAATCTTGTGGTCAGGGTCGTATCGTGATCATGGTCGTGGACATGGTCATGAAAGAAACGATAGTACTATGATAGTTTCTATCAAGAATAATAAAATTTTCTCTTGTTTAGTAATGCGAGAAGTTAATGATAGTACTATTTATGGTACTACAAATATAATTGAAAGCTCCAGAAGAGCTAATGTATTGTTACCTGGAGGAACAAGGTTGCACATTAAATTTCAAGGATATTCGTATAATGGATACCATATTAAAACAAATAATGAAGGAAATGTGAAATATCTTTATATCATGAGACTTAATTGTGTATTGAAAAAATTACATGCCTTTTCTTATAGTTTGTACTACGCGAATATAAGTTCAATGGAAAAGCATAATGTTGTAAACCAGAAGTTTACAAATCAAAATAAATTTGTTGTTTGGCATGACCGGTTGAGCCATCCCAGGTCTATTATGATGCGAAAAATATTGTAAAATTCATGTGGACACCCATTGAAGAGCCAGAAGATTCTTCAATGATTTATTATATACTACATGTTCCCAAGGGAAGTTGATAATTAGACCATCACTAGGAAAATTGGGAATGAATCCATTTCATTTTTTAGAAGGGATACAGGGTGATATTTGTGGACCAATACACCCACCATGTGGACCATTTAGATATTTTATGGTTTTAATTGATGCATCAACTAGATGGTCACATGTTTGTTTGTTGTCAACTCACAACCAAGCGTTTGCGAGATTGTTAGCTCAATTAATTCGACTAAGAGTTCATTTTCCTGATTATCCAATTAAGAAAATCTGTCTTGATAATGCTGGTGAGTTTACATCTCATGTTTTTAATGAGTATTGTATGTCTATTGGAATTGATATTGAACATCCTGTAGCACATGTTCATACACAAGATGGACTTGCAGAATCACTTAGTAAACATCTAAAGTTGATTGCAAGACCATTATTCATGTGATCAAAACTTCCAATGGTTTATTGGGGACATGCAATCTTGCATGTTGTAGTATTGATTCGCATCACGCCAACAAGTTATAATTAGCTCTCCCCATTGAAATTTATTGAGCAACCTATTAATATTTCCCATTTGAAAATTTGTGGATGCGATGTATATTCCAATTGTTATACCACAACACACTAAGATGAGTCCTAAAAGAAGGTTGGAAATATATGTTGGGTATGAATCTCCATATGTAATAAAATATGTTGAATCATCAACAATAGATGACTTGATGCTTCGATTGTTATTTTGACTTAGTTTTCCCAACATGAGGGGGAGATAATAAGCAGTTTGAAAAAGGAGATTAGTTTGAATGAATTATTATTATCTTGATCCTCGTACAAAAACATTTTGAACCAGAAGTTCAAAAGATAATTCATTTACAAAGTTTAGCCAAAAGAGCGGCTTAATCATATGTATCAACTGTTAATGCTCCAATGAAATTTGATGTCCCAGTTGGACACTATAATATTGCAAAACGAGTCTTAGACACGCATGAAGCGTGGTAGACCTATTGGTTACAAAGATGAAAAATCCTCAAGAAAAGGAGCTGAAAAGTAAGATGGCTAAATTAAGGTTATGAAAACTTTAAAAGATTTCTTTGACATAATTAATATTTTAGTTCCAGAAGAACTCAGGTACCTGAAATTAGTGAAAATAAAGAGATCTCAAATTATGTCATGAATGGTACGATGGAACCAAAATGAAGTCAACGTTGACGAAGTGTTTGCATATAATATAGCGCTAAATGAAATAAATGATATTGAGGATCAAGTACCAAAGTTCATTAGTGATTGTCGACAAAGAAATGATTAGCCAAAATGGAAAGATGCTATTAAAGCTGAATTATACTCGCTTGCTAAGCGAATCATTTTTGGACCTGTAGTCCATACACCTTGAAGGTGTAAAACTAATTGGATACAAATTGGTTTTTGTGCAAAAGCAAAATGAGAATGGTGAAGTTGTGAGATACAAAGCATGACTAGTTGCTTAAGGATTTTCACAAAGACCCAATATTGAATCAAAATGATGTTGTTATAGCCAATTTGTACGGCTCTCTGGAAAATGACATTTATATGAAACTTGTAACGCCCTTCGTTACAATAGCAACCCGTAATAAGATATTCTTTAAAACATAAATGATATAAACTTTTCGAAAATACAATGGTCTAAAATACCTCAAATTTTATAAAATAAGATTGAATAAATAAATTCTTACATATATAAAAACATTATCCTCAAATATGGGCATCTAAAAGAGTGGCGGAACTAACCGCATCTGACCCTTTATTCTAAAGATACTAACCAAAATATAACTAAAAAGAACTAAGCCTTCAAGTCTCCGTCGTCTCTACAGTTTCTTCCTCGTGCTCTGAAAATAACACTTTTAATGAGATAATAATCCCAGTGAATAAAACAAGTTCTAAAAAGGTTCGTAAATAGTGTTGTTCTCAGCCGGTGCAGTGATCCGGAAAAACTCAACCATGGTACCCGCAAGAATTTAAAATAAAATATTGTGTATATATATATATATATGCTCCAATAGAAGCCAAATTAAGACAACCACAAATCACACTCATATCATTCTCGTTAAGGTAAATATTTCAATAAATAAAATTAACACCTCAATACATTCAAATAGATATCACAAACACAACTTAGTGATTCCCAAAATCACTAGACTATACTCTTTGGTTCCCAGAACCGGTGTGATCTCAGATTCGTAAAAGGTCTATGAGCTCATATCCATGCAATGGCGTCCCACTGCCTTTCCCATCTTAGATGGAGGTATCTGAATCTCTTCCCCATCCCAGATGGAGGTATCTATAATAAGTCTCATCCCCATCCCAGATGGAGGTATCTCATATTCAATTTTCAGAATAAATATATACCGTCACCACTTCCCGAAAGATGATGACTAACTCACACATAATTACAAAATATCATCCCAGATAATTATCAAATAAATCTTCTAATTTCAATGCATCCAATAATTCCATGCACCTAATAACATTTCTCATATCACATTACGGGTACACTAACATCTCAGTTTCGAATAACAATATGCAACAACACAACATACAAATTATATATATCAATGTGCAAACAATAATTAAAATATAATAACAGAATTTCACAAATTATTCGAGGAGTAAAACTGCTGCAGTGCTTAATATTCTACACAATCAAGGCAATTTCAATCATTCAAAAATCATACCCACGCATGCGTGAACGATCACCTATAATTCAGCTGTAAAATTTAGAATTCCACTAACACCAAATCCCTCTAATAAAAAAACTAAAGATTATATCTTTCAAGAAACATACCATGGAAGGTTTTAAAAGATAAATGTTTTACTCACATCTTGAAGCAAAGTAATCTACACTCTTTATTTATTCTTTATCTTCTCTATCTACTACGCCGACAAGATTCCCTCTATATCTTCTTCTCCTGAGTCCTCAAACTATCTACTAATTTTCTGTTCCCTAAGAGACTAACTATGTAATTCTAGGAAAGGAAACTGCCTATCCTTATATAAGTGCAGTTGTACGTGATTAAGATTAAATAACATAAGATTTATTTTAGCAGATTTGGCTTATCAAATCTTTCTTTATCTTTTTCTACTTTATTATCTAGATTTATCTCATTATTAGCATTATCTACTATTTTCTTTTCTCTCAAGATATATTAAGATAGAACATTATAAGATTTAAATCGTTATCGAGAACCAATTCAAATTATATATATAATGAATATTTTATCTAAACTAGATATATAATATTATATCATTACTATATTAATTATCTTTTGCATTCTTTTGTAGTTGTTAGATAATCTTAACAATTCTTATATTAATCACCTAATCTTATTATTGATAAAATAATTATTTAACTTGATAATATTTAATATATAGTAACTAAATAGAAATATTTTAATTTAATTATCTCAATCAAAGTTATTATATCATAATACAAACATTGCAAACAATATAATATACTAAGATAAGATTTCAATCCAAAAAAAATAATATTATAATCAATTCAAATAACATATCATGATACAACATTCTAAATATAATATCATAATATATCATAAAAATTCAATCCTTTTAATTCAATTAAATTCTTATACTAATAATTTTTTATACTAAATCTCATAACAATTTAATCTTTTAAATCATATTAAATTTCAGGATGTTACAAAACTCCCCGAAGGATTTAATTTGCCCAGTAGTTCAAGTTTTAGAGAAGATTACTCAATCAAATTGAATAAGTATCTTTATGGATTAAAGCAATCAGGACGCATGTGGTACAATCGTCTTAGTGAGTATTTGCTTAAGGAAGGATATAAAAATGATCCTATTTGTCCATGTATTTTCATGAAAAAAAATCTGAAAATGGATTTGCCATAATTGCTGTTTATGTAGATGACATAAATATTATTGGAATTCCTGAAGAGCTTCCAAAAGCCATAGATTGCTTAAAGAAAGAGTTTGAAATGAAGGACCTAGGAATGACAAAATTTTGCTTGGGATTACAAATTGAATATTCAAAAGGCAGAATTTTTATGCATCAAGAAACTTATATAACGAAGGTGCTTAAAAGGTTCTATATGGACAACTCACATCCATCGTGTACTCTAATGGTTGTAAGGTCTTTATATGTGGACAATGACTCTTTCAGACCTAAAGAAAAGGATGAAGACCTACTTGGTCCTGAAGTACCATATCTTAAGTGTTATAGGAGCATTAATGTATCTTGCTAATTATACACAACCCGATATATCATTTGTAGTTAATTTATTAGCAAGATATAGTTCTTCACCTACACGAAGACATTGAAATGGAGTGAAGCACATACTTCGTTACCTTAGGGGCACTATGGACATGGGCTTGTTTTATTCAAATGTTTCAAAGTCAGATCTAATGGGTTATGCAGATGCAGGTTATTTATTAGATCCCCACAATGGTAGATCACAAACATGATATTTGTTTACATGCGGTGGTACAACTATTTCATGGCGGTCTGTGAAACAAACCATAATAGCAATATCATCTAATCATGCAGCAATTTTAGCATTACACGAGGCAAGTCGTGAATGTGTTTGGTTGAGATTTTTAATTCAACATGTGCGAGAAACTTGCAGTTTATCCTTAGGAAAAATGGCATCGACGATCATATGTGAAGACAATGCTACATGTATCGTTCAGTAGAAAGAAGGATACATACATTAAAGGAGATAAAACAAAGCATATTCTACCAAAATTCTTTTTCACTCATGATCTCCAGAAGAATGGTGACATAAATGTTCAACAAGTTCGTTCGTGTGAGAATCTATCAGATCTCTTTACAAAGTCATTACCAAGGAAGACTTTTGAGCAGCTGGCCCACAAGATTGGACTTCGTCGTCTTAAAAATGATTGTCTGTATGAGGGGGAGAAATAAATACGTTCTGCACTCTTTTTCCCTTCGCCATGATTTTTTAATGAGGCAGGGGATAACGTATTGAAGGATGATGTACTCTTTTTCCTTCACTAGGGTTTTATCCCACAGGGTTTTTCCTAGTAAGGTTTTAATGAGGCACATTCTTAAATAATGGACATCCAAGGGGGAGTGTTATGAATAATCTATTTGTGGTTGTCCATATCTTTTTGTATTATCTTTTATGATCTTTTCGTATTTCTATTTATCTTTTGTAACTTCCAAGATATCTCTTGTACCTATAAATAAGCTACTCCTCCTAGAAAGAATACACACAATTTTCATTCTCTCTAACTCTGGTCTTCTCTTCTTCTCTACTTTTCTCTCTACTTTCCCTGCTCTGCTCTGAGTTATATTTTATTTAACAGTTTCTAATTTATTTTATAATTATCTCTTTTTTCAAAAAAAAATTTGATGTGCTATATAATTCTTTTTTTTTCAAATTTTATACTCTCTAATCTTTTGGAGTTATTTTTAATATTTTTTTTATCTAATTTTCTAACTCTATTTTTTAATTCTTAAGATTTCTCTCTTTCATCAATAATTTCAAATCATTGATTCAATTTACTTTTCAATTTTCAAATTTAATATTAAAAAAATTAAAGTTACATCATTACATCTTTTTTTTTTCTTTAAAAAAAATTATAGTTTCTAATTTCTTTTATAATTATTTCTTTTTCAAAATTTCTTTTGATGTACTATATATATATATATATATATATATATATATATATATATATATATATTTTTTTTTTTTTTCAAATTTTATACTCTCTAATCTATTGTTTTTTTTAATATTTCTTTTATCAGGTTTTCTAACTCTATTATTTAATTCCGAAGATTTATCTCTTTAGTCAATAATTCTAAATCCTTAATTCAATTTACTTTTCAATTTTCAAAGTTAATATTAAAAAAAATTAAAGTTACTCTTCCCTTATTTTTTTTTAATTTTATAATTTCTAATTTCTTTTATAATTATCTCTTTTTTAAAAAAAAAATCAATGTGCTATATAATTTTATTTTTTAAATTTTTTTCTATTGACTATATAAATAAGATAGTGAAAATGTTAATAAGCTCGTGTGTTCTTATGAAATTTCTAGCCCTAGAGTGGCTGAGGCACCTGCCAGAACAAACCCAAAAAATTAATTAGTTGATATAATTTACTAATTATTCCTTCTATAAAATAAATGAATGTAAGTTAATAAATCTCTTTTAAATATTATTGTGGTCTCTAAAAATCATCACTTTGTTCATTACATATGCAAAAAAAAAAGCTTAGGCTCCTAAATATTATTTTAAGTCGTTTTTAAATGTCATTATATTAAATTATTAACAACATTAATTCTAAATTGATAGAAGAATCAAAAGCAACACCTTTTTTTTTTGTTGGAATGAAATTTGCAAACATTATGAATTAAATTATTCAGGTTAGGGGACGATGAAGGAAGGAAGAAACAAAAAGCAATATTTTCATTGTTAATTTTAAAATTACTAGTTAAATGCTATTGGTTTGACTAACTTATAAGTTAGGTTGAATAAAATAAACTTATAAGTAATTTTTAGCTTATTTTCATAAGCTATTTTGTATAGCTTTATTGTCCAAGTTACTTTCCTCCCTTTCATTCATACACACATATATAATAATTATATATATCATATCATTTTATGTTTTTTTACATTTATTAACTAGATTATTTAATGTTAAAAAACACTTTCTAATCAATCAATTAACTTATATGAACTTTCAAATTTTCAGTTTTTAGTTTATAAACTTTTAATTAACTTATATAAAATTTCAAGTGATTTATAAGATAATTTTGTCAATATACCTTTATGATTTATCATGATTCAAACTCTATGAATAAAACTCACAAAATTATTAGATACACATTTTTCATAGACTTAAATTTGTTTTCAGTCCTTGTAAAAGGAACAAGTTTTTTTTTTTTTTTTTTTTACTGCAACAAGTTTTTATTTTAGTTCTTACAAAAAATTTCTTTGATTTTCATCCCTAAAAAATTTGAAATCATTGTTTTTAATTCTTATTATTATGTGACACTTGTTGACTTTGCTTAACAGCATATCAAGTGATCATTTCAAGTGACATTTATTGGGGTTTATTGTAACACCCACTATATTTTAAGGTTATTTATTTAATTTCATTGAATGTATTTTAGTAAAAGAACTATTTTCTTTTTCCTCATTTTTTTTAACTATCGTATTAATGTTTCAAGATCATTATACGACGGAATTATTTTACATAAAGAACCATGATCTCAAACTAAACATCCTGGCATCATATATATGTATATATGCATCAAGTTTAATGTACATCATCATCAACGACTAGAGTCATACAAACAAAAAAATACATCAGAAAGTCAACTCTAACTACCCACCCTATATGTACAACAAAATAAAGGCCTATGTCAGAGCAGTAACCTATCTATGTAACACCCCAAAACCACTAAGGGTACCTAAAAAAAAAAAGTCTGATCCATCCTAAGTCAACATCCTCACTGTGTATCCTCAGAATCCTCCATCTTGGCATCCTCATCGTGTGCATATCCATTAGGCAGATGCCTTCCTGCCATCTGTAGTCCTAAACCACTGGAAGATGAAGAAGATGAAGAAGACAGCCAGCCATTGGCCATGCCTGGCTCATAGGGTGATGGGGACTCGTCCAAAGGGAGCTGAACTGGAGGCATATAATACTGGATAAAAGGAGTAGGTGTGACAGCTAGATCAGGAGCAGGAATAGGTGCAACATCCATGTGAAGATCATCTGCAGGTGGAGGAGATGGTGGTGGGGCAACTCTAATATATCCAGGCGGAACAGTCGAAGAAGAGAGAGTCATAGGGATAGTAAGTTGAGCTATAGGTAACCATACGCTAGGAATAGGAGAAATAAAAGTATAGGTGACAGGTCCCTGGAATGTATTAATTCTAGTGACTACGTCATGGTCCCAATGTCCTAATGGGCTATAACTGACGTGAACATTCACTGTAACGACTCATCTTCGTTACAGATTTGTTATACTAAAACATTGGCTAAATATTATCATATGAAATTTCAAAGAAATTTTTTTCATATTTAACACATATTATATGTACCTGCTTTCCTACATATAATGTACTTCATCACATCATGAAAGTGTTAAGTCTGGCTTTACAAAACTTAAGTATATATATACCTACAATACCAATATAGTCCTCTTTTAAAGGACATTCATAACAATATAAATATTTATACATAAGTCCTAAGCTGGTCTCCATAATATGTACATATATACTAGGAACAAAAACAGTAGAACTGGAGGATCGTCCAATCTTTGGATCGTCCAATCTTTAGGAACAAAAGGATCATCCAATCTTCAACCTTGACTAGCATGAGAGCCTGCACCATCACTATTACCCGCTCCCGTGTCAACACACGATCATTGCAGTAATACAATACAAACACAAATTGCAAGGGTAAGCTTCTTATAAAAAGAATGATAGAATATACACAAGATACAATCAACATCATTCACACTAAACATTCAGTTCATTTCATATGTCACTCCATACATCAATATCATCATGCAATATTATGCTGACTCAACTCCATAGAGATTTCAACAAATTTTGGGCGGTCCCCATAGGCCTCATCCCCTACCATTAGTCTCACCTTAGACCATTCAGGGAGTCCCTTGAGCCACCATGTGGAGGAAGTGTGAATTTAATCGAATATAGACAAGTGTTGGTATTAGCTTACCTCTGTCAGGTTTGCAAAACCTTCCATCTTTAGGAATTCGCCCACTTGTCTATTCTATATGCCCACCATTGGCCACCACGAAATCCTCCAGCACTAGGTTGAGAGCCCACCTAGCACCCTCAACTTACGTGCCTACCCGCATGCAATATTATGCACAAATCAAACAACTCGGCTTGCCACACGTTCCCTCTATGTTATAAATTCACCATTTTTCTCAAATCACGCTTATGAACCCAATCTAGCAGTTCAGTAAGCACAAGTAAGGCATTCTCACACTTCGAATCCTTACTCACAACACAACACCAAATTTAACTAAGGGTGAATTTCCTAACATAATTCTAGAACCAAAGTGGTAGCCTATCCAACATCCTCATTCAATATTTCAAATCTACACTCACAATTATATTATACATCTCAAAGAATGTCAATCGCACATTTAAAATATTATTTATATAAGAAAACTAATATATATCACATTCATAACAAAACTGGGTCCTGGACTCAAAGCTGAACAAAAGCACCAAAGTTGACCAGAGTTGACTGGACGCTGGGTGGGTCACTGGACGTTGGTCAGCTGAATGGATCATTGGACGCTGGGTGGGTTACTGGACGCTGGTCAGCTGAGTGGGGCATTGGACTCTGGTCAGCTGAGAGGGTCATTGGACGCTAGGTGGGTTACTGGACGCTGGTCAGCCGAGTGGGTCATTGGACGCTGGTCAGCTGAGAGGGTCATTGGACGCTGGGTGGTCACTGGACGCTGGGTCTGCAGAATCGGACTCTCACAAAATTTACAACTAACAGAACATCGTAACAAGATTTTCTGCAGAATCCAGGGCCTCCCAAAGGATCCCAAGCACCCAAAAACATGCCTCAAAGGTTTAGGGACAATTCACAACACTTACAAGACCATTTCAAATCAAAACAACACATCATGATATTATATTAACTTCAACTTAAGTCACAAATTCAACCAAATCATCAAAACACAAAAGAGAGAAAAACTCATTGTGTCATAAAACTAAATCTCAAAGGACATCCAAAAGAGCAGAACTCAAATACCAAACACCACCAAATCATTCAAACAAGTTTAAAGCTTCCCTTAACTAAACTTCTTGACTCAAACCGTGGGGAAAAAACTAGAGAGGATAACTTTGAGGCTCTCGAGTGATCTATCCTCAAGTTTTGTTACAGAATCAACTAGGAGACACCTAAATCAACATCAAAGTAAACTCAAAATCAAGATTTCTCTCATCTCTTAAAATCTAACCAAGACCTATTTCTCATGTTCTTGGGAAGAGATGAGAAAGTTACTTAGAAATCAAGAATAAGGAGGAACTGGACTTACCACTTAAAATCAACTAAGAAATCTCTAGGGAAGAAGAAATCAAACTTCAAGTTGAGGTAGGAATCAAACTTTCATTTACGGAAAAAGAAAACTTAGAGAGGAAGAAAGATAAGAACGAAGGAAATGGAAGAGATAGGAAGCTTGGCACGTTTAAATAAAGAGATTTGCATGAAATTTTGCTATTTGTCTCCACCCTTCCTCTAAGGACACTCCCTTCTCTTATTATTTTCTTCTACAACTTACAGAACTCACGTAAAAATCCCGAAAATCTCTCAACACACACTCTAAGTCCAACACCTCATGAAAATCTAATAGTAATACCACAACACATAGCACAACGTAGAACTTAAGTTAATTATTATATTATTTCAACATAATTTAATTTTAATTTTATCTTGCATTATTAGTCAAACACTTAATCATACAATTAGGAAAACCACAACGTCACATTCACCATCCCATGGAACGGGTCCATCGTCTGCTCGTACCGCGATCACATAATAAAATACAGAAAACACAAAACAAGGAGTGAGGATTTATATAACCTCAATCATTTTCTCAATAGGTTCATAAGTCTAAACTATAACTTAAAGCACACAAGTGTTAGTCAAACAAATATAGGGGAACCTAAGGTGTGACCTAAGTTGTTACGACTCAACCACAGACCGTTTCCACACGTAAGGATCCATACCTATTTCTGATTATTCTCCTTAATCATCAGTAACTTGGGAAGTGATTGGGACTCGTACACCTCTCCTAAAAAAAACAATGGTACTAACATCACGACTTTGACTTTATCTTCTCGAGAAACGAGCAATCTTTTAGCTCAGGGTCACAACCCTAAATAGAGGTATACACTACACCAATCTTGGTGATGCTGAGCAGGTATCGGGGTGCTCAAGCTGGGATCATGAGTGCCCGGTTCGAGGGCACGACCCTCAACCATTAAGATACTCACTTACTCGATGCCAAACCCCTTAGACCCTATCAAAGGTCCCTGCCTTTCATCCCGCAGTGTACCAAGCTGTGGCTTCCCTGACACAAGCACACATGCTTCCAAAGCATGGTCCTTACACACTGGAACATATGTTCTCACAACATAGTCTAGATAAAACCTCTCAGACATTGATTTTTGTTATATACTTTCTGAATACTCTTGACAGAGTCTCCTCAATTACCTAGACACAGAGATACATTTATCTATGCCTTCAATCACAATAATAATAATAATAATAATAATAATAATAATAATAATAATAATAATAATAATAGCCGTATGGTAATCTTATATATTTCAATGCTTACTAAAACTATTTTTATTTATTATTATTATTATTATTATTATTATTATTATTATTATTTTCTTTTTACTAGTTTTTAAAATACTTAGGCCCTTTCTTAAATTTGTTTATTTAAACCGTAACTGAATGTACATATTAATTAGTCTTTCTCTCCTTTATTTATTTATCTATTTATTTGTTTATTTTTATAAAAAATACGCGTAATAGTAACTTAGTTAAGCAAATTTACCTGAAATAATTTTCATTTAATTATACTAGTTATAGACGGTTCTTTATATATATATATATATATATATATATATATATATATATATATATATATATTCTAATTATCAATTTATTTAAATTAAAATAATGCTTACGTGTACCTGTAGGTAGAAATCCATTTATATATATAAACCTAATTAGTAATTTTATTTAAGTTAAAATTTATATTTATATACGGTATAGAATATACTAACATATACAAATATAATTTAATACTAAATAACTTAATTTTACTAAATGGAATATCCATTCAAACCAAGTGACCAATTCTGATGCTCTTCTTTCCTATTTCACGTGAACTCTTATAAATAATTCTTTTTATTTTTTTTTTAATTTTTAATGCTTACTAAAAATTGTCTTTTTTTTTTTTTGACAGAAACTAAAAAGGCTTAAATGCAATTTTAGTCCTCCTATTTTGCAAAATCTGCAATTTTAGTCCCCCTATTTTAAAATAAAGACATTTAGTTCCTCTATTTTGCACAATCTGTAATTTTGGTCAATCTATTTTAAAATAGAGACATTTAGTCCCCTCATTTTGCACAATTCACAATTTTAGTCCCCATATTTTAAAATATAGACATTTAGTCCTTTCATTTTGTACAATTCGCAATTTTAGTCACCATATTTTAAAATAAAGACATTTAATCCCTCAATTTTGTAAAATCCATGATTTTTGTCCTTTCGTCAAATTAAAAGTGTTGATCATTAAGAGATTAACGTTGACTACGTATGTGCTTCAGTGACGTGGAATTTGTTTAAAATAAATTATTAAGACTCGTGACTTTCATATTAGGACTTACAACTACTCTCGGCCATTAAACTAAATGATTTTACCTTTTTTTAAAATATATTTTTCATCAATTATTTTACTCAGTATTTAGAATAATTAAAAACTAAACAAACAAATTTGTATCACATCACTATATTTGGGCCACGTCAAGGTTGACGTTAATCTTTTAACGGTCAATGCTTTCAATTTGATGGAAGGACCAAAATTACGGATTTTACAAAATTGGAGACTAAATGTCTCTATTTTAAAATAGAGTTGCGGATTTTACAAAATTGGGGGACTAAATGTCTCTATTTTAAAATAGAGGGACCAAAATTACGGATTGTGGAAAATAGAGGGACTAAATGTCTTTATTTTAAAATAGGGGAACTAAAATTGCGTATTATGCAAAATAAGGGGACCAAAATTGCATTTAAGCCAACTAAAAATTGTCTTATTAGCTAAATAGTTGGTTGCCTTTATTTTACTGTACCACAAGCTACGTACACAACTTGATCTTAAGCTTTTTGCTTCTTGATATTTTTTTGTAAAATAATTATTACTCATGTTTTTACTAAGTCAAGTACCAGAATTATATATATATATTTTTTATAAGTTTGAAGAGGACCGAATCCTCTGGAAACCAAAATACTCATGCCAAGCATTTTTTTTTTCCAAACAAAATCATCTTTACCGTAAAATATTCACTAACAACATGAACATCCATGCTGAGCATAATCAAACCAATAACATCCAAGATTAAACACAAAACATTGGAAAGTAATTTAACATAATTAGAAGCAGACCATAAAAATTTAAACAGAAAGAAAAAAAAATAACACAACATATAAGGAATTAAAATATAAGTATAGTGATTAATTTACAATAAATAGAGATTTAGGGGCAAATCCCTCCCACAACCTATTGATCAATGATATATTAAGGCTATTCCCCACTCCCCCCTTACCTTTGATAAAACTTGGAGAAGAAAGGAAAAGTTTGATGTTGTTAATCTTGGAAAACCAAGTAAGCTTGCCTTGATCTTCTTTTACATTTGTGGCTGTGTTTTGGAATATTTTTGCTAATGAAAAAAAATATTTATAAGGACTGAAGTAGAAGGAATTCGACCAGAGGAGGAGAAGATTAATTTTTGATGAAGGAAAACTTTTAAAGTGTTAAAAGGTAAAGGCAACGTTTTTATAGTAAGGTAAAAGTTTAAAACATCTTATTATTATTATTATTATTATTATTATTATTATTATTATATGTTTTATAAAATTTTAAGATAGAATTAGCTAGACAAATTGAGAGGATTCTAGATCACCGCCTCAATAAGTCGGCTAGGAGATAAAATTACACATTCTCCAAGAATTTCTAATTAGTTTGTATAAGTTTAATTAATTATTATTTAATTAGGCAAATCTTAATATAACCTTTTAAAATAATTCGTTGGGCTCCCAGTAGCTATCTTATCCAATCTATGATCATTCTAATATTGTCCAGAATCCTTTCATTCGTTACATAATTTTTTTTTCACGTAGAAAATTAATTAATTACTTAATAATTATAATTTATTCTAAATAAATTCCATTTATGTGATACTTAAAATTCTTACCTTCAAATAATAATTTTCTAGTTTAAAGTGGCTTATTATAATTATTTTTTTATATTATTATTTTGGGGTTACAGGTTTTCTGGTTGGCCCATACAGTCAACCAAGGGTATTTTTGTCATTTTACCTTTATAATTTCTTATTAATTCTAAAAAAAGTCTAAAATGTATTTAATTATTTTAAGCATATTTCTAGCTTTAAAATAAATTTTAAAAAATCTTATGTATTTATTATTTATTATTTTTCTTTTATTCTCGTTTTAGGGACCAAACGGTCATTTTACTATTTCCCGAGCTCCGAACTAGAAAAAATTCTACACTAAATGAATCTCAATGTTCTAAACACAATGGCGTGTTCACATTATTGAGATTCTTCTTCAACACATTTTCATAAAATACTGCGTAGAAAGAATAATAATAAAAGTGAGGGTGTTACATTTATTTTACAATGTCATCATGTGTTACCTCTGAATTTTTTTCTAAATCTTTAAAATAAATATTATTTATCTATCTTTCTTAGAATTGTGGGTTATGGGGCTAACTCAACCCCAAAAACTAGCTCATAAGATAAGAGTTATCCCCCACTTATATATTGCATTTTGACATTATCTCTAACCGATGTGGGATTTGGATTTTTCCCCTCACACCCAACACTTTTGGGCTTGGTGCGTGGATAACATGGTGGGTGACCCTTTTTGATATATCTAGGATAGATTCTGATATCATCTTAAAATTGTGGATTATGGGCCTAACTCAACCCCAAAAGAGCTAGCTCATAGAATGAGGGTTGCCCCCCACTTATATATTGTATTTTGCCACTATCTCTAGCCGATGTAGGACTTTTTCCAATAAGGGTTGTTAGTTAAGATGTAGCAGTTTGAGTTTGTTATTGAGGTTTTTTTTTCTATTTTTTTTTAAAATTGCATCTTAATTGACAACTCACTACTTGTTAGCGTGATAATCTTCGAGTGAACATTAATAACCAAAAATAGTAATTCAAATTTTGGATGATGAAAATCAAATTAAAATGTTTTCAGGGACCAAAACTAACATTCATTCATTTTACGGGAACAAAAATAACGATTTAAATGAAAAATAAAGAATTTTTTTACAGAAATAAAAATCAAAATTTGTTCATTTTATAGATACTAAAAATATATTTAAGTCTTTCTCATATATTATTACTTTGTTAGTTCACCTATTAACTGATTAAATATTAAAGTAGGATTATAGATACTCTCAAGCCTTGCCTTATCTTAGATCAATACTAAAATATTATCTTTAGCAACTTTCAATAAATTCGGGAAGGACCTCAAGGCTCCAATAGATTAAGAACTAGAGCAAATTATAATAACATTTCTTGAGCTTTTATCAAATTACACATAACTTCATATTTTTTTATTTTTTTACACTACTCCTTTTAAGTTTGAAAATATTACACTAACACCCCTTATATGTTTGAAAACATTATACTGACACATCTCAAACCTTACACTAACACCCTTACAAGGGAGGTGAAAGTAATGATTAAAAAAGTAGGAAATGCTTGTATAATTATATGAAATCTCATAAAGTCTTACACATAACCTCACATTTTTTTTCTACACTACTCCTTTTAAATTTGAAAACATTACACTAACATTTTTTATATGTTTGAAAATATTATATTGATACTTCTCAAACCTTACACTAACATTCTTACAAAGAGAGGTGAAAGTAATAATTAAACAATTAGAAAATGCTTGTATAATTACATGAAATCTCATAAAATCTTGCTGTAATTTGCTCTAATAACTTGAGTAAAACTTTGTAAGACCAATTTGATCATTTTCACATTTCTCTCTTCACTATTTCCATCAATTCCATCTTTTTTCATAAATAGCCTGTCCTTCAACTCCTCTCTACAGTTACATATATACTTTCTCCAATTTTGGTTTCGTAACCGTAACATAGAGGAATAAAACGCGAGAGCGAGATCATGCAACCACATGAAACACACGTGAAGAGTAGTAAAGAGCAACCAATTTTTTTATGGGATTGCAAAAATAAGTACTAATAAAGTTAAGCTGCAGCAAGAAGAATTTGTGCCTTAAATGTTCATCAATCAATGTATGTCGTTGTTACTTGTTGGCAGTGCCCACGTATACGTTAAGAAACCACTTTTTTTTTTTTTTCTTTTTCCTTTGATTTTCAATCGTAATATTACACAAGGAAATAACAATTATCAGATAATTAGAACTCTTCGTACATGTTTAAATAAAAAAAATAAATTTTTTAAACAATTATTTTTCAAAAGTTCTTTTAGAAAGTTGGTTAAGAAAATACTGATTTTTTTGAAATAAACTCGAGTAAAAGCATATTTAAAAATGTAAATCACTTATTAGATATTTTTTAAAAATGATTAGTTTTATCTATCTGTTTATTTTAGTAAATATTTGATTTAATTGTAATACAATCGATTAAAATGGCCTGTACAAGGAATTTATGTTAATTTAATCGGTGTAAATTAAATAATTAGAATGAGATACATATGTTTTTGTCTCGTGACCTCTTCTTGATAATGATCTTAAAACTAATTTATGTAATGTTGAGCAATGAGCACGACTGGCTTAGAAGGATAAGCGAAAGAAAACAAACTCGTAACGGAAGCTACAACAGAGATGTAAGTAAGAATTTGCTCCAAGCCAAAAGCAGAATATATAACAGTAAGTACACTTTGAATTTAACAGAGTTTGAATTCCAAATATAGGTAGAGAATCCGCTGGTTAATTAGTTAGAGTCAAGCATCGAAGAAACTTGCCATGCACTCCAAATTTAGAGTTTAGAGATGGAATTGATTGTAAACATTTGACTCAAAATCAAACTTGGACAACGAAAGCAAGTACTCAATACTAGATTAATTGAAATTGAAATTGTGGGTTTGGTGAGAAAGTAATTAAAATTTAGGAGCTAGGAAGGAATTAGTTGGAAGTTAGAAGTAAGATGACGCATTGACACCATTGGGTTAGATACGTATGTATTGTTGTAACGGCTGATAATATATATATATATATACTTGATGGATCGATCATCCAATTCCACGGTAATCAACACGTACAGTACGTAAGCGATTTTACGTGCGGTTGAAAGGTCGTCGTCTCATCATCTCCACCTGCTTCTTCTTCTTCTTAGAAAAGAAAGAGCCTGCCTCTGTTGAAACGCTTCTTCTTCTTCTTCCATCCGATTAATGAATTTTGGTGTAAGGTACGTAACGATAACAATGTCTACAGCAATGAAAAGAAAGAAGCATCACAGCACGCACACTGAGAAATCTAAAATAATTGGACTCCTGGTTGCGAGTTTCCTTCGAAGTCGGCTCCTCCACCGCACTCTCATCACCGCCATCTCTGCTTGCCTTCTTCTTCTCTTCGCTCTGTTCTCTCTGTTCGCTCCGTCCCCGGTAAATGCAATGCACATACACTTTACTCCTTTTAATTCTATTTCATTATTCCTTTTTATTCTTTCACTGAAATAAAATCAATCTTCAGACTCAGAACGATGGCCAAGTCAGACCACGTCAGGATTTGGTGTTTCAGGTTCCGGTAAGCTATTTAACTGAAACGCACACCTCATTCTGATTCTGCATTTCATTTTATTTTGCTTAATCTTTTTTCTGTATGTTGGTTGGACTTTGAAGGTGAGTGGAGGTAGTTGCAGGCGTGATTTATGGAGTTCAATGCACTCACGCCTTTTCTCCGGCTGCAGTAACGCCGGTGTCAATTTTGCAAGTAAAGCTAATCCCAATCATCTCGTCACTTTTCGCAACCAATTTATGAATTTAATTTCGGACTTTAAATTAAATCAAATTGTAAGCCACGTGTTCATTCGTTTTTTAATGGACGTGCAATTTGATTGCAAAAAGTACTTATTTCTTGCACTTGCAGAGGCTAATGTCAAAACGAATCCAGATCGATACTTGTTAATTGCCACCAGTGGAGGTTTAAATCAACAGAGAACAGGGGTAAGCTTCTTCATCAACTAACTAACTAACTAACTAACTAACAACTATTTATAGTTATACCATTGGTTTAATATGATTTCAAGGAGGTAACCAAGAATATTGGAAGATTTACCTCTTTCTGTATGCAACCTGAAATATGTCATGTGCTATGGCTCTAAATCCAATGTTAGAGTTGAAATTCCTGTAGTGACAAACAGGTATGGGAGTTGTTCCACAAACAGATTGGTAATTCGACATACGGGTTTTGTCTGTCTAGGCTATCCAGGCCAAAAACTCAATCAGACACCAATTTGATGAGTAATTTCTGTGGCTGGATTATTGATGGTGTTGAGTGTTGGTTGTGGCTGCAGATAATTGATGCCGTCGTGGCTGCATATATTTTGAATGCTACTCTTGTTGTTCCAGAGTTGGATCATACATCTTTCTGGAAAGACACCAGGTATGTCTTTGCCTTGTAATTCTATCACACATATATGATTATTTTTATTGGAAGAAAAATTCATCGTACTCTTAATTTGTAATAATGTAATATGTGCTATTTTTTTGCAGCAACTTTTCTGAACTATTTGATACAGAGACGTTTATAACATTTCTCCGGAATGACGTGAGAATTGTAAAACAGCTTCCGGATATGGGAGGGAACTTCGTGGCTCCATATACGCTGCGTGTTCCAAGGAAATGCACCCCCAAGTGCTATGAGGATCGTGTTTTACCCGTGCTGCTCAGGAAGCGTGTAAGTCTTAACATCCTCAGTTTTTCAGTTTCATCAAAATTATTTGCTTCCCTTCCACCAATTAAAATCTGGACTGTTTTGAGCCTAAATAGCTAGGTAACTGATGTAGTAAGGATGCTGCATACTTTCTTTTATATTTGTTTTCTTAAATAATTTAATTCAAACATGCGGACTTTTTTAGTGAAGGTTGCGTGAATGGTTAATTTTACAAGGATTAACTAAGTTTTTAGTTCCTAAACTTTTTCAAAATTCGATTTTTAGTATTTAAACTTTTTCAAAATAGAATTTTTAGAAAATTTAAGAACCTTGACCAGTCGAACTAAAGTTTAGGAACTAAAAATCGAATTTTGAAAAAAATTTAGGAACTAAAAACTTAATTAACCCTTTTACTAACAAGTATCATGTACTTTCTATAGAATATTTTTAAATTCATAAAAAAATAAATGTATGAATTAAAATATTTAAAAATATAAAAATGACATGTAAACAGTTTTGATAAAATAAAAAATAAAAAATATTTAAAATTATAAATATACATAATTTATTAAAAATTTAAAAGAATAAAAATTAAGAATGATATATTACTTTTGAAAATAGAGTGTACTAAAAGATTAATGTACTTTTAAGTGGGAGTTTTCTAATTGAATATGTATAAATAAATTACTTGAAAATATATGACATTTGATATAATTAATGTGAGTAAAACTTTTAATCATAAAAATTTGATATTTGATTAAACATATAAATAAGCAATAATAAAATAAATGAAGAATTGATAGAACATTGGTTAATCAAAATTGAAATTTATCTAAACAATAATGACAGTTGAAATAAATACAAAAGGTTATCCTATGAATGTATTACCAGTTGAAAGTGACTTTAACTAGTTGTTTGTATTACATAAAAAGTTATTCTAGTTTTCTCCTTATTAGGATGAGTCAAGATAATCTTGTCTAACTTATTTTAAATTTTTTTAAAAGGAGAAATTGAGTCATAATTATTGAGTAGTGTTTGGGAAATATTATTTTTGAAAAAATATATTTTTTTTCAAAGCTATCGTATACTATGACAATTGCTAATCTTCAACTATTGTAGTAAATACGTTATGGTGTTGTCCTTGATTCCATGGATGACACTTAAATTCGTTGATGCTTGCAGGCTGTTCGGTTAACTAAGTTTGACTATAGACTTGCTAATATGTTGGATGAAGATCTACAAAGGCTGAGGTGCAGGGTTAATTACCATGCTCTCAAATTTACGGACTCCATTCAGGGGATGGGTAAATTGTTGGTTGAGCGGATGAAAATGAAAAGCAAGCATTTCATTGCTCTACATTTAAGGTAAGATTTAATAATTATAGGCATCCAAGCTTTATTTCTGGTTCCTTTGCTTTGCCGTTTAGTACCTCAACAAAGAATGCAATATATATATATATGCAACATGATAGCACCGTCAGAATTTGTGATCAGCTTCTTTTCATTTTCCTTGTCGAAGTTCAATGTGATAAACTGATTCAAATTGATGTTTTATCACAGGTTTGAACCGGATATGCTTGCATTCTCTGGTTGCTATTATGGCGGGGGAGATAAAGAAAAAAAAGAACTTGGTGAAATTAGGAAACGGTGGAAAAATTTACATGTAAGGTTTTAATAACATGTAAGAAATGAGCTCCACATCTTTTAGCCTGAATGAAAATTGATATATTCTTTGTTGTTATTTGGAAATGGGAGACAGGCAAGTAATCCTGACAAAGTTCGAAGACATGGAAGATGCCCACTTACCCCAGAAGAAGTTGGTCTTATGCTAAGAGCACTAGGTTTTGGAAGTGACGTTCACTTGTACGTGGCATCTGGCGAAATATATGGAGGTGAGGAAACGTTAGCTCCCCTCAAGGCTCTTTTCCCAAACTTCCATTCAAAGGAAACAATAGCTACCAAGGAGGAGTTGGCGCTATTTGTGTCATTTTCTTCTCGCATGGCTGCACTAGATTTCATAGTTTGTGATGAGAGTGACGTTTTTGTTACAAACAACAACGGTAACATGGCCAAAATTTTAGCTGGAAGAAGGTAAGCTGCTTCTTTTTTAGTACCGTTGGCTTGCCGTGCTTAATTAAAATATTCTTTAAATAGTTTTATAGATAGATACTCATATTGATTGATGCATGCAGGAGGTACTTGGGTCATAAACCCACCATCCGGCCAAATGCAAAGAAGTTGAACCTGTTATTCATGAACAGAAATAATAGGACGTGGGAGGAATTTGCCTCTCGAGTTCGAACTTTCCAGGTAGGCTTTATGGGAGAACCAAATGAGTTGAGGCCAGGCAGTGGTGAGTTTACTGAGAATCCATCAGCTTGCATATGTCAAAACCAAAACTCAAACTCATCAGAATCGGATGGGGGAATTTCCTACCATCATGAAGAGCAGTTTACCGAGGAAGAGCAGCGGGAGTGGTCTGAGGTAGATTATTTGGACAGTAAAAAACAGAATAAGCTCAATGGAACTAAAATTGATTCACTCCCTCTTCTAATGACCACGGACCAAGCTGAAGTGATGCAAGAATTCTTCTCCGATTAACTTCCATCTCTAAGCCTTTTTACATACATACATATTCAGGTTTTGAAGGGGAGCCGCTTCAAAAATGTAGACTGTAGCATTTGTGTATCCATTTTAGAGTTTGAATTAAGCTTGTGGGAAGACTTGACAAGGCGTTCTGTTTGCTTTTGCCCATAGTGTATATAAGACTGGATAGTGTTAAGGACAGAAGAAGCGTCCGTGTTCCATATAGTGTGGTAGTGACTTTTTTCAAGATTTAGATGTACATGTCCAAAAAATTAATGAAAATTACAGCTTTCTATTGTATGGCTTTGGTACCTCGCATCGCAACCAGAGAAAACTTGCTTTCTATTGTGTGTGATTTTCTTATAGAAAACGTAACGGACCGGGCTATCTATCCTTCTGGATTTGAATTGACTCCGTGGCCCAATATTTTTCGGGTCTGGACCGGGCTCAAGAACTCGGGCGTTGAACCCGCCGCCTAAAAGGACCCTTAGGAGTGTGTTTCAAAATGCTTAATTTTTCTAATTTCAGCTAAATGTATCTCAAAGACAACCTCACATGACGTAGATTCAAGCATTTTCGGTCATTAAGGGTCCTAATCATATATATTTACGTGTATTTTTATTTTAACTTGTAAATTCTACATGATAAATATTTTTTTATTTAATTCAAATACATAATCAACAAATATTATTGAATAATAAATTGTATTATAATCAAATTCTTACTAAATAAATATTTTTAAATATATAATTATATTTTGAATTTACAATGAATAATTTAAATTGTGATATAAAGTTATTTTTAACTATTGACAACTTTTTTCTTAAAAATTATTAAATTTTAATTTTGAAATATAGATAAAGGAGAAAATTAAAGGAATAAGTAATTAAGATGATAAAATATGCAAATAATGATAAAAAGGGGATAGTTTGAGATGATTGAGGGGATTTTTTTTTTTTTGGCTAGTTATAAAGGTAGTGTGTGGAATAGATGTACATTTATAAAGAAAATATTAAATATTAAATATTAAATATATGTTTAATAACTTCTAAATATTAAAAATATTTAATATTTTTCATTTAAAAATAAAATTTATTGTAAAAAGATTTAAAATTATTCTTTTAAAAACGTTGGATGGGAAAATATATCCTTTACCTCGTAGAGAATCTCATACAAATGAGCATTAATATTTTACCGCAAACACATTATGACATTATTAAGTAATCATTGCTATTTTTGTTTTCTTTTGCTAATAAGAAAATGATATACATAATCATCTGCTGTCAGTGGTGTACTTGTATACTCTGAATTACATTTGTCTATCGTGGTGTGGGCCGTGTGGCCTGTGAACTAAAAATTATACATCTCTTTTTTTTTTTTTTTTTTGACCATTTTGTATAATGAAAAACCAACAAATTATTTCCTACTTTTCTCCCACTAATTATTTTTCTCAAGAGACTTTGTATGAGTTTTTGGCTCTACTTAATAATCACTACCAAAAACTGACACCAATCATGAAGCCCATCAACGCACAATGACAATCCTTTGAAAGATGATGACAAGTCCTTTCAAGTTGGGACCATTAGCGTAACAATGAAGCCCTTTGGTGTTGCCATTTGCGACCCAATCATATTGGCCCCCAACTCCCAAACAATCAAAATGTACTCAGTAGTTACATTAAATTATGAATTTAACATATATTTTAATAAACAAAGTGCAGTTATGATTATAAATTTAAAAATTAATAGTTGATTTTATTTTATTTTTTATATTTTCAAAACAAAGACATTGTATATATGTAAGGTGCGGACTGCGGAAGGTGTAAAATTCAGCATTTATTAATGAGATTCAGCATTCAACTTTCTGCCTGCTGCACAACGCTAGTTCCATACAAGTCCATCTCTACTTTTTCTGTTATTCTTTCGCCATTCATTTAACAGCTAACATCCAATGGAATGCTTGCCACTACATTGACTTAATTTTAGTATATTCTGCTATAAAAAATAAAAATAAAAAGTGATGTATATAATTATCAACAGTGTATTTTATTTTTTAATGTACATTCTTAACTTCACTGTAGTGACTTGTATTTTGTGGTGTAAAGTTGAAAGTGAAGACTGCAATAGAAAGTGTTACATTCTGAATGCTCCTAAAGTCCTAGATTCCGTTTAACTTTGATGATTTTAGAAGGGTGCTCACATTTATTTATGACTCCCCTCCCTTATCCTTATATACTAGCTAAAAGTGTATATTAAAATTGATTATTTTAAAATTATAATTAAAAATATTAGATATATATATATATTTTAATTCCAAGAAAAAGGATCAACAAATGGTCTTGGAGGGAAGGGAAAGCAGAGCAACTTTTTGAGCCTGAATATCTCAATTCTGTTGCTGATATATTAGATGAGTCAAGAGTTGATTTAATTGTTAATGAGGTTGCCTTCCATTGCACCTGCATGCATGGTGGGAGAAAGAGTATAAAACTGACAGACACTTCACATGTGCTCTGCACGTGATTCCTCAAAAGTGTCTGAACCCGTACTCTTTTGGGTTTGGCCTTTGGGCAATGACTTATAAATGTAATGGCTACCAGTAATAGGGCATTTCCAACAAACCTTAACTCCTCCCCGTAATACAGTGACGAGTCCCTCTAATTGTTTGTTTTAAAAAGAGGGAAAATTTTCTTGTTCTTCTTTGACTAAATAAAAAAATTACATCATTTTTTGTGTTTTCTCTCTTCCCTCTCTTTCCTTAACCAAGCATAGTAATAAGTTTTTCATAAACTGAAAAGGAAAAGGAAATGGTGGAAAAAAAAAGTTTGATGAAATGATACTAGTAATAATTGGGATCAAGTCCGGATTCCAATAATTTCGGTGACTGGTGTGTTGTATTGCTGTGTCTGCCTCTTCCTCTTTGTATTGTAGACAATCACAACACAGTTACAATTGCATTGATATAAACCTGATTATTAGTATTATTTTGTTTAGTTTAGCTCATTTAAAGAAATATAGTTACTTTTTAGAAGTTTTTTTAAGTAATTCTTGTAACCAAAATCGTTATCAAGCACCCTTCAAGCCCAACTATACGTTGTTTTATATGTGAAGTGGTTTTTATAATTTATTTTAAAGATTTAAATTGAACAGTGTAACTAGAACATTTTTAAAAGAAAAGACGGGGGGGATTGGTATAAAGTATAAACTGACAGATCCGGCAATAATCAATCACATGCAGATATACTTGTACAAACATGAAAAATAAATAGCTTTAGAAGAAGAGGTCAAAACGCAAATAACAAAGCCTTGTGGGGGCCAAGAAGACCTCATTTCATCTGACCCACTCTCCAGTCTCCAGAGCAATAACACACGAATGATCGCTCGCTCACATTCATTTGAAATTTGGGGAAGCTCCAAGGCAAGGCTCTCCTAACTTTCCCACATTCCTATAACAACATTATGATTAAAATCCTTGCCCCATCAGGTGAGTGGAAAGAAAAGAAGATCCTCTCCTCTCTCTCTGATTTCATCTGCACAAAGTCCTCATTACTTTAAACCCTAAAATATTGGTAGGCCTATCTGCATATTCTCCAGCTGATCCCACCCTCTCTTTGACTTCTATTTTATTAAAAAAAAAAAGTGAGCACCTTTGTTTTCACCTCCTTAATTAACTTTTACGTAAAATAATTTAATACCATAAATTATATTTGTCATGCTAATTTTCTCCTTGACCTATAATATATATATGGACACCCTTCAATTATAAATACCTATAGAACTTATCTTTTGATTTTTTTTTTTTGTTGTATCACATTTTTTATCATATTTATATTTTTTTCTCAAAATATCAAATAACATGTGATGTTATGCATCATTATTCTTTCTTTTTTTATCACGTGACTCTTCTTCCTTTCCATCTTTCTTTTCTATAAAATAATAATAATAATAATAAGGGGAAAAGGGTGAGATTTCCTATTTCAATTCTATTGACCAGGAGAAAAACCTGCATTCCTCTGTTTTTGAGAACACTTCATGGTAGTATTCTTGTAACCCTTACATCAAGGCAAGTGGGAGTGAAGAAGTACAAAGAGAGTGTCAGTAATTGCTAAGAGACTATAAATTTGAGAGATAGCAGCTTGTTCTCTTGACCTATAAATTACATTAATCAGCACTGTCTTACTTACCATAAATTACATTTCTCTTGCTAGTTTTCTTCTTGACCTATAATATGTGGACACCTTTTAATTATAAATATGTATTAAACATTTTTGTTTCTTTTTTCTATTTTGCTTTTTTTGTCACATCACATTTTTTTTTATCATATTTATATTTTTTTTCTTTTTTCTTTCAAGAAGTCAAATAACATGGAATGTTTATGCATCACTATATTGAGGCATAACAGAACTAGTGATGTAAGTCAATAGTGATACAAATATGTACAATATATTAGCCGTTGTAATGTCATTATTGAATACTTATGGATGAAAATATTTTTACCTGAGAGATAACATACAATGTGAAAGAAACTTACATTTGAGAGAAATTATTGAAATATAAGTATAAATGAAAAATCTTACTTTAAATAAAAATGAATATATTAAATCTCATATAAGTGATTGACCCATATACCTAATATCTTATCTTAATATATAGAATGTCAAATAATTAACTTATATTCTGGAGCATTTCTAGGGTGGACCACTTTTTGAAGTGGTTCACCATAAACCACTTTTAAAAAATATTATAATAATAAATTATTTTTATATATGATTTTTTATAATTTTGGAAAATTATAATTTTTAAATATGAACCGACAATAATATCCACTGTCAATTCATATTTAAAAGGGTTAACTAAGTTTTTAGTCCATAAACTTTTTCAAAATTCGATTTAGAAACCTTGACCAGTTAAACTAAAGTTTAGGGACTAAAAATCGAATTTTAAAAAAATTTAGGAACTAAAAACTTAATTAACCCTTTTAAATATGAACTGACAATAGATATTATTATCAGTTTATATTTAAAAATTATAGTTTTTCAGAATTATAAAAAATCATATATAAAAATAATTTATTATTATAATATTTTTTAAAAGTGATTCATGGTGAACCACTTCAAAAAGTGGTCTACCCTAGAAATGCTCTATATTTTGTTAATAAAGATCTTTCCAAATATTTTACCTCCATCGTATTCCCAGCATCATGATAAAGTATTTTCCGCAGGACTTTCCCATTTATGCTCAGAACGAGACACTGAGCGGCGGAACCAGAAGATCTAATACCAATAATAGTCTATCTCTAATACTCTATCTGAGTCATATGTTGATCAAGTTTGGCTGCAAAATCTACGTAGCTACACCGATTTTTGATCTGTGGAGTGTAGAGATTGAGGCCTTCCATTGTCTCAAAAGACTATACTATATATTAATATTTCTATACTGCAAATTGATACTAATTTAATCTTACATTATTATATTGTTAGATAAAGTGATACGGTAATCAAGTAAAACAAAAGGGAAAAGAATAAATTTTCAATTATTCTTTCAGTTAGAAACTTCATGACATAGTAAATAATAATCTAAATTTCTCAGCCATAATAAGTGTACTGATCGCTTCTGCCAATATGAAATTCTATCTTGCATATATTCCACCAAAGTTGACTGAATATTTGTTTTAATTACCAGTCTGAGGACCGAGAGGAGAATAAGACCAATCTACATATTGTGTACAATTTTTAAAAAAAGTAAAGAATATTTTGCATTATCAATATGAAAGTTTCTGTCCCAATTATGGACTAACACAGTAAATAATTCTGTTGGTTTTTCATGATTATATGCTTAATCCTTTAAGAATTTTGGGAAGTCAAGAACATACAATTCATTTCATTTCAGAATTGTAACAATTTCATCCACAATATTGCCGCATGTATTGTATTCCTTGAAACTTTTCCGTTTTTGTTAGTAAACTTGATTCTAAACTAAAGAGAAAAGGAAATCAACAAAAGTGGACAGAGGACAATACCTAAATCATCTGTAAAGAGCAAGCGTTGCAACCCTGCATGGCTACATGACCATTATAAGTAATTTATATTATAAATTATATTTTTTTAAAAAAAAACTAGTTATTCTACAGCACGGCTACATGACCCTTAAGCATATATTTTAAGATTTGTTCCCCAAATACATGTATACGAAAAAAAAATATTATTGTGATTAGTAGTCTTTCCTTAGATTTTTTTTTTTTTACAAAGGTCGTACTAAGGTTCAAACCTATGGCATCATGCATACTACCCTAACCTCCCACCACTAGGCCGACCCTAGTGGGTTCCTCCCTTGACATTTAACCGTACTACAAAGATTATTCTCTTAAGTCTTACCTAGTAGATGAGAGGTTACTTTGGAAAATAAAAAAAAATGCTTAATTTTACTTTTAATATCTCTATTATAGTTAATGTATAATTTTGGTGTATCACTATCTTTTAAAGAAATTAATTTCTTAGATTTTTGATTGAGTTTAATTGGTATGTATTATTAATGCAAAAGTTTTTACGGTGTGAACTAATTAAAAATCATTTTTTATATAACTTTAGATAAAGTTACTTTAAAAGTCACATGTAAGGTTCTGATTAGATAAAGTTCAAAGTTCTTAATAAGTACTTATAAGATAAAAAAAATGAATCAAACTAATTTCTTCCATAAATTAAAATCAACTTATATATCTCATTTTTTTTATAAGTTAAAAGAATTTTTATAAAGATCGAAGTATATAAGTTAATTTTAACTTACATAAAGGAGTCATAAGGTAGTTTAGTAGTTGGGGAGAGACTCGAAAGAGACATAAGAGTTGGAGTAATAAGGAGGTCATGGGTTTGAATTTTCCTACTAATATAACATACTAACTATTAATATCTGTCTATAAAAAGATTAACTTACATAAGAAATTTTGATTCATTTTACCTTTTTTCTATAAGCACTTATTGATAAAATTTATCAAATAAGACTTATTAAGATGATTTTTTATTGATTGTGAGTGTAAAATTATAATTTTATAATAAATATTTGGATAAAATTTTAAAAGAAAAATTAGAAGAAAAGGTACCGCGTTCATTTTGTTGGTGAATAATGGAAAATTGAAGAAAACAAAACCGGAGTGCTCGCAATAATTGTCTCAACATGGATTTTTGAGTACTGGCAAATCTTATGATCGAGTGGTAAATGCAAGCAAAGGCATTCAATCAACAACTCAATAATGATAAAATAAATTATTGGATTGGGCGATATTGATTATTACCGTATGACTCTGGTAGCTGTCATTTGATTTCACATTGCATAGATGATTTTCGTATTTATATTCTCCTTGCGAAAATAAAACAAAAGTTACAGAACCAACTCAATGCAAAAAAAAAAAAAAAAGTAGTGCACATACGGCGGCTAGCCCACGAGGATTTGCAATATTATACTGTAATTTGGATGCATTACAGATACAATACAAACGGATAGAATAATTATAGAATTAATATTAACTACGGATTACAGGCATTCCCTAAGACAGATGATTGTTATGTTCACTTTACTTTTGTGGATGCTGGTAGAAGCTAGCATGCATGTAAAATTTAATTAGAAACGTAAAACAGAAGAACATTGTGAAAAAAAAACAAGTGACTGATGAGACAACGACGTGGTATAATGGCATTCAATTGTTGTTTGTTTGGTGCATACAACACGTTACCAATCATGGCTTTGGACCCCCCCACTTCCAAATCACGTCACCCGCAATCAATAGAAAATGTTCGTCTCTGTATAATAAAATAGGCTTTTAATTCTTGAGAAATAGTTAATTTTATTATATTTTTTAAAGACATGTAATTTTATTGTTTAAAAATATCTTTAGCATTTTTTTTAAAAAATCAATTTTTAATATTTATATTAATTTTTAACTGATAATTTTAATTATTTATTTTAAAGTTTTTATGTTAAAAGTTTTCTTCAAATATCAACTGTTTGTACTATTAATTTTTTTTTTAAAATATCTATATTAAATTAGAAGATATATTTTAGAGTGAACTGTAAGTGTATGTTTTCTTTAAAAATTATGCATATTATTTGTAATTTTTTTAAGAAAATAAATATTTAAAATTATTTTTTATAATAGAAGGAGATAGATTGTGCTTCATTTCATTTCGGTTCATTGCACATTATTTGTCATTTTTCTAAACAATGAAACCAACAAGTTGTTGGTCGGAGTGATATTGGATTTAGTCTCCTTAAGTAAGGTCTAGAATTCGAGTCTTGGGGATAAAAAAAAACACGATTGAAAGGAAAGATTTCAATAAACTTGGCCAATCAATTTTTTTGATGAAGATTGGTCACCAATAAAACTAGTAAATACTAAATACCAATGTCATAATGACCCAATTTTATTTTTTCTAAACAATAAAATAAAATATTTATTTCGTTTCATTATAAAATATCTAAACAATAGAATGATATTTTTATTAATATTTCATTTTATTTAATTCCATTATATTTTGATCTATTATATTCTTTATAATTAATCCAAACATAACCTAAGAAATCTAAATCCAATTTAATCAAATTAACTATTAATCAACTATTTGTTGGTATACAGAGTAAACTTCTCTTGTAACAAGCATAACATATTTATTATCAAATTTGAGTTGTTGGTCAAACTTTGCTTATGAGATTAATTCCTCCTTTATGCGATAGAGGTAAATGGCGGCGCACCACAAAAATGGATAGTACTTAAATGTTCAAGTACTTTGGATGCATTAAGGGAGTTTGAATAAATATTTTAAAGGTAAAATAGTAAAATGATATATGAAAATTATTGATAGTGTTATACGTAAAAGATTATTTATGCATTAATTTATTTTGGACGGAACTGTTGTTTCTTCTGTCATTGAAAAGATCCATAATTCATTACTTTTTGGACATGAGAATTAGGTTAATTGGAGAGAAGAGCAAGTTTAACGACACTTTCTCTAACACTATTTTTTTAATCTTTTCTTTATGATTAGTTTATATTTATTATAAATCACCAAT
The DNA here is from genome assembly GCA_026413185.1 of Pueraria montana var. lobata. Taxonomy (NCBI): domain Eukaryota; kingdom Viridiplantae; phylum Streptophyta; class Magnoliopsida; order Fabales; family Fabaceae; genus Pueraria; species Pueraria montana. Next base: position 46,230,345 of record CM048646.1, read on the forward strand.
TTTAGTGGATCCTGTTTCTAAATCAAAAAAATAAGAAGTGAAACCTACCAAAATTTACGATTTTTAATAAATTTCAATTAATCATAAAAAGTGTTAAAAAAATATTGTAAGAGTGTTGCTAGCATCCCTCTTGAAGACAATAATGTGTATATAACAATTGTCACACACATTAAAGATTTAATATAAGAATATAATACAAAATATATCATAAAGAAAATAGTGAAAATATAATTTTAATGTGATTTGATACTTTCTGCCTTCATTCATTAAAACAGACCAATAAATATATTTATAATCTAATATGAGCGTCGCTCTTGAAAAAAAAATTATGTTCTTCAATGTAAATACAATATAACATGTAATTGTGGATGAAAAAAAAAATATGATTGAGAGGATAACTTTATTAAAAGTGACAAGTTAATTTTTTTTAAGAAAATTAGTTATTAACAAAATCGATAAATATTTCACATCAATAACATGATTACTTAAAAATAGTATAAGGTGAAATTTTAGTCATTCTTCCAAAAACACATTCAATAATTTCTAATCTAATTAGGAGAAATAGGCAGGGGTTGTTTTTATAATGCAATTAAAAATTAAAAGTAACAATGAAAAAAATCAAATAATGAAATACCAATCCCCGAATCATTGTTTAAACTGAAATTATATGCTCTATATTTTTTTTGAAAGGCTTATATGCTCTATATATATCTATTAATTTGAAATATGATCACCTAGCTAGAATTCAATAAATAAATACATTTTTTTGAAAAGAGAATTCAATAAATAAAACTGAATCACAATCGTAACCCAAAATTAGTGTTGATTTAAAAATGATTCAATTAACATAAGTTATCAATCAGTTAACCTTCCCCTAAACTATTTAATATTAATCAATCTTACTTTATACCTCTTCAATTATGAAAAATGAAATCTAATCTAATAAAAATTAGGCCACTCACAATTGTTCACTATTATTATTATTATTATTATTATTATTATTATTATCCCATACTAAGTTGAATTAAGCTACTAACTTTGCACCAAATTAATTTAGCTTTTGAGAAAGGAGAGAAAGCATCACGAGAAGGAAAAAGGTAATAAATAAGGTGAGTCTACAGGTAGATAAACTACCGTGCTAGTATACATATGGTAAAATTTATTCTCTAGATTAACTCTGAGGAATTTCTAAATCTATCTGTCTATATCTGCAAGTTTTCAAACCACTATTTTCTTTAATACTTGCAACTCAAGGCATATTCCCATTTTTCCACTGATGTCTTTTTCTTCACAATTACTTTTTGTCAATATTTGAGAGTTGAAGACGCAGGCTATTCTGGGGACTGGAAAATGTCCCCCCACCGTGCGTAACTCATATGTGTAGTTAGATTTATAAATTTTTTGAGATTGATGTGGGACTACCGTACAACCGTCTATACTAAATTTTTTTTTAGAAAATGATCTTTTTTTTTGTTTAAGTTTTTTTTTTTAAAACGACCATTCTTCTCCGTTGTTGCTTTGTTTCTGCCTCTCTTCCCATTTTTTTTTCCGTCATTTTATCTTGATTTTTATTTTTAGTCCTTCATAAATTTTTTTATTATTTTTAGTCCCTCATAAATTGTTCTGTTCTGTTATGTTTTTAGTCCATCATAAATTGTTCTGTTCTGTTATGTTTTTAGTCCATCATAAATTATTTTGTTCTGTTTTTAGTCCCTAACATTAATTTCAACTGTTAAGTGATGACATAAACTGTGTGGGTGAAAATTTCCTAATTAAGTTTCTAGTGACTTTTAACCGATGCAAATTTTTTGGTGGTCATAAATATTTATTTTTGTAACATTTTTTGTGATTTCAGAAAATTTAGTGTTCGAGATTTTGATTTTATTTTTTAATATTTCTCACAGTTTTAGTTTATCGAAAAATTTGCGGTAGTTAAAAACCACTAGAAACTTAAACAGAAGAAGAATGATCCCTTTTTTAAAAAAAAATCTAGTGTAAACAATTGTATGGTAGTCCAACATCAATAAGCAACAATAGAGAAGAATGATCATATTTTTATAAAAAAATAACTTAGAAAAAAAAATCCCTTTTTTAAAAAAAAATCTAGTGTAAACGGTTGTACAATAATTTCACATTAATCTTAAAAAATTTACAAATTCAACAATACATATGAGTTACGCACGGTGAGAGACATTTTCCAGTCGTGCGTCCATAATTGTTTGATATTTGAGAGTTGAATTATCTTCAAATTCAAAACCCGCAGAACAAGTTATAAAGGAACAGATATAAAATTAAAATGTGTAACCTTAAGCAGTAGTGTGTGTGAGTGAGCCAATTGGCAATGACACCTCACACCTATTCGCTGATTGGTAGAGATAGGGTATCTTTTCAAATCTTATTGGCTTTCATAGGTAGGCCTATGCATTTCGTTTCATTTCATGTTTGTTCTCCCATCCCACTCAACTAGTTTTAGAATATCAGTAAGTGGCCTTAACAGGATTTCTTGTTGGACATCTATCTTTTCAAAGCTTCATCATTCGCCAAATAATAATAATAATAAAGACATGGGAAGGTGACCATTTGAATTGTTACCTTCATTCTTTTTTTAAAAGAGATTTATGAGTTATTACACATCATATGAAAGAAGGAAAAAAAACAACAAAATTGAGAGAAACTAAAAAGAAATGATAAATAAAAATATTTAAAATTAAATTAATTTTTATTAGTATAATTTTTTAATAAAAATTAAAATAGTAAAATAAATATTATAAATCTATATTAATAACATGATATACTGTATTCACACACAATTTTATTTATAAAAAAAGCTAATATAAATTAAGAGTGTAATATTAAATATCAGTATAATATATTGTATATATTATTAATACATTTTACAATATATATATATATATATATATATATATATTAATAATTAAATTTAAATTAAATAAATATCATACTAAAGGAGATACTCCTATAATTTTTCATTTACTTGTCTATTTATAAATGACTTTTGTGCTTTTTTTTGGCAATCATGAACTAGTATTTTATCCTGTGTAATGCACAATATACATATTTATTTTATATAACTAATATTTATAATAAATAAATATTTTTAAATATATAAATTATATTATAATTAAAATTTATAATAAATAAATATTTTCAAACATATACATTATATTTTAGATTTATAATAAACAATTTATATTATGATACAATATTATTTTTAATTATTAATAATTTAAATAAATTATTAAAATTTAATTTAAAAATAAAGATGAAAAAATAATCTGAAGAAGGGGAAAATTTTAGAAAAATTCCTAAAATTATTTTTGTTGAATAAAAATTCCTAGTTGATGCCCAATAAATCCAATTGATTTCTCGTAGAAGACTTGGCAGATGTTTGTCATGGTGACCATCGTGCTGGTGACTTATTTTTTTTTAATCTAATTAAAATGTATTGGCAGTCTCAAATTTTATAATATTATCATTTAATTGATTTTTTATATTGTCATTTAATAAAAAATATTATTTAAAAAAATGTTAATTTTAATAATAATCATTTTGAATTCTAAATTTAAAGTAGTTTTTAATTAATTGACAATACATTAAAATTAAATTTTATACTTTTTAATATATATCACAAAACTAAATGACGAAAGAAATTACCACCGAGCATGTGAATCAACTGGCATGGAATTGTTCCAACTTAATTAGAGATCTTAAGTTCGAATCTTGTAGGAAAAAAAATGACGAAAGAAATTAGTGTTAATGAAAATAAAAACAAAAGGTTGAATTTGGTATTCCCTTAATATTATATGGTAATTTAATTTAAATTAATGGTGAATAATTGTTAATCAATAGATGTTATTTCATACACATGAATTTAGAAAATTGAATTACTATCCACATATTTAAGGACATGATTATATACTTATCATACCATACTATGTTGGTATAATGCACCTGATAATTAATTCAGAATAAAAAGTTATTCGCATTGACAATTCATAAAAAGTAGAAGACATGTTGTTGGAATCAAAAGATGACACAAGTAAATGATTTTCCAATGGAATTCCTTTTTTTAAAGTACAATTATAAAAAAAAATATTAATGTTATATGTCCTACTAATCATCTTAATATTTTATAAAGAAAATATAAAATATAAAAATAAATACACTTAATGTCTTAAAAATATAAAAAAATATATTCAAAACTTTTTTTTTTTCTTCTAATAAGTAGAGTAAAATTGTAAGAATATTTAAACTTATTCTTACAATAAATTGATTGACAAGGTTAGAGTTTATCGGATTCGAATCCGATTTGCACATAATACGATAATGGTATAAACATTCTAAATTAGGACTATTGCAAGTCATGAAGTGCTGAGGAATTGAGTTACTTTAATGAAGATGATTTGAACGAATTGCTACAGGAGATTCTACCGGAACTTGCTTCGTGCTGTGTCAATGGGATTCTCCTTCATGCGTCGGAGCAAAAAGGGGGGGCATACCTACATAGACTCTGATGCCCAAGTTAGAATTTAGTAGAGTAACCATACCGATGTATGAATTATGCATATCTATTTGAGGAGGGGGGAGTCCGGAGAACTTTTTGCTTACAGGAGAAAAAAGTTATTTATAACGTTAATTAGACAAACGAACGTAGAATTTGGTTCAATATGTAAGAAATTTAAGTCACTAATAAAAGGCAAAAGAAAAAGAGTTGGCATGTTTGACAAGTTAGAAATGTGATGTAATCAGTGACCATATTTGAGGGTGGGCAAATAATCCCCTTCATTTTAATAAAATCATAAATATTTGTCTTAAAATTTTATATTTTGCATCTTCTAATTTTATGTTTGAACCCCTAACTTATTCTCATGTGAGGATAAGCAAATTCACCCCTTTATTTTAGTAAAATCACAAGTATTTATCTTAAAATTTTATATTATGCACCTTTTATTTTTATGTGTTTGAATCTACTACTCAATTTTCTCAATTTTCTTATATCTTTATTTATGTCTTTATCTTCACATATATGATAATTATTATTAAATTTATTTTTTTAAATAGTTTGCTATGCTAACTCAAGATCCTAAATCTGCCACTGACTTGCCATTTCACATAGGACGCAGGCTAAAGTGGGAGACCTGAATAGGTCTCCCACCATGGGAAAGTAATGTTGTCCGTTGGATTTACTAATTTTCTAAATCACCCGTTTAGATTTTTTTGCTTTTCTAATTTTGTTTCTTTTCTTTTTTTCTAAATTTCCAAATTTATCCTTCATCTCGCCACTACCACGGTGCCACCGACAACATTCCCCCCTCCATCTTGTTCTTTCGACTTTTTCCTTTCTCTACCTCTATCCTTTCCTTGTGTACTTTCTCTCTCTTCCTCTCCGGGACAACCATGGCTGCTAGCCACAATAGAAAGAAAATAGAGAGGGTATGAAAACCCTTGCCGCCGCACCGTAAACCCCTTCCGTCGTGCGGCCATATTTCGCCCATCCGACGACCATACTTGCACCACCAAGCCACCACCATCTCCGTTTACAGCATAGGTCAACCGGAAGCCTCGCAGACGTGCTTTCATCAATAGGATAAGTTACTTATAACAAAGCCACAATTTCCAAGAACCTTTATCTTTGTTCACTGCTTCTTATGATTTTGCTTTGTCGGCTTGCATATTGCTTTGGATCGGAAATAAAATTCTGAAATGCAAATCTCAAAGCTTCAAAAACAAATTTCTAAAATGTTTTTTGTGACATTTGATTTAAAGCCGGGTATCTATATATTATATTATACATCCAATTAATCTGGTTCGAATTGCATAAAATCCATTAGACATGTTCAAATTGGTGAATGAACACAAGATTCACAATTAGACGGTGAGTGTTGAGTCTGAAAAAAAAATGACGATTGTTGAGTGACTGGAAGATGGAGAGAGAGGGGGTAAATTAGGAAAAGAGAAGAATGAAAAGAGAAAAGAAAAATAAAAAAGAAGAAAAATCTTAGCCATTGATCTAAAAATCTAATAAATCTAATGAACTACATTTCTTTCCCACGGTGAGAGACCTATTCAGGTCTCCCACTTTAGCATGCGTCTTCCACATAGATATATCTAAGGCATCTTTGCATCTATTCCTCTGTTGTATGTCTAAGTGTACATAACATTAAACCTTGAGCTACAAACACAATTCAGGATCAGGTTGGGTGGGGGATGGTGGGGTGACTCTACACCTTTGATTAATTCCCAGTTATATTATTTATGCACTATTATTTTTATTTCTTTTTGTTACGTCACTTATTTTATCCTGTATTTTTATTTCTTTTTTATGTCACTTTTTTTTTTCATAGAAAAATTATACAAATACAATATTTCTATATTCACGAAGACACTTTTTTTTAACCATCTTACATACTAGGTGAAATACAAATAAATTTTATTAAATAATTTAAGTCAAATTCTTTATTTAATAAAGTATTACTCTTTCTCAAATGATGTTTACAATGACTTCACATAATATAAAGTGTATTACATTAGCTAAATTATCAACACATTTGACTCCTTTCAAAAAAAAAAAAAAACACATTTGACTTTTTTTTAACACAGGTATTTCCAAGTCAGAATAATTGAAATTTATTTAAGAGTCTAATATTTTTCAATAGATATTCTTACGTAACTCTTAATCACATACTCAAGATACATTTGACAGCACCCCAAATTTCACTTTTGCTGTTATACAAAACCAAACTATAACGCACAACAAACAAATGCTTCAATCGCTTTTTAATACAAATTAATTGCAATAGGTCGTTTTTTTTTTAAGTAACTCATCAAGTGAGGGCCCTATGATTTCAAGACTCGCATAAATTTCAAATCAGTAGATGGGGGACTTTTCAGTTTAGAGGGCTAACTCTGTTCCGTATTTCAAAGTGTTTCTTTCCCCTCTCCCTTTCCTACTTTTGTTTTTGCTTTTTTAAGGAACTAGTTTTGAGAGTTGAGTGTAGTTTGGTGCAATATTAATTAACTGCTATTATATTTTTGATTTGGCTGATAAAGAGAAAAAAAAAAAAAACATATGGAAGCCTAATTCAACTGTATCAAAAAGAAGCATTTATCCAATTTTTTTTTCCCTTTTTAAACTAACACTAAAACTAGTTAGATCATGTGTATGAAATGGGAATGGTAGTGAGGTCAATAAGTCACGCCCTTATATATTTGCTTTTATTTTTTGTAATTTCATTTGAGGTATTCTTTAATAGCAACAAATCATTAATATGGTGTGATATGATTTGTGGATAATTATGTCTTTTAAACATGTAGTCTGAGGTTTAATCTCCAATTTGTGAATATGAAAAAACCATTTATTACTACACCAAAAAAACATTTGCCGAAAGAAATGAGCCATTTAAATAAATTTCTAGATTCCAAAGGATTAATTCTTAAAAAAAAAAAATATACATACCTGACTTCAAAGACAACAAAAAATAGCAGCAATTAATTCCATGATATATTTGCCATAAACACATCCATATGTGGACAGTTCTGTGGTATTTTATTAGAAACAGAATGATTGAGCGAGGTAGTTTCTTCGTCCCGGGCAGCAAAATAAAAGGAGTTTGTGGATCTTATATAATAAAGGAGTAAAACAAATAAAAACGTCTGTCACATGACATTTCACATGATATTGTTTTCAATAATTTTAAATATTTTTATTAGTTCGAAAGGGAATTGAATATTTTTATATTTTAAAATGTTAAAATCCCTTGTTCATTTAATATTAGGAGGATAAATATGAAACAATAATATAAATTAGAATATATAAGAGACTTTTACTCTTATTGACGCTTTTAATTATACATTCTTAATTTTTATTTTTATTTTTCCTAGTTTAGAAGTGTATTTTACACGTTATCTCACAATTAGTTAAAATATTTTTTCAGTCATTTTAAATTATCTTTCTTTTATTTTTATTTACATATTTAATTTCTTAATTGACTATTTTTAACCTTATATCATAATTTAAATTGTCTATTATAAATTTAAAAATATAATTTATGTATTAAAAAATATTTATATGTTGTAAATTTTAATTATATAAAAAAATATTTATTTTTTTGCTGTAATTTAAAATAAATATTTATCTTGAAGAATAGAATAAAATAGTATTAAGAAAATATTATTAAAAAGATAGCAATTGTGAGAGGTTAAGATGGTATTTTTCAACTGAAATTACGTGTTTTAGTAGAAAAAGGAAGGAAGGAAAATTGTAACTGCGGGTCTGTAGTTCCGATGAAGCTGAAAGAAAGAATTGAAGGAGGCAATGAAATTCCTAGTTGGTATTTAATAATAAAAAAGCAGATAGTTGTAACCGAAAGGAGGAAGGGGGCATAACCGGAAAAGGAAATAATAGATTTTAGAGCGGAGGCAGGCAGGCGTCAAAGTTCAATTTTTCAAGCTTCCAAAGTGGAATATGTTATGTTTGTTAGGTGCTTGTTTGCTTCGTGTGTGTTTTTTTTTTCGTCCGTGACCGCGGATGATACGGTTTTATGTTATGTTCCAAAATTCCTACTTAATTAACCACCAGGAAACTGTGATGAATTAAGAGAAGAGAAACAGTAGTATATAAAATAAATAGAGTTGAAATTGAAAAAAGTATGGTCAGTTGGTCAATAGTAATATACTAGTCTGTGGCAATGGAAAGAGAGGTAGACAAGCTCAAAAGAAAAATAAAATATGATATAACTTAACTGTTTAGATAATGAATAATAATAATAATAATACTGGTAAGAAAGAAGGGTGAATAAACCTTGACCCTAATGTAAAGTAAATAGTATTTTTAATTTAGCTGAAAGGGAGGGCGGAATAGGCATGAGATGAGAGAAGAGCACACCGACGCAAGGGAAGGGAAGGGAAGGGAAGGGTAAGAGAGAGAGAGAGTAGTGCGGTCTTTTAAATTAAAAATAAATTAGAATTGAGTGCTCCTGTCCTGTGATAGAAACGGACGAGTACGACGAACTCCGTGCTGGCAAAAAGATTCCCTCATTCATTCACTTACTACTTTTTTTCTTTTGGTGCCCAGTAACTGTACTACCGCTACTGCTTCCAACCCAACACAACACAACACAACACAACCCCTTTCTTTCCTTTTTTCCCCTTTGTATTTGATTGATTAGAAACCCTAGAAAGAAAGCAAGCGCGGTGGTGGTGATTGTACTATGGGGTGTGCCAGCTCGAAGCTGGACGATCTCCCAGCAGTGGCCTTATGCCGGGATCGGTGTGGTTTCCTGGACGAAGCAATTCACCAGCGCTATGCACTCGCCGCAGCTCACATCGCCTACATCAACTCCCTTAAAGCAATTGGTCACTCCTTACACCATTTCATTCAGCAAGACAGGGAAAGGGAAAAGGATGCTCCTTCCTCTCCCTCTCCATCTCCATCACCTTCTCCTCCTCACAAAACCACCCAGCTCTCCAAACACGCCTCTCCTTCTCACTCCGATTCCGTTGGGTCCCACCTCCACTTCCACTCCGACTCCGACGACCTGGGCTCCCTCCATCATTCCCCTGAATCCTCTCCTATTCGTATCGGCCCTTACTACAACAATTCGGAACCACACCACCTTCACATAAATTACATGAAGAAGAAAGCGGCGCCTTCAATTGTGTACCAGCAGAGGCCTATGACTCCCGAAACCATGTACGTCGGAGAGTCATCTTCCTCCTTTTATCCTTACCCTCCTGCTTACCCCTATGCCTACGATCCCTATTCGGCTCCTCCCTTTCACGGATCTTCCTCGCCGCAACGCCAGGCCGTTTCCAAGCCGCCTCCGCCTCCGCCCTCTCCTCCTCGGGCCTCCACCTGGGACTTTCTCAACTTCTTCGATAACAGCGACGACAAGTACTATCCCCAAACTCATTACACGGCCACTCCCAGCCGCGATTCCAGGGAGGTCAGAGAGGAGGAAGGGATCCCCGATTTGGAAGACGAGGATTACCACCACCACCACCATGAAGTCGTCAAGCAGGTTCATGGGGATCAGAAGCTGGTGGAGCCTAAGCACGAAGCCCCTCTCTCCCACCACAACCAGGAGGAGGTAGAAGAAGAAGAAGAAGAAGAAGAAGAAGAGGAAGAGGAGGTGGAGTACGAGGTGCACGTGGTGGATAAGAAAGTGGTTGATGGAGATAATGATGGGACCAAGGCCAAGGAGCACGCCGCATTCCGTACCCGCCGACCTGGTTCCCGGAATCCACTTGATGTTGCAAAAGAGATTCAGTCTCTCTTTCAGAGGGCTTCCGAATCCGGTGCCCAAATCGCCAAGATCCTTGAGGTCGGCAAGCTTCCCCACAATCGAAAGCACGCAGCTTATCAAGGTCAGGATAACATTACATTTCCTCTTTCATTTCTCTTTATTCTTTCACTTTTCGCTGCCTCACTTGTTCTTCCTCTTAACCAGCTTCTTCCAAGATGTTGTTACAAGCTGTTGTCTCCTCTCAACCTTCTACTTCCAAAGATGTCGAATCCGCCTCCCCTGCTAACATGGATTTCAATGTTAATCCAACAATCGGGGCAGGCGATCTTTCCTCTACACTGCAGAAGCTCCTTCTTTGGGAGAAGAAACTCTATAATGAAGTTAAGGTATGTCACTCTCTCATGGATCATAAATCACCAATCTCATTCCAATGCTTTCACTTTAATCCTGTTGCATTCGCATCAGTTCTGCTATGTTATAATGTAACCTGTGCTGATAATTTGTGAGAAATCACTGGTCTTTTATGCCATAAGTGAAACATTCTTAACTAGTGTTTCCAACGTTCATTTGTTTCCAGGCAGAGGAAAAGATGCGGGTCATGCATGATAGGAAGTGTCGCAAGCTGAAGCGTATGGATGATAGGGGTGCTGATTTTCATAAAGTTGATTCAACTCGAACTTTGATTAGGAATCTGTCCACAAAAATTAGAATGGCAATTCAGGTGGTTGATAAGATTTCTATGACTATAAATAAGATAAGGGATGAAGAACTGTGGCCACAGCTGAAGGAATTAATCCAGGGGTATGTGATGTTAAAATCGTACCATTCATGTTATTTGTTCAAGTCCTAAATGTCTATCTGTTCATGATGGGCAACACTGTATGTAGGGATGGCAAAATAATCCCACATCTATACTCCAACCAATCCATCCATCCATACTTAAATCCAATCCTTCCATTTTTTTCCCCAATCCATTGGATTATTAAATTATTGAAAATGGAAGGTGTTTCTTCCTATTTGTATTGAAATCCAATTTCTTCATCCTTTCCATCATTATGTGATCCACCCACAATAATCTTGCAAATTGCAATTATTGAAAATGTTTTTTTTTTTTTTAAAATATAACATACTTTTAAATGGATGGGTTGGATATATGTGACATGTCCATAAAAAAAAAAAAAGGATTAATGGATGGGTTGGATGGTTTTAATTAAATGGGTCAGGGATGGATTGGATTTTTTTCATTACATTTCTAACTGATTATAAATAGATCAATGTATTGTTTTTACCCATCCATTATAATCGAACTCAATTTATCCAAACCATCCAATTGACTCCCATACCTACATTTTTTAAAAAATATTTGGAAAAGGTTTAGGGTCAAGTTATGTGTTCTCTGTACGAAATTTGATTTGATGTGCTGCTATTTTCGGTGCTTGTCTATTATCATTGAGGTGATATAAAACGATCTCATGCAAAACGTGTAGACCAGTCAGCTGGTAGTGTCAATTTTTACAATTATAGTAAAAGAGGAGGGTTGTGTTAAGCATTCTGTAGTCAAAGTAAAACTATGCAGGCAACCACATCGAAAGGGGTAAGATATAAGGCTTTGTTCTCATCATATAATGAGTCAGTAAAGCATAACTGAACTAGTTATGTTCTCTAGAACATTAGACAATGATTAAATGGAAGGGGTTATTTCGTTATTGAGGTGTTCCATTCATAGGAATCATCTCCCCTATATTTCAGCCATATGAAATGAATTGAAATATTGATGCACGATTTCCCAGAATTCTTTGATAGCCATGGTGAAATGAATATCCTAAGGAAATTCAACCAACCCCCCTGCAATCTGCACACAGTGTTGATAGAAGCAAATACTTGTCCATCTTCTAAGACCATTTCTGATAATTTTGATAAACCCCACTATTTACTCTGATGTATGTTCATAATTTCCAACCATATAATCTAGATAATTTGGTGGTTTATCTGTCCAATTTCTGGATAATGTTGTGCTTGAGCTGTCAGCCAGAGGAATAATTGTCCTTTACAGGGAGATGATGCAACCCCACAAGAGCTTTTTCAAGAAATTATTACTCTCCAATCTACAAGAGGAACCTGAAAACCTTAAAATAATATACCCTGTCTATCCTTGTGTGAGTGGATTGAGCGCTTGAATTCAGTATTCTCCATCCGGTTTTCTGTTGCACATGTTGTCACCCATGCCCTTTTTGATTCTTCTTAACTTTGTATGGTTGAATTTATGTTCTCATTTTCTTTTGAAGTTGCTAACATTTTTCTATGTCCTTTGAGATAAGACATGCATGTGAGATATCCATTCATACATAGTATAGGATAAATGTTTTGCCTTTTCTCATAGTAATGTAATTATCATCTGAGAATTTTTGGGGTGTCTGATGTATATATGGTATAATATGACATAAGCTTATTTTCAGGTTGACCAGAATGTGGAAATCCATGCTTGAATGTCATCATAATCAGTGTGAAGCAATTAGAGAAGCCAGAATACTTGGTTCCATTGGATCCAGGAAGAAGAGCGGTGATAGTCATCTCCAGGCAACCAAGCAGCTCGAACAAGAGCTTATCAATTGGACTTTCCAATTCTCTGGCTGGATAAGTGCCCAGAAAGGTTATGTTAGAGCATTGAATAATTGGCTGCTGAAATGTCTCCTGTATGAACCTGAAGAAACACCGGATGGCATAGTCCCCTTTTCCCCTGGTAGGATTGGGGCTCCACAAATATTTGTAATATGTAATCAGTGGTCCCAAGCTTTGGATAGAATATCTGAAAAGGAAGTTGTTGATTCCATGCATGTATTTACCATGAGTGTGCTTCAGATATGGGAACAAGATAAGCTAGAGATGCATAGGCAGATGATGCAGAACAAGGATCTTGAGAGAAAAGTGAGAAATATGGATAGAGATGACCAGAAGCTGCAGAAGCAAATTCAAGCCTTAGAGCGAAAGGTGATTCTGGTATCTGGAGAAGGTAAAGGTCTGTCAGTTTCTGAGAATATCATATATCAGAGTGACAAAAGCAGTAGTCTACAGGCTAGCTTGCAGCGCATTTTTGAGGCCATGGAGAGATTTACTGACGAATCTGTGAGAGCTTATGAGGAGTTGCTACAACGGAGTGAAGAAGAAAGTGCTGCCCCAAATCACGAGAGAGTTTCATAGGTTGGTGTGGCTGATAGAAGTTGGAATCATATCTTTTTTGCCATTTGCCGAGTAGCTGATCTCCTTCTACTAACTATTCTTTACAACAGAATCTTGGGAGGAGGGGTTGGGTTTGACATCTCACTACGCTAAGCTAAGTAAGCTAAGCTGCATTGGTTTGGTGGCGGGATGGGACAGTGGAATTTGTTGTCAAACAAAAAGACAAGTGTCAGGCTTTTTGGGTACTCAGCGCTATAAGGCTACAAGTGAAGTGAAGCTGTGCTGGTGGCTAACCCATACAGGTATTTTTTGAGCTACTAAAAGACAGGGGAGCCCACAAACTATAACAACATCTAAATGGTCTCTCTTTCTGCATTAGAAAATACTGTAGAAATATATGCTTATTAGATGAAGGACGGACTTTCAGGTATATAACCCCCGTAAGTCATATGATAGAAAGAAAGGTGCTCAAATTGAAGCAGTAAAATGGGGAATTTTTCTGATGCGCAAGTCTCGTTCGCAGTTGAACGTAACTAGCTCTCCGTCGGAGTAATGCATGGGTGTTATTGGTTCCTGTATAAAATTATGTTCATTTCGTAAAAATATTCGTTTTTAAGTTAAATTATTGTACAGATTACCTATTAACACTGAGCAGGCTTAATGAAAAAGCATTTAGAATAAATTATTTTTTTATAGCCATTTGGGAATCAACTGAAATAAATTGCTGAGAACTGTTCAAAGAATGAAAACAGAACACCGTTGTTAAATGCAAAGAAACTTTCATCTGACTAACATCAGTGGTGGTGGGCTCTTCACTTCCGTGACCAAATTTGTTTATGATAAGTGAACTCATCACGGTTGACTTAAAAAGTGAGTCCAGTTCAACTAATTTATTGACTTAACTCACAATCTGGTTTATGGAATTTTGGTATATTATTGTACGGTTTAATCTCCGAATGTCTGGATTTACTTACAAAGACATATATTCAAATATCAAAGATAAATAACTTGTCATTTTCAAGGATCAAATTGTGTATTGATATTAATAATATAAAAATAAACAAAGTTATATATTAAAAAATAAAACTAAAACTTAAATAAATTATCATATAAATACATGTATAATTTATTAAATAGCCAAACTGATGCATAGGAAGAAAAACATTTGAAAACTTTTTAACCATTTCTTTCACTAAAAACAAATTATACTTTTTATTTACGTACTCCTTACCTAAAGGAAAATATATATCTAATTATAAATTTCTATAAATATGATTTTTTTTATCGACAAATGTTAGTTATTAATAATTTCTATAAATATGATTAAATAATGAAATATGATATAAAAGATAGTATATAATTATTAACTTCTTTCAAACAAACAAAAAATAATTGTCATTATTTATATATCACTAAGTCAATTAAATATTTAATGGGTAAATATTTTATCATTGGTATATAATAAATGATTAACTTGATTTAATAATTCATTAATTTTCAAATACACATAATTTATGAATGAAATAATTAATACAACAGTTCACACATGCTCAACCAACTGAGCTAGATCCCCTTAGTAATTTATGAATGTAATATATTAAAGGATAGATTTATCTTGAATTCTTTTATGAATGTCTGTGTGTGGAGAAAATCAAGTTGCTCCAACCTCCAAGAGAAAATCCCCACCATTCATTTCTTGAGATCTAATAATTCTAATGAATAACTAATCTTAACCATACACACAAGTCAATTAGCATTTACTTAGCTTCATTTATTTTCTGAAAACATTCAATGCAATATTGTACTCTAAGTGTACCGGTGGGGCATTCGGCAACGCGTATAGCCGAATACCCTCCAAACACAACTTGGCACTCTCGTAAACAGATAAGTGTTCGGCGTCTATCGTATAGTCGAACACCCTCAAACACAGCCCAATACGCTTGGCAAACAGAAATATTCGGCATTTATATAGCCGAACCCTTGCACCTCAGAAGGCACAAGAGTAGTATTCGGCACCACCAGGGCCGAATACCAGTAACTGCATAAACGCCATTAGGCGACTCATAGCAAAATAAACTTAAGGTTAGAAAGTAATTAAGCAACCTTAATTACCACGGACATGTGATTAGGAAGAGGTAAGGGCTCATGAGGGTCCAAGCCCAATAAGATAAGTATAAAAAGGGATATGCCCCTCAAGGTAAAGGACTTTTGGACCTCATTTATTACATGCATTAAATGCTCTGAGCCGAAACCTGACTTGAGCGTTGGAGTGCCTTTTGCATGTACCCCCCACCTTTCGGACAGATATAAAAGATCTTGAACATATAACATCAGCTGAAGGCTCCAGTACCCCCAAGCAGGAACATTTTGGGGCCCACCGTGGGGTCCGGTAAAACTTTCCCCGCAGCCCCGCAAGGAATGGTTACTACTCAAAGTCAAGCACACATGGAAGAACAATGACTCGTAGACGAAAACATAGCACATGTGGAAGATCAAACAAATCTGTCTTCGGAACTAAGATAGTTGCGGGCCGACATATCAGCAATAAGGAGACAGCACGCTCAGGAGTTATCGGCCCTCCGCCAAGAGAATGCCGAGTTAAGAAACTTGAACCGATCCTGGAGACCAGAGAACCAGGCACCAGACAAGCAACATGAAGATGAGTCGACAGTCAACCTTAGCATGCAAGGTGCAACGAATCGACCCTTCTTTTTTACCATCAACACTCAGTCACACCCCTGTAGGCACCCTTTTGTTTCTGGGATCATGGAAACTCCCCTTCCTCTAAATTGGAAGAGCCTCAGTCTGGACCGATACGATCGATACGATGGTAGCACGGATCTAGATGAACACGTAGATGTCTACGTAACCCAATCAGCCTATACACCTCAGAAGACGCCGTTTTATGCAAGGTTTTCCCCACGTCCTTCAAGGGACACCCCCTTAATTGGTTTACTCACCTACCGCCCAACTCCATTGATAGCTTCGGGACGTTGGTGACCAAATTCGGCAATCAGTTTGCAACTAGCAGACCTCACCATTTGACCTCGGTGGCACTAGTAAATATTCGGTAGGAAAAAGGGGAATCCCTAAGAACGTTCATGGAAAGGTTCGGTAGAATCGCCTTGAACATCCGAAACCTAGACCCAGCGGTGGCCATGCATCATTTAGTGACTGCTCTTAGGCCACGAGCCTTTGTTAACAGTCTTTGCCAGAAGCCGGCACTCGACATGGATGACCTCCGGCGACGAGCAGCAAAGTACATGCAGATGGAAGAGTTATCCGAATACAGGAACCAGGTCCAAGCAGAAACCAACCCAAGAAAGAAAGAACAAGAAAAGGATCATCAAGGAAAGGGGAAAGAAAAATTCCACAAGGAGAAGGAGTACCGGGGCTCCCGGTACGCGACTTACACGCCGCTCAATGCTAGCCGCTCCCAAATACTCGAACAAGCCCTGGCGACTGAAATATTGGCCATGCCAAAGAGAGCCAATACTCCTTCTAAGACCGACTACATCAAGCAATGCTGATACCACCGCAATAAAGGTCATTCCACTGAAGAATGTGTCGCACTTAAAGACAAGATTGAGGACCTCATCAAAATGGGGCATCTCAAAGACTTTGTCCATGATCCAAGGGCCGAAAGGCCTCAATTTTCAAAATATAAAGACAATGACAGAACTTATAAAATGGACTTTAATCATGGCAGGAGGGCTGAAAGACAAAGAAGCAGGTCCCGGGAACGGCAAGACATAAAACCCTCTAATCCTCGAAAAATCATCAACACGATTTCCAGAGGATTTGCAGGAGGAGGAAGTTCCTCGTCGGCCAGAAAGAAGCATCTCCGGTTAGTCCGGTCAGTCAACATGACGTCAACCATAAACAAGCTCAAAATGCCACCCATCACATTCACCGACGCGGACTTTCAGGGGTCCGACCCAATGCAAGATGATCCAATGGTCATTAGTATAGATGTTGCCGATTGCACAGTCCGAAAAACGTTGATAGATCAAGGAAGCTCAGCCGACATCCTATACTGGAACACCTTCAAACAATTGGACATACCGGAGGGGAAGCTCATGCCGTATGACGAACCCTTAGTTGGATTCTTGGGTGAGAGGGTTAACACCAGGGGATGTATAGAGTTGGACACGACCTTCAGATATGAGGGAAAGGAGTGTAAGACCATAAGAGTAAGGTACATCGTAGTGCACGCCAACACCTCGTATAACATACTACTTGGACGCCCTTCGTTGAATAATCTCGGGGCCATAGTCTCCACTCCACATCTGGCCATGAAATTTCCATCAAATTGAGGCACACGTCATTACGATTCATGCGGACCAAAAAGCGGCCAGAGAATGCTACTTGGCCAGCCTTAAGGTTACTCAGCTAAAGGAAGATGAGTGCAAGTCAGTATACATGGTCTCGGCGGTAGAGCCTTCGGACCAAACTTTGGATCTTGACCCCAGAGTCGAAGAGGACAAGCAGGTAAAACCAAATGAGGAAATCCATGCATTTCAAATTGGTGAAGAAAAAGTTCAAACGACATACCTCGGGAGCAACCTATCCGAAAAGAACAGGCTTCAAATTCAAAGGGTGGTAAAACAAAATGCCGACCTCTTTGCCTGGAAGGTCGCAGACATGCCTGGCATCGACCCAAGATTCCATTGCCACAAATTGGCAATATGCCGAGAGGCAAGACCGATTTCTCAAAAGAAAAGGAAGATGGGGGATGAGAGGAGGAGAGTCGTAGAAGAAGAAGTGTCCAAGTTGCTAGCCGCCAACTTTATCCGGGAGGTCAAATATTCCACTTAGTTAGCCAATGTGGTCATGGTAAAGAAGGCAAATGGAAAATGGAGGATGTGTACAGACTACACGGACCTGAACAAGGCCTGCCCAAAGGATGCCTACCCACTACCAAACATCGACAGATTGGTTGATGGGGCTGCCAAACACCCTTGTCTTAGTTTTCTGGATGCTTATTCAGGATACAACCAAATTTGAATGTACCATCCCGATGAAGACAAGACCGCTTTTATAACCGAATCAGCCAATTTTTGCTACCAAGTTATGCCCTTCGGCCTAAAAAACGCAGGAGCCACCTATCAAAGGTTGATGGATAAAGTTTTCCAAAAGCAGCTAGGACGAAACCTGGAGGTGTATGTTGATGATATGGTTGTTAAATCCTCCAAGACTGGCGAGCACGTAAGGGACCTCGAAGAGATCTTCGCCGAACTCAGGAAGCACAACATGCGCCTAAACCCCGAAAAATGTGTTTTTGTTGTCAAAGGAGGAAAATTCTTAGGCTTCATGTTAACATGCCGAGGTATAGAAGCCAATCCTGACAAATGCGAAGCGGTTATTCGTATGAAGAGCCCAAAAACCCCAAAGGAGATCCAGAGACTCACAGGGAGAATTGCTTCTCTATCACGATTCCTGCCAAGGATTGCCGAAAAGGAAAAACCCATTATGCGTTTGTTGAAAACAACTAAGAACTTCTCATGGAACCAACAATGTGAAGAGGCCTTTCAAGAACTAAAAAAGACTCTTTTAGCCCCGCCCATACTTAAGAAACCGGAGCCTATGAAAGACCTAACTTTACATTTCGGTCTCTCAAGCAGCCAAAAGTGCGGTGTTAGTACAAGAATGTGAAGAAGGTCAAGCACCCGTATACTTTACCAGCCGAGTACTACAAGAGATCGAGACCAGATACCAAACAATTGAGAAGGCGGCTCTAGCATTAGTTAATGCGACAAGACGCCTGAGACAATACTTCCAAGGACACCGAGTTGTTGTAAAAACCGATTGCCCAATTGCAAAGGTATTAAGGAAACCAGAACTGGCCGGAAGGTTGATGGCATAATCAGTAGAACTCTCCGAGTTTGACATAAAATACGAGTCGAGGGGTCCCGTCAAAGCACAGTGCCTAGCAGATTTTGTCAATGAACTACACCCTGCTGAGAGCTTCAAAGAAAAGTGATGGGTAGTACATGTCGATGGCTCTTCAAACCAAAGGGGAAGCGGAGCAGGTATCATACTAGAAGGACCCAACCGGGTACGGTTAGAGCAGTCCTTATGGTTCGGTTTCAAAGCATCCAACAATCAGGCCGAGTATGAGGCCTTATTAGCTGGGCTCAGGTTGGCAAGAGAGATGGGAGCCCAAAATGTGCAATGTTGGAGTGATTCGCAAGTGGTTGCCGAATAGATCAATGGTGGTTTTCAGGTCAAAGACCCACAGTTACTGAAGTATTATCACACTTTCATGCAACTAAAACAAGAATTCGAGAAAGTCCGAGTAAACCATTTAGCCCGAGAACACAACGACAGGGCAGATCGACTAGCTAAGTTAGCTACTACTCAGAAACCCGGACAGTTGAGAACATTCATCCAGGAGATGTTGCCGGAGCCAAGTGTAACTGTCGAGGAATGCATGCAACTTTCGGCGACCAGAAATACTTGGATAACAGAAATACAACAATATTTGACACGAGAAACCCTTCCAGAGGATAAGGAAAAAGCCAAAAGGTTGCGGATCAATGCTGCCAAGTACATCTTGATCGTCGGAGATTTATACAAAATGGGGTTTTCCACACCCCTATTAAAGTGTCTAGAGAAAGATCAGGCAAAATACGTCACGAAGGAGCTGCACGAAGGAATTTGTGGCATGCACTTAGGTGCTCGAACGATGGCGACTAGGGTTTTGAGAGCAGGGTATTACTGGCCGACCCTCAAAACTAACTGTGCAGAATACGTCAAAAGATGTAGCCAGTGCCAAAAGCATGTCAACCTTATCCACCAACCAGCAGATGAACTGCACTCCATCTCGTCACCTTGGCCTTTCGCTGTTTGGGGAACCGACATCTTGGGTCATTTTCCTATAGCCAAAGGGCAGTGCAAGTTCTTGATAGTAGCTGTCGACTAGTTCACAAAATGGATAGAGGCCGAGCCCTTGGCGATCATTTCGGCTCAACACGTACATAAATTTTTGTGGAAAAATGTCATCACCATATTCGACATTCCGTATGTAATTGTCACCGACAACGGTCTACAATTCACGGATAAAAAATTGAACACTTTTCTCGAAAGATTGGGAATAAAGCACAAAGTGACCTCGGTCGAACACCCCCAAACGAACGGACAGGCAGAATCCGCAAACAAAGTCATCTTAGGAGAACTGAAGAGAAGGTTAGGAGCAGCCAAAGGGACATGGGCCGAAGAGATACCCAAAATTTTGTGGGCATACAGATGTACCCCACAATCAACCATCAGAGAAACATCATTCAGAATGGTTTATGGGACAGAAGCAATGATCCCGGTTGAAGTAGGAGAACCGTCTTTCTAAAGACAAAACTTTGACGCTCCCGAAAATGAAAACTCCATGAGATGTGAACTCGACCTGATCGAAGAGCTACGCGACCGAGCGCGCCTCAATGCCGAAGCATGCAGACAAAGGATGACCTGGAGATTCAACTCAAAGCTGAAGCCGCGAGACTTTAAAGAAGGAGATCTGGTCCTAAGGATGCAAGGTAACGCCCGAAGAGACACCAAGGAAGGAAAACTAGCAGCCAATTGGGATGGCCCATTCAGAATTCGACAAAATCTCAACAATGGAGCTTACAGGTTGGAAGAACTGTCAGGAAGGGTAATACCGAGAACCTAGAATTCCACTCATCTCAAATATTACTTCAGTTAATGTATCAATTCGTTATGTATTCAGGTGTTGTACTCTTTTCCCTTATTCGGTTTTTTATCCCTACAAGAACGTGAAAGGGTTTTTTCCGATAAGGTTTTAATGAGACACACCTCAAATGAATTTTAATGCAACACCTTGTGCATTGCTATTATTGTTTTAAGTGCAGCATAATATCTTCCTACAAAATGGTTTCCCTCCCGAGTACTCCTACTCGACTAAGGATGCACCATTCGGATTATCTCGCAAATGGTTTCCCTCTCGAGTACTCCTACTCGGCTAAGGATGCACCATTCGGATTTTCTCGCAAATGGCTTCCCTCCCGAGTACTCCTACTCGGCTAAGGATGCGCCATATGGATTTCTCGCAAATGGTTTCCCTCCCGAGTACTCCTACTCGGCTAAGGATGCACCATTCGAATTATCTCGCAAATGGTTTTCCTCCCGAGTACTCATACTCGGCTAAGGATGCACCATTCGGATTTTCCTCAAAATGGTTTCTTTCCTGAGTACTCCTACTCGGCTAAGGATGCACCATTCGAATTTTCTCGCAAATGGCTTCCCTCCCGAGTAGGATTATTCGGCTATGGAAGCACCATGCGGATCCTCGCACCTTTTGAATGTTACAAGAATTTCGATTCTTTCCAAAGATGCTGAGGATAACAAAGGACTACGCATCACTCGAAGGTACTCTCCGGAAGAACACATACAACCATACCTTGCTCAAACTAAAAACGCAATTATCACAAGATAATCGAATACGAGTAAGATTCCAAAATTAATCCAAGTAGAGAAGTAAATAACGAAAGATAAACATATATTTCATTAATCACCAAAAAAGGGGTAAAGTCATTTACAAGCATTCTTTAAAAACAAACAAAAACAAAAAAAGGCTCTAATGGCCTAAGCCTACAAATATTTCATTCTGCCAGATCCTCCCGGACTTCGGCATCAACCGCATCACCCTCCCCTCCATCTTCATTGGTCCCGGGGTCCACATAGCCTTCAACGGCCGAAACATGAAGAGGATTCTCCAGAACAGCATCCTCCGGAATGTCATCAATAGGCACCAACTGCCTTTGATAAACATCCTTCTCCATGTCAAAAATACTGCGGTCACGGACATTATAATAATGCATTATTTGCTGCATGCCATGGAGAAAACCAGCCTTGTGTTCGGCTAAAATTTTATTTTCAGCCGAAGCAAGAATCTTCTCCTTGGCAGCACGCTTCGCATCCCGCTCTTCTCGGACCTCGGCCAGCAGCATCCTTAACCGCTCGATCTCGTCGGATTGAAGCTTCGACTCCTTTTCGGCCATTATTACTTTAGTATTCAAATCATTTACATTGGTCGAAAGATGCTTAACTTTCTCCTTCAGCCGCCCGTTATCATCGGCTAAAACCATATTTGCCTCCAACACCTGCTTGTTGGACACCTGGGCCTCCTCCAAACTCTTCTTCAGCTTCTCGGTCTCCCTAAGAGGATTCGCGAACATATGATAAGCAATGGCCAAAGCCCTTGCCTGAAACTCGCAATAAGTCGACCAGTTCGCAGCGTTGGCTTTGTTTAAAATGGCCTTCCCAGTATCCGAGATGTCACTGACACTTACCATCTTTTTTGGCCGAAAATCTTTGGCAAAAAATCCTTCAGAGGTCAAGGCATTAATTGAAGATAGAGAACCCGAAGCCGAAAAATCCAAAGTCTGCTGCTTCAGCTTCTTGGCCCTTTCTTCTTCCGAAACCTCACGGCTTCGATGCCTTTTCTTGTGATCTTTGTCTTTATTTCTCTTTTCTCCGGCCGGGGGGGCACAGTATCCATCGGGCTCGGCCGGGGGGTTGGTTGCTTGGGAATAGGAGGCACCGACGCAATACCAGACTTGTTCCCAGCAGCCTGAGCCCAGTTCTTCCGAGCATTTCGGAATGAAAGGACATTTTCACTAGCATCAGCCATAATACCTACACAAAACACTCAGTCATTGACAAGATCTAAACATAGAAACCCCATAAAAGAAAGAACCAAAGCCTTACCACACATGTCGGCTAAAACAGTGGAAGAATTTAACAAAGCCACAAGCTGCCTAGCTGGGAGCTTTCAGGGGAGGGACTCAAGAAAGAGGAGATCCTCGCGTTCCGTTTCGGTCATCAGGGATTTCAGAAACTTGTCATAACGTCGAGGGTTTTGCTCCCAATAGAACGGAAACAGGGACTTCCCACTCATGTTGAAAAGATGGTTAGTCCCTATGTTCGGCCTAACAACTACCTTAAAGAAGCCGGTTTTGAAATTTTTGTAAGAGGTAGTAAAGGACTGGAATAGAGGCCTCTTCGGCTTCCTTATTAAGGAAACCCACAAATCATCCTTTGGCCGAGTACAAAAATAATACAAAAACACACTCACCGAAGGCTCTATGAAGTTAAAAATACAAAGAGCTCAGAAGGCTTGGATAGCAGCCCACCCATTCGGGTGCAACTGCGAGGGTGCCACGTTTAAAACCCGAAGCACCCCCATTGTGAAGTCGTCAAAGGGAACCTTTACATGTAGATCACGAAATACACAATCATACATGTAAAAGAAGTCCCTTTTCGACTCACCTTTCCCCATGAAAACAAATTCAGGATTCAACTCTCGCCGACAACATTGTAACGCTATAGGACAAAACTCATCTTCAGGAATAAAAGACACATCTACATAATTTACAAAATTTGACACACTACGTTTATTGCCACACCGAGTCCAATAGGCCCCGACCTCCCCCATTAACCCAGGTATACCCTTCCAGGGTAATCGGTGAAAATTCCTTTTTCCCTCGGATAACCCGGGGTTTACGCTTCGATTTTGTACTAGATGCCTCCCCAGCCGAAGAGGCTGAAGGTTCCGAAGGGCCCATGACGCTCTCACCCACCCCCTCTCGAACAGGGGACGCCAAAGGGGAAGAAGAAGAAAAAGACGAGGAAGTTGAAAACCCCTCACTAGAATCCCCACTAGCCGAGGAAGCGGACGAAATGTCAACTACCTCGATTTCCCCAGAAAGCTCACGGCCAGCCGAACTTATGATAATAGAAAGAAAAAGAAATAGTTGAACTCTCGTACCTTGGTTAGTGAAGCTAGAAGCAACTATTCGACCGAGAGCAAAATAAGAAGATTTTGGTAAATGGTAAATAAGGGGTGCGAAGACGACATCCTTCACCCTATTTATAGGGCCCAGGCCCATAACGGTCCAAAAGCATCTGAACATTGTCAACCGTTAGATCGATTCAGATCTAATGATCTACAAAATGCAACACTTCGATCTCCTCAAAACTAACGACTTTTTTCTGCAATAATGGCAGTAAGTTCAAACGACACAGCAACGAGGCGCCAATCCCAATACAAAGCCTCTTTGTCAGCCTTTCTCACTCGAGGCTGGGGGCATGTGTACCGGTGGGGCATTCGGCAACGCGTATAGCCGAATACCCTCCAAACACAACTTGGCACTCTCGTAAATAGATAAGTGTTCGACGTCTATCGTATAGCCGAACACCCTCCAACACAGCCCGGTACGCTTGGCAAACAGAAGTATTCGGCATTTATATAGTCGAACCCTTGCACCTCAGAAGGCACAAGAGTAGTATTCGGCCCTACATAAACGCCATTAGGCGACTCATGGCAAAATAAACTTAAGGTTAGAAAGTAATTATGCAACCTTAATTACCACGGACATGTGATTAGGAAGAGGTAAGGGCCCATGAGGGTCCAGGCCCAATAAGATAGTATAAAAAGGGACATGCCCCTCAAGGTAAAGGACTTTTGGACCTCATTTATTACATGCATTAAATGCTCTGAGCCGAAACTTGACTTGAGCATTGGAGTGCCTTTTGCAGGTACCCCCCACCTTTCGGACAGATATAAAAGATCTTGAACATATAACATCAGCTGAAGGCTCCAGTACCCCCAGGCAGGAACACTAAGCATTTTGGCTACCATATCCTTTTGAGAGTAGGGGACATACACACACAAAGTCAATTAGCATTTACATAGCTTCATTTTTTTAGAGCATTCAATGTAACATTGTACTTAAGCATTTTGGCTACCATATCCTCTTAAGAGTAGGGATGACCACAAATTTGGATCAATTCGATAATCCAATGAATTCAGTCAAGTTCAAACCAAAAAGTTCATATTGGTTTGGATTATTAGTTCGGTTCAGGTATCATATTTTGATTTTAAAGACTCAAACCAAATTGATTCACCCAATTAAATGATGTTTTTATTCTTTTATATTTTTATTAACCCTTTAAGTGTTTGTATTAAAAAATGATAGTATCTTTACAATTTTAATTCTATTTTAAACTTTTAATTGTCATGACTTATGACCGATTTGATGATTAATAATGATTTAGCATCTATTATATTTACATTTTTCTTTCTTTTATTTCTTTATCTCGTGTTAAATAAGACACGGTGTACTCTCATCATTTTTCCATTTCTAATCTAACTTTTTCGTGCTCGCTATTGCGAGGTGTTAATGAACTTTGCATTTTGTACTCCTATAATAAGAAGGTGCAGAGGTGTTTTCGATGGATAGGATTGTGACGGCTGCTAATCTACGAGCCACCCTACGGAACTGAATTATTCCCATTTGATGTTTTTGTTTTTACTTTTTACTACAATTATTCACAGACGGTAATAATATTTTGTCTGTATAATTTGATTATTTAATTGCATTATTTTGTTTTTTCCCCTGTTACACTCGGTTTTTGTCATACATCCGTACAAGGTGGGGGTGCTTATTGCTTACGCGCAAGAATTATTTTCTTTTTGTCCTTTTCATGCTTTGTTAACGAAATTGAAATGTGATTCTTGTGTTGCGTGGTAGATTGTCATTTAACAAAAGGTGGCAGATCACAATTTGCACAAAATGAGACTGGTTATTATTGTATTTGAATAGGGAAATTTTGGTTTGGAGACATTGCTAATTATATATATAATAATTGATCATAACATGTATAGAGATACATTATTTATTAAATATATTTTATAATTTTTTCCTTTTTATTATATCATAAATTGTACAAATATAATTTTGACTAATATTAATGATGGGTCATGGGAAGTGTTGTATTAACCGCACTCCAAGTGAAACGTACGAAAGTTGGTGTAAACTGTACGAAAATTGGTCATCTACTCGTAGGATTCCATGTTGTCTAATAAACGTTAGAAATGGGTAGGACAAAGAAAATTACATAAATAATTATAATTATGTTTCGCGGTCACTTCTTAGTTCTTACCTATGTTATATGTAGCAGTAGCACCAAGTTTGTGGCACCCGAACTCTCCCACCTTAAGACCAACCAAAAAAAAAAAGGGAAAAGGAGAGGAGAAAAGCAAAAACTTTGACTTGGTTAGAATATGCAATGGCAATGCATCCCAATCCCAGTGTTTCCCTAAAAAACGGTACTGAAAGGCAGCACGTGATCCATGGTTGTCAAATTAATGGAGAAAACATTTTACGAAAGGGAGAGAGAAGTCTTAAAATGCACCCTTGAGCAAGTTAATTAAATGGATCTGCGCAGAAGCTTCTCTGATGAGATTATTCTTGGTTTCAAATTCTCAACTTTAGGCAAGTAAAAAGGTAAAAGAACAACTTTGAGCCATAAGAAACTATATAAAGAAATAAAAAAATGTAGCAAAACAAAAATAAGTAAAACATAATATATAAAATTTGATAGTATAATTTTTTAGATAAAAAACACCACATATAAATTCAACACATATGATGTTTATCTTGACTTGACGTGTCTAGGTTGAGATATATTAGGGAGAATTAGTCGGCAAGGTATTATTGGTGGAGCTAGCTAGCTTTGGAAGATATTTGTATTTGTAATGTGTCGCAAAACCAGGTAGGAAGTCAGCGAAACATTTTCCGTAAGATGGACACAAAAAAGAATAAAATATTTATTTATATAGGGTTTAATTTTTGGTGGTGGTTTAATTAATTAATTAATAAATGAAGCTAAAATAAACAACAATGGGAAGCATTGATTGGGTAGGTGAATGGAAGCAGAATAAGTAAGTAAGATAAGGGGGGGATTGTAGTTAAAGAAAAGAAAGGTGAAGTATGGATAAAACGGTAATTCATTGAGGAAGAGAGCATATTAATGAGTGGAAGCAAGGTGCAGTGTTGGAAGGATTGAAATAAGTAAACGGTGATTAGTAATTAGCAACAGTGAGGGGCGAGGGAAGGGAAGGAAGCATAATAGAAACATAAAAAAATTGCGAAAAAGGCAAATCACAAGAGTAGAGAGAGTCGAGATCTCATGATCGGTGATAATTGTTGAAGAAGAGAGAGAGAGAGAAAGAGAAAGAGAGGATGGGTTGTTGCCAATCATCGATGTTGCTGAGAGTGCGAGAGAGGGAGACTCACCCGGAAAAGGAGAAGGAAAAAGAAAAAGAGCAAGCGTACGGAAACCACAAGAGGCAGTCAGAGGGAGGAGAGGGAGAGGGAGAGGGCGAGAAAGAGGGGGTGGATTTCTCGTTCTCAGAGTTTTCGCTGGCGGAGCTGAAGGGGGCGACGAACAATTTCAGCTCGGAGTATATCGTGTCAGAGAGTGGGGAGAAGGCGCCGAACCTGGTGTACAAGGGTCGGCTCCAGAACCAGAGCCGTTGGATTGCGGTGAAGAAGTTCAGCAAGGCTGCTTGGCCGGATCCCAAGCAATTCGTGGAAGAGGCTTCGGGCGTCGGCAAGTTGCGCCATCCAAGGCTGGCTAATTTGATCGGTTACTGCTGCGACGGCGATGAGAGGCTCCTCGTTGCCGAGTACATGCCTAATGACACGCTGGCCAAGCATCTATTCCACTGTATGTATTTTCTTCTGTTCTTATTCCGCTATTTCTTCTGTTTTGTTTAACTTACTTGGTTCATTTCAGGGGAAACTCAGACTATTGAGTGGGCCATGCGCTTGCGAGTGGCTCTTTTTATCGCACAGGCTTTGCATTATTGCAGTTCTGAGGGGCGGCCCTTGTACCATGACTTGAATGCTTACCGTGTTCTCTTCGACCAGGAAGGTGATCCCCGTCTCTCTTGTTTTGGTTTCATGAAGAACAGCAGGGATGGCAAGAGTTATAGCACCAATCTTGCTTACACACCTCCTGAATATTTAAGAAACGGTAACTAACTCCTCCCTTCTCACCATTTACTTTTCATATATATATAATAACTCTCTCAATGGGAATGCATGCTTCCTTTATTCTTACAGGAAGGGTCACGCCTGAAAGCGTCATTTACAGCTTTGGAACCGTTCTTCTAGACCTCCTCAGTGGCAAGCACATCCCTCCCAGTCATGTAACTGCCTTCTATCCTTTACCTGCCCTTTTGCATTTTTTCTTATTAACTATCTCTAGCTCACTCCTTCTGCCTGCATACAATAACTGTCAATTACTACTTTCTTCTTAGTTCACTTGGGAGTATTTCTTGTCCTAGCAAAATAGCTTCACAACCTGGATATTCATGGCTCTATACATACACATATAGTTGAAGTTGAGTGGCATATTCTTTCATTAAGCCCGCTTAACTAACAAACATAGGATCATTCAAATTTACAAATGAAACCTCCCTACCCTGAATCAACTTGCTTTTTTCACCTCCCTTTCATCCTAGTGAGTTGCTTGTTGTCACATATTTTATTGTCTGGTGATTCCACATATCACTAAAAGCTGTAAGTGCCTCTATGTTTTTATTCGAGGCATTTTAATCTTAAACATGTAATTCTTACTTTCAGTGTTTTTCCTATACATCTTGACTATTATTGTGTTTATAAGTGCTTTTTATGACTGCATTTATTTTTTGGCATTGAAGTTGTGACTGTATCTTAAATGATATTACATTATTGTTCAATAAATGAAACATGAACTTGTACGAATGACAACTTGAGGTATGGAAATCTTTCTCTTTGATTAATTAGTTAATAATGGAAGTTGCAGATGCTATGATAGGTATTTGAGTTTAACATCAATGCATTTTCCATATGCTGACTTGTTCAATTAGCTATTTTGGTTGGTGCCATATGGAGTTATCTGATTCTGTTTGCAGGCACTTGATATGATACAGGGGAAAAACAACATGCTCTTAATGGATTCACATTTGGAGGGAAAGTTCTCAATTGAAGAGGCAACAGTAGTTGTTAATCTTGCCTCTAAATGTTTGCAATATGAACCAAGGGAGCGGCCTGATACAAAGGATTTGGTCACAACACTTGCCCCGTTGCATACAAAACCCGATGTACAGATCCCTTCTCTAAATAATGGAACATATTATTTACTGAAACTTTGTTGTTTCAACAGCCCTATCAAATATTCCATTATCACCTGCATAAGGCTTTATGTTGGATGTTAAAGTTCCTTAATGTCTAATATTCAAATTCTTTGACTTTTTATATTTAATACTACCTCCGGTCCTATATATAAAAAACAAAAAGCAACATTTTCTTGGTCCTAATTATAAGAAA
This sequence comes from Pueraria montana var. lobata, assembly GCA_026413185.1. NCBI lineage: Eukaryota > Viridiplantae > Streptophyta > Magnoliopsida > Fabales > Fabaceae > Pueraria > Pueraria montana. The sequence goes on from CM048646.1 coordinate 46,259,959, forward strand.
CATAGGACTACTTTTAAGTGTATTTATTGCTAAATTTCCTTTTTACCCCTAATTTATTGAGGTCTAATAATGATATAAACTCATTTCCCCATGAAAGTGGGTGCATTTATTGAGCTATCAACAAAACAAGATACACTCATTGGTTGAAAAAACTATCTTTTGAAAAATAACCACTTTTTAAATCATTTAATTCATGGGTAGTCTTGGAATAAAATTAAAATTGATGACAAATTAATTAATCTAAACACTTTTATTGGTTTTAATGAATTAGGTATTTGTTTCTTATATATAGGACCGGAGGTAGTATTTGTTTTTTTGATCGCTCGTTTCAAAATGGAATCTATGTGGTTGGTGTGTCACTTAGCTCACCATCCTCAATTACATAAAACATGGTAATTCAAATATTAGGCTGGAACATTTTAAATTGTCTATGGAGAAAATGTAGTTGAACCTTGGTGATTTGCAAAAGTTCATTTCGACTCTGTTAGGGTTTCTTTAGTCCATAAACTTTTCCACTTGCTTGAGATGATATAATATGATAAGGGTTTAGTGTATAAGTAAGGTTATATATCTTTGATATGTCAAGTTCTCAAACAGCCAAAGTAATTGGTTTATGGTTCTAGCTGACTTGTGAAGTCTAGTTAGCAAAATTAGTCATCTTTGCTGGTTTGGTCCTTGTTTCAGAGTTACATTATAAACTTCATTCACCCAAAAATAAATCTTGTATGTACTACTGTTAGTTTATTACGTTTAAAGGATAGAGGAAATTTTAGTAATTTTCCTGATGTAATATTGTCTAGAAATATAGGCATATGACCTTCAAGAAACCTGTTCTTTGTGTACATCTATCTCATAAAGAGCTTAGTCAAGACTCTCTTATTTATTTATTTTTAAACTATAGTCCATTCTTAGAATTTGGGCTTAGGGCCTAATTCTGCCCCACAAAATTGGCATTAAAGTGACTTGTAAGTTGAGGATTGTCAAAGCCTTAGAAAGACTACATTGGCCATATCTTTAGTTTAGTTGACGTGAGATCTTAACACACCTTCACGCCTAGGAATAGACATCTAGAGCATAGACAAATATGGGTGACCCAATAACCGATGTAGGATAGGCCTTGATACCATTAGAATTTGGATTTATGGCCTAACTCAACCCCACAACATCAACTTGTAAGATGAGGATTGCTTTTTTAAGTTCTAATTAAGTCACATCTCTGAGCGATGTGCGACTAAACACACCCCCTTGAGGCTGCAATTAAGTTGACTTTCCAATACACCCTCTCACACCTAAGGCTATGGTCCTGGATGTTGTAATCGGGTGGCCCAACAATGAATTTTGGATAGGCTTTGCTACCATCTTAGAATTTGGGCTTAGAGCCCAACTCTACCCTACAAAACTAGCTTTAAAAAATCAACTTGTGAGGTGAATATTGTCCAAGCCTTATAAGAACTACATTGGCCATATCTTTAGTTGATGTTAGATTTTAACACACCCTTTTGCGCCCACAACCCAATAACAACACCCTCTCATGCCTAGGAATAACCATCTAGAGCATAGAAAAATACAGGTGGCCTGATAACAGATCTAGGATAAGTTTTGATATCATATTAGAATTTGGGCTTAGAGTTAACTTAATCCCACAAAATTGACTTGTAAGGTGAGGATTGCTCAAGCTTTATATGCTCTATTTAAGTTATATCTCTAGGTGATGTTGGACTAAACACACTCCTTGGAGGCTGTAGTTAAGGCAACTCCTCAAAAGGTCGCAATTAAGGTGGGCTAGGGATGACCATAATTAAGGAGGTTTTCTTACCTCCCACGCTCAAGGCTATATAGGCTTGGAACATTATCGTTGAATTTGGGCACAGGGTCTATCTTAATTCCACAAAATTGACTTTAAAAATTTAGCTTGTAAGGTGACGATTGTCCATGCCTTATAAGAAATACATTGGTTATATCTCAAGTTGATGTGGGATCTTAATGCACCTCCTTGCACCCATTACCAAATAACATCCCTTCATGCCTAGGAAGAGACATCTAGAGTGTAGACAAATATGGATGACCCAATAATGGATTTAGGGTAGGTTCTAATACTATCTTAAAATTTAGGCTTAGGGCCTAACTCAACCCCACAAAGGCGGCTTGAAAGGTGAGATTGCTCAAGCTTTATAAGCTTTATTAAACTCATATCTCTAAGCAATATGAGACTAAACACACCTCCTTGAGGCTACAATTAAGGCAATCCCCAATGAAGCTGCAATTAAGGTGGGTTAGGGGTGACCACAATTAAGGTGACTTTCCAACACTCCCTTCATGCCCAGGGCTACAGGCCTAGAGCATGGTTTTAAGAACCTTGGGAGAACCACACCACAAAAGCTAATTATTGTAGTTAGAGAGTTTGTTCTTTTCATACACCTGTCTTATAAAGAGCTTAGTCGAGACTTTCTATCTATAGCTAGTTCTTAGATTTGGACTTGAGGCCTAACTTAACCCTACAAAACCGACATTAAAAAACCCTACATTGGCCATATTTCTAGTCGTAGACAAATACGGGTGATCTAATAACGATCTAGGATAGGCTTTGATATCATATTAGAATTTGGACTTGTGGTTTAACTCAACCTTACAAAATCGACTTGTAAAGTGAGGATTGCTCAAGCTTTATATACTCTACTTAAGCCACATCTCTAGGGGATGTAAGGCGAAACACACCTCCTCTCAAGGCTGCAATTAAGGTAGGCTAGGGGTGACCACAAGTAAGGTAGATTTCCACCACACTTGCTCACGCTTAGGGCTATGGGCCTGGATTGTGGTTATGCGAGTGGCCCAATAATAAATCTAGGATAAACTCTACTACCATCTTAGAATTTAGGCTTAGGGACTGACTCAACCCTACAAAATTGACTTTAAAAAACCATCTTGTAAGTTAAGGATTGTCCAAGCCTTGTAAGGACTACATTGACCTTATTTTCAATCGATGTGAGATCTTAACACACTTCTTACGCCCATGATCTGATGACAACACCCCTTCACGCCTGGGAATAGAAATCTAGAGCATAGGCAAACATAAATGGCCTAATAACAGATCTAGGACATGTTTTAATATCATTTTAAAATTTAGGATTATAGCCTAACTTAACCCCACAAAACCAACTTGTAAGGTGGGGATTGTTGATGCTTTATAAGCTCTATTTAAGCCATATCTCTAGGTAATGTTGGACTAAACACACCCTTCGAGACTGCAATTAGCCAAAAATGAATTTAGGATAAGCTCTGATACCATCTTAGAATTTGGACTTAGGATTTAACTCAATTCTATAAAATTGATTTTTAAAAACCAGCTTGTAAGGTGAGGACTGTCCAAGCCTTAAAGGTACTGAAAGTGCTACATTGGCTATTCTCTAGTTGATGTAGGATCTTAACACTCCCCTCACACCCTTGACCCAATAACAACATCTCTTCACGCCTAAGAATATACATCTAGACCATAGACAAACATGGGTGGCCTAATAACGAATCTATAATAGACTTTAATATCATCTTAGAATTTAGGCTTTGGGCCTAACTCAACCCCACAAAACCGGTGTGAATTGCTCAAGCTTTATAAGTCACCTCTCTAGGTGATGTGAGACTAAACACACCTCCTCAAGGTTGCAATTAAGGCAACCCCCAAATCCTCATGCTCATGGTGACCTAGAGCATGACAATGCAGGTGACTCAACAATGAATCAAGGATAAATTGTTACCATCTTAGAATAAGAACACTCCCTCATGCCTAGGAATAACATCTACAACATAAAGAAATATGGGTGACCCAATAACGAATCTAGGTTAGACTCTGATACTAAATTAGAATTTGGGTTTAGGGCCTAATTCAACCCCACAAAACTTATAAGGTGAGTATTGCTCAAACTTTATAAGCTCTATATATAAGCTATATTTCTAGGTGATGTGGGAGTGTGGGACTAAACACACCCCTTCGCAGCTACAATTAAGGTGACTCCAAAGAGGCTGCAAATAAGGCAAGCCAAGGGTAATTGCAATTAAGGCAGTTTTCCAACACTAAACAAATTTTAATTCATATTTTTCAAGCATTTTAAATATAGGACAATCTAGTACACAAGGCTCCTACATAATGGAGTCTAGGGGGGGTAGATGTATCAGGCAGCCCTGCGAATGGAGAGAGGTTGTTTCTTGGATTTGAATGTGACTTCAAAGTAAGACAACAATGTTCCAGTTGTGTCAAGGCTCGCCCTCTATGTAAGCATTGTAATATGTACATATGAAAACTATTTATGTAGAGACTCCTTATCCAACTGGGTCATCCTTATCCATTTATAAATTTTAACTTTGCATTCATGCATCTTACAAGAATGTATTCATTTAAGCAGTATGATAAAAATAGTGCACAAGCCTAACTAGTTCTATGCAAGGCTGAACGTGACTAAAAAAAGTTCTTCCATGCATTTTGTATACTTTTTTCAATTTGTCATGCATGCAAGTATTTTTATTGTCTTCCTCGTCTTATCATGTATTTCTCAGTGTAGAAAACTAGAGAAGGGATTAAAGGTATATATTGAGCTATAGGCTATAGCAATGCCAACGTCTTCTGTCACTTTATGGAAATATATCCTTGTTAAATGGCAATTTAGGCGTATAAATGGGATTAAAGCAGCAACTATTCTAGTTGATTATTATTATGTGCTTCAGGTTCGTTCTCACATTATGCTTGGAATTCCAAAGCACGAGGAAGCTCCATCAACCCCACAACGTCCTCTTTCGGCAATGGGTGAGGCTTGTTCAAGAATGGACCTAACTGCAATACATCAGATCTTGGTTACGACACACTACAAAGACGATGAAGGAACTAATGAGGTAACTGATGGGTGCATTGGTTTTAAATTTACTATATTTTGATTGGATGATATTCCATAAGGTTTGAATTTGGATTGGTTCAGTTGTCGTTCCAAGAGTGGACTCAACAGATGAGAGATATGCTGGAGGCAAGGAAGCGTGGAGACTATGCATTCCGTGAAAAGGACTTCAAGACAGCCATTGATAACTATTCCCAGGTGCAATTCAGCACTTGTTTGACATTGTAAATTATTGTAGCTTAGCTATGAGAACGGGACGCTGATTATTTTGAGATGCTTCTGGTTTGTTATTGATGCAGTTTATTGATGTTGGAACGATGGTCTCCCCAACTGTTTTTGCAAGGCGCAGTCTATGCTATCTGTTATGTGATCAAGCAGATCCTGCGCTACGAGATGCAATGCAAGCACAGTGCGTTTATCCAGACTGGCCCACGGCTTTCTACATGCAATCAGTTGCTCTTGCAAAGCTGGACATGCACAAGGATGCGGCTGATATGTTAAATGAGGCAGCTGCATTGGAAGAGAAGAGGCAAAGAGGAGGGAGAGGATCATAGTTTGAGGGTGCCAAGTTCTGTATAAAGGTTGAGCTGGGAAGCAAAACTAACGTTTGAATCCGAGTTTAAAATGTGTCAGAGAAATACAACACTGGTGGAGTAGATGCCACATGCACTTTATTTCACCATCTTATAGGAATCGGTCACAACTTGAAAACTGTGCTTATGCACTCTAAATTGCGAAGGAATACCGGTAATTTTTCCATTGTTAATGAAATTGATTGTTTGATGCCTACTGGGTTACTGTCAACCAACCAGGTGTTTATTGAGGTTATTCTTACTCCTCACTGGTCAAGGCCATGGTGTTCATAATATTATTATGTTATGCCTGCATAATCTACATGGAGTGATAGTAATACTAATACATATGCAATCTCTCTACGTCTTTTATTCGTAATATTTTGGAAATATACATTCTGTTTATTTTTCCATGATTGGTAAAATTCTGTATACAAAGTGCCGGCCTCTGCCCGTCGGCCATCGCAGTAGGCAGCATACACCATTTTTAATCGAGCGCTTAATTTTGATCTTTACAAGATATTTAAAATACTTTTGTCCAGTTTATAGGAATGTAAAATATAAATTTTTCCATATAATATTTTGTTTCTCTCATTACCTTTGAGGTTTAGTGTAATATACCCTTGGATCCTTTTAGTTTATAATATATAAATATAAATATGATTATTGAGATTTGGTGCAATTAGTTTAGGACAGCTTGCGTTACTTTAGCCTATATCATACCAAAGGCCCCTCTTAGTTTCATAGTTACTCGTGCTTCGTCTATTGTACAAGGATAACATTAGAAATTTTATGGGTTTGAAATAATAGTATAAATTGAGAAGTTTAGATGCTGTCTTAATTAACTTAATATATCCTTTAACATAAACACTTAGATCCCATTTTTTAATATCCCATAAAGCTAAACCAATTCAAAGGGAAAATGCATGTGATTATTTTAGCTTAATTAATGATATTAAATTCGAGTATTGAACATGTAATTGTGTTAACTATTTGAAGCCGGAAGGAAAGTTTTGTTACTTCATGGTAATTTTATTTAGCTCGAAAGTTTTGTTACTAGTTTCTATTTAACTTGAGCAAGATTATTTTCCAATAAAAAATACCTGTGACATGGAAGAAAAAAGAAAGGGAAAAATGTTTTAATGGTTTCAGATTATTTGGACTGATTTTGCCCACGTAGGTTTTTAAAACAGATGAATCATCAATGTTAGTTACTTTTCCTAAAGGGGTACGATGCCAACATGGATATAACCTCATCTATATCGAGAGTTTACAGATCGGTTGATTCAGTTTTAAGGAAGAAAAAAATTGAACTAATTGGTTTGTTTTTGGTTGATGAAGTTGGTTTCCATTCATTCTTTCTTTTTTGGTTGATGAAGTTGCTCCAAACCAATAGACACCCAACCTAAAATATTAATGTTTTTTTTTTTATTTACTTTTGATTTAATGCACCATTGCAGTATCATCAAATAATGCATCTTAAATTTTATATGCACATTATTTGGGTAATTTAAAAGTTCTAGATCAACAATTGAGTGCAGGCACGCTGACTTGGAATCCATCATGTCCATTCAGCTACAATCTCAACTGAATGTTTGTTTGACAAAAGTAGTTAAAAAGTTAGTTGGTAGTTAAAAGTTGTTAAACTAATTTATTAAAAGTGTTTGATACAATTATTGCTGAAATAGGGTGCCGATCCCCTACAGTGAAAAAATCACTGCATTGAGTGCAGTGGAATTTTATACCACATGCTTTTTTGTGTTTTATTTGTTTATTAATATTTTATTTAATTAATAATGAAAAGTGTGGTGAAATATATCACTCTTTACAGTCATTTTTCCGGTAGGAAATCCAAATCCGTTGAAATAACTTATAAATATAAAAGGGAGTAACCAAGGGGTTTAACTAAGTTGTTGGTTGAGAAGGGTGCATGAATGTTATAAATTTCCTAGTGTTGTCTTCGATTCTTACGGGTAATATATATATATATATATATATATATATATATATATATATATATATATAATGGTGATATACTGACAGTGTAAAATAATTTTATACTGTCATCCAATCACAAATCACCGTTGATGTAACTTTTAAGATAATTTTGTAAAAGTCAACAAACTTATCATACATGGTGGATTGTGATCGAATGATAATGTAAGATTATTTTACACATATAAGGAAGTTGCTATTTCCACTCCCCTTTATTACTTTTACACTCACCCTTCCTAATATTTTTTGAATTTTTTCCTAAATTACCCGGTGAACACACTCCCTTCATCTCTTGTCTTTCTCTCTCACGTCTCTCTTCCGGAAAAAAAACACTTCCAAGATACGAATATCTGGTTAACATAATCGCATAATACAATCACTCATCGTTGAAATTGTTGAAGAAAGTTTCTTCTGCTTTGTCAATTGTCATCGACATTCAACGCTAGTCACTTTCCGTCCAGATCGCCTCACACCTTCACCAAGTCGCTGCGGTACGCGATGGCATACTGTATCGGTCACCATCGGCATCAATTGCATATCCTATCGCGTCCGTAACCATTTTGCAAAATCTTGTTGCTACACGCTGTTTGATGGAAGTCCTAGGTTTCTATATTGTGAATCTCAGTGCAATAAACATTCCAACGAACGGAAGGGAACCAATCTATTCATGTGTTTTATTTACTTTTTGGTGTAAAATTTCAAGCATCCACGTTGATTTTTACCTTTAACGTGATTATTTTTAATTTGGGCTTTGTATAACAAGACCATTTTTTTGTTAATAGGGAAAAAGAAAAAATTAATTTGATTCTAATTTACAAATGTAATTTTCTTTTTCCTAACCACTAGTCAAATTCAGAATAGGAATGGATGTTGTTATTCAATGATGGAAATTAATGGGCGTTCAACATCAAACATTAAATTTAGGAGAGATACTCAGGATTGAGATTACCGTTTTACAATTAGTAAAGGAAGATACAAAGAAAATACTAAATAAGAACTCTTGTTAATTTGAGAAATAAAAATTATAAGCTTATACTATATAACTATATATTGTAGAAATAAAATAAGTTAAATAGTATTCAAGAGGGATGAATTGAATACTTTGAAAAGTTTTGCAAAGTTAATTTTGTGAGCCTTTTTGAAAAACAATTTCAAAAGCAATTTAAAAAACAATTTTAAAAAACTCAATTCCCTAAGGACCATGGAAAACAAAGATTTTAGTTGAGGTGATTGATAGGTAATGAATGAAAATGCCCAACCTCAACAACTAAGTTCCCAATTAATGGTACAATAGAATGTTTATATCCTTCTATGATGCAATGTAATGCAATCAATGAATAAACCAATAATATGCAATGAAATAACCACTTGAAATAGGAAAAACAATACCCAATTGATAAATACAAGAATATAAATTCAATTATATGCAATATTGACCAATTCAACTAATCACAATTAAAATCAAGTCAGTTATTAATTAAAAACAATGAAATTAAAGAAAGATAAGGATATCCTTCAAAAAAAAAAAAGATAAGGATTTAGAAGGGTGCACAAAAGATTTATACTAATTCACTTTCTATCATTTGAGAGCTACATTCAAATTTATACACAAAGTTACCTTACTTTGTAAGTCAGGGTACCACACCCAAGAACCCTAGAAAGAAATCCAAATGATAGCCTATCCTTGATGCTTGAATCCTCTTTAAGACTTCCTAAAATCTTACATAACTTACAAGAATTACAACACACAAATAATTGTGCAAACCTTCAATCACAAATTAAAGAAATCAATGAGAACAAATAAGATATGAATTCAATGGAGATTTCTCTCTTTTTCTAAGATTTTTCGCTATGTTTTTCATATGGCACAAGCCTTTAAAAATGAAAAACAGTGAGCTTTCAAAATATGGGCCTATGATGCAGAGCAATGTTTTTTGGACACCCAAATTTTTCAAACATCTAATTAATACTCATTATTTTTCTCTACCTTCCTCTTATCATATCATATCACCTATCATACCTATATTTTTCTTTTATATATCTCTCCCACTAAGTGTTAAATGCATTTTGGGTGTTATAATCACTTTTGATGTTTTTATAGGAAAACACTAGAATTGAGTATACAAGTCAGTTTGGTTCTCATAGGCTCAGTTCACATAGGTCTACAAATAAATAGGTTTGAGTTAGGCTAACTCGTGAAATAAATGAGTCAACATAATGGTTGGTTTGCACCAGCTTGTTATTGGTTTGCAAGTTGGTGGGCTAGCTTGTGATTTCAAATTACAATTAACAAACATTAAATGGTCTCAATTTTGAACTAAATAACAATCAAATATAAAATATAAATCTTATAATTAATTAGTTTATTTTTAAAAAAATAATATATGTTATGTGAGTTAAATAAGTTGGTACGAAAACATGCAAACCAAACTCATTTAATCTGTGTACTAAACAAGTAATTTTGTATAGACTTTTATTTATATGGGCAATTCTTACCGCTCTAAGGCCTAAGCGTGTTGTGGGTTAAACTAGCCAGCTCGTAAATCACAAGCTATAAATTCAGTTTTAGGAAACATCTCAGTGCTCAATTGAGCAGAAACTTTAACAAAGTAATAGCAATTGAGAGAATAGTACTATATCTACGGGGTCAACTCCTATTATTTATAGGCATCACTAGATATGCGATATGATAGAAGTTCATTCCAATGATAGTTGACTATGTTCGGCAAGTCATTTAAGTTAGTTTCTATTTTTTTTTATTAGTTGAAAAATTTGTTTGAGTGTTTGGTAAATAAACTTTTTTTAATAACTTCTAGCATTTTTTGAAACGCTACTTGAAGTAGCATTTTTTAAAACGCTAGTTTATAACTTTTTATATTTTATTTCTTTTTTATTCTTAAAATATTTATTATATTTCCATATTATCCTTTTTAAATAAAACAAGTTTTTATTATTTTAGCCATTGTACTATTAATTTTCATATATTTTTTATATTACACTATTAATTTTAACCATTGTACTATTTATAATATTTAATTTATTGTTTCAATATTATACTTCAATAAATTAATAATGATAAATATTAAATTTATTTTTATTTTTTAATAAGTTTATATTAGAAGATTTATTTTAACTATTACGCTAATTAACATAATAAAAGTATTATGTCTAAGTGTATTTTTTTTACTCTATTTTGAACTTGATTAAAAATATTTTAAGATATAGTACAAGATTAATAGTAGAATACTTAATATGAAATAAATGTAATAATCAAAATTAAAATTGTAATGAAAATAATTTATCTATAAATAAAAAAATTACAAGAGTTTAAAATTAATTGAAAAACTAAAATTATAACACCTCAAAATATATTTTTGTCCAAAAAATAAAATTGAAATTTTTATAAAAAAAATATCATATAAATATGTTCATTTTTGTCATTTTACATTTTTCAGCTACTTCGATAGATAGTTTTACTGAACACTTATGATTTAATAAGCTAGCTTAACAACTTTCAGCTACCAGTTTTCAGCTTTCAACTACCAACTAGTTTTTCAGCTTCCAACTAACTTTTTAGCTAGTTTTGCCACAATGCCGTCATTGTTTTAACTATTGCTTGTAATCAATATATATTATCCTTGTAATCATTTCTAATTACTGTGTAATTAATACGAAAGATCATGGATTGATTCCTGAAATGATGGAGAGATTGACTCAACACATGGCAGCAATAATTCTGTCCCAGTACGGATGAGATAGTTTTTGAACGAGGGTCTTCAGTTCGAAATGTGGGCATCATCTTTGCATGTTAATTATTGCAACACAGTGTGACAATTGGTATAGTAACCATGTTAATTGAAGATGCCTGGTCTTCGGACTGATTTGAATCGAGATGGAATTAATTAATTGTTACAAAAACTGAAAATGATCTGTTTTTAAATTTTAAAATTTACAATAAAGAGAAAGTGGTTTTAATTTATTTTTTTGCTTCAATTCAATTCCAAGTACCCAAAAAAGATAAATTATTTTTTATGATTCATATATTTTTGGCACGCGAAGGCAATAATGAATAGTGGGTGGGTGTTAATGGAGTGAAGGAGGTCCCACAGATTGCATGATAAAAACGTGACGATGGTGTCTTCTGAAAAAGCAGGTAGTGATCGAAAATAGGAAAGTGACATTGGCTGGGTCTTTCTGAAGATAGCAATTTGCATAGCATATGCTTTGCTTTCAATTCCCACTGTATTCCGGCAAAATTCCACTAGCAATTAGGCAGGTACACACACTCCATAGTGATATATATAGAGTACGTTATTGTTTCAGGCAGCACTTACATTACGTTACAAGTACAATCACCTCGTGTCTTGTTGCTATTGCCTTTTAAGGCGCACATACGCACTATATAGTATATCTTTTACGTATTTAGTATATATGTATATAGCACCTAGCTAGCTAGCTCCTTATCATAGGTCTACCTATATCATCATATTTCTTGCCAAACTAGTACAGTATAAAAGTGCGTGTAACGGACTTCATCCATCTCTTTCCACTTGATAGTTCTGGCACGTCACTCTTCTTGGATAACCCTGAACGGTGGGTGGAGTGAGAATAAAAGATTCCAACACTCGAGTCAATTCTAGCAGGGTAAGAAAATACTGTTTTACGAATGAATTGAGCTTGCTTGATGTTACATAAAGTTAGTGTGCCAACTAGTCACAATACGAATTTGAATCCTTTCCAATATCTCTTGAAACACTTTCACATATAAAATCTCAATCTCAATCCTCCCTCACATTTCCTTTTCCCAATTATTACGGTTAATAATATATTCTTTTTAACACAATTCTTTTTATTGGTTAAAATTTATTAAAAAAATATAAAATTATGAGTAAAATTTATTAAATAAAAACTAAGATTCACATAATTTTATGATTTTTAAAAAACTTTAGTTAATAATAAAGAATATCTTTATAAAAATATGTATTATTAGTATTTCTCTTATTATGTAATTAGGGGGAAAGAGGCACTCCCTGCCTCAATGCCTCTCCATTTTTTTTAATACTAAAAATAATAATAATAATTATATAATAATGGATTGTTTGTGAAGGTAGTTATAGAAATAAGATGGGTATT